>CM053743.1:33721928-33768055 GCA_028658305.1 Pachyuromys duprasi
CATTAGAACTGAGGGAGACATTATTGTCCTTTCTTTCAGCTAGATGCCTTGAAAGAGTGTACTATATTCAAGACCTCTGTCTGTTATTTTAATTCTTCTTTTTATTCTTCTTTTTCTATAAAAGAAATAACTTATTCAGGGGCTTGCTTACAGATACAGAAGGTGAGTCTATGGCCATCATGGCCAGAAATGTGGAAGGAGATGGGCAGGAGTAAGCAGTTGGGATATGAATACCTTTGCACGAAGAATTCCCCAGGTCACTAACTATGAGGATGGTATTCTCAGTCCTCATCCTTTGCAGCATTCTCACATTTATGTTTTCTGTAACTTTAGTTCCTCCCGATTGTGAAGGGTACAGAGTCAGTTATATCTGAGGGTGAGTCTCTTCTGTTGCCTATTAGCCCAGGTTCAGTTTACCCATAAAACCTGAGAAAATATCTGTTCCCCAGATATGAGAATGGGGAATATGAGAATGGTGCTCAGCAGTATGAAAAAACTCCTTCCTGGTTTTGGTCCTTGAATTCACTGTGCTGTGGCTGGATGCCAACTGGGTTTTTGTCACATTTATTTATTTGTGTATATACAAATATATATATTCATACATGCATGAATATTATCTATTACTTGTTTATAATACATTACATATATATATTTACAATATATACTACTTTATTACAAAGAATTCTGAGAATAAGAGGAGTGTGTGTGTGTGTGTGTATATATGTTTGTGTGTGTGTGTGTGTGTGTGTGTCTGTATGCAAGTGTATGAGAGAGAGATCAGGAGAATGAGAGAGACAGAAAGACAGAAAAAGAGGGATTGGCAAAGTTTGCAAAAGGAGAGATTAAAAACTATTTAAGACCAATATAGCATGTAATGGGAATAATTTATAAAATATGAGAAAATCTAGCCATTTCCTAGAGCCATATATATACTGATTAACTCTCACATTGCTTCTGTGTTTTACTTGTTATTAGCAATTTTTGAAAGGGCAAAAAAAATTAACTTTTATTGAATAGCTGCTCCCCTACAGGCATTATAATGAGATTTTGCATAGTTTAATTCAGTGCTCTTAATAATCATGTGAGTTTGCTATTCATTTTTTACACCCATTTCATAGACTAGAAAACTGTGGCTTAGGAAGGTTGAGTTTCTTTTGCAGGATTCCTGTGCTGTTAAGTTACTGTCCCTCAGATTATGGCTCCGTTGCTGTTTCATGCTGCTGGGGCTGGGACTCTACGGAGCACACGCCTGCTTCCTCTGGCTCCCTGGCAGGCCATGGTCTAAGTAATGCTGGGGAAGACTGTGGGGTGGAGGAGAAGGAGGGGACTTGCTGCTTCTCGTCTGCTTCCCAGGAATGTTTGTTCCGCTTGTGTCACATGAGCAGTGCCACCGCCTTCCTGTGGTCCCAGTTGTTGTTCATCCAACATTTGGAGAAGCTTTTTCACAGTTCCCCTCCAGAGTGGCACCAACCAGTTGAGGAATGCTCAATTCTTGGGGCTCTAAATGTCAACCCATGGATCTCTAAGTTTTGTTTTCTTCACTGCAGTGTTGGCAACTTCATCTTCCTATTGCTACTCCTGTGATAGCCTTTTGGTTCTTCTTATTATTTTAACTAGCCACTTAATAACTATATACATCATATTTATGTATTCAAATAGCTGAGAGGCTTTCTGTCTACTGCAGTGGTTCTCACCTGCCCTATTGATGCGACTCTTTAATACAATTCCTCATGTGATGGTGACCCCAAGCATAAAATTATTTTTGTTGCTATTTCATAAGTATAATTTTGCTACGGTTATGAATTATAATATAAATATCTCATTGCAGGATGTCTGATATGCAACCCCTGTGAAGTGGTTGTTCAGCTCTCAAAGGGGTCAGGACCCACAGGTTGAGAACTGCTGGCCTACTGGCTGGGCTGTGACAGTATTACATAGCAAGAAAAGTTACAAGCCTGGCTCTGTCTGGCTTCCTCGTTAAGTCTCTTTCCAGAGAGTCCAGAGAGGGTGTCCACACTGCTACATGTCCAACCATGACTTTACCTGAAAGTATCAGGAAAATGAGTTCATGGGACACCTTTGGGAATCATTATTGAAAAGATTGCCATAATCTATGGGATTCAAAATTGGCCCAACTCTTTAGAGATCGTTGGAGTCACTAATGTCAAAAAGTAGACACAGAGAGAGAGAGAGAAAGAAAGAGAGAGAGAGAGAGAGAGATTGCACAATAATAATTAAAGAAGAAGAGATCTTGAATTTGAGAGAGCATGGGTATGAACAGGAGGAATTGTGGTGAGAAATATATATTTACAATAGTCATGTATGGAATTCTCAAAAAAGTAAAACATTTAAATTAAAAAGGGAGGTAGAACTCATTGAAAATTTTTTAGACCCTATCTAGAGTTCAAGATAAAATACCATTTTTATTTATTGAAAACATACTTGTAAACTGGGTGTGATGGTATATACCTGCCTGGAATCCGAACATTTGGTAAGCTGATCCAGGAAGAGCAATAGCTGGAGGATAGCTAGCACTGAGTAGAGAATTCTAAGCCAGCATGGGATTCATTGCTAGACCTTGTTTCAGAGACCAAAACGTCAGTTTAAAAAGTGCACTATAATTATTATGTCTATTTCTTATCTATTAGGGTCTTGGAGGGTGTGGAGGCCAGGCTGCAGACTATTCTAAATTATCCCACATCATATAAAATTCCAGCTCTCAAGCTGCATTTTGAATGACTGAATGTGTTTGTGTAAGTAAATAATCATTGTGTATCCAACACAAACCATGAGCCATAGAGTGACAAATGAGTCATTCACACAAGTAAATCATTAGTACCTATGAACTTATCAAATTACACCAATACCACACAGACACATGAGTATCAAAATCATATCAGAAAGCTAGGCCTGTGAACTTATTGAGCACAGCATACCAATGAGTGATGCAGCCAACTCAACTGGGTCATATGAAAAGAGGGACACTGTTTTCAGAGCAGCTGGTGCAGGCATCACAGAGTAAAAGACAATGAACCCCTGACTTGGTGGTCTTTGAGTCTTCACTCAAGCGCAGGCCTCCTGCTTGTCACAGCCTTTAGCCATGCTGTTCCTCCAGGCCCAGCTTTGTGGAGAGCAAATCGCACCTCATCTTGATCCGGGTCAGTGCGCCTCAAATTGTGCATGGCTTTTCTCGCTCTCTCTGGAAGTTTTGTTCTCTTTATGAGAAACCAACTCTTCATTTTACTTATTTTTTAAAGTGTCTTTTCTGTTCTTTATTGAGCCAGTTTTTGTTCTGATCTGCATTGTTTCTTTCTGTAAACTTAAGGTTTGTTCTTCTAGTTCCTTGAGGCTCAGTGTAACATTATTTGGGATCTATAAGTTTTCTTTACTGGCATAAACCTACCACTTAGAATCTTGCATCCCGTAGATTTTAATCAGTTGTGCTTGTTTTTTTTCTGAAGAGTTTTTATTTTTATTGTGTGTGTATTAGTCACTGAGATACAAACAAAAAGACAGACAGATGGACAGACAAACCAGACTGACAGATACAGAGACACAAAGAAGGCTACATACTGGGAATGATACCAGGATTTGAAACCTCAAAGCCCCTGCCCAATTTTTTACTTCCCTATCACCCCTTCTAGACCTTCCCAGACAGCACTGTCAATTGTTAAATGTTAAATGTTAGAGCCTATTGGTGCTATTTTTGTTGTTGTTGTTCAAACTACTATATTGTGTGTGTGAGAGAGAGGGGGAGGAGAGCATGCACATAAGTGTAGATGCCGTGGGGACTGGACCAGGACCGGAGGCATCACCCCCCCCCCCGCCCCCCGGGAGCTAGAGTCACAGGAGGTTGTGACGGAAGTCTTGTCTTCTTTAAGATCAGTAAGTGCTCTTCATTTCTGAGCCATCTCTCCAGCCCTGCTCCCTCTTCTTCTTCGTCTCAAGATACTTCTAAATTTCTCTTTTGGGTTTATCTTTTAGCTTCTCAGGAGGAGTGTGGTGTTTAATTTCTGCATGTTTGTGAATTTTCTAAGATTCCTTCTGTTGTTGATTCTAACTTTTCACTGTTGTGGTTGGAAAGCATAACCAAACTATTTCAATCTTGAACTCATTAAGATTGTTTTGTGATGTAATATTCTGTCTCTGAGAGAATGTTCCTTGCTAGAGTGTTCCTTGCATGCTAGAGAAGTATACACATTTCACTACTACTGAATGGATAGGTTTAATTGGACTAAATAGGATCTTGAAGTCTCCTATTACTGAACTAGAGCCTAATTCTTTTTACATTTATTAATTTTTGCTTTACTTTTTTAATGCCTCGATACATATTCATACATACATTTTAAAGATCGATTTACTTTATGTACATGAGTGTTTTGCCTCCATGTGTGTATGCTGCATGTGCCTGGAGTTCAGAAGATGGATCTCCATGAACTGGAATTAGGATCGCTGTGAGGCACCCTGTGGGTGCTGGGAACCAAACCCGTATCTTCCACAAGAACAATGAGTGTCCTCAACAACTCAGCCAGCTCTCATATCTCTGCTGTGTTTACACTATGCGTATTCACTTCTTGCAGCAGTCTTGGTGTAGATGCTGTTTTGTCCTATAAAGTATAGACCATTTTTGTTTTCTCTTGCCCAACACATATATGAGCTATCTTCACTTTTTCACTTTAAGTCTATGTGTGTCTTTTAAGCTAAAAGGACTCTCCTATTGGCTGCTTTGACTCTTTCTATATAGGCTCTTACTGGGTGAGGACTTGTTCCATCCATTTGGTTGCTGTCTGGTTGTTTCTTGTTCATTAGTTCTTGCTTGTTGTTTACCTTTGTGCTGTGGTGTTTTTTCCTGCAGTGTGAAGCTCTAATTCCTGTCTTTTTCCTGTTTGTGCATGTGCTACAGTTTTCTGTTCTGTGGTTACAATGAGGCTTACAGAAGACATATTGTTGTAATAAACTATTTTAAGCTCATAACAACTTTGATCACAAACAAATGCCTAGGCTTTTACCCTTTTCCCCAAATTTGCATTTCTGTGTTTACAATCAACATATTTTTTTGTGTTTTCCTTTAACTTACTATAGCTGCAGTTGCTTTTGAACATTTTAACTTTTGGCCTTCATACTAGAAACTTAAAAGGTTTCCACACTGTCATTGCAGCAATGAAGTATTCTGTATTTGACAATATATTCATCTCTACTAATGAGTTTTATACTTTTGGACACTTTCCTGATAGTAATTACCATCATTTCCTTTCCAAATGAAGAATTTCCTTGAGGAATTTCTAATGAAGGCTGGGCTGTAGCAGAGATTTGCCTAGCATGCAATAAACCCTATGTTCAGTCCCCAGCAATATATAAAACTTGACCTGATGGTGCACGCTTGTAATCTCTGCACTCCATGGGTAGAGGCAGGAGGATCAGAAGTTCACATAAAAGTCACCCTGACTCAGAAAAAGGGGGGAGGAGATTTCTTATAAGACAGATCAGTTTGGAAGCTGGATCAGGATTGCCATGAGCTGGCCGACTGGAGCTACAGAGAAAGTTCTAAACCTGCCTGGGCTATGTAGATGTGAGGCCCTGTCTTAAACAAGCAAGGAGGAATTCACGAGCTGCACCTAACAAGCACATTTCTAGATTTACTTGTCTAAGAAAGACCTTTATATTTCCTTTTCTGAAGTAAAGCTTTGTTGAGCATTATAGTGTTAGCTGGCAGACCTCCCTTCCCCATTCTGCACTGGCTGTCTCTTCTTCAACAGCCACACCTTCTGCTCCTTGCTGCCCTCTTCTTTAAGAGAGCATCTTCTCGTATCAAGGTATCCTTTTTACTTTTAGGTACACACACACACACAGACACACATTTAAACTGAGACTGCATATGGAGGCATTTCAATTAACATAGAGACCTTTAGTTCCATCCGTTTGCCTGCCGATGCCATGATTTTCCTTTTCTTTACAGCTGAATAAAATTCCATTGTATGTTTGCACATTTTCTTTGTCCATCTTCTATCTTTCTATCATATTGGTAGATAGGTAGACTTAGTTCCATTTCTTAACTATTGCAAATACTGCAGCAATAAGCCTGGATGTGCTAATCTCTGTGGCCTGCTGACTTAGCATTCTTTAAATATATACTCAGGCGTGGAATAGCTAGATCATATAGCAGTTTCATTTTAATTTAAACATTATTTTATTTATTGTGTGTGTACATGTATATATGAATGTGCATATGAGCGAGGACTTATGTGGAGCGAGGATAACTTTTGTGAGTCAGTTCTGCCTTATTGAGGCAGGGTCTGTCTTGTTTCTGCTGCAGCACAGTGTCTGTCAGGCTGTCTGACTGGAGAGCTTCCGCACGCTGTTCCCTGTATCTGCCTCCTATCTCTAAGTATTACTGCCCAGATTATAGATATATATATATATCATTTCATTTGACCTTTTATATAGGCTCTAGTGATCAAACTGGTGTTATGTGCTGATTTTCTCACCCACTTTGCTGTGTTTTTCTCTTCTCTCCATGGTCTGGTGTGGGTTCATTTGCTAGTTTGTGTTCTCTTTGAAGTAACTGGTTATTTTTACGAGTAAACTTCAAAATCTGCACAGAGAATTTTATCCATTTTAGTGTCTATAAATTTAGTAGTTGGATACATATTATCTTTTAAAGAAATTGTGTTGCTCACACTTTTCATACTTCTTATGTTTTTATGGCACCATATGCACATCTGTTTAATATATCCTAGGATTTATTTAGATATCTTCTTATTGAGGTGCCTCCTCTTGCTGATTCAATCCCTGGAATCAATCAGTTAAGACTAAAAACTATTGTAACAACAACACCACAATGTACAAGATACAAAAATACCAGGGAAACTGGTTAAAGCACACTAGTACATCACCAATCACTGTAAACCAGACAATAGGAAAAAAAAAACCCAATGTAGAATTTTCTGTGAAGCTAAAACTTATTTAGAGTAAATGGGGAAATGATAAATGTATTAAGTGAACAAAATAAAAGAACACACAGAAAAAGAAAAACACAGGAGAAGCAAGATTATATAAATGAAAAGAAAAAGGAGAAATATAGAGGAATATTATGAAAGAATATGAGCAAGAGATTAAAAAAGAAATAAAAAGCAAAACAAAGTTCCAATCATGGAAAACTTTGAAAACAAAATTAGAAGGGCAAGAGAGATGGTTCATCAATTTAGAGGACTAGCTATTCCTACAGGGGACCTGGGTTTCATTCCCAGGACCCACATGATGGTTCTTAACCACCTGTACCCCCAGTTCCAGGGGACCTGACGCCCTCTATTGACCTCCTTGGGAATCAGGCATGCATGTGATACACATGCATATATACAGGCAAAATACATGAATAAAATCTTTAAAAAACCCAAACCTAAAGTTAGATAAATATATGAAGGGGAATGAAAAAAAGAAAATGCAAGTTTTAAATGTAAAGGAACAACAAAAACAATAAAAACAACCAATAAGATAAAGTCCAAATACTACAGAAAGTACAGTGTGGATACAAAAAGCTAGGAAGGGGACGCAAATGCTAATAAAGGTGAAGGGAGGGGAAAAGGAAACAGTTGCTCAATGAAAACAATGTAAGTAAAATGGATGACTCTATCAAGAGGACAAGTTTGTGGCCATATCACAGCTGTTTTGCTAGTGTGGGACGGAGGGGTCTCCAGGGCTCTGGAATTTGTATTGGTGTTGGTACCAGGGACAGGTCTTCAGTTTGGGGCTTAGGCTCCAAGTAGTTGAGTGGCAGAGGGTGAGGGCTAGGGAGAGTTCTTGTCATAGGGTAGTGAGCTGCAACAGCTTGGCTAGGGAATGGTCTCTTTGCAAATGAGCCAGTATGGTACAGGATGGCAGATCTGGGAGATAAAGGGATGCTTGGTTGCTGGCCTTTATCAGGTCTTCTAGTAGGGATGCACTCTAGAAATAGGCATTGATTCAAGATGGCACAGCACATTGTTTATTGCTCCATTGTACAGTGGTGTGTGTTAAGACACGTTGTGAGTGCCTTTGCTGGAATCATACAAGGTAAATTTCACTCTAGTCAGCTCAAGGCCATTCCTTAAGCTGAGGCCAGCACCTGTGCCCCGTGTAATTCTAAAGAAGTGAAGGCTACAGAGATCTGCAGCAGCGATGTGGGCCACTGGGGTCCTGTATAGCTTCATTTCAGGAAGAAGTCCCTCCTGGAGTTTTTATTGTTAAGAGTTATTTCCTTTTTAAGTGTGTGTGTGTGTGTGTGTGTGTGTGTGTGTGTGTGTGTGTTTGCGCGCGCGTGTGTCCTGGAAGAGGCCAGATGAGGGTTTAGGATCCTCTGGAGCTGGAGTCACAGGAGGTTGTGAACCACCTAATGTGGGTTCTGGGAACTTAGTGCAGGTCCTCTGCCAAAGCAGTAGGCACTCTGGACTGCTGGTTTGTTTCTCCAGCCTACCCTCCTGGTTTTCTTTTCTTTCTCTTATTGTATTTTATTTTTTGATGGGAGCAGGGACAGCAGAGACAAGAAATTTCACTGTGGTCTGTGCAGCCGTCAGAGTTTTTGCTGTCACGCGCTTCAGAGCTCGCCTTCCCTTTTCCTCTTCTAAATGTCATTGTCTATTTGTTGG
This sequence comes from Pachyuromys duprasi, assembly GCA_028658305.1. NCBI lineage: Eukaryota > Metazoa > Chordata > Mammalia > Rodentia > Muridae > Pachyuromys > Pachyuromys duprasi. The sequence continues at coordinate 33,730,550 of CM053743.1, forward strand.
AGAGATCCTTTGTCTGGAGGTGGAAGACGGCATGTGTGCTAGGCCCCTGAAGTTGACCATTTTCCTTCTGCAATGGGATTCTGAATTAGAGAACCTGGGGCCAGAGTTTAAAAACAAAAACAAACAAACCTAAGAGTATGATATAACAGAAGGCTCATGGCTCATGAGTGGGAATTTCTTTATTCAGGGATTCTTTTTTTAAGTTTTTTTTTCTTCACAATTTATTCATTATCTATCCCAATTGAAGCCCCCTCCCTCACCTTCCCTAGTCCCACCCTCTTTCCTTCCCTCCTCCCCCTTTCCCCTAGTCCACTGAAAGGGGAAGTTCTTCACTATTGTCATCTGCCCAAATCTTGTTAAGTCCATCAGGACTGCCTGGATCCTCTTCCTCTGTGTCCTGGCAAGGCTGCATCACCAGGGGCGAGTGATCAAAGAGCAGTCAGCCGAGTTCATGATAGAGGCGGCCCCTGCTACCTCCCTCAGAAATCCACATGGAGCCTGAGCTACCAAACTGCCACATCTGAGCAGAGGTCTAGACCCCCTCAATGCATTGTCCTCAGTTGGTGCATCAGTTGGTGCAGAATCCCCGGGCTCAGATCTTTTAGCTTTATTGGTCTCCTGTCCCCTCTATGTCCCTCTATTCCTACCCCTCTCTTCTTCCATAAGACTTCCTGCACTCTGCCCAAAGTTTGGCCATGAGTCTCAGCATCTGCTTTGATCCCCTATTTGGTGGGTCCTTTCAAAGGACCTTCTATAGAGGAAATCATGAAATTTGCAGGCAAGTGGATAGAACTAGAAGAGGTCATCCTGAGTGAGGTAACCCAGAAACAGATAGGCAGGCATGGTATGCACTCACTTATAAGCAGATTTTAGCTGTATAATATAGAATAGCCATCTACAGACCTAAAGAAGCTACACACTAAGGAGGACTCCACAGAGGATGTTTAACTCTCATTGAGAATGGCAAACAGGATAGACACCAGAGGTTCTTTTGAGAGAAGTTCTTTGCATCAGAGTGGGCCCACCAAGGAGGTGCTTCTCTAGCACCTGATATTCTTTCCCTGGATAGGGAAGTCTCCTCCTTGCTACCTGATGCATTGTAATCGCTGAGGCGGCATTAGCCCTGGGAAGGTGGAAGTTTCACAGAAAGGCAAGCCAGAGCTGTTTCTGGTGGTTTTATATTTCACCGTTTTGTGTAACTTTAGTGAGAGCTGTTTATATTCTCTTTGGGACCTGTGATTCTGTGGTGGTTATGCTTTATTCCAGACCAGCTTCAGAAAAGATCCTCTGGCAGATTTCTTTGGGCCCACTGAATTGATTTGCTTCATAGAACCAAATACTATTTTCGAATTAGTTTCTTCTTCTACTGTGACTATATATACTGTGACCACAGGGCTAAAAAAGTGTGTGTAACTAGAACACACTATTAAAGCATATCGTCCAAGCCTTCTTGTATTTATGGTGTTATAAAGTGGACATCAGTTCACAGCTGTACTTTATCCAAGCTTCACTGTACAGATGGCTGTATATACTGCCCTTCACGTCCCTGTGGAGGAAGATTTATATGGCCTTCTCTCTCTCTGTCTCTCCCTTTTAATAATTTGTTTCTGTGTCTAATAGTCGTCATGATCAGGAAATGTTTTTCTCATGTGTGGCTTAAATCTCTCCATCTGCACCTTAACCATATTTCTTTACCCTTTGACCTCAGTTGAGGTGGGAAGCAGGCAGTTACTATTCCCCCTCAATTTCTGTGGCTGTTGAAAGACAGAGCTTTACCCACTGGTAGTAATAAAGTCACATTTCCCAGAGAAAATAAACATCTGTCCATTCTACAAGAAACAGACATTACTTTGTTTCAGAATCAAGAGAGTATTTAAAAAGAGATACTAGTACAAGTTTATGGGAAATTCCGATGGCCACATATATAAAGTGTTAGCATTATCCTCCATTTTCCCACCTTCCCCATCTGCTTCTCAAAGTAACTTGTGAATAAGGAAATACAACTACTGTGTATAATTGAGCTTTGTGACGAATAGTTATATAGTTTATATGATGTAAGCAGTGTTGATTGATTTTGTACATTTAGATATAACCTAGAGAAAAACATGTAATACTATGTTTATGGAATGAAATATAAGTACCAATAAAGTCTGCCCAAGTAATAACAAAGGGGCAAATGATTTACAGGATGAAAGGCAGGAAGCTAAGAAGTACAATGAAGGAAGAAGGACTTAATATCTTTTAAAAATTTGAACAATGTGATACCTTTTGTATGTGGCAACAAATAAAACCGTTTAAGCATATAATGTAAGTTATGATAAGCAGCTGGTGGGGTATTGAATGTTTTTTGTCTGCTTGTAGACTACATAATGATCTCTTTCTGTTACTTCCCGTCATTCCGGGTGTTCACCTAAGAAACCCACATATTCAGGGTAGGCATTCAGCTTTTTGTACATAATTTACAAAATTGCTCAGCCATTCTTTTTTAAAATCGAATTTATTCTTTCACAGTTTCATTCTCACAATGTACTCTGATAACATCCTCACTATTATCCTCTCTTATCTTCCAGTTGAAACCCCCTTTCCCAACAAGTCCCCATTCTACACTACCTATTATCACTATGTAGCATTTCGTCTCTTCATGTTGGTTATTGAGTCAACCAACATTCTGTTCACTCTTAGTGCCCATCTGCCATTAATAGTTAAATTCAGCAGAGTTGCATCCTTAGTCTATATGTTATTTATCTGCATTCCTGTAAAAACTTGTGATTTGCAAAAATCACTTTACTCATCAAGGCTCATTGTGAAAGGAAAATTTACCTTCAGGAACCGCCCATTACATATGCACATGCATACTTATGCAACCTTGTAGTCAGAGCATTAATGAAACCAAAACATCTTAATAAAATACTGGTGCCATTAAAAAGACAGTTAATTTTTTTAAAAGATTTATTTGTTATGTATACAGCATTCTGCCTGCGTTTGTGCCTGTGAACCAGAAGAGGCACCAGATTTCATTATAGATTGTTGTGAGCTACCATATGGTTGCTGGAAATTGAACTCAGGACTTTTGAAAGAACAGCCAGTGTTCTTAACCTCTGAGCCACCTCTCCAGCCCGACAGTTAATTTTTTTTCACATTACTCTTTGAACAAATAATAGGACTTGATATAAAGTATTGAGGTTGACTCCTTGAGAAATGATAAGAAATGGATGCTGTTTAGCTTTGGAGGCAAAGGCAAACACACTAAAGATGGTGGCCATTGAACAGGATGCAAGTCAGGGCAGGCATGACCAGCAGAGCTGAGAGGCAGAGCTGGAGATGGGCACCACATCATTAGCATTCAGCTCTTTCTGTAGCTCATGCTGCTCGGCTCTGTCCATTTACTTTGTTTCCCCCCAAGAGATAATGTATTTTAATAAGTTTGCTTTAATGTGCTGAATTAGGAATTTAAAGACTTAAAAGTTACTTTTCCAGTGTCAAATGTCACTTTCCAAAAAGTTGCTATATATCATTGTGGTCTTGATATAAAGTAACCTTTCTTTTATGGTCCTTAAAAGTATCTTGCAAAGCCTTCTGGGTTGACATTTTTAAATCACCATGTAAATCTGCCTGACAGGTGTCCTGCCCCACTCTTCTCTTTCATGAAATGAAGTATGGCTAACTGTTCTATTGCTTCTTCAGTGGGTGGTTTGTATTGCTTGCTGTTTAGTTAATGGGGACTGGGGAGCCTTATTTAATTTCTCATGCTAGCTTTTTTTTTTTTTTTTTTTTTGGTCTGATGACTTTACTTGACATAATAACATTACTTGACATAATAACACTGATGCAAAACTACTTCTGTCTAATTACTTACAACTGTTATTACAAACACATAGATATGCAATATTTACAGCATCTTCCTTTTATAAATGCAATGCTTTAAATTGCATAAAGCCTCATAGTAAAACTAGCTTACAGATAAAAAGTTCAGATGTAGGGAAATGCCATTCATACCATTGCTCCCTGATGGAGTCATCGTGTGGAATCATGATACCATGTAAGCATTTTTTTTTAGTTAATTGATTGGTTTGCATTTTTTAAATAAGGTTTGCATTTTTAAAAACTGACACAAGCTTATTTTAAAGCATCTATGTAAAATGCTCTTTTGCCAACTTCCAGTTTGACTATTATTATAGTTAGGAAAATGGCCTGCTTTCATGGCGTAGCTAATGCCATGTTAGTAGTGTGGGTATAGAAGAAGAGGATAGACTGTGGACCAGGGCAGTGATGCTTCCTCATTGTTAGCTCATGGTGTGGGGTTTGATTGACATTTCTTGTTTCCTTAGATCACATGCCTTTTGTGTGAAAGACACATTGCCTAAATACAGTGACTAAATGTGAGTCTCAGCAGTGCTAATAGGAAAACAATGAACAGTTTTCTAATTAAAGACACCCTTATTTTTAAAACGAGCATCTGCTGAGGCTAGGGTATGGCTCAATAGTAGACCGCTTGCCTAGAGTGGGTGTGACAAAAGTAGAGCACGAATTATTACAATAAAAATCTAAAGAGATCATCTGGTGATTCTCATTTCCTAAAGTCTCTTTAAAAGAGTCCCATGACACACATAGACTTTCATACTCTGGAGACTTATTTTTCTTTATTGTCACAATCATGATGAATACGATTTGTATGATTGTTAAATGGATTACCCCACCCCTTACTCTCCTGTTGTGCTGGGGATTGAACCCACGGTTTTCTGCACACCAGGAGGGCACTCTATATGAAGCTATATCCTGAGCTCATTCCACCCTCACCCCAATACTAAGGATTGAACCTAGAGCCTTGCACATGCTAGCCAAGCATGGCTGTCTCTTGGAGCCACACTGCCATCATCTGCAATGCAGCACATAAACAAATCCATGGAGAAGGCTGCGGATGTAGTCCAGCATAATTTGCAAAGAGGCAGCCTAGTGCACAGAACTCACACCAATCTTGGGATCTGAAGGCTTTAGGTCAGTGTTTGTTTTCACATATTTAACATAATAAGTTTCAGAGCCCATTGTCATATAAAAATGACATTTACACATAAGGTATGTAACATTACATGTAATCTATGAGGCTGAGTTAATCAGGGAGCATCGAGGAGATGTTTGTCAGTAGGTTTATTTCTAGCAGCAATGTTGTTATTTCTGTTCCTGGCATGAAAATATACATTGTATTAATGGATAGTTGAGAGCTTTGGTGCAAATAAATAATAAGGAAACCAGTTAAGACACAGGGAAAAGGCTTGAATGGACATTTTACTTGAAAAAGGATTGGATGTCAGATGAATACCTGAAGAGATGACCAATTTCACTAGTCTTTAGAATAATGTAAATCAAACCATAAGGAGCTATCACCGTACATTTGTTAGAATAGCTAAAATATTGTAACTGACAGTATTAAGTGCTATGAAACAACTAGAACTCTCAGATATTGTTGTGGGATAGCCCATTTTGCCTTAGGTTGCTAGTGTCTTATAATAAGTATGCACTTAGCATATGACCCTAACTACTCAAAAGAAAAATGAAAATATAGGTGCATATATATACACATGAAAGTCTGTACTTAGATGTTAGTGAAAGCTTTGGTTACAGTTTTTAAGAACTGAAGATAACCCCAGTGATCATTTAATTGTGGTTAGACAAATAAACACCTAAGCTATAGTATGTCTAAATGAAGTGATATTCAGAAAGTAAAAGGAGAAAGATATTAATTCAATCAAGAGGAGGCATGAATCTCAAATACACTATGCTGATGTGAAAAAAAGTCAGGCTCAAGTAGTTTCACATGTGGTTCCATTTAGTAAGGTCCCATTATAGAAAGGACAAACTATCAAATGAAAATCAAAGAAAGGCATTTTATAGTGTTCATCAAGGAGTAGAGTTGGACTGATGGAATTGACTACAGAGCAGGGAGTGTGTTAGGCTGAGAAAAATGTTCCACATCCAGGTTGTGGTAGTGGCTAACCAACACAAATGCTGTCTGTATTTGTCAAAACTCATAGAACTCCATGCTAGTAAAGGGTGGATATTAATTATATATAAATAATATCTTAATAAACCTGAAGTATAAGATGAAGTTTTTTCCATTTTTTTCTTTTAGTGCATGATCAAATAAGTTGTCAGGTTGTACTTTGAGAACTAGGGATGGGAAAGAGTAGCTGAGGAGGTGAATGATATATGATATAAAGATGTCATAAATGAAACTTACTATTTTGTATGCTAACTAGAGAGAGATACATAGAGATAGATAGGTAGATAGATAGATGATAGAAAAATGAATGAGAGGTATGTAGATAGATAGATGGTAGGTAAATATGTAGAGATAGATAAATGAATAGATGATAGGCAGGTAGAGATGGATAGATAGATAGATTGATAGATAGATAGATTGATAGATAGACATTAGGATGAGTTTGTATGTTGTTGAAGAACCAGAGAAACTTATGAGGTATAGTCATTTCCTGTTCTTTTTCTTAGATGTTTACCATCATACTTTGATAAAAAGGAACTTTAGTATTTCTTAATGTTTTCATGAAATTATTTTTTAATATTAATTTTTATTTTTATATTAATTAGTTTATTCACTTTGTATCCCAGCTGTAGCTCCTTCCCTCGTCCTCTACCAATCACCAATCCTCCCTCATCTCCCTCATCTCCTTCCATGCCCTTCGCCAAAGTCCACTGATAAGGGTTCTCCTCCCCTTCTATCTGATCCTAGCCTATCAGGTCTCATCAGGACTGGCTGCATTCTCTTCCTTTGTGGCCTGGTAAAGCTGCTCTCCCCTCAGGAAGAGGTGATCAAAGAGCCAGCCACTGAGCTCATGTCAGAGACAGTCCCTGTTCCCATTACTATGGAACCCATGTGGACACTGAACTGCCATGGGCCACAACTTTGCAAGGGTCCTAGGCCGTCTCCATGCACAGTACTTGGTTGGATCATCAGTCTCAGGAAAGACCCCTGTGCTCAGATTATTTGGTTCTGTTGCTCTCCTTGTGGAGTTCCTGTCCTCTCTAGATCTTACTATTTCCCATTTCTTTCATAAGATTCCCTGCACTCTGCCCAAAATTTGGCATTTGCTTTGATACCCTGCCATGTAGAGTCTTTCAGAGGCCTTCTGTGGTAGGCTCCTGTCTTGTTCCCTGTTTTCTCCCACTTCCTATGTCTATCCCATTTGCCTTTCTGAGTGAGGATTGATCATCTTATCCAGGGTCCTCCTTCTTGCTTAGCTTCTTTAGGCGTACAGATTTTAGTATGTTTATCCTAAATATAGGATAAGTCTAATATCTACTTATAAGTGAGTGTATACCATGTGTGTCTTTCTGTGGGATACCTCACTCAGGATGACTTTTTCTAGATCCCACCATTTGCCACAAAATTATTTTTATTAGGCAGACATGATTGAAGCTTTTAAGTTTCTCATGCTCAGGTCTGTTTTGTGTGTATCACAATCTTCTTATTAGGTAGTATCTGCTGGCTAACACTGTGGCAGATAGTCGGCGCTCTCTGAGTGCCTTTGGTGAGGCTAACAGATGAGTATGGACTTAGTTTGTTGCCTCCTGTAGTTGCTCTGAGAATCAGAAGAGGGCATGTTTTTTAGCACCTGCATGTGCTGAATCAATGCAGGTGGTTTTGTTAACAATTAAAATAACAGAGTATAACAATAAGCAGTTGTAATTCAGTTTCAGAGAACAGTCTACAAGCAGGCATTGGTGAAGTCTGTAGGAGTGATCTATCAACATACAGTTATGCTTGACTCAGTGCCTTCTTTTTGCATGATGAGGAGAGTTTGGTGTGTAAGAGCCTGAGTAAAGACTGATGACTATCAGCTATGAAATTTAACAAATCAGAGAGTAGAAGATGAATCCATCAAAGTACCAGGAAGGAGTGTGCATGTGTTTACATGCACTTTGTACATTCACTAACAAATTACCCTCATTGTCATACACTTTTGTCCCATGTACTATACAGCCTTGAACCTCATGAATACAGTTTTGAAGTTCTTGATATCGGTGATAAACGTTTTAGCCATTATCCTAACATGCTTTTTATACATGTACACACAATTAAAAAGCTTTCTATGTACCTCTTCGATTCTTGTATCATATGTCATGCACAGATACTCTCTATGTTGAGATGAACAAATATTTGAAAAATTTTCAGGATATTAGGAAATTATCAAATGAGTTCTATTCTTAATATAGCTTTAGCCATTTGGCTGAATTCTTATTTTTTTTCTTGCAAAAGCAGCAAATATAATCATCTTTGCTATTGTCCTTGCCTTGCTGGAAGAATCATAATAGTTTCGAAAAATCGATCTGCTCTGGAGTTCTGTGCACCTTTAAGACAGTGGCTTTGTTCATAGCCTCCTTGTCATTATTCAGTAATATGAAGAGAGTATATTGATAATTTTTCATGTTTCTCTAGGAAGAGTTACTCCAGGGCAGCTCATGTCCTATATTCAGCTGTTCAAGAACAACCTCAGAGCTCTTACAAATCACTGTGGGCTCCTACAGCTTGGGATGGCCACAGCTCAGACTCTGAAACACCCGCAGACTGCCAAGTGGGATAACTTTCTGGCGTTCGAAAGGCTCCTTCTCCAGGTATGTTGCTATGTGAACTTAGTAATATGTTACTAATTGAAGTTTCGACATTCAGAAAAATACTTTGTTATCTGTTATCACCTGAGTGATCATGTTGGTGACGCGCAATTGTGGTTTGAATGTGAATGTTCCTAGTAGGGTTAGATGTTTAAATACTAGGTCCTTGGTTGGTGGCATTGTTTGGATAGGTGTATGAGATTTGGCCTTGGTAGAGGAAGTGTGTCAATCTGAACAGGCTTTGAGGCGTCAAAGCCACACTTAATTCCCTGTTCACTTTCTCTGCTTCATGCTTGTGCTTTAAGACGTGAGCGGTCAGCTTGCTTCTTCAGCCACCATGATTGCCTGCTGCCACACTTCCCCATTATGGTGGTGATGAACTCTTACTCCTCTGGTCCAAATAAAGCCTGCCTTCTGTATGTTCCCCTGGTCATGGTGTTTTATTACAGAGATAGGAAAAGAAGTAAGCATGTGCCCTGCATACAACCCTCTAAATGCCACCCAGCTAAAGTTCAGCCAGAACATTTTCACATTTCATAAAAAATTAACATTGTTATCTTTGACTTTTAATTTGTAAGAAAATTTTTTTGTTCATCTTGCTAACTTCTAGAAACCTTTCATTTTTATGCCTTTTGGATCTTTCTAGATCGCCATAGTCTCTAATTTTTGCAAGTTTTCCTGAAAGAAACTCCAGGTTCCTATATTCTTTTGGCACTATCCAGTCTGTAATCTTTAAACAAAGTAAACCATGTGCCTTACAGTAATGATTAGCAACAAATGAAGGGAGATAAATTCTATTTGTAGTGTTTAGTGTGAGGTCTGTTTGTTGGGGAAGAACTCTCTGTGATTTATGAAATATCTTCAGAGTAAACTTTTAAAAATATGTATTTTTAAATTATAAAGTATAAATTATAAAGCATTTGTATATTATATAGGTATACTATATAATAATTTAGATTGTATAGTTTGTATTGTATAATCAGTCTATAATATAAAACTTATATAACATGGCAAATATCTATGTACTTTCCATTCAGCTACAATATAATTTACCATTTTTCTATAATTACCCTTTGGCCTTTTAATTAAAGAAATAGAAGTAAATAAATGAAGCATCTTTGATAGAGATTTTTCCCTCACCTTGTTCTTTTTTCCTCTAGTGGTACTCCTCGCTTTATTTCTTGCTTTTTTATTTTCTTTAAATATTTATTTTTCTTTATAAATAGTACAGCACAGTTATTATGGGTTTCAATTTTTGCATAAGTTACATATACTGCAAATATCCTTTAATAATTGATTTTGCCTGTCAATTTCCTACTTTCAAGACAACCCAAAGTGATGTATATAGTTTGTTCATTTATTCCATACCATGAGGTACAATTGAAATATGTAATCATAGAGGTGTCGATCTGGGCTCTTTCACTGAAGATCGTGTGTGTAGAAGCAGCTGTGGGTGCCCTGTACCCTGTCTTCAGAAGCCAATGGAGGAACTGTTTCCTCAGGGATGTACTTTGGACAGTTTATTGGCTGAGAACTGCTCACAGTGTTGAGTTTACTAAGTATCAAGTTGCAGTAGTCTTTTGTTTCTGCAAAGGATGACTGCTTCTCAGCATGGTGTCCAACATTTAAGTATTATCCAAATTATCCATCTCTTAGAGCAGTCTGTCACTACCTTTTGTATAAATTTTGTATGATTGTAGTAGATAAGCCTGAGAAGCTTATATATATTGGCTGTTCATCTTTTCTCTTGTTTGAATTGTTGGATGTGGTTATTTTTCCTCCACTTTTATTTATTGAGTAACATTTTTTAAAAACAAGTTCTAATGGGTGTAAGGTGAAATCTCAGGGTTATTTTGATTTGCATTTCCCTGATGACTGAGGACACTTAGCATTTCCTTAAGTGTTTCTCTGCCATTCGATGTTCCTCTGTTGAGAATTCTCTGTTTAGCTCTGCGCCCCATTTTTTAATTAGATTACTTGATTTGTTGCTTTTTAACTTCTTGAGTTCTTTATATATTCTGGATATTAGCCCTCTGTTAGATATAGGGGTGGTGAAGATTCTTTCCCAGTCCGTAGCTGTCATTTTGATCTGATGACAGTGTTCTTTGCTTTGCAGAAGCTTTTCAGTTTCATGAGGTCCCATTTATTCATTGTTGATCTTAGAGTCTGTGCTGTTGGGGTTCTGTTCAGAAGTTGTCTCCTGTGCCAATGAGTTCAAGGCTCTTCCCCATTTTTTCTTCTAACAGGTTTAGTGTGTCTGGTTTTATATTGAGGTCTTTGATCCACTTGGACTTTAGTTTTGTGCAGGGTGATAAGTATGGATCTATTTGCATTTTTAAGGTTTTTATTTATATAGGATAAACACACTAAAATCTGTACATCTAAAGATGCTAGAAGGAGGAACCTGGGAAAGATGATCAATCCTCACTCAGAAAGGCAAACAGGATGGACATCAGAAGAGGGGGAAAACAGGGAATAGGACAGGAGCCTACCACAGAGGGTCTCTGAAAGACTCTACCCAGCAGGGTATCAAAACACATGCTGAGGCTCATAGCCAAACTTTGGGCAGAGTGCAGGGAATCTTATAAACGAAGGGGGGAGATAGAAAGACCTGGAGAGGACAGGAGTTCCATAAGGAGAGCAACAGAACCAAGAAATCTGGGCCCAGGGATCCTGCAGAGACCAATATTCCAACCCAGGACCATGCATGGAGAGGACCTAGACCCCCCTGCTCAGATGTAGTCCATAGGCAGCTCAGTCTTCAAGTGGGTACCCTAGTAAGGGGAACAGGAACTGTCTCTGACATGGACTCCAGTGGCTGGCTCTTTGATCACCTCCCTTGGTGGTGGTGGGGGGGGGGGGGCGGTGCAGCCTTGCCATACCACAGAGGAAGAAGATACAGCCAGTCCTGATGAGACCTGACAGGCTAGTGTCAGGTAGGAGAAGTGGAGGACATCCCCTATCAGTGGACTAGGGGAGGGGCAAAAGGGGAGGAAAGGTGGACTTGAAGGAGATCAGGGAGGGACCTACAGCCAGGATAAAAAGTGATGAAATTGTAAGAAATAATAAATAAATAAAAATTTAAAACAGAAAATATCAATTCTAAGTTATCTCATTTGTAATGAACTATTGAAATTCTTCATTGTTTATTAGATGTGGTGGTATCAGAGTGGTCCTTCAATAAAAAGTGAGCAAAATGACAGAAGCATAAAACTTTGAACTTATCAAAGATTTACTGTGATTCTAGGTGCATATTGCTCTGGCTGGTGCTGTCTCCTTGGGGTTTTAGCCTGTACAAACCTATAAACTAGCCATCATAATTGCTCTTTGTTTATGAACATTTATTTTATATGGCACACACTCACCCATTAGTATAACAAGTCGTAATATATACTCAGTATCCTTTTACAGATTTGGTTAGAAAGTGGAGCATTTGAGTTTATTTTGAGAACAAGGGCAACATTTAGCTTTATCCCAAGGGTTTTCAAAATCTCAGCCAGAGCTGAGGGTTGATTACTTCTTTGAGATCTAATTTCCATCACTGCAACATCACATTGTTGGCCGGGCTTGCATCTTTGCAACCTCACACTGCCAGCAAGGCCCCCATTGCTGTGACCTCACACTGCCCACTGGGCCTCTGTCACTGTGACCTCACACTGCCCACCGGGCCTCTGTCACTGTGACCTCACACTGCCCACTGGGCCTCTGTCACTGCCAGTGCACCGTGCTCATTGGGCCTCCCTTACTGCAACTTCAGTTGACTTTATGGCCTAAGTCAGAGATAAACAACTGCCATCTTGGAAAAGTGGCACATGGCACCCACTCTCCTCACTGATAGAATTTGGAGTCTGCTGCAAAGACTGCAATTCAGGCTTTGGAATATGAATCTACCGAATCAGGGTTTTAATTAAGAGTTTATTCAAAATAAACCCTGGGGGAAATCTCATGTTTATCCAGCAAAAATTATATTAAAAAATAGGAGATGAAAGGTCTTCATAATTCCTTCTCTTCTTATCCCCGGGACCCACAGCAGTATTTTATGTGTTGAGCATATGTATAGTAATTGTCAAGTAATTCTGTTTACAAACAGCATAGGCTGAACCCAGACACACAGAGACTTGTGATGCTAATCATGGATGTGATCACAAAGCAACTTTCTTTTCTTAAAGAATTATATCATTTTAAATTAATTTTTTTCAGTTTACAACCATGGCATTGATTTTCTAAAACTTACTGTACTGTTTTATCTTCTATGTGTGGAGATACATATTTTCCTCATGGAGTCAAGAAGGTGTTGGACCCCCCGGAGCTGAAGTTCACTCACCGAGTGGTGCTGGAAATCTAACCGGGTCACATGAAAGAGCGCCCGGTGCTCTCAGCTGCCAAGCCATACCTCCAGCATCTGCGCTGGTTATTTAAAAAATGTGTCAAATTTAGTTTTAACTGATGTATAAAACACCAAAAATTGTGCATATGCATAGATGTTTTATGTGTATGCCGTGTAGTGTTCAAGTCAGATTAAACGTAGCTCTGATATTTTTCTTTTTTCAAATTTACTTTTTTTTATTAATTACAGTTTATACAGTTTATTTGTATCCCAGCTGTAGTCCCTCTCCCTCCCTCATCACCTCCCATGCCCCTCTCCAAGTCCACTGATAGGGAGGTCCTCCTCCCCTTCCCACTGAGCCAGCCACTGAGTTTATGTCTGAGACAGTACCTTACTAGGGTATCCACTTAGAGACTGAGCTGCCATGGGCTACATCTGTGCAGGGGTTCTAGGTTATCTCCTGCATGGTCCTTGGTTGGAAGATCAGTCTCAGAAAAGACCCCTGTGTCCAGATGTTTTGGTTCTGTTGCTCTCCTTGTGGAGCTCTTGTTCCCTCCAGGTCTTTCTATCTCCCCCTTCTTTCATAAGGCTCCCTGCACTCTGCCCAAAGTTTGGCTATGAGTGTCAGCCTCTGTTTTGATACCCCCCTGGGTACATATTTTTCATGATAGAAACTTAGCACATCCTTCGGCAGGTTGTTTGAAATACGTGGTCCCCGCTGCTGCTTTGAACCGCTATGCCGTGCAGCGCCTCACTAGGACTACAGCGTTAGTCTCCTAACTCAAAACCTAGATTTACTTACCTTGGCTTTACGGATGTGGAGTTTTCCATTTTCATAATATGGCAAGAAAACTTATATATGAAGGTAAAACAGAAATATGAATGCAGCTCCTTCTTTGTGTTGTTTTAGGACTGAATGAAGCATAGGCACACATCACGAAGTTCAGTGCCAGGCATATGGCGAGTGCTCTCTAAACAGGAATCATTTGTTTTCTCAGATTAGAAACGTGTTTAAAATGTCAACTTATTTTATGCAAGTAACGCCTTTAGCATATTCACCCCTGTACTTTTTCTAAATTAAAATTTATTGAAGAAAAATGAGTGCCACTTGAAAAAAGGTTGTATTTTAAAAGTTACTGTTTGATGATACTCAGCAGTATTTTCCCTTAAGTCTTCAGTATATAGCTGATGTTTTTATGCTAATTGTCACCGGAAAAAAGCTTTTATTGGGTGTAATATAATTTACTGTGGTTATAAAATGCTAGGAAGCAATGGAGTAGAGGAAGCAGCTGTGTTTATACTTCCTATAGCACACATTTTGTGTGTGTGAATATATATATACATATATATACACATACATATTATCCTTCTTTGCTATTGCTTTATATAAAACCATCCAACTTTGGAAAATAGGTTTTAAATGAAAATCTAAATGAATTATAAATCAATTCAAGGTTAATACATGTATAATATTGCTTTAGTTTAAATTGTATCTGTCTTTGCAATCAATGAAAAACAAGTACAGGATTTTTAAAGCTGCTAAAGTAGTTTTTTAAGGGTAAGATTTGGTTTCTTAATCTATTAAATTTTGGATTACCCTTTTTAAAAACAAACTAAATTTGTTAAACTAAATAGCAGTATATCTGCTAGTCTGTAACATTGGTGGCTTTACCTTCTGAATTCCCTGATGCTTATGTTAGCTTTCAAACCACATGGCTTGGCTCGGAAATATAATGGTCATTATTGCACTGTTCCTGATTGGCCATCGCCCTGGGAGGTCCTGTTTTATTATGCCTTGTTTTCAGCCATTTATAATAATTAAGATTGAGGTTTTCTGGGAAGAAGTTCCGACCAGTCTGCTTTTCTTTGGCCAAAGGCCATAATAGCGGAGTCTTTATGTCCCACAGCTTTGTTGCCCTTTGCAAGCCACGGATGATAACACTTGAATAAAGACTGAACAGAGAAGTAGAAAACAATAATCCCTTAACTCAGGCCTGTTCCAGAGCAGAAGATTTTTTTCCCCCCTGAGGACAGTTGGAGAGTGTGCTTTTCACAAAATATACTGAAAAAGAATCCCAGGACTGGAGAGATGGCTCGGCAGGTTAGAGAGCCTGGCTGTTCTTCCAGGGTACCAGATTTGAGTCCCAGTGCCCATGTGGCAGTTCACAATTTTCTGTCTCTCCAGTCTCGCGGGATCTGATACCCTCTTCTGGCCCCCAAGGGTATTGCATACATGTGGTGTGAAGGCATACATGCAGGCCAAACACCCACCCACATAAAAAGAACATAAAACATGAAAAAAGAGAAAAGAGTCCCAGAGAGAGGCATCAGAGAAGAGCAGATGTCACCCTCCAGATCTCCACGGGCTTTTCTTAGCACACCCTTGGCCTCCCTCTCACCATCCCCACAGTCTCCTTCTAACAGTCATATTTCACTTCACGGGTAAATTTGGGGTGACCCGCTGGGTTTATCCCCACCTCTTTTCTTCTTGGAAGGGTCCTTCCCCCAAGCAGTGCTTCCTGCTCCTCTCCAAGATTAGGATCTGCCCCGCTGCTGCCTCCTCTCCTCTCCTCTTTGGAGCCAGCTGTCTGTGCGCAGCTGCTGGACCTGCCTTGTACCTTTATTGGCCTGTCCTGGTGGGCTTGCCTGTGACCAAGGACAGAAGACTGCCCGAGTCCCTGTACCGTAGTTCCAAGTGCACTAGGCCTACGGCTTTGGCCTTCCACCACCTAGGCTGTTTGTTTGTTTGTTTTCTGTATATTTATACAGTATATGCTATATAAGATTTATTTATCCAAGCTGATGGTGTTTAAGGTTCCTTCAAAGTCCTGAAGAGCACTAGGAATTACAGAGGTCTAGGTAGCTTAACATATTGGATCATCAGGTGCTTATATGATACCCACTCTTAATTGACACAATCTGTGAACTTTTTTTTCCCAGTTAAGAGCACCTGGTTGGTGCTGGTGGGGGCACTGTCTTACTCACAGATAGGAGAATCAATAAACTTGAAAACTGACTAGTGAGAAAAAGGTGTCTTTTTCTCCGTCACCTTCTCACCTCTCCAGAGATGTGGCACTTCCAAATCATAGAAGGAAAAACCAGCCTGAAAAACTGTTTTCAAAATAATTGCTTCATTCCACGAAATCGCCATTTCTTGAGTTCATGAGGTCTGCAGCTAGGGAAGCTGTGAAACAAGAAAGCCACAGGGTTCCTTGACTGAGCACACTCTATTCTGCAATGGGCATTAGATAGCACTGTGGTAGTATCTCTAGGGACAGGCCTGAACACAGGCTAGCTCATGTCTCAGTGCTGTGTTACCATTCCCTTGTAATAAAAATAAGCCGTAGGGTCCAATCAACCAGATTTATTTATTTACTTATTAATTAATTTATTTAATGCACATTCGGTGTTTTTCGTGTCTGTGTGAGAATGTCAGATCTCCTGGAACTGGAGTTACAGACAGTTGTGAGCTGCCGTGTGAGTGCTGGGAGTTGAACTCTGGAAGAGCAGCCAGAGCTCTTAACTGCTGAGCCAGCTCTCTCCAGCCCCCAATGAAACTAGTTTTAAATAAATTTAATGAACTATTGATTTGAACTAACTATGGCTTGAGAATAGGTTACAAATTTGATCATGACCTTACTGCTAGTTGCATTTGTTAATAAAAGTCTTAGTTTTATTAACAGCTTAATATGGGAGCTAAGTTGCAAACAAGTCTGATACTAAAACCCCCTTTTAACCATGTATTCCTAGGGCATTTGTACTGGGGTAAGGTTATCAGAATGACTGTTGATTAATTTTTTCCACGCTTGTTTTTAGGTATGACGATAGGAGTTGTAAGAATATGATAGTCTATATAACCTTTGATAAAATGCTGTTTATAGAAATCAGTAACTTTCTCTATGACTAGCAGTATCACTAAAATCCAGTGTTTCCAACTAATTTTTCTTTGATGCTTGATATATGGTGTGTGTGCGTGTTATGCTTGTGTGTGCATGTGCATGTTGAGGCCAGATGTCCACACTGAGTGTTTTCTTCTATCAACTCCCCACCTTATTTTTGGGAACACTGTCTCTCACCGAACCCAGAGCTCACCACTTTTGGCCATACTGTTCAGAGAGGCTGTTGGCATTTACCTGTCTCCATCTACCAGGTCTGGGTTACAGACCTGTGCCACCACACCAGGCTTCTGTGCCACCGCACCTGGCTTTTACATGGGCTCTGGGATCTGATTCAAGTCCTCATGCTTGCACAGTGGAGTTTTACCTATGAGCAAATGGAGTGTTGCCCATTACTGTGCCTACACACATAAGCTTATAGGGCTGTCTCTTCCACCTCCCTCAACTTAGACTTTTGACTTAGAATTCTTAGCAAGTCTTTTATTGGACCTTATGAGCCTCAACACATTCGACTATGAGAATATCAATTTCACCTGCTTTTTACAGACTATTTTATTTTAATGCATATCTTTTCCAGCATAGCAACTCACTAAAGCCATATCATTTTGAATATTGAAGGGAGAAAGAGAGAGAAAAATATGAAATATGAAACAATGTTCCAGACCTTCTTGTGCATTTGTTGAGTGTGGAGGCATTGCCAAGTAAGAAGCGGGTGAATCTGTGCCAAGCACCTGATTAGAAAGGGACTCAGAATGTAGGTCGTGTAAACTATTGCTCTTAAACCAGGCTTGTCTTGAAAGTGATGACATCATGTGTTATTCCAGCTGGAAGCCAGAGTTAGTAATTAGGCAAAGTAGACTTAGATGGACGGTTTTGTTTCTTAGTGTGTTAGGGGTCTACCAAAAGTGTTTGAAATGCATACTTTATGCAGTAGTTGAAGGTGCATGCATGTGGGTGGGTCTTCATTTGGTGAAAACCTAGAGTAGTCGAGTCATTCCAGTTTCCTTGACCAAAGGGAAAAAAATAACACTGTGATGTCTTACTACATTGACTCCTCTGTCCTCCGCCTCTGCTCCTAGTCTACCATACTGACTATACCAGTGATGGATAAGCTTATTCTTTTCATTTTTTTAAACCTATAATTTTTTTTAGGATTGCTATGAATCGAACTCAATGCTTTGCACATGCTAGCCAAGGACTTTACCACCGGGCCACACTCCTAGCCCTCACATTTTGATGTCTAAGGATTAAGAGAAATAACACTTTGTAATGAAGTTTCTTTTGACATTATTTTCCCTTGGAGAAACTATCTTGCTCATGTCTATTTGTAGACATCTTAGATACCACTTAAAGGCATGGTTTTCTTTTTCAAAATACTGTTTTTCTTTGATCATATCCGTTCATGTTATCGTCCTCCAATTCTACTAGTGCCCCTCACCCCACCTCCCTTTAAGAGGCATGCGTTTCTTGTTGTAGTCAATAATTCATTTGAGTTCAGTCACTGCTGCCCATATGCACATGGGTGTGTGACCATGCAGGGCTGCATGCCCTACCTACGGCAGCTGCATCTTCAAAGGATAGCTCCCCCCGGAGAAGCACTCATCACCTGCCAGGAGCTCCTGCAACTCGGGTGTGTGACCATCCAGGGCTGCATGCCCTACCTACGGCAGCTGCATCTTCAAAGGATAGCTCCCCCCGGAGAAGCACTCATCACCTGCCAGGAGCTCCCGCAACTGGGGTGGAGCCTCAGGGACTTCTCCCCATCTGGGCTTGACTTTTGAGGGCCTTGATCTGTGCAAGTAACCACAGCCATGCCATGCCCAGACGTCAGCAGGGCACAGCACTCCTCCCAACTCTTGGCTCTTAACATTCTTTCTAACCCCTCTTCCAAGATGATTCCTGAGCTCTGGGTGGTGGAAAGCTGAACGTCCACAGCTACACTCTCAGTTATTTATACTTGGCGCTGTGATCAGTCATGAGTCCCTGCATTAACTATTACCCAAAAGAAGCCTTATTGACCAAAGGTGAGAGAAGCAAATAAAATAAAATAAAATAAAATAAAATAAAATAAATTGTGAGTATAAATATAAATATTTAGAATACAATCTGACATGACCATTTAGCAAAACAACAATAGCAGATCGCTCCTAAGGCCTATGATCTCCCTTGCCACTTCCTTGACTTTTTGTGAGGTTTATAGTACCAGATAATCCTTTCTGTGGCGCAGGCCTCATATCTAATCAGATATCATATCTAATCAGTTGGTTACTCCACAGCTGCTATGCCACTGTTGTACCACTGGGCGCATCTTACCAGCAGGTTAGTGTTGTGGCTTTACAGATTCAGCATGGGTAAGGCTGTTGATATCTTTTTTTTTTTCTTCAGCAGCCTGCGTTATACCTTCTAGCATTATGTAAATAACCAGCAGGGAGAAGGTTTCTGGTCAATTTGAGATTGATTTCTGGGTCTTACATCCAAAGTAAGTAGTGTCCTTAGCTATGGGATCTTATCATCTGCTCTGACTGGTTTTGTGTTAACTTGACACAAGCTAGAGCCATCAGAGAGAAAGGAGCCCCATTTGAAGACATGCCTTCATGAGATCCAGCTGTAAGGCATTTTCTCATTAGTGACCAATAAGGGAGGGCCCAGCCCTTTTTGGGTGGTGCCATCCCTGGGCTGGTGGTTCTGGTTTTTATTAGAAAGTAGGCTGAGAAAGTCAGTAAGTGGCCTCTGTGGCCTCTGTGTCAGCTCCTGCCTTCAGGATCCTGCTGCCCTGCTTGAGTTCCTGTCCTGACTTTCTTTGTTGATGTGCAGTGTGGAAGAGTAAACTAAATAAACCCTTTCATTACCAACTTGCTTTTTAGTCATGTTTTTTTGTTGCAACAATAAAAACCCTAACTAAGACACTATCTAATTATGGCGGGCAGCCAAGAGTTATGACAATAGCCTGTGCTGTTTCGACTGCTTCTGGGGTCTCCTTGGCCAATAACTCACTGATATTTTTATTTAATAACTCATTCCTTCGGGAATCAGCATTGTTTACCCATTTAGGGAACTTATTCCCTAACTCCTTTTTCAAAAAGTAGATACAGAACTACACTACACTACACTACACTACACTACACTACACTACACTACACTACACTACACACACACCTTACCAACTAGTTTTGGCCAACTCATCTGCTATCTTCTGCTTTCCTCAATTGCTGTATCTCCACTTAAACTTTTAATCTTATATAACTCCCCCCCTCCTTTCATTTCCCCTGTATTCTACTTTTCCCACTTATGGAGATTTTCCTTGGGTTGGAGGATCATGGCTTCCATGTAGCCTTTTCACACAGACTTTATTTTGGCTAATCTTTAGCCAGGACCTCATTTCCCTATTTCCCACTCCATCTATGCTTGAACTTTTCTGCATCTAGTCTTCTCCCTTTGTATTTTGACTTATCTGTCTTTTGCTAGTATTTGCTAGCCATTTGTATTCTTGTCTTGAGAACTTTTCTTTAAGGTTTATGTGTTCTTTGTGAATTTTAGATACTTAGCCCCTGTCTAATGTGCAGCTGGTAAAGATTTTCTCCTATTTTGTGGGCTGCCTTGTCATTTTATCAACAGTTTCCTTTGCTGTGTAAATACTTTGGACTTCGTGAGATCCCACTGAATTGTTGACCTTTCTTCTTGTGCTATAGGGATCTTCAAAAGTCCACACCTTGAAATCGGAGCATACTCTCTACTTTATCCTAGTAGCTTGAGACTATCTAACTCATGTTGAAGTCTGTGATCCATTTGCAGTTGAGTTTTATACATGATGAATGATGAGGGTCGAGTTTCGTTTTTCTGCATGTTGAAATCAAGGTTGCCCAGCACCTTTTCTTTAAAGGTTCTGGCTTTTCTTCAGTGTATGTTTTTGGTGTCTTTGTCAAACATTAGGGAGCTGTATTTTTTTTTTTTTTACTTTATTATCATCTGGGTGCTCTATTCTATTGAACTATGTATTTGTATTCATGCCAGTATTATGCTGTTTATAATACTATGGCTCCGTGGTATAGTTTGAAATAAGGTAGGGTGCTTCACCTTAGAGTTGTTGTCTTCTTCTCCATCCTCTCCTCCTTCTTCTCTGCATGCACCACCATGCCCATTATACTTTTAAAAAAATTAGTTTTGTTTCATGTATATATATGGGAATTTTACCTGGATGCCTAGTGCCCATGGAAGCTATAAGAGGGTGTAGTATCTCCTGGAATTCCAGGTACAGATGGTAATGAGCCACCATGGATGTGCTGAGAAGGAAACTCTGGTTCTCAGTAGCCCATAGCAGTACCAATCAAAATTTCAGGTACGTTCTTCACAGACATAGAAAAATATTCTCAAATTTTATATGGTGACAAAAACAAACAAGCAAACAAACCTCAAAACCAACAGCCAAGAATAACTAGTACACTCTTTGAGTACAAAGAATGCTGTGGGCATAATTTTTTTAGATTTATTTTTATTTATGTATTATGTATATATGTGTGTGTGTATGCATGTATCCACATGTGTACATGTATCTGTGGCCAGAGAGGGTGTTAGAGCCCCTGGAACTGGAGTTACAGACAGCTGTGAGCCACCTGACACAGATGCTGGGAACCAGTCTCCGGTCCTCTGGGAAAGCAGCAAGCACTCGCAAGCACTGGGCTATCTAGCCCATGAAGTCATATGGTTTACTAGCTACCCAGAAGTTTTCCACAAGCAACTGGCAGGTAACCTATGTTTTGAAAGAAGGAAACTTCCTAGCTGGGGAGAGTCAGAGACTAGTAACGCTAGAACTGCCTATTCAATAACGTATGGCACATCATGGGATCTTTTATTTGGATGGGCTGGATATTGGGGACACATCTGTGGAGAAAGGAATGACATTCAGGGAGGACAGATGAAGTTCTAGAGATGACCTGGACACAGAGTGTGCTGGCTTTGGCACCAATTTGCTGTAACAGAGTAAGAGCTCAGGTGAACCAGCTTCACTGTGCCAGCTAGAGCTGTCTCTGCCTATTCCTAGGTCAGTTTCCTTTAGTGTTTACATGAACTTTGTTTTAATTCAGACGAAGTAATGAACTACATATGGGTACAGTTCCTTTCAAAGTAAATTTTAAAAAATGGGAAGATTTGTAGAAATCTGACTAAGTCATATTTCTAGCTTTAAATAGTGATTTATGTTTTTCCCCCAAGAAAGTCAATAGCACCAGACATTTGTCAGTCATTTCAGAGTGTTGCTCCTGCCTGTTGTGCTTATTAGCTCCATTCTTACTGTCCCAGGGATCCTGTGTGCTTTTGCCATATGGGCTCCACATCTGGTGTCCAGTCCGTGTTCTTTTGGGGGATGGGGAAACCCAAAACTTCCTTTGAGGCACAACGTAGATACAGTTCTACAGAATCCAGTCCTCTCCTTGTCTGCAAATACCTGACCCCAAATTAAATGCATAGCACTGAAATTATATTCCTCTTCAGAGCTCACAGTAACTAGACAAGACACAGTACAAATTAGGGCTTTAAACTGTTGGGCACCAGTTTTCTCCCAGTACATTACTTGTGATGATATTTCTTTGATGTCTTGACATATCTCTGAAATCATGATTAAATATGGTAACCAGAACTAGTTCTGACTTGCACTGGGAAAGTCATTTGGAATCAATACTAAAAAGGAAATGCTGCTTGGAAGAGCCCTTTTACTTTTAATGAATTTAAGTGGTGCTGAAGTTTCAAGTCTTTTTTTCCTCACTTCTTCCAGAACTGTCATTAGAAAAGTTATCATGATCTGTTATTAATCTAAATATACACTTCAAATAAAACAGTAAGCCCAAGATATTATTAGCAAATGTTTGTCACTTAATGTTTTTCCGATTTATCATAGACATCCATGGTCCCATCTGTAAAAATGACAAGCTTTTTGGAAAACACTCTTAGCAGTCTGTTTGCAGTCATTTAAAAAGAATTTCTTCAGTCAGAGCCTTGAAGAATGTCAGAGCATATACATGTATGTCTGCTCCTGGCAGGTGCTGAATACTGTCTTGCCAATTTAAATACAATTATGTGTTTTCACACTGAGGTTCTTATTCTTTTTTTTTTATATTCTCTCACTGTTTTAGAACAGTTACAATTTGTATCATTTTTCTGTGCGAAAGAAACAGAGAAGGCTAAATGGAAAGACATAATCCAGATGAGATGGTTGTGTTGGAAACCATTACCCTCATGCTACCTGGTGTGAAAAGCTGCCTTAGTGATGAGCCTGATGGGAAAACAACATGGCCAGGGAACTCACTGGTATTGGAATTTGACTCTTTCAGAGTAATGTCAGGTACACCGGGAACAAAGGGGTTCAGGAGGCACAGTGGGTCCCACCTGCTGCTGAGCAGTCTTCTTTGTTCTTCCTCCCACGCCTCTTCCAAGGGCTGCAGGTCCTACCAGCAGCCTTCTCCTCATCTCCCAATTACCGTCCACCAGCAAAACCAGTCTGTTCTTACTTTCCTCATGCTTGCCTCCTGGAAATACCTTTTAATCTTCACTGGATTGTTCTCTCCTAGGACAGCACCTCTTGATTTGAAATGAGTATGGGTAGTTTTTTGGGGGATGCGGGAGCGGGTGGTGGGAAATCAGTGCAATAACATCAGAAACTTAACCTCAAATCTGGATAATAGCCATTGGATGAGATTTCTGTCATGACCCACCTTTTGGAGGAGTTAGAGGTGAGGAGACATTGCCGTTCAGCCAGCAGTAGTGTTGCCTAGGCCAGATTATTACCAAATTCATATAATTGCTAAGATTTGTGTTGAGGGGCTGGGGACGAGGGTGTGTTGGTACTGTTTCTACCTTGCAAGCAGGAAGACCTGAGGTAGGAGCTAGCACCCAGTAAAGCTCTGTACCTTCAGCACTAAGTGCAAAAGACAGATCCTCGGAGAACATTATTTAGCATAGCCGGCCAGTGAGCTCCAGGTTCAATAGACAAGGACTCCAGTAATCAGGAGTTGAAGGGTATGTGTATGTGTGTGTGTACAGATGTGCAAACTTTTATTCAAGAGGATGGTCAGAGCATCTTCTTCAAATGCTTCTCCACCTTAGTTTTTGGGAGAGTCTCTTAATGAAACTGGGGCTTTTGTATTTACTAGGCTAGCTGGACAGTAAGCCCCAAGGAGTCCATCTGTCTCTGCACTGCCACACCCAGACTTCTCTATTTTACATGGCCGCTGGAGATTTGCAGCCAGGTCCTCATGCTTGCTCTGCAGGTACTTCACCAACGGCACCCTATCCCCAGCTTCGTGAAGGATCTTACCTTCAATTGTTAACACACTTTTATCCGTAGTTTTTTCTTTAATAAAATATGCTATTATTTTCCGTTCTTATTTTCTTGAGGATAGTCTGTATTATCAGGATTATAATAATATATTATAAAATAATTATTATAATCTGGATAGTCAGGATGATCTCACTCATAGGACTCCAAGTAGCCTTCCCCGACTTTTCAAAACCCTCTTCACACCTGTGAAATTAAGGTAGCTTTGTGTGGTTCTCAATAAAGCACCACATGCTGCTGGTTTGATCGTTGCTGTAACTGTTGTCTGTCTTGTTCTGCAGCTGCCTACCACCTCATTATTAGCCAGTATGTTAATAATGCTAGGTTTGTCGTCATTCAAATAAGCACCACACTATCATTGCAATAAATTTCTACCACATTCTTCACAGGAAGCTTTATTTTGCTTTTTTGAAAGGACAGATATGAAAGCATTTTGTATACCCTAGCATGTAATTTAAATCAGGAATCCATTACTTTTCAGTAAAGCATATTTGCTTTCTCAGGGGGATTCCTCTTCTTTCCTTAGGCAGCAGAGTCGACAAGAACTGGTGTCTTGGGGGTCCTCATCACACATGTGAAGGCTTCCTTATAGTCTCCAAATCTTCAATATTTTGAATTATTGTTACTGGGATATTTTTGATGTACAAAGTCTATAAGACCACATTTGCATATGCACATTTGCACATTTGCATATATATGATCCAAATAACACAAAACCTGGCCACATTTCATATAAGAATGTTTCTTGAGTTTCTGATGAGTTATTAGAAAATTTTGATACATAGATACCCAGAAAAGCTCATGTCAGTGATATCGAACACTCACTGTATGACTAGTAATCACTGTTCCGTGTGGTTGGGATAGAGCAGTGAGTGTCACAGAGTGCCTGTCTCCATAGAACTTACATTCAGAGTAAGGGAAACAGACAGTAGATGAATCCACATAGATATGAATTGTGTCACACATGGTAATTGGCTTAGAGGCTTTATTGGTTGGTGCCCTTGCCGTAATGGCCCCTATAGCACTTGATTGCATTGGTGGGAATTGCAGTGATGGAAAATAAAGTTGAAAACAATGAGTAACAAGGATTGGGGAAAGCATCACATATTTGACATTAGTGAGACTCTGCCTATTGACAAAGTAGCTGGGAAAGCAACTCTGAGGGAGGGATGACTTTATTTTGTGGATGGTTTCAGAGGGGTCATTTGGCTCCATGCACTTGAGGTAGGAACATGTGGCAGAAGAGGTTCTTCATCTTGTGGGTACGAGGGAAAGTGTTGGGGAGGAAGGAGAGGAGGTGAGAGTGGAAGAGAGGAAACAGGAGGGAAGCAGAGGAGGGGATAAGAGACAAACACACACACACACACACACACAGAGAGAGAGAGAGAGAGAGAGAGAGAGAGAGAGAGAGAAAGAGAGAGATTTATAATGAAGATATAATGAGGATACTCAATGGCCTATTTCCATCTGATGCCTAATCCCTGAAGTTCCTAGAGCTTCCCGAAATAATATCACTCTCTGGGGAGCAAGCCTTTAATGCATGATCCTTTTGAGGGACACTTCATATCCAGACCATAAGGTATGTTAGAATTTGGATGATATGTTTCTGAAGAAGTGACATTTGAGTGGAGACCTGAATAAAGGGAGGGAGTGGGACCTAAGAGTTCCAAGCAGAGGTACCAGAAGGGCTGTAGTAGGTAGGGGCTCATGCTGGACGTACAGTGTTGGACTGCAGGAGATGTTCCCAGCTTGTGGTGGTGGGGTGGACTTGTGGCTCTGGTGGAGGTAGTGCTGATTGTGGTTGCAGTGGTAAATGTCATTATTATTTTGTTCTTAGCATATATTAAAATAATAGTAAGCATTGGAGACCATGTGGCATTATTAG
This sequence comes from Pachyuromys duprasi, assembly GCA_028658305.1. NCBI lineage: Eukaryota > Metazoa > Chordata > Mammalia > Rodentia > Muridae > Pachyuromys > Pachyuromys duprasi. The sequence goes on from CM053743.1 coordinate 33,756,610, forward strand.
GTTAATGAGTAAGAAAGTCTGAAGAACTCTTTGATTTAAAATTTCCCTGAAACTCTTTTATTTGACTACACATCTTAATTCCTTTAGCTGAATTAGCATGAAGCTTTTGTGTATGGATTCAATTCTTTTTTATTTATTTTTTTTCTTTTCACAGGAACTGACTGAGAGCAGGTAGGGCTTTGGAGCTACATTCAGTCTGGTTTTAATTTCAAATCCCACTTTGTCAAATGTCATTCTAAAGCAGAGTGAATTAACTCGGAGGCAGCTTTTTTTCTCTTCCTTTTTTCCAAAGAAGGCTTTGGAGTCTTTTTTCTGGCATTGTGCATCTCCAGGGGGATTTTTTTTATATACACCTGCGGCAATAAAACATAAAAGCTAGTGATCTTGAGTTCTATCTTCACTAATCTCTTTCTGCTTGTGCTTGAGAGAGCCACAGCTAGAGTTTTATATGCAGTTGGGTTGTCTTTAGATGTCAGGTTCATAAAAGAAAAAGTACATTTTGCACAAAGCCTACTAAATAATTTTAGTGTAATCACCATAGCTGGACAGTTTTTTATTGGGACCATATGTGTTTACACACACCTCATTTATCATTATTACTGTAGTGTTTCCATATTTTAATAACTAGAGAAGCCATGATAACGTACACAGACTGGATGCTTGCCTTGACCACCTGTCTACCTGCACCAAGTTAACTACTTAGTTTTTTCTTATATGTAGAATTGTTTTGCTTTTGTCTTGTTTTTTTTTTCTCAGCTCTTGTTTTCTTCCTTCCTTTTTTCCTTCCTTCCTTCTTTCCTTCTTTCCCTCCCTCCATCTTCCCTTCCTCCTCCCCTCCTTCACTCCTATCCCTCCTCTCCCTCCTTCCCACCTCTTCCTTCCCTTTCTTCCTTCCCTTCCTTCCTTCCTACCCTTCCTTCTTTCCTTCCTTGCTTCCTACCTTCCTTCCTTTTCTTTCTTTCTTTCCTTTCTTATGTGTTTGGATATTTTGCCTGGGTGTGTATCTGTGCACCATGTGTGCGCTTGTTGTCCTCTGAGGCCAGAAAAAGGTGTCAGGTCCCTTGGAGTTGTAGACAGTTTTAAGCTTCCATATTAGTGTTGGGAATTGGGCCCAAGTCCTCTGGAAAAGTAACCAGTGGTCGTAATTGTTGAGCCATCTCTCCAGTTTCTATTTTGTTTGTTTTATTTTTGAAACAGTATCTCACAATATATCCCTTGGTGGACTGGCTAGAAATCACTATGTAAAACAGGTTGCCCACACTCAGAAAAGTCCACCTGCCTGTCTCAAGAGTGATAAAAGCAAAGATGCGCATCACACCCGGCTTGACTCTATTTTCTAACAAGATAGAACAAGTAAATGGGCTGCTTAAATATTACCGATGTGGTCACCATGAAGAGTTAAGGTTGTCTGGAAAGCAGAATTTGAATGATCCATTTACTTTCATTTTAAAACTATGATCAAGTCATGAATAAAGATGACTCCAGGTGATTGTTGAAAAAAGCTACTGTCAAACTCTATCTATAATATGAATTCCTATATTTTAATTTTAGTCATTCGTCTGTAATTCTAATCATCTCTATCCCTCCCATCCAACACTTCAGTGTTCTGTTTTCCCCTAAACTTTTCTACTTACTGAGCACTCTCCTGTCCTGCTTGTGTTCATGGTTTGATATGAGATGGGCAAGTAATTGTTGATTAGATAATTACTTTTACTGTAGTTATATCAGCCTGGGTGTGCTAATGGTGACACCAACTCAAACAGACTTTCTACCAGGGGCTGTATGACTCTTGTAAGGCTATGATATGTGGTTAACTTTGCCAGCTTTGGGGAGGGAAAGGAGTTTTTGTTTTCAAGAAATAGAGGTTTTCTAAGTGCAAATTATATTAAGTTTTGGACAAAAGTGCTTTACCTGCATACTTTAAAGCCCAGCTGAAGGAGCTGCTGCCGGGGAGGACGCAATACTGTAAGGCAACTGAAGAGTGGAAGAAAAAAAAAACAGGAAGCAGAAAAGCATAGGGAGACATTACTTTGTTAAGCTTGACACTTGGACTCCCTGGCTACGCTACTGGTTTTAACAGGTATGGTCTAATCCAGTGAATCACAATCATTTTGGTCAAAGTACTCTCTTACATTCTTGAACATTTTCCTGGATGTCAAGGAGTTTTTGTTTTTATAGAGTAATGATATTTATTGATATTAGCCACCTTAGAAATTAAAATAGAACATTTAAAAGTACTTATTAAGCATTATAAGAATAACTGTTATTTGTTAAAATAATTGTATGTTTCTTAACATGAAGACATCTTTCGTGAAAATAATTCTGTTATTTTCAAATCAGAATAACACTGTTTTGCATTTTTAAATCTCTTTAATGCTGGCTAATAGAAGACAGCTGCATTCTCCCATACACTTCTGCATTCAATCTGTTGTCAGCTCACACATTGCACGGCTTCTGGAAAACCTCACTGGGTGCTCCTGAGAGAATGAGAGTGGAAAAGGCAGATAATGTATTCATATTAGTCTGAAAATAATTTTGACCTCATGGATCCTCTGGAAAAGTCCCATAAGAGTCCCTGACCACAGAACTATTGGCCTAAACAAATCTTCAGAATCAGCCACTTACATGCACTTCCACACAGCCCCTCTGGATCAACACCAGCTCTTTTCCATTCGCTTTCCTAGCTGCCGTGTAGTTGAGGGAGCAGGGTCTTAAGCATAAAGTCAGGAATGGCCTTTAAGACAGATGTCAATCATTAGAGGTGATATCTTAGGTTGTTACCTCTAATTAGATTGTTGGCTCTTTCTTTCAACAGGGGGTTAATTCAGAACAAGTGGGTTCACTTTCTACAGTTTAAAACTAGAGTTGAGATCTTTTCCACAGTGACCAGGGCAGGGAGGTGATTGGCTACCTGAACAGCAGTTCAAAGAAGAACTTTAAATAGATACATCAACATTACAGAAATTTATACTTTAATTTATTGCCACTATGGGAATCTTTTAATACAGGTCCGAAGTCTTGTCTTCAGGTTAGATTTTGCTAACTGGAATTTTTCCACTTCTTCATATGAGCCTCATTAAAAATGTGTTATCTAAGCTGGGCCTTATGGCCATGTCTTTAATTCCAGCATTTGGGAGGCAGAGGCAGGCAGAGCTCTGTGAGTTTGGGGCCAGCCTGGTCTACAAAGCAAGTCTAGGAAGGCTGGAGTTACAGAGAAACCCTGTATTGAAAAAAAAAGTTATTATTTACTCTTTCCAACTCCTATTTTTTAAGAAATGAGGTATGATCTTCAAGACCATCTGAGTTTTGAAAGAACTCCTCTACTGATTTATGCTGCATTTGCTTTAGAACAAAGACCCAAGTCTTGCCAAATTTTTCCAGTCCTAATACAATGGCTGGTCATAATTAATAGAATTGTTATGTATGTATTCATATTATTATGAAAATAATTTTGACTTCATGGATCCTCTGGACAAGTCTGTTAATTCAACAGAGTGAACTAGGGTATTCATGCATGAAGGAATGAAGCAGAGGTCATACAGTGAAATTCTTTCTTTATAAATGATGTCTTATATCTCTATTAGCAGCACAAGAAATGGTCAAGTAGATATTTGCATCAGGGATACAGTGACTACAAGATTAACCAAAAGTCTGACTGTTACTCAGAGTGCAAACCATCATTTTATCTAGAGTATGCCATTTCTTTCTATCCATAAAGGATTGCTTTTAACCCTCCTGCTCTCCAGCCCTGGTCACCAAATCATTGAGTATTCAAGTTCCTTATATAAAATTGTTGGCATTTTCATATGACTTACATACATCCTCATGCATGCTTTAAACCATCTCTGGCTTATATCTAATGAACATGATAATGTGTTATGCAAATAGTTGTTTTGCTGTACTTTTAAAGACTAACACAAGAAAGGAAATTCTATGGGATTAGTACAGACACAATCATCTTTGGCCTAACTGCTTAATACATGAACAATACACAAGGCATGTGATTGTCAAAGTAACCCTAGAGAGACTTGAAATCTGGGAAACAATGGGACACCACCACAAGAGGCAGCACATAACTGTGTTGGCTTGGCTTCTCCACAGTGTTAATCATGCAACTGTTTAACATTTTTTTGTACTTTCTAGAATTGTTTTCTGAATATTTTGCATCTACACTTGATTAAATTCAGAATGTGTAGATATGGAGAGCTGGCTGTACTGTGGTAGTACAGAGTCATTCTGAGTATTAGCATAAATAGCTTGTATTAAATGGTACATAGTGTTTTCCAATAGATATCCCTAAAGGCATTGCTGATTATAGATGCATTTCCCAGCCGTCACTCCCTGATAAATCAGTTTATTGTTCTGTTGTCAAGGTTTTCAGCTCCTTGCAAATATAAGTTGTGAGGTTGCTAATGCTGATTTTTGAAAACTACCCACACATATTTTTTTTCCTTTTGTGAACCATGATCTTTATAGATTTGACCTTTTCTGGGTCTTAAGAATTACTAGTTTGGACTGGAGAGATGGTTCAGCAGTTAAGAGCCCTCTCTGCTCTTTCAGAGAATCTGGATTCAATTCCTAGCACCATATGGCTGCTCACAACCATTACAACCAATAATAATAATAATAATAATAATAATAATAAATTTTTAAAGAGGAAATATGTGAAGTTTTTCGTGCTTCTTTTTTAATGCTTCTTTTTCCCTAAAGGTATTTAGAAAGTTGATTTTAGAAGGTAATATATATACACAAATTTTATAGTCAAATGTAAATAGTTCTCACTGACTATGTTATAGGACAGTAAAAATGGCTAGTAAGCTAAAGCTGTATAATACAATTTTTCTAATCCATGGAGAAAATTGCATGACCTTTGACATATTTTGTCCAAACATAAAAACTCATTTACCCCATTTTCTTAGTTAGGGTTTCATTGCTGTAAAGAGATAACATGACTAAGGCAACTCTTATAAATGAAAACATTTAATTGGGGCTGGCTTACAGTTTCAGAAGTTTAGTCCATTATCATCATGGCAGCAAACATATTTGTGTATACTCATTGTGGGTAGTACTGGGTTTTGTAAAGACATTTTCATACATATATTCTTACAAAGTATATAATGTATTATGACTCTCTTTCCCATCCCCAATCCCTTCATGCCCTCCTTCTTTTCTTCCATTCCACCTCTGTTATTTCTTCAGTTTCCTAGAGAGTGTCACTGCTGCTTTCATGGAATATATATGATTATAAATATATATTTATATATATACACACACATATATATATATATATCATATAAAAGGTAGGATCCACACATGAGATAAAGCATGAGTTGGTTGTCTGAGTCTGACTAGTTTATTTAGCATGATCTCCAGTTACATCATTTTCCTGCAAATGACTTAATTTTTTTCTTCATTGTGACTGCATTTCAGTGTGTGTGTGTGTGTGTGTGTGTGTGTTCTGGGTGTCTGTTGTGTGTATATAGGCCAGAAATCTCTGTCAGCTCTTGTCTACAGTCACTCTCTACTTTGTTTTTTGAGACAGGGTCTCTCCCTTAGTTTGCAGCTCACTGATTCAACTAGACTGGCTGGCTATTAAGTTCCAGAGACTTACCCATTTCTGCCTCTGGTACTATAATTATAAAGTCATGACCAGATTTTTCTTTTGTAAATGTGTATTCATATATGGCTATCTTCTAAATACTTAAAAATGAGGGTATTGTAGGTCTTTTCTAAAGACAGATTGTTAATAGTATGATTACTTATGACTTTTTCAAACATCTTTACTGTTGCTTTATCCTGGTCTCTATAAATATGCACACATAATTTAAGTGAAATTTTCTAATCTGGGATAACAATGCTCCCTCTAAGAGCTTTGTGAGATCCTATTTCTAGCTAATAAAAACCCAATACCAAGCATTAGAAGCTCTTTTGAGTTGTTGGTCAAGGTTGCCCAAAAGACCCCCCAAGCATTACAGGCCATTGCTATTGCCCTTGGTTTCCCCAGAGGTAGTAGGTGAGTTCCTATTGATGAAGACAACATGAACTTCAGATGTAGGAATCTGTGGCCCCTGAGCTGGAACTGACTGTAAAGCCCTCTCCCAGAGGACTGGCTTTTGTGAGAGCAGATGGTGCTGTGCACACTTCCAAAGGAGAGAAGCAACCACCGGTCTGGCTAACTATAATGCCTATGAACCGCAACAATTACTACCACAGCCTTAAATCCTAAAGATACAATAGTGGCATGCGTACCTTGGCAGCAACCAATAGCTCTCTAATTGCACTTAAGACCTGCTCAAAAGGAGTGAGATCATACTAGTACCGGAAACCTAGCCAACTACCCAGGTTAGTGAAGTCATGGATCTTGAAGAACCTACAACCACCACTTAACCCACATTGTCCCTTACCAGTATCCTCAGTATTTGTTTTTGTAACCTCAGGTAAGTATAGTCCTCACCCTGCACCAAGGAAACTTCTGTTTGTAACAGTTTGAGACCATTACAGAAAACCACAACTAATAAAAAATAGAGTTGTAGAGCCTAGTCCCAACAGATGCTTCTATAAAACAACTCCCACACCTAAAGCTCAGGGATCAAGGCGGAAGAGGGGGTGGAAAGATTGCAAGAGGCAAGGGATTGGAGAGTGTTCTGTGAAATTGTATCTCTAGTAATGTCAGACACTACACCTATAAAGCCTCAATTGACTATGTAAATATAAGAGGAACAAGGATAACAGTAGACATGCTGAAGTTCACAAGGGAAAGCCCACCAGGCTTGAACCCAACACAAAGGACTGCAGGCGACTAAGAAATGCTGAGAGTGGGAGAAATAGTCCTCCCCAGGGAAGAGTACACCAATTGACTCTCCAGTACCTATATGTATAGTCTGAGTCCTGACACTATACATAGAGAGCAGGGTTTATGAGTTTAGTTATCAGTGTATGTACATAGATGTACGGAACAACAATTAATGAAAAAAGAGGTCACGAATTTGAAAGAGAACAAGGAGAGGTAAGTGGGAGAGTTTGGAGGGAGTAAAAGGAATAGGGAAATTATATAATTATAATTTCAAAAAATAAATACATTTTAATGGGCTGTCTGAAGTGAAATTGCTCATCTGGCAAAGGTATTTGTGACTAAGTCTGATGACTTCAGTTCAGTCCCTAGAATCCTCATGGATGACAGACAAAAACTGATTCTTGAAAGTCATTCCTTGTGTGCTCAATATGTGTGCCCTGATGGATACACACAATAAGCAAATAGATAAACAAAAAAATGACTAAATAAAGTCATTCTTTTCTTATAGGTACCGTATTTTCTCTTCAACTTCAGATGTAATATTTTGACATTTCCTTTTCCATGTGTGATTTTTTTTACATTGTTTTATTTTGAATTGTTCTGTTCTCAGTCTTGCATGTTAGAACCTTTGCTCAGATATTGGTGTTTCCTAGTTGTGAGAGATAAGAGCAGAGGTTTACGTAGCTGGTTGACCATGGCGAGACTATGGAGGGTGTGGGCTTGTGGGTTTGAGGTTGATCAGAGAGCCTACATGCAGCCTCCCCAGGGCACAGGTGGGTGATCTGTTGTGAACCAGTAGAGGAGGTATTAGACTTTCCTCTTGGGCTGGGCATAGTCCTCCAAAGAGCGTGCTTCTGATACTTGGCCTGGGATAGGAAAGGTCAGATGCATGTTCTGGACTTAAATCCCCATCATTACCTCAGCGCCCTCCCCATTGCCTAGGCTTTGCTGCCATCCCCCAGCCTCACAAGGCTGCTCTGGCGTCAACAGCTCTGTTTCTCAGGTCTCTTCAGCAGCTGGAATTGGCTGTTTTCGTTCTTCTGACTGATCTAATACATATCTGTTTTGTTTTAGTTTCAGAAATGTTCTTGCTATCATCTCCTCTATACTTCATATTCATAGGGTGACTTACTAAAAAATAAAGACTAAAACCTTGGTTTTCTTTTTATTATTCTTAGTAGAGTTTGTGAGGTAGTATATTTGCATGAGCACTTAATTTGCCACTGCAAACCTAAATTTCTTTGATCTTTTAAAACTTACTGTAGCACTTACAATCTTGAGTTATTCCTAGTTATCTTGCTGGAGTCAAACATCAGCTTAAAGGACTAGCTGAGCACACTGATTCTAGGATACAAGCTCCTGGTAGTTGTAAATGATGGTATAAACTATATTTTTTAAAAAATACTCAGAACTCTATTAAATTTTTAAAGAATTGACATAAAGAGTGAATTTACGTGATTCTGGTGAGTTAATGGAAAAAATAAGTACACTGAAGGCTGAGTGAGATGAGGTCATTGAGCATGAGGGGATGTGGACGTGATTTCCTCTGATGTGTTGGATTAAGAGACTGAGTCTATGAGAAGCTACAGGACATAATGTAAGTTAAACATATTGTTAAGACAGACTGTATTTTTAATCTCCATTTATCTTTCAGTAATAAATATATAGTTAGGATTTGCCCTGGGCACACTTAGCCTACAGCAGAGACTCTGCATGTGACAGAGGAAAAGTCCTTTGGTTATTAGCAGATGTTTGTCCTATCTTCTGACTTTCCAAACAGGAAGCTGCAGGCTTTCTTCCAGGAACAGATTGCTGCTTTCACTGTGCGCAGGGAGTTCTGCCGTTAGCCATGGAGACAGCGCGTGCGCTTTCATTTCAGCTCTGATTAAACCGGGGTGCTGCAGCACCTTTCGTATTTTTTCCATTTGCAATCCACTTTAATAGTTTGTAATGTTCAGAGTTTCCTCTTCTGGTACATCTTGTATCTTGCTGGATTTTTGTTGAGGATTAGTTTGGAGATTGCAAATCAGAAGAGAACAGGCGTTGCTGAGTAGGGAGTAAAGCCTGCAAGCATCCCAAGGCCTGAAGGGTTCATCCACTTTCTAATACTCTGGCGGTAAGCATTCAGGTACAGAAGGCTTACCCATCCCTAGGAGGGAGCCTTAACCCTCACTACGAACAGAAGGTTTTGTTTTGTTCGGAGATTGCAGTGCTGTGCCCCACCAAATCTGCTATAGTAAAGCTCTTGTGATAAGTTCTTGTGGGGCCTTTGAGAGGTCATTAGGTTTGGATGAGGTCATGACGTGAATGGGCCCTTGCTGTGACAAAATTAGTACCTATCAAAAGAGATGGCAGTTCTCCCCCCCTCTCGCATGCGCAGTCACCACAGGAAGGGCTCTCTCTCACCTGGCTATGCTGGAAAGCCAGTCTAGATTTCCTGTCTCTAGAACTGTGAGAAATTACAGTTCGTGTTGTTAAGGCCACCTGATCTACATTATTTTGGTGTGACAGCCAAAGTAATTAATCTACTCAGATATCCTGTCACTGATAATTGGAAGACAGTCTGCTTTTAGGCTGTTCATACTCTGGAAATGTGTCTTGGGGATGTTTTCTAATACTAGCCTATCCCCAGCTCTCTGGGTACCAACTGCTGTTTCTAGCTGGCATTGCTGTCAGATCTGACCATTTATAAGGGCTCAGCTTGCAGAACTGCCCCCTTTCAAATGCCTGCTATCAGCCCCTAGCCACTCTTCTTTTGGCAGGCTTGGCATAAAGCAATGGTTACCCAGAACACTGTCCTTATGTTCAGAATTGTGTTGATATAAATCTTAGAAGACAAGAAAATGCCCATGTTTATTAATTGTTATAAAGAACACAACTCATAACCAGCCAAGAGAGAATAAAGCAAAGGGTAAAAATTTCCATGTCCTCTCCCAGTGGGTCACTTGCCCAGAGAGTCCCTATTTTCAAGCCATGAGATCCCAAAATCTTGTTCAAGAGCTTCTGCAAAGCCCAGTTGCCAGGGCCACATGTTCCCCCAGGTTGGCGGATGGAGATGAGAGTTCTGGGACTTTAATCACTGGGTCTTTCTGGTGACTGACCTTTTCATGGTATCATCTCGAGATCTCTCAATAGTTTCTTCATTAGTATGAGCTTACATGCATTCATATGGGGCTTGCTGAAGTGACTGAAGACACTTTAAATAAGGTTTCTTTGTTCTGTGTATCAGTGTTTTGCTTGAATGTATGTATAAACAACATGTGTGTTCCTGGTCTTCATGAAGGTCAGAAAAGGGCATCAGATCTCCTGGAGCTAGGGACTGTTGGCTGCCATGTGGGTGCTCTTCATCACTAAGCCATCTCTCCTGTCCCAGAACATGCTCTATCTCAGGAAATTCTAAAGGGTTTTCGGAGCTCTTCGTTAGGAATCAGGGACAAAACGAAAATCTATTTCTTATTATATCCCACAATGCCAAATTCATACCTTCTTGTTTCTAGTCATCTCTTCATCATAAGATGTATAAAAGGGAAGAGAGATGATGAAAATAAGCATTTGTGTAGTATGCAAAGATTCTTTTTGACAAGGAAATGGGTGAAATAATAAAGAAAACACTCTCCACTTAGGAGAAAATGCTTCCTCCTTTTCCATCTCAGAGCCATTATCAGGAGATGAAATAAGTACATGCTTTTGGAGCGCTTTCATCAGCTTGACTACAGAAGAACCTTGACCCCTCACCTGACTCAAAACAGCCTTGGCAATGATACTTTAGTTGGTGAGAAACTAATTAGAAGATGGGACTTTCAAATGACCCAGAGTTTCAAACAGATGTTTTGGGAAAATACATACCTGCTGCTCTTCCATTAGCCAATTACTTTGTTGCAACTGTCACAGGCCCCCTTTTTTGCAATAATTATGAAGAATTATGTCCCATCTGGCATCTCACATGTTGAGCTAAATTTGAAGGAAATTTAGTTCTAATTATAGGGGCAGTGTTTCTGTTCAGTCTTGAAAAGAACCTCTTCCAACTGTAAAAACTTTGAAAAGGTATAACACAGATGGAAGAAAGGGTCTCAGCAAATATTGTGCATGCACACATGCCCCTAGAAAATGTGAAACAGAGAAATTCTCAAAAATATGCTGAATAACAAAACAACAAAGTACTAAAACTTAAAATCTACAGCATTTAAATATGATTCTGTGGATTCTTACTGGCTTATGATTTTTCAAAAATGTTTTTATATTCTTATATATTGTTTTATATCCCTTTGTAAATTTCAGACCGTTAGCGTGTATGTCTCTAAAGCCATGGTTTTGATATTTTTTAAAAACCCAGTGGAATTATGAAACTAAAAGAATTTTTTGTTTGTTTAAATTAACCTTCTTTTTTAAAAATTTATTTATTTTTATCTCAATCACAGGTTAGGTACTTTGAATCCCAGGCGTAGCCCCCTCCTTCATTCCCTCCTACCCTCCCACTCCCTCCCTCATCTCCCTCCTCCCCGCCCCCTCCAAGTCCACCAACAGGGGAGGACCTCCTCCCCTTCCATCCAACCCCAGCTTATCCTGTCTCCTCAGGGCTGGCTGCAATGTCCTCCCCTGGGATCTAGCCAGTCTGTCACTCCCCGGCTTGTATGGGGGAGGGTCAAAGAGTCA
>CM053743.1:33768555-33792886 GCA_028658305.1 Pachyuromys duprasi
TTCCATCCAACCCCAGCTTATCCTGTCTCCTCAGGGCTGGCTGCAATGTCCTCCCCTGGGATCTAGCCAGTCTGTCACTCCCCGGCTTGTATGGGGGAGGGTCAAAGAGTCAGCCATCAAGATCATGACTGAAACAGTCCCTGTTTCCCTGAATAGGGTCTTCAGTCCTACACCGAGTTATCATGGGCCCCATCTGTGCAGGGGTTCCAGTCCACATCCACACATGGTCCTTGATTGTAGAAACCGTCTCATACAAGACTTAACCTTCTTTTTTAATGCACGTGAAAAACAAGCCAAGTTGAAATTGAATACAAAGATAAGTAATCACTTGGTAAGATTGTGGGAGGTTTGATTTTATTTTAATTATTTATTTTTAAAAATTCAGTATCTCTATGTGTGTAGTCTGCATGTTTGTGTGCCACATGTTTGCAGTTGCTTGCAAGTGCCAGAAGAGGGCATTAGACCCATCCCTGAAACTAGAGTTACAGGGGGTTCTGAGATGTCTGATGAGGCTGCAGAAAAGTGAACTTGAGTCCTTTGCAAGAACAGTAAGTATTCTTAACTGCTGAGCCATCTTTTTAGCCCACTGTACCTCCCTCCCCCTTTTTTGAAGTCATAATGAATTATTGTTTTGTTTATTAACCGTTAGTCTTTCAAATATTAAAAAAGTTTTACTCAGTTTTGTAGTATTTTACTGATATATTCTTGGACTAGCACTGTATATGGTAAACAAAATTACTGTAACATATGTGAAAGTTTTATTCTTGGGACCTGGGAAAGGCTTTGCCTCTCCTCCTACCCTCTCAAAACTCCAAAACAGTGTAACTATTGAGAAGTAAGCATGCAGTATAAAGTGTCAGTTTCCATACTTTCTAGCAGGCCAGCCAAGCCTATCCCAGGCAGATGGGGGGAAAAACAAACAAACATAACAAAACACAACACAACCAACCAACCAATCAAACAAACAAACAAACAAACCCGTTTATTTCTGGAAGATAGGAAGACCTTTTTTATTCTTGTAAATATTTTCTTACCCTGTATTTTAAATATGAATATCTAATTAGCATGGGTCACATTGACTTGTGTTTTATAAACCAACTACATTTCATTTTAGACCAAGATGAAGTATTCATTCATTTTTCTAAACCATCTCCCAATGTGATACTATATTTACAATAAAGAACATCTGGATATTTGCAATTGCAGAAGTCTTCGTGCTTTTAAAATATGACATTCAACAACTAGTTCTCCTTTAACTGTTAAATAGCAGTGAGCCATGTCTCGGGTATCTGGGTGGATTTGAGTTTGTTATTAAAAGCATTTAGGTTTGTATCACTTAAAAACATCTTAATATGGTATGTAGGTGGTGAAAAAGCAGGTTGGGCTACAAGGGAAAACTCTGAAATTTTGTAATAAATTAGGGTAATTATGCTAGAGTGGTTAAGTCTTAATGAAGAATTATGGCCCTTTTCCCTTTGGTCTGGCTCGGATTCTTTCCAACTGAGAGCAAGGCGGCGCAACACTGCCCCCTACTGTAAGACTTCACTCTGCTCTTTGAAAGGAAACTAGAGAAAGAAATAGAAGAAACTAACAGCTTGGGAACTAGTCTGTCTCATTACATTTGATATTTTAAAAGCGCGTTCTGGAGAGTAGTCTAGGCCCTCTCAGTACAGACTCAGAACAATGGTATAATCCTGGCTTTTGTGTTCCAGTTTGCTTTCTTAAGTCAGGGCTGTTGCTAAGTTAAACAGATGACACATTCTTTCCCGAAGGATGGTACTGGAGGTTTGTGAATGTGCTCTTGTTTCAATTAGTGCTTATTTCAAGGAATGTTGCATCTTTGAAAAAAGCACACAGGATATCTTTGAGGCTGGAAAGAACAGGGCTTTTGTCCATTTTCATGGTAGCTTTAGTATTTTTAATAATAGGAGCAAGCATTGTGGTAAAGTGTATCAGTTTAACCAAGCACATCTTGGAGCTCACCCAGGCTTAACTATCTATAAACAACTTTGTCTTATTTCATGTAGTAGAGCTCTTAAATTCATCTGCAAGAGCCTTTGGCATAGTTAACATTTAGGCTTTTATTTTGATGTAAAGTTGAATTCTTTTCCTTTCTTAATGGGTATTGCTTTAACAAAATTATTTTGATGACATGTCCTTTGCAAATGCATATTTTCAGACATTAAAAAACAAATCGAAAGCCACTTATCATATGAATCATTGTTAAAGTCAGCTGTAATCCACTGTGTAAAATCTCCCTGTAAAGGCACACAGGCTAGGGGCTTAAACCTGGAGCACATTAAATTAGTTCCAGTCTCTGGTGAACTGGCTTTGCCTGCCCTGCTTAGGCAGGCAAAACGGAAACAGGCCGTTTATAACAAGAAGTCTGCTTTAGAAACCATGGGGTCTATTGGAGAAAGATTTATAACCCCCACTTATATAAACATTACAAATGTGGACTTTCGAGTAGGAGGGGAACTGTTATCGAAATCTCCCGAAGAGCTTTTTCATTGTGAGTAAAACGGACAGTGTGCACTGTTGTTTGAAGATACGCCAGCGTTTCCACAGCGTCCTCTCCACTGCTTTGCCTGATTAAAATGTAGCATTGTGAAGACTAACCAGACCACCTACTTCTAATTTGTTTTCACAGTGAGACTACATTGGCATCAAATGTGGGGCCGGAGAAACTCTGTGCCAGAAGAGAAAATTGTCATTTTAGAGTTAAAGAAAAAGCAATATAATTATATGAAATCTGGGGGTAATGGAATCTGGACATCAGTTTATACCACTGCTTGATTTTAAATGATTTTTACATGTAAACGCTTTCCTAGATATCATGTTGTCTTTGAGATTGTAATAGAACCCAGATGAGGCTTGAAATATTTGGTCCCATAAAATGAGGCAGGCTGAAAGGAGAGATTAGCATTTGAGATTAGAATAGCTATTTATTTGATACTTCACATATGGTGAGCTAAGGTCCATGAGCCGCCTGTCTGTTTTCTTCTCATTTGGCTTTAGCTCATTTGTAAGGTCTTGAAACTTTCCACAGAAATACACTTTTCTTTGCCCCGAATATGTCTAACAGGGCACCAAAATAAAATTCTCTTTCTTCTTTTGGGCTTGTTAATAGTAGCTACTGTTTTATGGGTTCTAGCCTCAATCCAGGTGATGCTGAATCCACTTTCCTTAGGATCTCTCCAACCTTCTTGGAAGACAGCACACACATCTGTTTTTAGCATTTGTAGCTCAGTTATTTGAAATGCACCTTTAACATAAAGGTTGCTGTAAGAAGGAACATGATGAAAGGCTGTGACTGACAAAACATGAAGCCAGGACCCACAAGAATACTGTGGAGTTGAATGTTATACACCGCCCAGCCCTAGAAGGGTCTCCATGTTCTCTTAGTCCACCAGTTTTATTTGTATTAATAGCAAGAAAAAACACTCCTTTGACGCCAGCAGGTGTACCAAAATGAAATATATACATCAAAGAATAAGTGAGGTCAAAGTTAGGCTTTCTGACCAGTACTATCCTACTAATTCTAATGATAATTTTACTGGGTCTCATTTTTAAGTCTTTATTATAACATTTTTTATTATTTCTTGAGAATTTCATACACACATGCAGTGTATTTTGATCATATTATGTGCCTCATATATCAAGGTTTACATACACTATGTGCCAGGCTAAGTGTCATTCAGATAGATAGATAGATAGATAGATAGATAGATAGATAGATAGATAGATAGATAGATAGATAGATGTGTGTGTATGTGTCTGTATTTACTCTGTAGGAACTCCAGTTTGAATTGAAGAAGCTGAGATTAGGAGTTTGGGTACACGTGCAGGTCACTCCACTGTGAGTGCCAGTGACTGCTGTGACCATCTTCTCTGGCTCTGGAGCCCAAGCCCTTTACCTGCTTAACTACTACACGATCCATTTTTACTTTTAAAGCCACTTGGGGGATTTACATCACAGAACAACCTGTAATCCCATCAGTGTCCATCCTGTTCTAATGAGATCCATAAAGTTTTCCCCAGCATCTCTCTCTGCACCCAAAACCTCGGTGCACAGGTGAGGTCCTGAACACAAGATGAACTCTTTCGTTGTAGCTGTGTTGGATGCAGATGGGATACAGGGTGATTTGTGCAGCACTCATCTAGGTAGGGATAAAGATAACCCTTTGGTCCAGGAGGCTGATACCCAGTGTAGAAGGCTTAAGATGGTGGATGGTTCCTGTCATCTGCAGGTAGTTTATTATCTGTCTCTTCGTGTGATTGAGATACCCTAAGTCTTTTTGATACTTCCTGGCATTTTCCAGTACTGCCCCTATAGAATTCTACCATGAAAAGCTTCTACTTTTAAATATAAACTGAACTTGCACTGAAGGCAGCAGAGTCTTAACTGCTTATTACTTTTACTTCCTTAGTAGAGTAAAATGTAGTAATTTGAAAAATTCGACCCATGCCAATCTATATATGGGGAAAGAAAATCTATGTAATTAGCATGGATTTCATAATGAATAATTGTCTCCAAAAGCAAGCGCCAATGTACCACTAACAGGAACTTGTATAATTAGAAGGCCTGAAGAGGCTGTGATTGATAATATTGAATTTTGTCTTTGCTTACATAATTTAGGCAAACACTGAGCAGAACAACAACAACAAAAATTTCCAAAGGCATAAGCAGACCTAGTGGTGGTATAACTGAGGAGGAAGGAGGAAGAGAAAGGGAAGCATCCCTGCTCTTGTAATATATTCACCTGTGAGAGCAGAGGTGTGCTCTGTAGTGGATCAAAGAAGAAACAAAGGTATAACTGCAACTGGGTGTTTAAAATCTACCAATAAGATGAAAGTTGTGCTATGAATGTGTTGTATGTGTGTGGCAGGGTGTAAGTGAGCTCATCTTATGTTTTACAGAGGGAAAGCAGTAGATAAAGCCAAAACAAAGTTGTTTGCCAAACAAATGGTGTAACATGCTAAAATTACGATGCTTCCAAGCAACCCACAGCAGTTTCCTCTGCAAAGTGGGAACTGGCTCAGGAAGGATGGGGGGGGGGGTGCTGTTGTTTTTCATTATGAGTCACTTGATGCTATTAAAATTAAATCTTACAAAGTGTGTTCATTCCTTTCTTTTGATAAGAATAAGATTTATTTAAAGCAACCTCAATGGACTTAAAGGATGCTCAGGTTCTCCATTCTGTCATCAGGAATATCGTGCCCTGCATTTATTTTACTTTACTTTTTCTTTTGAGCAGAGAGCTGAGAAACTAAGTTAAACACAGCACAAAAGTAACTGTTCCTGGTTTTGTTTAATCTCTAAAGTTCCCTCTGTGGGCAAGGTGAGGGTTTCTAGAAAGGACATCTTTCATAATCTATTTGGCTAATTAAGCCAGCTTTTTTTGATGACTAAATAAACCTGACCACTGACCTATGGACCATTTTGATTAATCTTCAATCCCAGGTTCCTGAGCTCCTTAGATGTAAATGATGGATGTGGGGACACGATGCCTCAGGGGGCTTCTTAGATTATTTTTGTCTTTTCGTTTTGCTACCAGGATATGCTCGTACCCTGTAGGTCTGTTTCTTTGTAACAGATAAGCACACTGCAGCCTTGACTGTCTGGCATTTTCAAGCTGCTTAAATACTTAGTGAAGCGCTGTATGTTCTCTTTGGAAGTGGTGCTGATCCCAGTCTCCCACATTCATTTAACACCAGCAATTCTCTTAGTTTCCATTGCAGACTGACTTTTGCTCATTTCTTACATTGTCATTCCTAGATAGACTTTTTTTTTTTTTGGTCATGCCTATTTTTCCTAAAAACCTATTTGGCTGAGTTTATTTGACCTTAAACTTATCTTTATTTCCTAGGAAATCCAGTCACTTCCCAGTTCAGCACTGGCTAGTTAGATGCTTTTTATGCTCATGGTTTCTTTCAATAAAGAGATCATTTCAACATACATATTTTTTTCAATTCCTGGGTGTGTAATCATAGGCTTAGTTTGTTTCATGCTAGTAAACTGAATAATCAAACTTTCTCAGTGCATCACCCTTAAATAATCTCATAGATTACTGTTGTTTTACAGTGTTTTTATGATGTTGGGAATAAGATCTATAGTTTCACATTTAGCTAGATGGTTGTTTTATTACTGAATTATACTCCCAGCTTTTTATAATATTTTAAAGGTATTCAGTCATATCTAAATGTGAGCACTTACTGTATGTTAATACATCTTTAAAAGATCCGTTATCCCTTTATTCATCCCAGAAAAACTATGAGAAGGGTGAGTGGACTGATATCCCCAGTTACAGGTAGGGGAGAGGGATAAGTCATTCGTGTGGTCACGCTGTCCAGTGCCTTGCTTTCATGTCTGTCTGCTGTAAGACTGGACTCTACAGCTAAATAGACAAGATCGTAATGAAACATGTTTCGTCACAGCAGTAGAAACCTTAACTAAGACAAGTTGGTGCTAGCGTAGTGGTGTATTGCTATGACTGACCTGGCCATGTTTTGGGGAGGATTGTGGAAGGACTTTGGAACTTTGGGCTGGAAAAGTCATTGAGTGTTGAAAGCTCAGTGGGATGCTCTGTGGGAGCTTGGAAGATAAGACTGTTGAGATGGAGGCCTGGCTTGTGAAGTTTCAGAGGGAAGTTTAAAGACTCCATCAGGAGTTGTTTCCCATTTTCAGTTAAGATCTTGTCATTCTGGTCAGCTTGGGCTGAAGAGTTGGCCATATTAACAAGACACCAGCACCACTGAAGTGAAACCTTTGCATTACTGAGAGAATTGATGCTGGTTATCCGGAACAAAGAAATTAGCAGTGACTGAGAAGAGACTAGCATCATTGAGGTAAAATCTTCTGGGAAGTGTTTCCTCATGGTCAACACACAGAAACTGTGTGCTGGAAGTGGCCAAGGTTGTATCTCTTGCTGGCAGCCAAACTTGGTAGCATAAGAGTCACCCAGGTGATTGCTGGTATTGAAGGCATGATGAGATCATGGAGAACATCTGGGACTTGGTACTGTGAGAGGCTAGAAGAGGCCACTGATGAAAATGCAGGCTTAATGGCATTTGAAGGGGCCATGCAGAGAAGTTGAGGCTTGGCACCATGAAGAAAGCCTAGGAGAGACTATGGGTGAAAGTGCAGCCCAATTCCTGCAGAAGAAACCAGAATTTTGGAGATGCCAGTACCATGAGAAGAACACCAAGAACAGTGGCAGCAGTGGAGTGGAGCCAGCTGGAGCCTAGAAGATGAGCTGTGTGTGCTGCAGAGGAGGAAAGTGGAGAGTGACTCAAGCCCTTTGGAGGATCCCAGATGATCATGAGTGGATCCTAGATGTTAGACACTGAGTTAACTTACACTCGGAGTTTCATTTTGTTCAGATTGTGACTGTGCTCTGGTTCTTCCCTCTTGAAGTAAGGATCTATCTATCTATCTATCTGTCTGTCTGTCTGTCTGTCTATCTATCTATCTATTTATTTTTACAGGAGCCCATATTTGAGACTGGATTTTTAAAGAGATTTTATGTTTAAAAAAAACTTTGAATTTTAAAAAGACTAAATTTTAAAGTGTTTGAATTTGTACAGACTGTGGGACTTTTAAAGTTTGTAAATACTTTATATTGTGATATTGATATTATTATATCATCTTGGGGATAAACAAGAAAGGAAAGGTTGTAGTTTAACAATGATGTATTTGTGTCAGGTTGACAATGGGTCAGTTGTACTGGCTATTTTTTTTATTGTTAATTTGACACAAGCTAGAGTCATTAGAGAGGAGGGATCCTCAATTGAGAAAATGCCTCAATAAGATCTAATTGTAAGGGCAGTTCTTCATTAGTGATTGATGGGGAAGGCCCAGCCCATTGTGAGTGGTAACATCCATGGGCTGGTGGCCCAGGTTCGGTTTTATAAGAAAAGCTGAGCAAGCCATGGGGAGCAAGCCAGTAAGCAGCACCTCTTAATGGCCTCTGTATCAGCTCCTGCCTTTAGGTTTCTTCCCTGTTTGAATTCTTGACCTGACTTCCTTTGATGAAGAACTGTGATACAGAAGCATAAGCTGAATAAACCTTTTTTCCCAAGTTGCTTTGGTCATGGTGTTTCATCACAGCAATAGAAACTCTAAGATAGCTTCTATCACTATAAAAACTATTCAACATAGAGGAAAATTTCAGGTCAGGTCCAACTTGGTTTTTCTATATCCCACCATTGAAGTGTGCAGTACCTTCAGCGAAAGGGTCTTACATCATGTCTTAGTCAGGGTTCCTATTGCTGTGGAGAGACACCATGACCACTGGCCTCAACTCTTATAAAGGACAGCATTTAATTGGGGCTGCCTTACAATTTCTGAGGTGTAGTCCATTATCATCATGGCAGGAACCATGACAGTGTTCCGGCAGATGTGATGCTGAAGAAGGAGCTGAGAGTTCTGCATCTGGAGCCTACAGGCGGCAGGAAGAGACCACGAGCCACCGGCCTGGCTTGAGCATCTGTGAGCTCAAAGCCCACCCCCATGACACAGGTCCTCCAATAAACCAGACCTACTCCGTCATGGCCACACCTCATATTAATGCCATTCCCCAAGAGCCCACGGGGGCCATTTTCTTTCAGAAGACCACTATGCAGTTATGGTAGGCACCTTAGAGCAATAATAGTAGCCTGTGTTGTTTTGAGGGCTTTTGGAAGGACTCTCTGATGAATAATTCATAGGGAGGTATCCTATGCCAGGCACTGAGATTTTCACTCATGTCTTTCTTGTATGTCTTGTCCACCCATGCAGGACACCTCCATTTAAATTCCTCTTTAAATTTTTATTTATTTATCTATTCATTTTACGTGATGTTTATTTAATGTATATAATTTTATCTACATGTGTATCTGTGCGCCACAAGCATGCAGTGCCTATGGAGGTACTGGAGTTACTGATGGCTTATGAGCCACCATGTGGGTACTGGAAATTGAACCTGAGTCCTCTAGAAGAGTAGCCATTGCTCTTAAGAGCTGAGCCATCTCTCCAACCCCACCCCCAAACTCCTTGTAATAAACGTCATTTTAAATTTAGTTTACAAAATAATAGGTTTCCATTGGACTTCTTCACACATCCTTAGTTTGGGGTTAATTCACTGTTTCTTCTCCCCAACCAAGCCTGGCCCTTTACTACTTTCTTTTAGCTGAGCCTGTTATGCTACCCCATATTTGTTTAAACCTTTAGCCCCGGAATAACTCCTTCCTTCATGTTTCATGTGTTCTGCTACCCTCCTCCCAATAAGTTCCTCCCCCAAGGACCCTTTATAGCTTCCTGACTCTTACAGCCACTCCAAGTTAAACATAAAAAATAAATAAATTCAAAAGCGGGCTTTAATGTGAGAAACATGCAATGTTTGTTTCTCTGGATATGTGTTACCTCACTTGGTATAATATTTTCCAGTTTAATCTATTTTCTTTCATATTTCATAACTTCATTTTTTCTTTACAGCTAAGATGGAGCAAGGGTGAGATGGGAAGAGATAAGGGAGGGGGCTACAGCCAGGGTACAAATTGAACACATTGTAATAAAGAATAAATCAATACAAAGGAAGCAAAAAATAAAATTGCATTGTGTATATGCACCATATTTTTATTATGTATTTATTAGTGGATACACATGTAGGTTGATTCCATTTCCAAGTTGTTATGAATAGAACAGCAAGGAACATGGATTTGTGAGTGTCTCTGTGCTATATATTTAGCTTTTGTAGAAATCTTCATACATATTTCTGTAGTGATTACACCAATGTATACTTCTACCAACAGTGCATAAGCATTCTCCTTTCCCTACATCCTCACTAGCATTTCTTGTCATGTCTTCTTTCCTTTTCTTTTCTTTTTTCTTCTTGAGACCTTTAAGTATGTTTTTTAAATTTTAATTTATTTTTATTTCTAATTTTATTAATTACAGTTTATTCACTTTGTATCCCCCCTATAGCTCCCTCTTCCATCCCTCCCAATCCAGCCCTCCTTCCTTCTTTCCCACCTGTGCCCCTCCCCTAGTCTACTGATAGGGGAGGTCCTCCTCCCCTTCCCTCTGATCCTGATCCTAGTCTATCAGGTCTCATCAGGAGTGGCTGCATTGTCTTCCTCTGTGGCCTGATAAGGCTGCTCCCCTCTCACGGGGAGGGGATCAAAGAGCAGGCCAATCAGTTCCTGTCAGAGACAGTCCCTGTTCTCATTACTATGGAACCCACTTGGACACCGAACTGCAATGGGCTACCTCTGTGCAGGGGTTCTAAGACATCTCCATGAGTGGTCCTTGGCTGGAATATCAGTCTTGGAAAAGACCCCTGTGCCCAGATTTTTTGGTTCTGTTGCTCTCCTTGTGGAGCTCCTGTCCTCTCCAGGTCTTACTATCTCCCACTTCTTTCATAAGATTCCCTGCACTCTGCCCAAAGTTTGGCTATGAGTCTCAGCATCTGCCTCGATACCCTGCAGGGTAGGGCCTTTCAGAGGCTTTTTGTGGTAGGCTCTTTAAGTATGTATTTAAACTCTAGAATTAAAACATTTTAAGTGGGGTAATTTCTATTGTATAAAGATAATTCCAATTTAAACACACACATGTGTTCATATGGCTGCATACACAAAAATGCCCATTTTTATTTTGTTCATGGATTCAGGCCTTGACTTAGCCACTTTATTAATTGATTTCCATAGTTACTTTCACATAATGAAGTTTTGGCTGAGGTTCTAATAGAGTTTGTTTCTCACTCTGCTTCATCACATGGTTGTCATTTGTACCAGACACTCACAACTATGCTCATTTAATGTACTTTGTTTTCCTTTTTGTTAATGCCAGAAAGAAATGTACAGGCAGTTGAGTGAACCTAGAAATGCTAGGTTTTTTTCTTTTGTTGTTGGCCTTTTAATATTTTACATTTTCAGCCCTTCATAATGTACTGTTAGAGTTTTCCCAAAAATTTCAGTTAAAACTTTGTAGATCTAAAAAGGCATTTTGTCATGTTTCCTTAATGATAGCCTTTCTGATGGGAGAGGTAGGATCTCAGTGTAACCGTGGCTTGCATTTCCTTGATGTTAATGATGTTGAACACCTTCTTAATGGTTTGCTAGCCATTTGTCTTCTTTGCCTCTTCCTCCTCTTCCTCTTCTTTTGAGAATTCTCTGTGTTCAGTTTCATAGCCCATTTTTGATTGGGGTATTAATTTCTTGAGTTCATTGAATGGTCTAGATATTTATCCTCTATTGGGTGTATATCTGGAAAATATTTTTCACCCATTCTGTGGGCTACCTTTTTACTTGGCTGATTTCTTCCTTTATGATACAGAAATTTTAATTTCATGAGGTCCTATTTGTTAATTATTTACCTTGTTTCCTAAGTAACCGAGGTCCTATTCGGAAAGTCTGTAACTCTGCTTGTTTCTTGAAGTATACTTTCTACTTTTTCCTTTAGTAAGTATCATAGTTTTTTCTAAGTCAAACTGTATTTAGCTTTATTAAAGATTCTTTTCAAAAACAATTATAGTATTTTAGGCAGGACACAGGCCAGCAATTGTTAAAAGTATACAAGAACATCCAATCGCCCTTCTGTATAGACTACAAACATCAGAAAGCCACTGCAAATTTAATGAAGTCTTCATCACATGCTGTGAACAGACGTTTAGAGTGAGAATTGACATAAGCATGTTGCTGAACAACTTTTCACAAGCTTGCCCTGACTTTCAGGAAATGAGATGAAAATGGCGGAACTGTCAGTCTGAAGACCCACAGTATTTTAGAAAAGGAAGCACTGTTACTTTGAGAAAAACTTTCTCAGTGATGTCACTGTAAAGTCCAGATCACCTGACACACTGGCAACACCAATGTTAGGGGGTCAGGTCCCAACAGGTCTCTGGTTTTAAGGGAGTTAAGTATATGTTAGTGGTCTAGGGGGTGGAGGATGTAAACTGAACTTCAAGTTTTCCCATACCACAAGGCATTTTGTGCCAAGGTAGCAACATGTGTAACATCAGGTAATCCCTTCTGGGAGCCAAGAGGAGTCTTTCAAAGCTGAGGGAAAGGTGTTTCCCTCACATTAATATACCTTGTGAGCCATTTCATTGGTGATACAAGTTCCTTTCCTGCAAAACAATGAAGTAGTCTGTGTGCTAACTATGTAGCTCAAATAGAATAAAACAAAATCTGTGTTTTCATGAAACCGGATAAAAATGTATTTCAAACTATACAGTCATCAAAAATGTGCACATTTTCCTGGTCATCCTCCAGCACCTCTGACTTTGTCTGCCTGGTCTATTTGGGCATCTCTGTTTTCTGCAGTGTTACCTCATCCTTGCCAGCACCAGCTTTTCCCTTTGGGTACTTTCTCTTTCTTCTCTGAAGGTCTTTTTAAGGCTTGGCTTCTGACTGTGGAGGAACAGGTTATCAGACAGCCTTGCAGATCTCTCCGTGGCTCATCCTTCACCTTGGCTCTGTAGAATCTCCTTTGTCTTCCTTTGGGTGCATGGGGTAAAGGGTGCAGTGATGCATGGTGTTGGTTGATCAGCAGAGTTTTTTGTCTCTGTTACTGCCCCTCCTTCCCCTCATCCACCCTTCCCTCCTTCTTACTGCTCTGCAAATATTTACGAAATGATGTTCTATTTCAGCGCTAAACTAATCTTTGAGGTAAGCAGTGATATGAACCTATGGAGACAGCAGCATTCTAGTGATGTGTGCCAGGACAGTAAAGAGTATAGAGGTCCACAGAATGGCGCACTGCAGCCCATGTTTTGAGGACTGTTATGGACTGGGTGTGTCAGTTCCTGTGTTGAAGGCCTACTTGTCTATGTGATGGAGAAGAAAATGGAGAATTATAGTTCAGAGTAAACCAGAGGCCTGTGAGAGTTAATTACATTTAGATGAGGTCATGAGAGTAGAACCCCATGTTGGAACTAGTGTATTTATAAAAAGAAATAAGTGTGTCTTTTTCCTCTTCCTCCCCTCTATCTTCATGTATGTATGTAAGTATCATCTCACTCTACCTCTCTATCTGTTTATTTCTCCATTTTAATGTACATACTTGAGAAAATAAGAAAGTAACAATGTCTACAAGCCAGAAAGAAGGTCTAACCAGAACTTGCTTACTGCCACCTTAATTGCAGTTTCTCCTAGACTCTAGAACTGAGAATTCGTGGGTGTTGTTTAAGCACCCAGTGTGGAGTGTTTGGTTAAGGCCACCTGTGCTGACTAAGATGGGCAGCTCAACTAGGGAAAGGAGGCAGCCGTTCAGCCCCACACTTACTGACTCCTTTTGGTTTCCTATAACAAAAATTGTACCAACTGGTGATTGATGATTTCAGGCATAGTTGAATTTGGCTTCTAGAAGTGATTTATCAGGAGTGTATAGCTCAGTTCCACTCTCCTTCTTAGTGTTTTTCTTTGCAGGGAGAGGCTCTTTCCAAGTAGTTGCAAAAGTGTTGGTAGCAGTGAGAAGTTTGGACTCAGGAAGAAAGAGCATACTTCTTTCCCAAAAGGTTAAAGGAAAGTGAAAGGCTCCCTATCCCTGTTTCCACTGGGCCTGACATGGGCCATCTGCCTGATGCAGGTCCATTCCCTCAAGGGAGGGCATTTCCTACATGACCATTACTGGGCTACTTGTCAATTACCAAAGTTGGGAAATGAGGTGAAAACTTCTATAGGAGCAGACATCTGAGTGGATTTATGTAGAGCATGGGCCAATGGGTAAGCAACTTAAACTGATATTTAGTTGGCCTATATTTTCAGGTTAATTTTGTTAGCTAAAACCAAGTCTTCAGTTGGGCCTTCTCTCATTGGTTTAAAAATACAAGTTGGTGGGCTGCTCTCCATGTTAGTGCCCAGGC
Source organism: Pachyuromys duprasi (assembly GCA_028658305.1). Taxonomy (NCBI): domain Eukaryota; kingdom Metazoa; phylum Chordata; class Mammalia; order Rodentia; family Muridae; genus Pachyuromys; species Pachyuromys duprasi. Next base: position 33,782,400 of record CM053743.1, read on the forward strand.
TCTCACCCTCTTTGCCCTCCACATTGATACCCAGACTCTCACCGCCTTTGCCTTTTGGGCTTTGGTAAGGCTTGTCAGGAGGAATGGATACATACCCCAGTAGACAGTGCCCTGCTTGCTTCTTTGCATCTTCTCACCTGAGGAGGGTGAGACTGCATGTATCCTGATTGCACATTGGATTTGTTATGAAATTAGGTCTTTTTGATTGTGTAATTGGAAAGCCACAAAATATACTAACATACTGATGTACACACTAGTTTACACACATGTTTAGTAGCACATAAGCATATAGACATATACCCTCTTAATTGGAAAGCCACAAAATATACTAACATACTGATGTACACACTAGTTTACACACATGTTTAGTAGCACACAGGCATATAGACATATACCCTCTTAAAAGCTTGAAAGTTCTTAAGCAGGAACTAACTTTCTTTTTCCTTTGCTGTGACCAAGTGTTTGCACTGAGAGCCAAAGGAGTTTTTTCAGATGTGCAGAAAGCAGTGAGTTACGGCATAGATAACACACCGAGTATTTCTACAAGTGTGTCCATACAGAACACTAAATCTTCCATAATTAATGTTTATTTCTGTTTTTTCTTTTTGTTGCTGAGTAAGCATGGGATTGTGGCTTTAGCTTTCCTTCTCCTGCCATCTGAGCCTTAAGCCTGAGCTATTTGCTCAGTTGTTTTAGCATTTAGTCTCCCTTTATCATTGCACTTTCTCTACTACTTCAATAGACAGTAGGAGCTTGGCATTATATGCTTTTTCCAAGGAGCATGGTGTAGTCACCATCAAGGGCATCTGGATCTTTCCTTTTTGGGAAAGATTGCTGTTTTCTTAACTATGAATATAGTCTTACCACAAAAAGTTGAGATGTTACAGCTTGTCGAAGTGACCTCTAATTTCATTACCTAGAGATATTGTTAGCATATTAGCATGTTTCTATTCAGGTCCTTTCTACATACTTACACAGTTCATTATCAGTTTGATGAAGACAGAACCATACAGAAATGCACATCTATAGTTTCTCTTTTATCCATGCCATCATATGTCTTCCATAAGATCACAGCTTTCAGGATCACAGCCTTTAATTTACTGATTATTCTATTGGCTCACATCACGCCTAGACTTACCTTGTAAATAAGGCTGCAGTGTATGTCTTTGTACATTGCATTAATTATTTCTTTAGCATAAATGCCTACTTATTGTGGGTTTTGAGGCATTTTAAAGATTTCAGTGTTGACAAATGATCGACAGCAATATGCCAACTTAAGTGCTACACAAAGGTTCAGAAGCCACTGACTGCACTGGACCATCGTTAGTGCTGCTGACTTACTGAGCAAAATCAATCCCCTTTAACAGCATAATTGCGTTAAGTCAGGGGGTATTTTTCATGCCTGGTTGTTCCAGTTGCATACATTAACATGCTTTGAAATGCTAAACTCTGCTTTCTTTCAGAAGGGGGGGGGGTCTTCCCTTTAACCTTATCTCTTTTTTCCTATTGAAGTTTTCATCTAATTTGTGAGTGATATTCATGTTAATGTACTAACAATATTTATCTTTTTATGTTTGTCATTTGATATTATTTAACTATTGATATTTTTAAAAAGTATAGATGGTATTTTTATGCAGTCAAATTTGTTTCTTTCCTTGGTTTGTTTTTTGAAAGTTCACAGAACACTGCAGGAGGCCTTGAACTGTTCATTTATGCCCGCGTCTGTGTGCAGCAGCTGTTGTTCCTCTGACTTTGCAGGTGAGGACACAGCCTCTTTCAGTAGCAAGATGGGAGCTGGGCAGCCTCGCTATGAGCTGGCTTGCTCCTACTTAGTTCCACTTGATTTTGCCCTTGGTGTTATGCTGAAGTCTTCTACCTCTCAGGATGATGTAAACATTCACCTGCATTTTCTTTCAGTATAATTATGACTTAAGGCTTAACTCATATTTATGTTTATCCCATAATTTCTGTGATCACTTTTGTTTCCTCATCTGCAGATAAAGAATAATTACTTGTTGCTTTTTTATTCACAACCCTTCCTTTGTTGTCAAAGCTGTTGCTAAATTCCTTTCTTCTTTCTCCCCATATTAAGTACTAGTTCAACAAATTTTTGTTTGGCTTGTTCCTTATGCAAGACTCTCTGCTAGGTACTGTAGGGATACTGTGAGTGAGATGGGGTCTGTCTGTCCAGAAATTGGTGAGATAATGTAAAGAGAAACATGCAGCAGGAACTTCAGGGTGAACTGTGATAATTAGGAAAGAGGGACATGGAATGGAGTGGGGTGGGGGAGGGGGCAGAAATCAGAGTTGATGGGGAAGGTGGGAGTCATTAAGGAAGGACTTCTAGGGAGTGAAATGAAAAGACAGGGCTGAAGGAGAGAAGCTCAGACTGTAAAGTGGGCTAATCACAGGGCTTCTGTAAAGATCAAATGGGATTGTGTGTGTGTCGCTCTCCCTCTTGATGTTTCGTGTTAGTAGCTGGTTTGCAGTTTGTGCTTTCCCATAGTTGTTCATGCTGTGTTTGAAGGAGGTCAGGATATCACTGAAGGAAAATAAACTTAATTAACTTGGAGCCAGTTTTATTGAATTCTGTATATAATGCTTTTATTTTGAAAATTGTTCATTTGTTGTGGATTAACCTTAGAAAGAAGTTTAATTAAGAAAGCCTGACAGTCTCAGTTGTAGATTTTAATCACAGTTAAATTGGAATAATTCAAATAGTAGGGGAAGAGTGGGTGTGTGTGCACACGCACAAAACACGTATGTCTTTCATTACCTCAAAAAAGTGACTGAAAATAATGTATTGAGGTAATTCCAATTCATTTTAGACCATGAATGGGCTTTCTAAGAAGCATCCTTGATGCTTTGTCATTGCAGATTTGTGTATGTGGAGGCCTCTCCTGAGTGGAGACAGCCTCACCACCCTGTTTCCTGGAAAGATGCAGTCAGTGTTTTGGACTATGCAGTTCTTGTTCAGGATTGCGTTGGGCACTGGAGAACATGTGTTGTGAACCCACCTTTACTTCTAGTGCTAATAATTGCTGTAGGGCTTCTCATTCTCCATGACAGCCAAAAATGACTTCCACTTCCTGATGCACCCAGAGGGTCAGTATCACCCAGTAGAACAGTCCAAGGGGGTATTAAAAACAACAACAACAATAAAAACAGTCTCCAGTCAGTGGGCCTTTCCCACTAGTAGGGAAAGTCAGTGATATAGTTACAGATTTTGATGGGATTTTCTTCATACCAAGTATACTGGTTACTTTTCTTGTTGCTATGACAAAGTGTCCTACCAGACACATCCAAAGGATGATTTCAGCTCACAGCTGAGAGGGCACTTGTGTGTCCTGGTGGGAAAGGCATGCAGTGGGAGCTTGTGGTAACTTGTTGCATTGTGGCTGCAGTCTGGCACTAGCCTGACCCTACAGCTCCTTGCTGGCTAACTCCCATGTCCAGACATTGCCACAACCTCTTAAAATAGCACCGTGGCCTGGGGACATAATACTTAAATATCTGAGCCTGTTGGAGACATTTCACATTAATACCCTGCCAACAGGTTAACTTTTCTAGCTAATTTTACAACCTGCAGAGATCATTTGTTATGTTGGGAAAGCTGATGGGACTGACTAACTCAATCCTTGGTTAGGTGTTTATATTTCACAATAACTTTCTGGGCTGCATTGTCATGTAGACATGAAGGGCAAGGCACTGCCATACTTTTAGACCTTTTGTGGATGCAGAGATGGAAAGTAGTACAACTTTATTCTTAGAGGTGTTATCAGATACCCACTAAGTAGTCTCTGTCAGAATGTAAAGAAGAGGGAATTTTCTAATGCTTGTTCTTCTAGTAATCCTGCTAAATGTTAAATTTTATTTTTAAAGCTTCAATCCCTTTCCTACCTTACTTTCTGCCTCCTTTACACTGGCTTCTGCATGCTCCTGGTTTTCTCTAGGAAGTGCTTAACCTGAAATTCCAACCTGCACTGTTTGCCTCAAACTCTCGGGCTCTAGGAATGTCGGGTTAATGCTTAAATATCTGGGCCTGTTGGGGACATTTCATAGACTCAATCCTAGAGAAAATGAAAAGATTATAACTAGAAACCCAGAATTGCTAAAACAATCCTCTACAGTAAAAGATCTTCTGGAGGTATCTCCATCCCTGATCTCAAGCTGTTCTATAGAGCAACAGTAATAAAAACTGCATGGTACTGACATAGAAACAGACTGGTGGATCAGTGGAATCAAACAGAAGACCCTGAAGTAAACCCCCACACTTATGGACACCTGATCTCTGACAAAGGTGCCAAAACCATACAATGGAAAAAAGATAGCATCTTCAACAAATGGTGCTGGTCTAACTGGATGTCTACATGTAGAAAAATGCAAATAAATCCATACTTATCACCCTGCACAAAACTAAAATCCAAGTGGATCAAAGACCTCTATATAAAACCAGACACACTAAACCTGTTAGAAGAAAAAGTGGGGAAGAGCCTTGAACTCATTGGCACAGGAGACAACTTCCTGAACAGAACACCAACAGCACAGGCTCTAAGAGCAACAATCAACAAATGGGACCTCATGAAACTTAAAAGCTTCTGTAAAACAAAGGACTCTGTCATCAAAACAAAACAACTGCCTACAGATTGGGAAAGGATCTTCACCAACCCTATATGTGACAGAGGGCTAATGTCCAGTATATATAAAGAACTCAAGAAGTTAAAGAACAACAAATCAATTAATCCAATTAAAAATTGGGGTACAGAGCTAAACAGAATTTTCAATAGAGGAATATTGAATGGCCAAAAAATACTTAAAGAAATGTACAAACTCACCAAATGTCTCACATGTTAAAACACAGTTTAGTCTTGTTACATGTGCAGGAGAAAAGTAAACTTAGTAGTAATTAAACAACTTGGAAAACATTACATTTTTTTGTATTTAGTGAATTTGTACATCCAGTGTTTTCGGCTCTAAGGACAGGAAACTCAAAAACTTGAAGTGAGCCAAAATGTAACTTATTACATAGTTTTAAGAATAAAATTTATTTCTTTTCTAACAATATTTGCTCTTAAGTGGAAACTTTATTAACTCTAAAAGTGATTTATATGTTTCTGTTTGTTAGGGCACGTTATGAATTTCTATATTTCAGTTCAAACTCCTGTGGAATTCCAAGGAGATGGCTGAAATATGCAGCCATTGTGGAGGGAGGTTTTATCTGCAGTCAGCAGAATGTGAAACACCAGAGCAAATGGAAATTGGAGCTGCGCCCATCTGCAGCCAACGTGGTCTGCGGCAAACATGCACTAGGTTGTGCTGCGCTGCATGGCAGCAGCATGTGCATGGCTGATAGGAGTTTATTATGCAACAACTCTCCATGCCGACTTTCCTGGATAAAAGGCCTTTCTTTTCACTGAGGACACAGGGTGAGGCGGGATTGCGGGAGCTCGCTGCTTCTTCTCAGCAGATGTTTCTAGCTTTGTGCTGAATTCACTGTACACCCTGTCTAAACCCCAGAACTCTAACAGAATGAGCAAATAAACCAATTTCAGATGCCGTTAATGTGAGTCTCATTTTATTTTTCCAAGTGTCTGGTTTAATCATTTGATTGAAGTGGAGATGGAGAATACAGTTGATTTACTCTACCAGCACTTTCAGTGTATATTAGGGTATACTTAGCATTATAGTAGAAGCTAAGGGCTCAAAGATAACAAGTGTGTTGACGTTTTTCTTGGTGCGTGTGTCATGCATGTCATGGCACAAGTGTGGAAGGCCCAGGACGAGCTCGGCTGTTAGCCTCACCTTCCACCTTGTGTAAGTCAGGGTCTCCCATTGCTCACCACCATACACACAAAGCTCTCTGGCTCCTGTGCTGCTGTGGATCCTCCTATGTCCGCCCCATCATGGTGTAGAGTGAAGATGCATTCTACCACATCTAGCTTTGTGTGGGTTATAGGGACCAGATCTTTGGCCCTCAGAAAATGCTTTATTCAGGGCTGGAGAGATGGCTCAGCAGTTAAAGATCACTGACTGCTCTTCCAGAGGACCTGGGTTCAATTTCCAGCACCCACATGGCAGCTCACAACTGTCTGCAACTCCTATTCCAAGGGATCCTACACACTCACATAGACATACATGCAATATTGCATACACCAATGTATATAAAGTAAAAATAAATTAATTAATTTTAAAAAAGAAAGAAAATGCTTTAACCACCGTCCCATCTTCCCAGCTCAGTTAATTTGGCTGTTGACTCTACTGTGTCCTTCTGTTGTTGTTGACACATTTACAGCTACTATAATGCTAATTTCCTTGTGTGATAAGTATTTTAAATTGCTTCTCGGACTTTTGTGTGTACGGTCATTTCTTCCTCTTCTTCTTTCTGTTTTTAATAAAATATTTAGTTTTATAATGTTTAATTCTAGTTTTTTTATTTTTTACATTCACTCTCTTTGGTATATATTTTATATCCTGTATCTGGTGATTAATGCTTTTAACCAATCCTGGAAATTTACATCTAGTATCTTATCAGTATGTTTCTTCTTTATTTTTAAATTCTGGAACTCTAATTATAATATATTTTAGGTCTGGCATGCTGTCTCAGCTGGATAAGTCACTTAAAAGGCCACAGAAATTTTTGAATAAAATTTAAAAGATTAAAGTCACAATGGCATGAAAATCAATAACAGAAGACATTTTGGAAAATTAGCAACTATGTGGAAATTAGACAACATGCTCCTAAATAATGAATGGGTAAAAAAGAATATTTTGAGACAAATAAAATTGAGCAAACAACATAATAAAATTTATAAGATACAGTAAAAGTAGTTCTAAGGGGAAATTTTATAATGATAAACACCTGTAAAGAAAATAATTCTGGGGTCCCAGCATTCTTCTTCTTATGTAATTCACCCTGTGGTCTCTCTATATATCTTTTCTCATTTTCGTAGGAAATAGAGTCTATGGCAAAATTTATATGGAACTATTTAAAGGATATGGAGGCATAATCTCAACGTCACAGGAGTGGAGAAAGCAAAGTCAGAGAGGAAGGGAAAGCAAGCAGATCTAAAGGCTTACATCTGCGTGCTCTCATTGTTACACAAGGAGCACTGCTGGCTGTTCAACAATGAGGGAAATGTGAAGAGATTCTAAATGTTGGTGCTGTTCTGCCATCTTCAGGGGCCGAGGCCATGTTGGGCATTTCTCATTCAGACTGTGCCTGTCTCCCCTTGGTCTCATTGCTTTCAGTGTTTTCAGAAGAGCTGTTTAACCATCCTTACTTGCAGCTGGATTTTTTGGTAGCTCTCCACAGCCATGACTAAACCCAGAGGCTCCAGGGGAAGAGTTAGGTTGGACATAGGTATCAGGCTTCTTGATTCAAACTGTGGTAGATGTTCTACATCCATGTCAAAGCTGTCCCTAGAGAGAGTTGGCAGTATGGGGAGGATGTGGTAACACAGCACCTCCTTGGCAGAGGCATCCTGGTAACAAATGGTCAGGTCTTGGTTGGGAATTGGAGGACAGTGGGCAGGTAAATCACTAGCATGTGTGAATGCATCCAGTTCAGCATCCCCCGCTAAACCGAAGCCCACCTTTGGAGAGGAAGGTCATAACACAGAGATAACGGTAGTGGTAAAGCAAGCACACACTCTAAAGTTGAAGGTTCACTTTATTTATTTTCCACAAGAGACCTTTGAGGCATGGGGTACTGTGCAAGAACTTGAGACCCTGAGATTTATTTAAATGCTTTACAATAGCTTAAATTACGGCCTTTTGTATCTTTCCTTTACAGAAATAGGCAATCTACCTTCTAAATATACACCAGTGCAGTTTAAAAAATAGGCGAACAGTACTGAGCGCTTTCAGTTAATTTCTGTAAAATCTAATTTGAGCAAGCCCAGAAATAATTTTCTATGCCAAAGTGCTTGCCAGCTACCATTAAATCAGAAATTCAGCCACTGAGGAGTCATCTTGCTTCCTCTCAGGTCGTCTCTCTTTTTAAATGTAGTTTTCTCTTGGAAGAGCTCAGCCTTCTAAATAGAGGAGGAGTTGCTTGATTTGGTGAGTCCAGGAAGAAGCTAGTGAGTTCTGCGTGGAGACCAGAAGGAAGCAGTATCAGCATGGAGAGCAGAGAGCATTGGCAAGCCCGCTGACTTCATGGTTTGCTTCCGGACCATGTCCTGTCATTCAGTAGGGAACATTCCAAAACTGTTTAAGCTGATCTAATCTGCAGCTCTACTGACCCCATTGTTGCTAGAAGACACTAAGACCTCATCCAACATGCTGAACTGGAGGTGATGAATGCAAAGAGCAATGCTCTGTTACTGAGAAGTCGCTCTCCTATGGGAACCTCAGGCCTTGGCCGCTGCAGGGCCAGTCTCCTTGCTTTCAGTGGCCCCTTTTCACCAGCCAATTTTTCCATCTTCTCTGATTTTGATCTCTTAGCTCTGTCCTGAGAACCCTGGAAGTCAGATTCTACCCAGGCTAAAGAACTTACTATTGTGGTCTTCGTAGAGATAGCAAACATTTATGCTTTTATGTTTTCAAGTATCTCTTAGGTTTCAAAACTAAAACTCACATCATTTCTGCTGCTTGCTAAAAGTTATCGGAATTGCTGCTTGGCCAGATTAAAAAGCAAGCGAGGGGCTGGAGAGATGGCGCGGCAGTCAAGAACACTGGCTGCTCTTCCAGAGGACCTGGGTTTGATTCCCAGCATCCACAGGGTGGCTCACAAACATCTGCAATTCCAGTTTCAGGGCACCCAATGGCCTCCTCCACTACATGCACATGATATTCAGACATGCATGCAAGCAAAACACTCATATACATTAAAAAAAAGTTGAAAGGCAAGCAAGGAGAAAAGGAAATTAATCAGGCTTTAAGCTATTGTACATACTATGGGCTATTTTAATTGGGACAGAATCCACCAATAGTTCAAGCAGAGATTGTACACATTGAGCTGGCATCGATTGCCAGGGTGTGCTTTATTTTTTTTCTTAGTGAGGCATTGGAAAACCCAGCACTGACCTGTTTTTATTATTTATATTGGTTCCCCTGATGATAGACAAACAGGCCTAACCTGAAGCCAACAGTACCAGCAGGAAATTTAGGTCACGGGTAGTTGCATTTTAAAAACTCCAGTTCTGAGAGGCTGCTCCATCATGGTAATAAATTGATGATAACATGACGCAGAGCTCTTAAATCATTAAAGGTGGCCAGATAGAGACAAATGGCTGACGGTTCTGTTGGATGCACACTTCCCAACTCCCTGTGGTGCTCCCTGGTGCTCTCAGAAGCCACTTGCCCCTCATTTTATATAACTTAAAGCCCTGCTGGCCTGTTTACAGAAAACAGCCGCTTAACCGGACAGCTCCGTCTGAAGCGCAACATCGCATCATTTCCCAAGAGATGGAGAAAGCATTACAAAAACGTGTCCAAGCTACACTCCCATGCCACAAAACATCTGTGTGTTTTAAACTGAACAGCCATTGAAGTTGCTTTTTTCATCTTTCCCCCAAAACAGGACCTTTCCATGTCCCCTTAGCCAAAGGTGCAAGAGTCCCAGTGAGGTTACTTGAAACTTATAAACGTTTTATGTTTTCCTGCTCTTGCTTTGGGTAAATGCTAATTTGTAATAAGAACTCTAAGTGAATGGCTCTGTTCTTCTCAGGATGCAGGAAGTGTGGCCTGGCATAATGGCATTTTAAAAACATTTTGAGGTTAAAATATAATATCGAAATATACAGCTCGATGAATTTTACTAAGCAAAGACAGCTGTGTAATCACAGATCAGCCTGGAAGATTATCAGCAGTCCTGGAAGGCCTGCCCTCCACACCCCTGCCCACTCCCTCTTATCATGGGGTAGGGACTGCTAAAAACAGATTTCTTTTCCATGCTTTCTATAATTTACATAAAGGGGATAAGACAACGTTATTTTTCTGGCTTTTTATGCAACATTTCATTTTGAGATTTGTCCTTGTCTCTCTTTGTTTTATAGGATGGATCATTCTTTCTCACTTCTCTGTTGTACTCCATTGTAAGACTATCTTAGATTTTCCTAGGGGCTTTTTCAGGTGACTTGTTTTATTTTTTGAGACAGGATCTTACTGTATGTCCCTGGCTGGCCTAGAACTCACTATGTAGACCTGGGTAGCCTCAAATTCACAGAGACTCTCCTTCAACTGCCTCCGCAGCATGGGACATTACAGTTGTATACTACTATATTAACATGCTCAGTCTGGGTAGTTTTAATAGAAGAGAAAACTTGTGGAAACCACAAGGAAATCACTGTTTCTCAGTTCCTCAGAACCATCCATTCTATTTTTTTTTGTTTTTTGTTTTTTTAATTTATTTTTATATCAATTACAGGTTAGGTATTTTGCATCCCAGGCGTAGCCCCCTCCCTCATTCCCTCCCACCCTCCCATTCCCTCCCTCATCTCCCTCCTCCCCGCCCCCTCCAAGTCCACCAACAGGGGAGGACCTCC
>CM053743.1:33793386-33809664 GCA_028658305.1 Pachyuromys duprasi
CTCCTCACTCTGTGCTAGAGTCTGAGTGTCCTGGTTTGAGATGTCAGCTGGGGACTGTGCGCTCCGCCCTGGGCTTGCTGCTAAGGGCTCTCCCCTGGAATGGAGATTTGGCGCCTCCTTCTGGGCCAGGGGCTGTGCACCATGGTCTGAGATGATATTTGGGGCACACACAGTGGGTTTGGATTGGTGTGCATCTGCTGTATGCAGGCCTGTCTGAAATGGTGCCCGAGGCCTTCTCTGTCTGGCCGGTGGACACACACATGGACTGATGTTTTTGCTGGCGGACGCTTGCAGCGTTTGCCCTCAGTGTGCAGTCTGGTCAAGACGGTCACCGGATCCTCTCAGTCTGGGGTGGCCCCAGCGATTGGCTGGGCGTGCGCCTGCCGCATACCCGTGGGTTGAAGCAGAACTCGGGTTCCTCCCAGACCCACCTGCGGGCTCACACACGGACTGAGGTTTTGCTGGCGGAAGCGTGCGGCAGGTGCCCGCAGTGTGCAGACTGGTCAAAACGGTCCCCTGACCCTCTCAGTCTGGGGTGGTTCCGGCGATCGATGTGAGCCTGCAGCACACTGGCGGGCTGAAGCAGAACCTGGGTGCAGTGTGTGCTCGCAGTGTGCAGTTCAGTGAAAACAGTGCCCAGTTCCTCCTCAGACTGCCCTCGAGACTGTGTGATTCAGTCTATAATGGCGGGTGCGTGCGCCCAGCGCGGCTGCTCGTTCAGAGCTGTTCGCCACTGGTCACCCAATTTTTCTGGGTAATAACTGGGTGTTCCTAGGGTTTTCCCACTTGATTTTCTCACCGTAGGAGTTCCGCTCACCTGGCAATCACAAATGCTGGCGTTTTAGGTCCCAGAGTTCAGTCTCCTGGTCGCTGCGTTGTTTCTGCTGTCCTACTCCTCAGACACAGTGTTCTCTCGTGGCAGCCATCTTGCAGAACCATCCATTCTAAAGGCACAGAAAGCCAATTAGTTCCAAATTCCCCAAATAGAGATTCAATTTAGGCAAACAATCACGCTATGAGATCACCCATCCTGTGTTTGCACCTGCTTCCTCCCCGCTGCATCTTACGTGTACTGCTTTGGACTTTCTATTGCTCATGCTGTAATTTTTTTTACTCTAGGCCCGGACTTAAATATCTCCCTTTGTAAACATTTTTTTTCCTGTCTGCATTTCCTCTGAACCACCTCTTTCTGTGATCCTTTGTGTAAAAAAATCTTAAAATAACTCTAAAGCCTTCTCTCCTGTCAGCCGAGGAGTGCACCGTGCTGGCGTGATCGGCAAGGAGCTTCGTAGCCCAGCGGCAGCAGTACTCTTGCCTTGACAGAGGCCTTTGTCCTTCACCTGCTGAAATTGCTGCTGTCTTTCTGCTTCTACCCCATCTCTCCATGCTCTGTGCTCTCCACAACGGCCTGAATGATAATCTTTAAAACAGGTCAGGTCACAATTCTCTGCTCAAAATTCGCATGAATTTTATCTCAGAAGAAAAGCAAAAGTTCTAGCAACCGGCTGGCTAGCCAGTCCTGAGTAAACTGCTTTTTTCTGCCTCATCTCTCACCATCGTTCCATTTCCCTGCCCAAGAGCAATGAGCCTAACCAGACAATTTTTGCCTCATTGCTATGACACTCTCATCTTGCTACATGCGACAGTTCCCCTGTAGCACATTTAAGTTTGCTGCTTTTTGCCATCCTGTTTTCTGATTTCAGAACTGGGTGCCTTCTTGTCCATATCTCTTTAGAGTATCACATTCTTTTATTTCATTTTATTTATTCATTGTGTGTTTATGTGTGTGTGTGAGAGAGAGAGAACACGCCATGGCACACTTGAAGAAGACAGAGTATACCTTGTAGGAATCAGTTCTCTCCTTTCCCTGTGTGGGTTCAAGGGATCAGACTTGGGTTATCAGGCTTGGTAGCAAATGCTTTCACATAGAGTCATCTTACTGACTCAACACACAGAGCACTGCGCTGTTTGTACAGCACATGCTGTTTACTGCAGTGGGCTAGAACCTCAAGACCAGTTCTAGCTTATGTCTGAGGCACTTTCTTATGAGACTCTAGCTGCCTGTAACTAAGGCTAGCATGGTATAGTCACAGCTTGCCTTAATGTCTGTGACTGCACCTATCTTGATCAACATTCTACAGCTGGTCATGTACCTTGCCAAGGGGCCATAAGGGCTGTAGCTCAGTATACCACCTCTGGTGGGTTACATTCATGTACTGTTGCTCTTACGCTTATAGTTTATCTATCATCTCATGAGTTGGACTCCCTTGACTGTTTATTTTAGCTAAAGTCATTGGTGCAACCTTTTCCCTTCCCAAGGGTCTAGATTCCTCTTTCCTACAAACTTTGCTCTCTCCTGATTGGGGCGCACTGGAGAAGAGATGTGTGCTGGACAATCGTGGGCGAGATCCCAGTTCAGGACTGTGAGGATGGCCATGACAGAAAAGTGCTTGCTACACAAGCATGGATATCTGAGTTTGGATCCTTCTGACCCATATAAAAAGCTTCCAATCCTTATAATTCCACCACTAGGGAGGCAGTCTTGCCAATCATCAAGCTCTAAGTTAACTGGGAGACCATGTCTCAGGAGAAAAAGAAGAAGGAGGAGGAGAAGTGATGGATGAAGACAATATTCACTTCTTGCCTCCAAGAACACATGCACCTTCACATAAATGTGCATACACAAATACAGACACATGCTTCTACCATGTGCAAGCACACCAGCTCATCCACTTACCATGTGACATCCTGGAAAAGTAACATTACTCAATCTGAATTGCTTTTGAAATAATAGTATTTATGATACAGGGCAATGGAAGGAGCAATACAATTTATGATAGTATGCTTATTTTATGTTTATTTTTTTCTCTTAGGATCGAACTAGAGATGGATAATGAAATTTGGGGTTAAAGGACCTAAGAAGACACAAAAGCTTTTCTGGGATCATAAACCATTCACATTTAACTGAAAACCAGAGATTAGAGACAATATTTGAGTTGAGTCTTGAGACCGAATGAAGAAAAGGGAAAAGTATATCCTATACAAAGAAATAAGCAAGTGCAAACTCAGAGAGGCAAGTGGAAATGGTTCAGAGGGTTAAACCACAATCTGGGAGGAAAAGAATTTTGATGGATGAGGCTGAACAGTTACTTAGGGCAAAGAAGGTAAAAGATATGCATGCTATTAAATAATTCCAAGTAAGTCAGGGTTTTATTCTAGAATGAGTCAGATTGTGGCTGGAGGTAATGATAGTTGCAACACAGGCAGTAAAAGAGGGAACAGAGAAGATGGGATGCAAACACAAAACCGTTAGTACTTCCTGGCTGGTTTGGTGTGGCAGGAACATAGGAAACTCCAGTACAGTTTAAATGTCTGACTCGGTCAGTGGGGAGAATGATGGCAGCATAGGTACAGTGTGAAGAGCAGGTATGAAGGCACATTTAACCCAAAACCAGAGGTCAGAGGAGACCATACTTGAGTGGGATCTTGAGAGCAAATGGAAAAAAAGGAAAAGTATATCCTGTACAAAGAGATAGCTGCAACCACACAGGGACAGACAGAAACGCTTCAGAAGGTAAATCACGATCTCTGAGGAAAAGAGTTTAGCTGTAGGTCTATTGAATTAAATTTGCTGTTACATGTCCAAATGGAGAAGTCCAATAATCTGTTGGTGGGTTTGGAACAAGGGAGGGAGATCTGAGTAGAACTGATGCATTTATCAGTTTTAGGAGTTAGCAGGCAAGTAGAGTCCTGAGCTGAAGGGCTTTTGCAATGACTTGAGCATGATTCTTTATTTCCCTTTTGGGCTGTTTAGAAAGAGTTGAGTGGCCCATTCTAGATGCCACTCAAATGAGAGGATCCATGGATGAACAAACAACATTGATATCAACGTGGAAACTTGTTAGAGAGACATCTTTGCCAGGTTCTGTGTCAGACATGATGAATTCAACAAGAGTTCCAAGGCAATCATAAACACTTTGCATTTGAGAAACTCTTGGCCAGGAAATCCATCTTCTTTTTATCTTGTTGCTTGTCCACAGCTGGCTTACCATTTAAGCTTTGGGAAGGAAAGAATAGAAAAATATGAATCTTGTTGCTTGTCCACAGCTGGCTTACCATTTAAGCTTTGGGAAGGAAAGAATAGAAAAATATGAATTTTCTTTAGAATGTTATTTAAATTATTAAATATAATATTTACTATATTAGTTAAAACAGAAAGTTTAAAATTTTCATTTGCTACTTTAAAATTAGAAGTCCAACATGTGTCATGGTGCATACTTTTAATCCCAGCACTTGGAAGGCAGAAGGAGGTGTATCTCTTTGAGTTGAAGGTCAGCCTGGTCTCTACAGTGAGTTCTAAGACCCCTAGAGTTACATAATAGAGAGATCTTGTCTCAAGGGGAACAAAAGTCCACTATATGCTAGTGTAGTTAACATACCTCATAGAACATAACTTTTTGTTAAGCAAAAAGGGAGAAAGTGAGAATGGTATCAGTTTGTTTTGAATTTTTAAGTCTCTGCTGACAGAAACCAGCAGACACTCATATGTGTCCCTTCTCAGTGGCTGCTAGATGCACTTTGGAGAGAGCGTAAGAAGAGAATCCTTGGAGAAGGAATGTTTTGACAGCTCTTCCAGATGTTTGTGGATATTATTTTTGACATGATATTTAAACTCTGATTTCTTGAAGTCGTAATACAGAATTGGAAAAAGTATCAATGAGCTTTTCGTATTTTTTTACATTAAAATCACTGGCATATATTTTGGGTGAATTGTTTTCCCCCTTATGCCTGCTTTTAGAAGCTTTGGTTCATAAAAGTTACAGACTTTTCAAATGTTCATATATTTTTTTTTTTTAAAAAATCACATTTTAATGTCACTACTAAGCTTATCAGAAAAATCTGTAAGAATAGAAAATCTGACAGTAGCAGAGAAATGTTTTCCAAACCTTGAAGGTTTGCTTAGAAGCCAAGATCTTATCATTTGTTTTCCTCAAAGAAACTTATTTAGTTTTTGTTTTTGTTTTTCCCCTTGATACAATGTCTTGCTATATAGTCCAGGTGTGATTCACTTTTGCTCTGAATCCTAAGTGAGTGTTGGATTTGCATTCCTTCTGCCTCAACCTCATGGGAACTGAAATTATAGGCCTAAGCCATGAACCCAGCACTTCACTTGATTATTTGTTTGCCAAATATCCCAACCTTGATAATCACCATTTCTTTGTCATTATTTAAAGGAACAATGGCATTACATAAGACCGGTGATTAGTTCAGTTCTCTCTTCATCATTTGCAAAGTGCTTCTTGTAGAGAGATCATTATACAGAAGAAGGGCTGGCTTACACATCATTTTCCTTTTGTCATATACACTGTTAAAATTGTGGCTGAAGTCTCCCCTCTTCCTTCTCCTCTACCCCCTGCTTCCTGCTTGAGTCTTTCTAAGACTGAGATGGCAGGTGTTTATAACGCTGCCTAACTTCATCAAGGGAATCCTTAAGTGAAACTGTGGTTTTTGTTGTTTTCAGGGCTAGAGTTCAAACTGGAGTCTTGTTTTATTTTGTTTTTTGTTTTCTGAGACAGAGTTTCTCAGTGTAGCCTTGGCTGTCCTGGACTCACTTTGTAGACCAGGCTCACAGACTGCTTGCATTAATTCCCTATTGCTTTTGCAAAGGACCAGAAACCACCAAACACATATTTATTACTTTATAATTCTGTACATCTTACTGAATTAGCAGTAAGTGTTAGTAGGGATAGATTTCTCTCTGGAGGTTGCTGGGGAGGATTTGTTTCCTGGTCCTTTGCAGTTTCCATGGCCTCTGTCTTCATTGGCTGTGGTCTCTCCTCAGTCTGCAGAGAGAGTGTCATTGTGTCTCTGCATCCTCTCACCTCTGGCCATAGCTGGGGAAAGCCCCTATTTTCACAAACTTTGGTGATTAGGTTGGACCTACTCAAATAATGTAGGATAGTTGCCTCATCTCAAGACTTGCAGTGTTAGAGCTAGACTTTACAGTGCCTTCCGTGGGCTCTTCCTTTTCATAGTGAGACTGTAGCTTGTGGTGGTATTTAGAAGATGAAGACCCTTAGGGCAGTGATTCTTGAGCTGTAGGCCTCAACTCCCCACAGGGGTCAAATATCAGATGTACAAGATAAATACATTACAGTTTATAACAGTAGCAAAAATGCAGCTACAAAGTAGCAATGAAAATAATTTGATGGTTGGGGGTTAGCACAACCTAAGGAACTGTTTTAAAAGGTCACAGCATTAGGAAGATGGAGAACCATGATCCTGGTTAGCAGAGGTCACTAGGGGTGTCTTTCTGAAGGTTATAACTGCCAAGGGTCCCTACCTGACTTTGCTGCTTCCTGTTACTGAGTGTGACTAGCCTGTAGCACAAGTTCCCCCATCACAGTGTAGTCTGTTTCTGCTGCCATGCCTTCTCCAATGTAATAAACAGAGACACTTTAAAACCACAAGCCAAAAGAAATGTTTCCAACCTTACATTGCTTTTGTCACAGCTACATGAAAAGTGCTTAGCACAGAAAATTGGTACAGGAAAGTGGGGCTGCTGCTGGGATAAACTTGACTATGTGGTTCTAGTTAGGCCTTTGACCTGGTCCTCAGGAGAAGTGAGAAGCAGTTTGGAGATGTACGCTCGAGAAGCTTCAGGGTGCTGTAAATTTTTCTGTTTATCTTTTGATAAGATTTATGAGCACACACACCTGTAATCCCAGCACTTGGGGAGGCAGAGGCAAATGGATCTCTTTGAGTTCAAGGCCAGCCTGGTCTATAAATTGAGCCCAAGACAGCCAAGGCTACACAGAAGAAAAAATAAATTATGTATGTGTATGTGGGGGTGGAGAAGAATTGTGTGTGTGTCTGTATGAGAGAGAGAGACAGAGTTGTGTGTGTGTGTTTGTGTGTGAGTGTATACCTAAGGAGGCTGTAAGAGGATACTGTATTCCCTAGAGCTGGAGTTACAGGTGGTCGTAAACCATCTGATATGGGTGTTGGGAACCAAACTCAGGTTCTCTGGAAAAACAACTGTTACAGCAGAGTTTTCTCTCCAGCCCCTGAAAGCTTTTCCTGCAAGGTCCCTGCTCTCAGATGAGGAGGTGGGGCTGGCCTGGAGCAGCCTGCTGCCCTATGGAGTATGGTTCTCATGCCAGAGCAGAGACCAGCTCTTGACTTCACAGTCAGCTTCTCTGAGAACAACATGCCTTTTAAAGAAGCCTTTGTATGGAGTTGTTGGTGACTGATTCAAGAATAACAAGAGCCCAGACTGCAGAAATAACAGAATGCTTTGTCACCATAGACACAGCGCAGGTCCTCTACCTCCTGCGAGTAGGTCTGTCTGTGTAAGGGCAACTGGGAAACTTAATCCCAGGTACTTTACAAAGAAACCATTTTTAAAATCCTCCACTTTGGCATGGTTGGCTGTGCTCACCTCTTCAATAGCAGCATTTAGAAACATTTGATTTTCTTTGGCCTTTCACTGTCTTTTGCATGAAGTCCCATGACAGGATTTATACTTGGTGTCTACAGGCTGCCTCTTCCTCCTCTGAGACGGCCAATGTCCTGTTCTTAGAACATGTGCCATCCCCATAGCAGCTTTCTTAACTAGTCCTCCGGGAAAGGAGGTCACAGGACCCTGGGTGGTGGTAACAGATCAGGAGGTCACATGCCAGGCGCTGCCATGTGACTTCTGTTACTGAGGTCATGGTACAACCTGGTTAAATATTGCCATTATTGTGTATCCTAAATGATATCCTAAATGTGTTCTGCAGTCAGCCTTCAAAAACCAGTCACTGTGTTTAAGTCTGCATAAAGACTATCCTATTGTGGGAGTAACTTCGTTTTTGAAGCAGAGTGGTTGAAGCAGTTTGTGCCAGTATTATATAAATGTGTGCCTGTGTAATGGGGCTAGCTAATATTCAGGCATTTTTATTTCAGAAATGGGGAAGCTGAAACTTAGGATGTTAGACACTTTCCCCGAGGCCATACAGCCTGTGGCACAGATCCTATTAAATGCTGCCGTATCCACACATCCTTCTGTCAATTCTGCCGAAATTCCTTCTTTTGCTTTAAAAAGGTTTCAATTTGGGGAGTCTCAGATCTTTTCTTTCTTCTCACGAGGAAAAGCAGGCATCAGAAAACAACCAACAGGCCAGGAGAGATGACTCTTATCTCAGTGGTTAAGAGTGCTGGCTGCTCTTCCAGAGGACTTACGTTCTGTTCCCAGCATCTACCCAACTCACACTCACCTCTAACTCCAGCTTCAGTGAATCCACCACCCTCTAAACAGGTTCTGGGTCCAGTCAATAAAGCAATCACTTTGTTGACTGAGCTGTCCCTCCAGCCCTGGTTCAATAACATTTGAATCAATATGAACTGATGAATAATTTTTGTGTACTTTAGGTTATATGAAAATACTACTTTAAGTTGTTTTTTAAATTATTCCATCTGTGGTCAGCTGGGAAGTCTTGCAGTTGGCTCTTGGATCCTTTTGACATATTCCTAATACTTTTTTGTTTGTTTGTATTTGCATGTCTTTATTTTTAGGCACTATAAGATTTTCCAGACTCATCTTCTATTTTCCTTCCATTTCCTAGGTATCAGTCATCTGTTTAGAGAGTTCTGGTTTCTTTACCAAAGAAAGATATCAGAGACTAGGATCTGGGTGTGTTTATTGCTTTTGAGGTGTCATGGTTTTTAGATCATCCCAGGGGACAGAGCTAAAATACCTACATATCAGCTGACCTGCTTCACAGACATTCTCATTGTTATTTCTCGACTTTTCTACCAGTCTTTGGTAAAGCCACGCTTTTTTTTTTTTTTTTTTTAGCAGTCAATATTTTACTGAGTAGGTAAAGTGAGAGTGTACCGCTGCCTTCTGCTATCAGTAGTAAAGTAAATAGAGAGCCTGGGATAGTGTGGCTTTCTGCTCTACATCATCTAGTCAGATCATATCATTTGGATGTGAAACTATCCTAAGATGTTAGAGAACTACGTAATGGGACAGTAAGAATTGGAATTAGGTTTTCAAATCTAATATTTTTATTTCCCCACAATTCCCACATCTTTGCACATGGCCACTGTTGTTTGTGTCAGAATCAACTATTGACTTCTTGGGATGCTTGAATTATATTTTGAATGTAATTTTGTTGGTGTCATGCTTGTGTCTGTAATGAAAGGTTTTTCTCTCTACCATAAACCACAGACCAGAAACTTAGAAGTGCTGGCCCAAGGGACAAGTGCTAGAAGAGCATCTTTACAGATGAGTCTCCTGCCCTGACCCACTTTTTAGAGCCATCTTTAAAAAAGCTTCCTACTTGCAGGGTGGAATCACAGGGCTCCTACAGGGTGGATGCATTCATTGCATCCTCACCTGATTTCAGAGAAATGGAGTGGGGTGGGGTGCAGGGACCTGCTTCTTATCCATAAAGCTGGTGATGAAGTAAGAAACAGGCCCTCTCTTGACAGGCCAACCACATGGCTCTGTTTTTTAAGTGACTAGACACCTGATAGCAGGGAAGCCTTGAGCTCCGCCCTGAGCTGTTCAACAGCTCTAGGGTTCCTTCAAACCTTCTCATCCTTGGTACTTTGAGAGGTGAATATGAATTAGTAAATCACATCTTGTTACCATGTGCCAGCAAAATCTCTGTCCTTTTCCCTTCTTTATCTTACTCAATCCAAAGACATCATACTTTATTTTTGTGCAATATGCTCTAAACATATAAAAATTATAATTATATTAGACATGAATGATAATGGCTTTTTGTATGTATAAAATGAGTTTCTGAATCTTACTTTAAGCTGAAAAGGCTAGAAAAGCTCTTTTGGGGTGGCTCTCTCCTTATACTAACCTTCAGCTGTTTGCATCATTCTGTTTAAAGGAAGTATCTCTACAGGGCTTTCTCTGTCCCGGTGTCCCCTTGCTAACATGGCTTTTTCCATGTAAATGAGTGAGTAGCACACATACAAACATTAGTACTCCCTGAAGTCCCATCTTCTCTCTTTCCTGCTTGCTTTTCCTCTGTAGCACTTACCACCATCTACTGCATTTACTTCCTCAGCGTTTCAATCGTGTTTCCCCCTATGACATAAACTGTAAGAGTAGAGAATTTGTCTGCTCTGTTTCCCAGGCCTAGAATAACAGAACACAGTAAATGTTCAAGGAACAGTTTTAAAATTAATGATGTAAGTTTTAAGTTCTGATAATTTGGCCTTTAATTAGAATATAAATATTAGTGTCTTTTTACCAAAAGCTTCAAGATTAGTCCTGATAATATGTGCACTTTCTTGGGATAGTTACTCTAGCAAGGCAATGCTCTCGTCACATGTGAAGAATCCTGAAATTCTTTTCTTAGTGTAACTTAAGAAGTTGGTGGAAGAAGTAAAACTGTTACTGTTCTTTTTTAATTTGATGTGGTAGACTGCAGAAATGCCTCAGTGGTTAGAGCACTGGCTGCTCTTCCAGAGGATCCAGGTTTGATTCCTAGCATGCACATGGAGCCTCAAAACCACCCACCACTCCAGCCCCTGGATATCAAATGCCACTTTCTGGCCTCTGTGGGCATTGCATGCACATTGTGCACACATGCAGCAAAACACCATAACCCTAACAATAAGTGAAGAAAATTAAAACATATATATTAAAAATTGAGGTGAATATCTTCAAATTCACCAAAAGAAGTATTAAACCCATCATCAGTGAAATTGCCCAGTTTGAACCATTATTCTATTGGCCAGATTTAGCAGGAAATTGCCTTTGGTTGCTATAAAATATTCTGACCAATGTTTGCCAACATAAGAGCATATCCTGCAAGACAGTGATTCTTTTAAAGGAGCCTCAACATTCATTTGAAAATGTAGTTTCTGTTAAAGGAGCATTAGCATTTATTTGTGTATATAGATTCTGTTAAAGGAACATTGACAGTTGTTTGTATAATCTGCCAGCATTGTTTTTTAAATTGTGTTACGTAACATTTTTATTTAAGATTTCAAGTCTTCAAAGTGTGTACATTTTCTTACGGAGCTGGCAATCAAACAAAGGGCTTTCATGTGCTAGCAAAGCATTCTGCCCCTGAGCCATACCCCAACTTGATGAACCACTTGCATTTTGTTTTTATAAAATTACAATCTTATTTGCTCAAGTCACAATAAGATCTTTATCAAAGGGCCTGCCATTCTATTAAACAGGCTTTTCAGAATAAAAATTTCAGTGCCAGACTTCTTATACTGTTCTACCCAGGATTTATAAACACAGAAATGAAAGACGGTATAGTCAACAAGCACCATAAAGATTTCACAAGCCATCTTTGAACTAGTGTAGATCCCAATTTCTGTCTTTGTGGAAGGCTGACATATCTTCCTATCCTTGCTACCGTTTCAGAGCCTTGGGGATTCAACCATGGCTGTTGTGCTAAATCAGCTGCTACCTATGATTAAGTCCTCAAGCCAGAGAACCAGTGATGACTACAGCCCTGAGGAACTGCTAATCCTCCTCATATATGTTTACTCAGTCGCTGGGGAGTTCATGGTGGACAAAGACCTGGGAGAAGCCGAAGAAAGGGTGAAGAAAGCATTGGCCCGTGTCTTCTCTGATGAGTCTGAGTTGTCACCCTTGCTGCAGAGAATCACAGGTGAGTGTGGGGCAACATTACAGAACACAAATCCTGCAAACACAGAAGCCAGGGTTCTTGTAGACTGTTGCAGGGGGAGGAGGGGACCGTCTCCAGCCACCTGCAGCACCAGGCTGTCTTTCCTTTTCCAGTAGAGGTAGTGTTTATTAGAATTAGTGTTTGTTGGTGTCAAAGCCTTAGGCAAATAGCAAAATACTCAGAGAAAAAATTGTTTTGTAAGGTGTTATACAGTGTCATGGCATTAGAACTCACCATTTTCAGGAGCTAAATATTATTTTGAGAGTGTTATACATCGTTTGAATTTTAGTTAATTAGTACTATCCAAAATGACACGCTAGCATCCTAGCAAAGTAGGCTGGGCGAGTTTGTGGGGGCGATCTACAATTATCAGAAACTGTAATGATCTTCCTCCAGTAAGAGCTGTGCTATCACTCAGGAAGGCATCCGTATATAATGTTAGCTCATCTTCAATAGTTTATATTTTGTGTAAAGCTTATCTAATTGGCATAAGTCATGGCTAGAAGTTACTAAAGCCTACACATAAAGCATGAATCCTTCTAAAGCAGTCCAGGTTTTCTTTCATTGACCCTCATATGTGTCTATGTGTGTGTTTAGGTGTGTGTATTTAGCTTCCTGCTCAGGGAAGCTCCAATGAAGCAGGTTGTGTATTCTCTTGACCTCATGGGCCTTGTTGGGGAGAACCATGGAGACTTCTCTGATCCACTTATAGTACTGGAGATCTTAGTGTCCTGTACATGTGTCTGTGCACAGGACACTATATTATATTAGGCACCTACTTCTTACCTTGCAAAACCCTGATGAGGTGGAAATTTCAGTTTCCACAGACAGGAACCATTTTCTTGCCTAGCGTGGAACCTGCTTGCCAGCTTATAATCTACTTAAGTAACTTGTGGAATCTGTTGCCATTTTGTTAAGTACAGCACTATCTGCCATTACGTGTGTTTGTTTGGCTGGAAATAAATATTGACTTAGAATGGTTTAATATGGTTTACACAATGCTTAGAACAGAGCTTTGATTTAAAATAAAATTGGATGCTAGAAGAATTTCATTGGAAATTATGTTTAAATGAGCAGTTCCCAAGACAGACAGCAAGGCCAGTGTGTGTGCTCTAATTATAGTTGTTTGGTAGGCTTTATAACATCTGGCTATGGAGAGATATGTTGGAACTGAAGTAACTAACACTCCAGGAATACTCTTTTAATATTCCCTCAAGGTGCTCATTGACCCTGCAGTTCATGGTTTTTATTAGTTTCTTTACACTTGCTCAGGATATTGCATTTTCTTGCTTTGAAAACATTTCTGTGAATTCATGTTTGTATAGGAAAAAATTTGTTAGCTCAAAAATTAAAAAGTAAAAAATAATAAATTGTGGAATTATAAATTGTTCCCTAAACCTTTATTTTACAATACTAAGCATACATTTTTAACCAATATTAACTTTGGATATTTTGTATAAGTGGTACTTAGGGCGTTACTTTGGCATATGTGAATTAATTACTGGAAAACATGCACACATACGTGCACACAAACACATCTCACACACACAAACACGCTTGTTCTCTCTCTGTCTCGGTCTCAGTCTCTGTAGCTACCCAAAGAACTATATTCTTAAGGTTTGTAGTTGACTAGTATGGACATATCTTAGTAATTATATTGAGAACCCAAATGTCCTAAAAGAAGGGTTTATGTGTATAGATGCTGCTAAGGAAAATGTGACATTTATGTACTAGGATGAAAACTTAGTCACAAATTATGGAGGAGAGCTGAGTCACTTCTGTAAGGAAGGGCTACTGCAGCCTGTATATGAAGAGTGAATTCTCTTCCAGATCTGCTTAGGCTCCTGTGGAAGGCCCCCCGGCTTTCCAGGGAAGGTCTGTCATTAGTGCTGTGCTTCTGTTACTCCAGGGCATAGTCTTGGCTTTCTGAGTCACGGATTTTGATTCCTGGTGGATAGTTTATGGTTACTGAAAATATTTTTAAAAATAATTCTGAAAATGAGTAATTGATAAAAGAATTCTTCATCAACTATTTTACTGTCTTATATGTTGACAGGATAACAAAATGGCTCCCTTTCTCTGTTAAAAACATGACCAAGCTGTCTTTCCCAATTGCTAAATGGTAGAACTATCTTTTGACTCCAAGTTTTGTGACTATGAAGCATTTTTAGACATGAGATGCAAAATGTGCTTCAAGCTCATGCAGTTGCCATATCCATTTCATGCTAAAACACAGGCTTGTTCACCCATATTGCTTCATACCATGCATACCCAGCCATTCTGTCATGCACTTCATATCTGGAGAGAAAAACCAGTCTTGTGGTTAATATTTTAGGTTTTGCCTTTGCTTTTATGTATTTGTATCACGTAGTTGTACATGTTTGCCATATCCTGCTATTTTTGCACATGCATCCTCTTTGCATTGTAATAAATTACAATATTATTTATAGCCATAGAAGTCTATTGATTGCCTGTCTTTTGGAAGGGTAACAAACTTTAATTCTGTTTATTTCAATAATATTTTTGACAGTAATTGGTCATGTTTAAACTTATATTTTCTTTTATCTATTCACAATGTAATTTATTTTTGAGCGTTTCTTTCATGCACCTCAATTCTTTCTTTGTATAGGAAGGATAATAAGAAACTGTAAAACAAAACAAAAGCTGAGGATGTTGGTCAAGGCAGCATACCATTTTCTTTTAAATCTGCTTTGTTCTTAACAGATAACTTTGCAGGGACATCTCATGTGGGCAACTGCTTTCTATTCATGCACAACAAGGACTGGCTTCTGGGTGTCGGGGGTGGGGAGCTAAGGAGAAAGCTGGCCTGGCCTGCTTATGCTGGCTAGTGTTATGCTTCCCCAGTCCTGCTAAGTTCAAAGAGAATATGAGTCTCTGTATACCTCAGTGTTTGCCTGCCAGCCACAAGAAAAATAAAGGAAAGCCATTTGAACTGTCTTCAGAGAATGAAACCCAATGCAGATTTTGAAGTGTACTCTTGGAATGTCATCCTGCTGAGAGGTGTACTGGGGAAAACAGACGGTTTGAATGCAGAGAGCCATGACTTAAAAGGTGTGGCCTGCCATTTCTTAGCAGTGTGGTGTGTTAGCTGGCAGCTCCCTATTCTCGAGCCTTGACGTTGAACATGACTTCCCTTGTTAATCACTTGTGATTTTGCTGAGCATAAATGATGTTCTTTATGAGAACTAGTTTAGTATCCACTTGGGGTTATAAATAAATAATACTTTGATAATATCTGGCACATAGTGTTGAGCTCTTCAGACCTTTACAACTGACACACATAGGCAGAGAGATGTTTGCATGGCATGCTGGCTACTTTTCTCTGTCAGCTTGACACAAGCTAGAGTCATTTGGGAAGGGGAGCCTTAATTGAGAAAGTGTTCACACTAGATTGGAATGGAGTGCATTTTCTTGGTGAATGATTGATGTGGGAGAACCCATCCCACAGAGGGTGGTGTGTCATCCCTGGGGAGATGGTATAAGAAAGGCTGAGCAAGCCATGAGGCGCAAGCCAGTGGGCAGCATTCCGCCATGGCCTTTGCTTCAGTGCCTGCTTCCAGGTGCCTGGCTTGAGTTCTTGCTCTGACTTTCCATCATGGTGGACTACAGCTGTTAGATGAAAAATGCCCTCTTCTTCCATGTTATTTCTATCAGTGTTTCATTGCAGCACTAGGAGCCCCAGCGGAGACTTATGGCATACTGGAGTGAGTAGATATTACAGAATGTCAGGTGTGGTGCAAGGCAGCTGGCCAATGGGCACCAGCCACACTGCGACAGCAGCTGACCTGGGGACGAAGTTGGGCAGCAGCTGCCTGTTAGGAGCAAACCAGTGATCTAGGAGAAATTGCTCAGAAAGCACCGAGTCAGGAAGAAAGACAAAACCTCTATATTCTTTTTGAGTAAGCCACTTTTATAAATAGTAATACACATCAATTGTGCATGTTAATGACTTTTAATGGGATTTATGCCCATTCTCCTTTGTATTCTCCTATCCTCCTCTAGAAGTTTATTTCTTGTACTCACCCACCACATTTCTTCCATAATAATTCCTCTTCTATTTTCGGGTCTTTTTCTTTCTGTGCTTAGCTTATTTAATTTAACACAATGTCTTCCACTTTGACTTATTTTCCTGCAAATGAGCATATTGGCTTTTAATACATAAAACTATTGTTTAACCAAAACTTTTTGGTTAAACATTTTTTGTTACTGCTAATACATCTATTTCTCCTGGGTTTTTATGGTGCCTTTAAATGCAAGGTCATAAGGGCATTAGGTCTGCTTAGTTCAATTTAATGCAAAGTGAAAGAATGAATAACTTAGAGTATCTCAAAATTCTGTGGTTCAAGCTCCAGGCGTGGTGAAACCATAGAAACAGTAATTTGCAGTTAAACTTATTTTACTCCCTTGTGATAATATGGGATTGTGGGTTTTGGCATCAGTGCCTCAGGATATTGTACACTAAATGAACCTAACAAATGAGGATTTGCTTTTCTCTGAAAGATTAGGGATGTCCTCCTCCTGAAACTGCAGTTCCATCGCTATCATCCAGAGACAGTCTGTCTAAGGGTTTAGAGAAGAAGGAAAGAAAGATAAAGGAAGA
>CM053743.1:33810164-33838867 GCA_028658305.1 Pachyuromys duprasi
AGAACCAAATAATCTGAGCACAGGGGTCTTTCCTGAGACTGATGGTCCAACCAAGTACCACGCATGGAGATGGCCTAGGACCCCTGCAAAGTTGTGGTCCATGGCAGTTCAGTGTCCAAATGGGTTCCATAGTAATGGGAACAGGGACTGTCTCTGACATGAACTGATTGGCCTGCTCTTTGATCACCTCACTCTGAGGAGGGAGCAGCCTTGCCGGGCCACAGAGGAAGAGAATGCAACCACTCCTGATGAGACCAAATGAACTAGGATCAGAAGGAGGGAAAAGAGGACCTCCACTATCAGTGGACTTGGGGAGGGACACGGGTGCAGAAGGGGAAGGGAAGGAGGGGTTGGGACAGGAGGAGGGAGGGAACTACAGAGGTATATAAGGTGAATAAAGTGTAATTAATAAAGAATTTAATAAAAAAATTAAAAAAAATGAAAATCTCAACAGTTTTATTTTACCAATAAAGGCGCAGGAGCCAGATGCTGGGATAAAAACATTCTTACTTAGAGAGGCAGAGAAAGTACTCAGCTGACCTTTTCAGCTCATGAACTGATGGAAAAAGCCCAAATGGCTCACTAGTTCAGCTGACAGCCAATGAGGAAAAGGCCAAAAAACCCAAGGCCAAAGGCTTGATGGCTCAAAGCTCAAAAAGCTTAAAAAGCTAGAAAGCTAAAGCTCCTTCTACTTCTCCACACTGTCTTAAATACCTCTCAACTCAAAGTCTCTCCTACTCTGTAATCCCTGTCAGTTCATTTCTTGCTTTGCCTTTTGACCTAGGGTTAACTTTATTAAATCCTGTGTACCGAAAGCTCTTGGAGTAAATGTGTGTGCTAGGGATAGCTGAACCACACCATAATCACTGGTTTACAATAAACAGAAAGTTCTTGGATTAAAGGTGTGAGATAGGGCTCAACCACACCAAACAAGAAACGGGGTTTTACAGTTCACAATTTTGGGGTTCACAATAGAATCAAATATCCTGCAACACTGTTCTCAGTAGTTATTCCACGTACTTATTTTGCATACAAAGAAATCAAGACAACAAATGTTATCTGCTTTGCCTCAAATCACTAACCAAATATCCTGTCTAGTGCAGTAATTGGACTAGAACCTGTCCCTTGATTTCTAGTCCAAAGTTCTTATGAGACCAGTGGTTCTTAACCTTGGGTTTATGTGTCCCTGCAGAAACACAGAACTTGCAGCTGAGGTCTACCAGATAGAGTACTTCAGAAATCATCTAGAAAAAATGTTACTCCTTGCATATAAACACACAAATATTTGCAGGTCTACTGTGATTTATTAAGCCTTTCCCTCAGGTTTATGGAAGGGTTTTTCCTTCAAAATATGAAGCATTTTCAAACTGAGAATTGTAAAAGAAAAAATAAGAGAGGCGGTAATATGCATTTCTCCTTTGAGATTTCTTTTACTATCACGCTGCATCCTTTCCTCATCCCATAGTTTTCTTGCAGTAATACATTAAACTTCA
Organism: Pachyuromys duprasi; assembly: GCA_028658305.1. Lineage (NCBI taxonomy): Eukaryota > Metazoa > Chordata > Mammalia > Rodentia > Muridae > Pachyuromys > Pachyuromys duprasi. The sequence goes on from CM053743.1 coordinate 33,811,658, forward strand.
GATGATGCATTTCTGTATATTTCTGTCCCTATGGATACCATTTCAGCTTAAAAAAAAATACTGCAAGCCTTCAAAAATCTTTTCCTTAAGCATTCCTTGTGGCTAATAACAAAGGATTGCTATGGTAACCCTAAGAGATTCTGTAAGTCCAACATTGGCTCTTGCATTACCTACACTTGAGTAAGAATGTTAGCTCATTAGAGTAGATGACAGTGTACCAACCCATAATCACAGAGTCAACATGCACAGCTAAACATGCCCATCAGGGTTAATAGAAAAATCTATGCAAGGATTCATCTCCTCTGTTGGTTCTAACCTGTGGATTCTTGTTTATTACAACATGCAGGTATCAGACATTTCCACTAAGGACTGTGCTTTTCTTTTTTGTGTCTCAGACTTCTTGCCTCGGGCCTGCCAGAATGAAATAGAGAGCTTTATCAGATTGTTTTCTACAGTGGCTTGCAACCCTATTGATCAGATTGTTTTCTACAGTGGCTTGCAACCCTATTGCTTTACCTTGGTCCTTCTCTTGGTTTCTAAGATTTCTGCTGCAAACTCTGATGAAGAACATATGTCTGCTCCCAGATCACTCCCCAGAGAAATGTTGGAACTGTTACATTTGGTTTTACTGTCCAACATATTAAAACAGTTCACCACAGCACATATTACTAAATAGCCATATCAAGTGAAGTTTAGAATGTTTACTACATATTTAAAATGCATCGCCAGCTGTGTGGAAAGATGTGGAGCTGCCTATTTAGGCAGCTAACTAGCAAAGCCGTCTCAGTAATGTATGGAATCCCTACATATTACTTTTGCAAGTACTTCATTTTTCCTTGACACCTCATATAAAGCAACCATTATTAATTATAACACGAGGACAAGGCTTCTTGTGCTGATAGTTATATGTATATAAATGCATGTAGCATATTGTCTGTGTCACCAATTTTTATATCTGCATAGAGTACAACTGTAGTGCTTTCTGTCATATGTCAAATACTGACATTTCAATTAGCCACGGACAACCATGACACAGTGGGTTCACAAAGAACCACATGTTTACTGTGTCTCTTGATTGCAGTAAGAGGCCATATAAAGTGATTAACTGACCTCGTCTAGATTAGTGTTATAAACTCTGATGGTCACATTATGATATAATCACGTGATGATGTGTCTCTCAGAACACATCCCCATTGTACACCAGCAAATGACTATAAATATGCCTGTGACTTGGCAATTAGTTAAGAGGTTTTTTACTAGGTTTTATTAATAGTAGATATGGTATACATTTCCCAATAATAAAGAAAAGAATGTGTCACATACAAGGCTAGTTCTAAAAACATAGCTGTGGTTGGGGCTAGGTATGGCCAAAAATGACACAATGGGGAGGAACCTGCTTCCTCAATATGCCCATGGAATGCAACCTGAATTTCTCTAGCCCAGTGGTCATCAACCTTTCTAATGCTGCGACCTTTTAACACAGTTCGTTATGCTGTGGTGACCCCAGCCATAACATTATATTGTTGCCACTTCATAACTGTTATTGTGCTACAGTTATGAATTGTAATGTAAATATCTGATGTGCAAGTTATCTGATATGCAATCCTCAAAGGGATCACAACCCACAGATTGAGAAATGCTGGTCTAGTGTCTTATAAAATAGCATCAGAGCAGGTATAGATTAAAATAGTTCCTGAAACTAATGCCAGGCATGGTGGCACAGGCTTCTGATCCCAGCACTCAAGGCAGGAAGACCATGAGTTCAAGGCGAGCATGGGCTACATAGTGAGTTCTAGGCTACAGACTGAGACCCTATCTCAAAAGGAAGAGGAAGAGGAAGAGGGGAAAGGGACTGAAGTTTTTTTTCCACCTTGTTATTGCCTCTCCACATTCAATTAGCTATAATAATTGTGATTGTTATTAATTATTTATAATTCTTCAAATACAAGCTTTTGGAGGGCAGGGATTGTCATTTGGTTAAAATAAAAATACTTACACTTCCTTAAGGTGACTTATAGTTGGACTTTTTGTAAATACAAAAATGTTACTCATTTTGCTCCCTAATCATCACAATAGAACTTAAAAATCACTCATAAACTCCAGAGAAAATGTCCTAACATTTGACAAGTAGTGGTGCAAAATCAGTCAGTAAACAGACATGTGCTAAGTGCCAGGTGATGGTGTCAGACAAGATTCTGTTTTGCATGTTTTGGAGTTGGTCTATTGGAGTCCTGGTGCCGAGAATGAAATCAAAACTGTATTAAAAGTTAACTGTGATGCCTTAACTGTATTAAAAGTGATATTGTGAAGGAAGATCCTGAAAATACCAGTACCTTAATATTTATGCCCTCAGTTCTAGGAGGTAGCATTCCTTCAGAGAAAAGTACCAACAATTAGAGAATAATGAGGGCCCTCCAGCCCCCAAAGGAGAGTGAAAAAAATATTGAAGTACAAACATTTCACCCTAAAATTGTGGCAAAGATGGATAGATGATTGAATGAATGATTGATAGAGTGGCAAAGATAGATGGATGATAGGTAGGTAGATGGATGGATGGATGGATGGATGGATGGATGGATGGATGGATGGATAGACAGATAATGGATGAATGGATGAGTGAGTAAGTGGATGATAAGTAAAAGATGCAACACACTCTAGGCTGAGACTTCTTTGATGATAGCAGAATGAAAGACTAACATGTTGGATACCAAAAGGGGTATGTATGTGTGCAAGCACAGTGATACTGATTTGTGCTTTGAAACATAACTAAGTGTACTCAGGAATGTAATTCTCATAGAAGCTGACTTTGCCTGTCTACGTGTGTTGCCTGTTTATTCTGTCCTTAGCACCTGGACAGAATTGGTCCCAAGCGGGGTGGTGATTTTCATTGAAGCATGTATAAAATGAAGCCCCCTCCTTTTTTTATTGCTTTCATTTTTTTAAAGCAAAACACATGGCTGCACCTCTTCTTCAGACTCTTGATTTGTTGCCAAGCTGAGAGAGAGCCAACTGGAACAGGAAACTGATATGGTGCAGTGCTCATTAGCAATTTACATTTTCTAATGCAACAAGAGTTAGTGTTTTAGGTTTTAGAAGCTGTGGTTTTATCCAAAACATTCACTAAAATGATCGGACACTTTATTGCTTTATCTGTGTTATGCTGGTGAATAAAAACAGTTTAATCTGAATAATTCTTTTCACATAGTGGTGTAGCATTTGAGGTTCCTTCCCTGTGCATATCAAGACCATGCAAGGAATTTAGTCACTGGCCAAGAAAGGTTTCTTCCTAATTCAGTGTGTTTGGATACTTTTCTGGCTGGGACTGCACACCATTTTTGTGAGTTTGGAAAACAAACACTGGACTAATTATGGTTACAGCTGCTAGTATTCCGTTACCTTGTTCATTTTAATAAATGCAGAGTGCTTTACATTGTGTTCCTAGAGACTGGTCTCCAAATAGTGAGTGATTATATTTTTGTTAATTTTTAAAATTTAATCTCTGTCCTACCTTTACCTTTACCCTTTCCTGTTCCTCATCTCACCCCTCTCTGAGAGAAATCAGAAAGCTGTCACAGAGCACCTCGGCGAGCGGGTGCTTGGGGAGTTAGCACACTTCTCTTGATGATTTCAAGTTGTTCTCCTAGGGAACAGGAATCCAGACAAGAATGATGTCATCTGCACTGTGTCCAAGCCTCTTTAGAAACAGGCGCTTGTAATGACTTTTGACTAGGCATGATTATGGCATTTCAGAGGAGCAGCCCTGCCAGGTGCCAAGCTGGAGGTGTAGGAGCTGTTCCGAGTCTGGACATCCAGCCTCAGAGCCTCCAGCAGAACAAAAGCCATCCAGGTGTGGGGTAAAGAGTTTCAGGCAGGCCATGTGCAAGGGAAACTAGCACTAGCCCACCCCTAGCTATTCTTACTCTTATTATCTTGGCAGTTCTTGCTCGAGCCAAATCATGCCTAAATTATTTTAAATACAGATTTAACATATTTTTTAAAAAACAGGAAAATATTTCTGAGGATAGAAGTATTTGATAGGAATGTGCCTGCCTCTCCCAGGGTGGGAACCAAGCATAGGACCTTGATCTTCTAGGCAACATTCTACCACTGAGTTATACACTCTGCATCATATTTTGGGTTTTGACTGACTCTTATTTTTCTTTCTATTTGACAGTGAAAAACAAAACCAACATTTCCCCTAAAATAATAGAATGGCAAAAGTATACATGATCAGGCTGAAAAATATCTGGGACATTATTCTCCAGGGTAGGGAGGAGTCCCAAACAGTTACTAAATAGTGTGCTACATCCACTGCATCCTCTGTGTCTGGACTTAGCGACACACCCCTCAGTACTGGGCTTTGCAGAGCTGGAGAGTATCATTTTCCATTATTGCCTCCCTCTGGGGACATTTTTTTTTCCTTTCCTTCCCTTTGTTCCTACCACAGGCCTTGTGCTTACTTAAAATGTATTGTACTCCCTCCATACCAGAGGCCCTCCAACTACTTCCCCAGGGCACTACAGTTAACCTCTTTAGAGCTCATTCCAAACCACAGAGCCTGAGGATAGCCTTCCCCTACCCTCCAGATTACCTCAGTGTACCCCATCCTACTGAGTGTTTTAAAGCAAGCATAGTTTATTATATAGTTGTGTAATAATTTCAATAGTGTCTGTCCTTCCCTTCTAGACCATAAATTCTCTGGATTCTGCACAACCCTTTTACCTCAAGTGCTAATCTTGTCTGCAGGCACATAACAAGCTCTTTGTTTTCCTTTAAATTTTTTTAATTTATTATAATTTATTCACTTTGTTTCCCCACTGTAGCCCCCTTCCTCAGCCCCTCCCAATCCCATACTCCCTGCCTCTTCTTCCATGCTTCTCCCTGAGTCCGCTGATAGGGGAGGTCCTCCTCCCCTTCCCTCTGACCCTAGCCTATCAGATCTCATCAGGACTGGCTGCATTGTCTTCCTCTGTGGCCTGGTACAGCTGTACTCCCCCCAGGTGGAAGTGATCAAAGAGCCAGCCACTGAGTTCATGTCAAAGACAGTCCCTGTTCCCCTTACTAGGGTTCCCACTTGGACACTGAGCTGCCATGGGTTACATCTGTGCAGGGATTCTATTTATTTCCACGCATGGTCTTTGGTTAGAGTATCAGTCTCAGAAAAGACCCCTATGCCCAGATTCTTTGGTTCTGTTGCTCTCTTTGTGAAGCTTCAGTCCCCTCCAGGTCTTTCTATCTCTCCCATCTTCTGTAAGATTCCCTGTACTCTGCCCAAAGTTTGGCTATGAGTCTCAGTATCTGTTTTGACACCCTGCTGGGTAGAGTCTTTCAGAGGCCCTCTATGGTAGGCTCCTGTCCTGTTTCCTGTTTTCTCCCTCTTCCAATGTCTACCTCATTTGCTTTTCTGAATGAGGATTGATCATCTTACCCAGGGTCCTCCGTTTTTGCTTAATTTCTTTAGGCGTATAGATTTTAGTATGTTTATCCTATATTATATGTCTAATATCCACTTATAAGTGAGTGTATACCGTGTGTGTCTTTCTGCTTCTGGGATACCTCACTCAGGGTGATGTTTTCTAGTTCCTGTATTTGCCTGCAAATCTCATCATTTCCTTCTTTTTAATTACTGAGTAGTATTCCATTGTGTAAATGTACCACAATTTCTGTATCCATTCCTCAGTTGAGGGGATCTGGATTGTTTGCATATTCTGGCTATTACAAATAAAGCTGCTACAAATAACTTAACAATAAAAACTGTCAAAGAAGGAAGCTGTGATTCTGTTTCAGAGTTTCTTGTGACACTTTGCAAAAGCACAAATGTGGGTCAAGTTTTGGAGGGTCTCTCTTTTGGACAACAGAATGGTGTCTGAAGACGAGAATAGAGCATCAAAGGGAACACAAGTCTTGACATTCCATCAAAGGAACACAAGTCTTGACTTTCCACAGTGGGAAATATTGTCAGGGAAACATTCTGTGCAATGAGAACACATAATAGCAACTATCAATGCAAGTCTTGATTTGCATTTTATAATTTTTATAAAACCAAATCTTTTAGAACCTGGAGACTTTTGGTTCAGTTTACTGTGTCTTCCCCCATTTCTCCTGATTGTTCTCATCTTTCTTGCCTCTCTGTCCTTGTCTTCTGTCCCCTCATCTAGTTTTCCTGGTCAAGCACTGAATGCACTATTCAATGCCTTCCATCAGAACATTATGAAGTCCAACTTTTAATCATGTGGTCTTCTCCAGTCTGGTCATTGTGGGAAGGGCCTTATATCAGACTGTAGTGATAACATTGGGTAGAGAATGGGCCAACAGAGTACTCTGTCTTTAGCAATTAAAGACAAGCAGTAAAATGTTGGTCATGCCTGATAGGCTAGGGTTAGTAGAGGAGGAGGACCTCCCCTCTCAGTAGGCTAGGGGAGAGACATAAGGGGGAAGAGAAGGGAGAGTGGGACTGGGAGGAAATGAAGGAGGGGCCTACAGCCAGGATACGAAGTGAATAAACTGTAATAAATAATAATAATAAAGAAAAATTGTTTTAAATGTTGGTCATGAATTAGAGAATATTACAACTTTTTCACAGTTCAGAAATGTTTTAATTTACTGGTATGAATAAGATACGGTTATAATATTAAAAACCAGTGTGGCTACTATTTGTTAAGAACCTTCCCAGCATTTGGTCCTCACTATAAACCGGAGATGCAGTTGTTACTGCCGAATCTCACAGAGGAAAAGATGAGATCAGTGAGGCAAACTAACTTACTTAAGTCCTGGTAGGTGAAGGAGCCAGAAATCAAACACAGCCCATGCAGGGCCCAAAGCTGAAGTTCTCCATCTCCTACATTGTTGCCTCCTAGCCACTCTCTTCTACTTCAGTGTTTCCATCCCACTGGGTATTCTGTTTATTTGCCATTGTTGATTGATACTCAGGTGTTCATTTAGTGGCTGAAGTGCTTGGCAGGGCAAGAATTCTTTCTTCCCTTTTTACAGAGTGTGCTAAAGCTTGTCAGCATTGTAGACCAGCATTTTTTTTAACTTTATATCTTTCTGTTAGCACCAGAGGAAGTAGATCTTAGAAAATTATTCTATGAGTATGGTCGCAGTAGGCCTGTCAAGGGTTTCTATGGATAATTTAATATGGTGATGGGAGCTGCAATTAAATCCATTTAATAAGAATGTTCTTAGTAGGTACTTAGATTAGTGGATACTAACTGACTAATTTCTGTTTTAAAATAATCACTCTGGCAATGTAATAATCACGGAAACAGCCACAACCAATGAGTGATGTTTATGTCCTGTGAGACAGCATGCAGTCAAGCTGGCTGGAATGTCCCTTTATCACACGTGTCAAGATCACATTCCTTGCAGCTTCCCCCATCTCTTGCCTTTTCAATCCACTCCTCTGAGTGTAAGCCCGGTCCTCAGTTGGCTTCTTAGTAACTCATGGGGTTACTTCTTTTGTAGCATTGGAAGGGACCCAAAGAAATCATGTTTGGCAACATTTTCCTGATCCCACCCCTCAGGTTTTGTTTTGCTTTTTAACCTATCAGAAGCAAACTGGATTGTAGACACACAGCTATAATACCTTCACTGTTTAGTTTGGCCTACTCAGTGTCTATGAGGACTTTGGATCCAAAGTCAACTTGAAAAATAGAGTTTATCTGTATAGCTAGCTAACTAGATCGGTTGGTTGGTGTAGTTTTCTCTTTGGAAAAAAAAATGTAAAGAGTGCAAGGAATTCTTGGAACTGTGTGGTAGCTGCTCCTTAGGGACCCATGCTCCTCCAAAATCTGTCCCTTGCTTCATTCTGTAATATTATTTATGGCCCACAAATGCCATGGAGTGTGTGGCTTCTGCTATACCATCACTGCAGTGCCCTGTCGGTGGGATGACAGTAACAAGCAGTTGGGATCTGCTTGGAAATGGCTCACTTGTTCTCTCACATTATTGTAGACAGGAACTTGAAACCTCCACAGGCATAAGTGTCCTCAGAGATCCAGAAATGCATCAAGCACAGAGTGTAGCATACGAGCCACTTGGCAAACCTTGTTAACTATATAAATCTGTCACTGGATCCTGAGTGCTCGGGGACCTGGGGTCATTGGCTTGGTTGGAAGATGACATGAAGAGGTAGCTTGGGAATATTAATTATATTCTTAAATACCTGCAGACTTTCGATGGGGAGCAGCAATTTTCCATTTGCAGAAAATCTAGGCTTTTATTTTTATTTGTGAAAGGTTGGTTACCTTGGCTACTGTCTGTCAAAAGCCATTTTGGGAATATTGAACTTTGGTGACCTTACAAATTTCAACACACTTTCTTTTCATTCAAGAAAATGTCCTCTTGAATTCAATCATGCCAGACTGTCTCTCACCTAGTATTCTTTCTCCCATGTTGGCTGTGTCTAAGTTAACAAGAACCCCCAATTTTGTTAACACCAGGCTCTGCCCTTCCAGATAAAGTACAGCTTAGCCATCCTTTTACTACAGTGTCTTAGGAGAAGGATCCCCAAATCACCTGGTGTGGCTTTGCATACTGATTGTGTTAATTATCAGTGGTCCTGAGCAACGTATGCCACTTTTTTTGTGTTCTTATGACACCTTTTTGTGTTAGTCTTAGCCAGCAGTGCCTGAATTGTGACATCAACATAACATGGTATGTTGGTGTTTCTTATCAAATGAGAACTGATATTCTGGTGGGTAACGACTGTAGCACTGAGGTCTGCCTTCAGTTATAGAAATGCAGCTGTTAAGCTCATTTTTGAGAATTAGTTTTTCCTCAGATTTATTGGAGTATGGTTGGCAAACAAAAGATATGTAAATAAAAATATATGTGTTTAAGGTATCCTTTTCTTTAAATGCATGCATTGCTTTAAGAATTGCTAGTTTTTCTTGTCATCAGATTATAATTATATTGTGTTTTCTTTTTCATTACTCACTTTTCCAGTACTGGTGATCAAATCAAGGCCCTTTGCAGATTAGGCAAGCACTGAGCCATAACTTATTTTTTCTTTTTTCCTTTCATCTGTGATCTAGCTTGGTATTTGTGCTGGTTAGTTTTATGTTATTTTGACACAAGCTAGAGGCGGCAGAGGCGGAAACCTCAATTACAAAAATGCCTCCATAATCTAGGGCTGCAGACAAGCTCGTGGGGCACTTTCTTAATTAGTGATTGATGCAGGTGGCCCCAGACTACTGTGCATGGGGACACCCTGGGCTGGTGATCCTGGGTGATTGATGCCGGAGGCCCCAGACCATTGTGCATGGGGACACCCTGGGCTGGTGGTCCTGGGTTCTGTAAGACAGCAGGCTGAACAAGACATGAAGAATAAGCTAGTAAGCAGCACCCCTCCATGGCCTCTCTGCATTAGCTCCTGCTCTAGGTTCCTTCCCTGTTTGAATTCCTGCCCCAACTTCTTTCAATGGTGGACTATGATGTGGAAGCATAAGCCAAAAAAACCCTTTCCTCCCCAAGTTGTGTTTGGTCATGCTGTTTCATCACAGCAATAGTGTCTCTAATATGGACGGCACATATTCATGGGGCCCATTTCCTTCCTGGTTATGAAAGACATAAGAGGTTGCTTGGGGGACATTGATTATCTTCCTACTGTCATTTATCTTCTTTAACAACATAGTGTTCTCTTATCTATGACTGCTGAAGAAAATGAGACATTGGCCTCCCTGAGTTCTTTGTAATAAGTGGCCGGCTTTGGAATGCATTTTGGGGTACAAGGTTCTGGGTTCCCTCTATGTGATGGGAGTGTCTCAGGGTATCTGTTTTCTCTCAGTGTCTCTGGTTTAGGAAGTTCTAATAAGAAAGCATGCCTAATAAGCCATGCCTTTTCCAAACATGGGTAGTCCTGGCAAGCTGACCCATGTACACTAGCTGTAAGGAATCTTGGACTTTTTTTTAATAACCATCCAACCTTAGGATTTTTTTCTTCCTGAATTTCTTATACCTATCCCTTCTCTGTCTTGTATCCTTTACTTATTTTAAGAAGACACTTGATTGGAGATGTGGGTAACAGTGTAAGGAAAACATTTATGTTGGACCCCTTTTTCCATTTCCTTAAAGACTGACTCTGGATTTCTCCTATGAAATGGTAACTTCACTCAGAGCTAGAGTTGATATCCATGATGCATTTTGTACCCTTTTCAGGATGGATACCACAGAAACACTAACCTCCCAAGAAGAAATATAATGTAGGGTTTAAAATAATATAAGAAGGGAGTCTGTTGGAGGCCCAATTGAGTATATCCTTGCCCCCTCAGCCTGTTAGTGTGGCAAGTTCAGACCTCTTAGTTTCATCATCTGTTGGTCATGTGTGTAGGATGGCCCTGTCATCAAGTGGTGGAAGGAGCATGTTCCACCTGATCACAGCCAATATGCTGTTGGTATTGCCAGAGTTGTTAGCATGCCTTAGTCTTCATGGAACCTGGAAGAATATTTTACTTACTAAAACTATGAGTAAGATCTATGTTCTCAAAGCTCTTTCTAAGTATTTTTACCCTGGTAGAAAAGTTTGGATGAAGTTTTTGTGCTCATTCATTTCAAACTATACTGATCACTGCAGCCTCTCGATCTAATCAATAAATAGTTATAGGTGATATCTTAGTTAGGGTTTCTATTGCAGTGAAAAAAACACCACCACTAATAGCACCTTGGGGAGCAAAGGGTTTATTTCATCTTATATTTCCAGGTAACTGAAGGGATGGATGGCAGGAAGTCAAGCAGGACAGGAATCTGGAGGCAGGTACTAAAGCAGAAGCCACAGAGAAGTGCTGCTTATTTGCTTGCTCTAGAAATTGTCCTCTCAGCAAAGAGCTGACATACCTGTACCATGTATTAGAATTTCCCCTTTAGCTGGGTATCCTTGTGTATTTGCTGTTCTGTTTCACTAGTCTGCATGTCTCTTTGTGCTTCAGGACACCATGTTCTTGTAGAGGTTTCATATTCCTCCTGACAGTTCTTACTGGGCACTTGATAGTCTTTGGTTTTTTCTATGTGGAATTCCTTTTTTAAATTTTTTTATTAATTACACTTTATTCACTTTGTATCCCCCCTGTAGCTCCCTCCCTCCTTACCTTCCAGTCCCTCCCTTCCTCCCCCTTCTCCACGCATGTCCCTCCCCAAGTCCACTGATGGGGGAGGTCCTCCTTCCCTTCCTTCTGATCCTAGTCTATCAGGTCTCATCAGGAGTGGTTGCATTGTCTTCCTCTGTGGCCTGGTAAGGCTGCTCCCCCCTCAGGGGGGAGGTGATCAAAGAGCAGCCAATCAGTCCATATCAGAGACAGTCCCTGTTCCCATTACTATGGAACCCACTTAGACACTGAACTGCCATGGGCTAGATCTGTGCAGGGGTTCTAGGTTATCTCCATGCATGGTACTTGGTTGGAGTATCAGTTTCAGGAAAGATCCCTGTGCTCAGGTTATTTGGTTCTGTCGCTGTTCTTGTGGTCTTCTGTCCTCTCCAGATCTTACTATCTCCCACTTCTTTCATAAGATTCCCTGCACTCTGCCTAAAGGTTGGCCATAAGTCTCAGCATCTGCTCTGATACCCTGCAGGGCAGAACCTTTCAGAAGCCCTCTGTGGCAGGCTCCTGTCCTGTTCCCTGTTTTCTCTTTCTTCTGATGTCCATCCTCTTTGCCTTTCTGGATGGGGATTGAGCATTTTAGCCAGAGTCCTCCCTCTTGATTAGTCCATGTGGAATTCTAAATAGTAAAGTCAGTTTGTCTATTTCCAGGAGAAAAGTTATTTAAGCTATGATTGAAAAATTATTCATTGGCTTAAGAAGAGAAACTCCGTTTTGGTGGCACAGGAACATAGGCAAGAATCGGTATGCTACTCCCTTGTCCGCATCTGCATTTGTTTCCTTGTTCCTATATGCAGCAATCCCTTAACTTTGTACTCCCACGAATTAAAATTCTCTCTGTACTTACTCCAAATAGAGGTTTCTCCATCATTATAAATTCTTAAAATTTTGTTTAATAAACTATTGTATTATTTTTGTTTCTGTTTCTGTTTTGTTTCAAGCAACCATTTCAGCACAGCTGGGCTGTCTTCAAGGAGTAAAGAAACTTCTTCCATGAGTAACTTTCTCAATATCAATAGATAAGTGTGAAACCTCTTGTGTGTTCTGTGAGCTGGGGTCAGGTGCAACCCTATGTTATATAGTTATATAGATTTAAAAGACCAGTTATTACCAAGTGAGAATTGCATGCTGAAAACTGGATCTGTCTTAGATGGGCACAATAGGCATGTTTTAAGAACGGCCAGGGTGAGGAAAAGGGAAAGAAAGGCCCAGTGTTCCTGCAACCATATCAGCACTTGGAAGCAGAGATCTCCAACAGTACAGGGGTGACTGCTGTGACCCCGTAAAGTTTCCATTAGCCAGGCTTCCTTATAATGAATGTATCAGAGGTGAGTGTCTTCCATATGTTAGCATTCGGACAGCATTGGTAGTTTCTTTGCCTGTGGGAGCTGCACTGCTTCAGGGTAATCTTTGTGTCTGGCATCTTCTGTCTTCATTGAGGCATTGTGCCAGAAATGGGGATTTTCGTCTTCTATACTTAATCTCACAGCTCTGGGTTTGCATGATTTATTCTGAAACACACTTTAGAGGTAGTGATTGCATATGGAAAAGTTATGATGGTTGAATTACCATGAAAATATTACTGAAACTTGTAATCATTTTCTTTATAATTACTCACAACTTTGGTATATCATGCATATACTTATAAAGATAAATTCTAAAAACTACTTTTTAAAAAGTAAAATTTCAAGACCCAGAATAAATGCTGGAGTAAACCCAGAAACTCAGTCTTGATACCTGCTGTGTTTGGCCTGGTCATATGAATCTGCTCACTCGTCCCTTATCCAGATAATAGCTTCATTGGATGCTTTGCCAGAATACCAATAAAACTATCCTTTAAATATTGGGGACATGTAATATAATCCTAATACCTTTTCAACACTTCATTTAACAAGTTGTTACACATTGCTATCAAAGAGGGATGGAAAAATGATTTCATGGGTAACTAAGTGATAATGCTAAGAAACCATTTATCAGGCTGTGGAAGTGATTCAGTGTGTATGCTCCAAAAGCATGAAGACTTGAATTCATATTGCTCGTAAACATTTAAAAACCAATGACAGCCTTCAGCATGGAGGAACATGGGAGAGTTGGGAGTGGGCAGTAGCTGGAAAAGTGAGCTATCAGTACAAAGAGCTACTCTGCCTCAAAAAATAAGATAGAGAACAACAGAGGAAGATATTTGACATTGACCTCCAACCTCCATATCTATATACAGAAGCCAGAGTACCTACACACACATATGCATGCACACACACACACACACACTGTCTCTCTTCTAGCACTCAGAGTTGTGTACATTTATTTATGCTGTAATTTGCTTAGTCTTTCATATCCATGATGATAATACTTCTTATTGGCTATAGAATCATCACTAAGGATATTAATATTTTTAGATTAAAAATAATAGTTGATATTTTTGTACTTGGCATTATTTCAAAGGTGTTATGTTTAAAACAAAACCCTTATAAACATTTGTTGTTTACTTACACCAAACAGATGAGAACGCGAGGCAGTTTGTACGTATTGGTAATTTAGTTCCTGAATTCTTCATGATTATAGAAGTGAAATCCCAGAGGCCCTTGTTAGTAAAGAATGGCCAGTAGCAGAAAGCTGCTGTCATAATTTAATGACCAGCTTTCTGAGATTTGTTCTGGTCCCATCATTTACTGGTGTTTCTGGTACTTCTAAACAAGCGTTTCCTTATATCCTTTATGTCCACTGGACTAGAATAAGGAATAATATGATGATAGCTTATTCTTTGTTGTTGTTTGTTTGTTTGGATAGGATTTCTCTGCATAGCTTTGGCTGTCCTGGAATTTACCCTGTAAACCAGGCTAGTCTCAAAGTCACAGAGATTTCCACTCCTCACCCCCACCCCCATCTCCTGAGTACTGAGATTAAAGGCTTGGGCCACCACTGCCCAGCAAATTATTCTTTTCTTTTTGTGCTTTCTGGTTTGTGAAATTTTGTGAGTCCATATGGGAAAAGAGATTGCTGAAACAGTACTCTGTGCTTTGACCTGAGTGATTTGGAAAGCTGGTTAAGACTTATAATTTTCTGTCTCCACCCCAACCCGCTGCTGCGTGTGTGTGTTTGTGCGTGTGTGTGAGAAGGGGTCTTGCTGCAATAGTCCAGGCTATTCTTAAACTCATTATGTATCCTGGTATGATGCTTAATGTTGATTGTCAGCTTGCCTGGATTCAGAGATGCCAGGGGATTAGTGTCCATGAGCATGTTTCCAAAGCTGACTGACATATGGAAAAGCAAATGAGGAAGAAAGTCCTGCCTCGAATGTGGATAGCAGCGTCCAGTAAGCTGGGAGAGCAGGTGGGATAAAAGTAGAGAAGAAGGAGTGACATACTCACATTCACATTTTCTCACCTCTCCTTCCTTCCTTCCCTCTCTCCAACCACTTTTTCTCTCTCCTTTCTTTCCCCCCTTCTTTCTTTCTCTTTGCCCTCTCCACTTCTGGTCTTTCTGCAGTCTTTTTGGTACCCTATTTGTATCCTTTCTGCTGCTGAGTAGTAGTCTATAGTAAATATTCACCACAGTTTATTTAACCTTTCATCTATTGACAGGCATGTGGATTATTTCTGGACCTTGCCATATATATATATATATATATATATATATATATATATATATCTCCATTCTGAACATTCATGTACAGTTTTTTGTGAGGATGTAAAATTTTAGTCCTCTAGGCTACATACATGAAAGTGGAAATTCTGAATGTTAAGACATGATTAACTTTTAAAGAAGTTACCAGATTGTTTTCTACAGTAGCTGTATATTTTGCATCTCTGCTCATGAGATTAAGAACAATTCCCTTCTAAGATACTGAAAAGACAGGAGCTGTTTGATAACACGTTTCATCAAGCATTTTGGATATAAATTCAGCAAAGATTGATATTGTGATTTTTGTCTCTATATTTTTATAGCATAAATTGTATTACAGTTTGCAAATATTGGTTACATGGCACATACATGTCTTACAATTTCATAATCACTGCTATCTTCTAATTTCTAGTTTAGCTTGTACTCAATAGGATTATTCTCATAAATAGCATAGTAATAGTATAAGTGTCTGCTTTCTGGCCACATTACTCTGAGGCCCTCCAAATGCTTGAATTGACTTGACTCTAGAAGATCATCCCCACTTCCTTACTTTCTGCTAGAAACCCTCCACTTCTTTCCTTTCTTGCTGTACTGGGGGCTGAACCCAGAGCCTCATACTTTCTGGATATGTACTTGGCGTTATCTCTAGTACCTTACATTTTTTTATTTGTTAAATCATTACAATTAAGGGTTTTGATATCCTAGCAAAATGCAAATTAAAAGAAGTATTTTAAGAGAAAACTTCTGGATTGTAAGAGGTAAATGAACATGAACTAAAGTGTCTCAACAGAGATGGGGCATTGCAAAGTTGAATTTGGTGCCAGACTCTAAACAAATGATAGAGTCCAAACAAACAGTTCATTCACATGATGAATTGGTGAGGGGTTTGTGCAGGAATAAGATCAGAGGCTTACTGGCTGGGCAGACCTGTGTTTGGGTCACTAATTCCTGGACCATGACATGTCCAGTCCCTACCGGAACCTGACCTCAAAGGTACTAGGGATAACACTTATTTTGGGCTGGTGTGAGAATAGGAGATATATTTGACTGCATTCTTGAGGAGGCCAGGGACTTGCTGTTTTGTGTGTCGTATCAGTACTTAAGACAGTAGTGTTCATTGCAGATTCCCAAGTACTTGTTGAGAAGTTGGCAAGTGGCTCCTAAATCCTCTCCAAGATGCTACCGCATTGTTACTGATCTCTCCTCACTGGAGTCACAAGCACTAGAACTCATCATTCATACTTAGGTCTTTCCAATCAGAATCTTAGGGTTCTGTGCTATTCCCTTCTTTCATGCATTTATTTATCCACCACAGAGAATGCAGAATAAGCACACAATCTGCCCTGAAAGAGTTTCTGTCTTCTGAGAAAAACCAAGCCTGTTCTTCCCCTCCCTAGCCACTCTTCCTTCCCTATTGTATCTCAGCATGCTCAGTGAGTTGAGCCTGTACATTCACTAAAGCATCGCCGTGCTTGATTGATCCAACAGAAAGCTCAACTGTTTGTGGAAAGATGTTTGTTTTGAGTGTCTAATTTTTTTGTTTGGTTGCCAAAATATTTCCACTTGTCATACTTTTTTTTTTTGACTGGCTTTCAGAAGAATTTTAGATACAAAGCAACAGATGGTGGGGAAGATGGTTTTGTAATGTCCCCTGGGCCTAGTGAAATCCCACTTGTCACCCAGCCTTCAAAGTTTCCCTAGTTTATTTTCTATTGCAAAACTATATGGTGCTTGGAAATCACCATAGCATATTTCATTATTACCAAGGGGAAATGCTGGCTGTTGGAGCTCTGTCTAAAAGAAGCAAATATATCATATATTTTGGCATGGATATCTGAAAATTAATTTTATTTGAATGGCTGAGCATGTTTTGAAATGTTGCAGAGAAAATATGTTTTTTATATCTTCAGAACTTTAGATGGCAAAGATTTTCTGGGGAAAACTAGTGTTTAGTTCATATGTAGATTCTAAAACAATTCTTTAGTGATTATTTTATATTTTATGTATATGGATGTTTTGCTTACATATATGTCTTGGCACTGTGATTGAGTCTGATACCTGAGCAAGCTAAGATAGGGCATCAGAGTCCCGGGAACTGGAGTTACAGAAGGCTGTGAGCTACCATGTGGGTGCTGGGAATCAAACCCAAGTTCTCTGGAAGAGCAGCCAGTGCTCTTAACTACTGAGCCAGCCCCTCAAGAGAAAAATCTAAGTATGGGAATTCCATAAGCAGACAGGCTAGCTAGAAATAGCTGTAACTTAAACTGCTTAGGTCCCTTCAGTTCCTTCCTAAGGAATTTTTCCTGGAGTTGCATTACAAAACATAAAAACTAGTGTTATAAATGTATCATGACAAAATGCACTTGTAGCTTCTGTGATATCTTCAATTTACCCACTTCATAGATATGTTTTTTTTTACTTTAGAATTAAAAAGAAAATTTGATTTCTGTGCTATTACAGGGATTATAAGTTGCTTTTTGGTTCTTTTATTTGCCAAATGAATAAAGTAAAACAGGTAACAATAAAATACATTTTCACTTTCGTCATTGTTATCACAATGGTAAATTTCATTAAGAATTTTGTACTTAAGAAAACAGTTTCGCCTCATCAAAAAGACTTATTTTGATTCATAGGACATTAACAAACACAAACAATTCAAAGAATCATAAAAATGCTGCAAATCCTATGTTTGATAATAGTCTAGTATTAAGGCTATATACAAAATTGTTCATAACTCAAATGAAAAAGACCAATAAAGCTATTTAAATGTGAGAATCTTCATCATGGTCTCTTGAATTGTTAATAAAAACTGCCATAGGCTGGGTGGCTTATAAATGAGAACCTTTTGTATCACTTCTGGAGGCTGTGATGTCTGGAGTGCTGGCTGATTCAGTGTCTGCTCAGGGCCTACTTAAGTTCATAGATGGCACCTTATCACCATGCCTTCACATGGCATAAGGCATGAGGGAGCCCTTTGAAGCATTAGACTTACTTCCCTGCCTATTTACCTACCCAAACCCACCTCCTAATCCATCACACTAGGATTAGCATCTCAATGTAATTTTCTCAGGTTTTTTAACATGAGCAGGCAGAGGAATTTGTAAATTTTAGCTATTCTTCTGTTTCCTTTGGCTGAAAATTGATCTAAAGTTGCCCACCACTGGCACCTTCCCTCAATTTATGTTTTGTTTACATGCCAAAGTATTCATTGCATCCTAACTGTACCCCCCAAATCATCACTCATCCCTACATCAACTCTGAAACCTAAAATTCAAAGTGTTATCTAAATATGACCATCACTCTTAGGGACAGCAATCAGAATATAGTGATTCTGGAGGCAACTACGTTCTCCTTGTAAACTTGTGAAGCCAAACGAATTATATGCCTCTAAAACAATGGTAGGATAGGTGAATAATAGATGTTTCCATTCCAAAAGGGAGAAATGAGAATAAAGAAAGAAGCAATAGAGCCTGAAGAAATTCAAACTAAGACCAATTCCACGAGCTCTGCTGGGCTTAAGAGACCTTCTGTTTGGTTTTATGCCCTGCTGCCTCTGCACACCGGAAATGGGTCCTGTGTTGTAGACCTAAGGCCCTGCCTCTGCAGCTTTGTCAGATAGAGACTGAGGCAAAGGCTCTAGGTGGGCCTGCTAGCATGGTTTGGGGCAGGCTTTTGACAAACTTTCTTTTATAATTTCGGGTGGAAGTCATGAGGCTGCTGAAAACGAGGTAATAATCATCCAGTTTGAGATTCAGGACTCAGCACTGAAGAGTTCTGCAACATCGTTAGTATCTTTCCTCAGTTGTCCAGAATCCTCCCTCTCCTGTTGTTCTAACAGGTCTGTAAAGTTATTATTAACTTGTTCCTTGGACAAACCCTTCTTTTTTTCCCCTATAATATGAATAGTGAGCCTTTTGTAAATCTTAAATTAATATTGAATATCATTTATCTCTTTTAGTATTCCTCTCATCTCTGGTTTTACTCTGTAAATGATGAAAATAATCAAAACACACTTTTAGGATTTTGCTTTGAAATAACTTTAGGTAAACAAACAGAAGCACTTAGAAAGTGGTACATGTTCAGTTCCAGAATATTGCAGAGAATATTGCAGAGAAGTTATAAGAAGGGTGTGTGTGTGTGTGTGTGTGTGTGTGTTCCCTAGGCTTACAAAAACTATGTTTTTTAATATTTTATTAATTATTCAATAACACCAGCTCTTTACCAATGTCTGTGTCTTAACTAAAGAATAATTTATTGCAAAATGCTAATTATCACCTGATCCTTCGCTCAGTTATAATCTTCTCGCTGATGTTGGGCCTGATTTAGGGATTGCGCCACTAATAGAAGCAAGGTCGCTGAAGTTGGGGAAGCTATGGTGACTTTTGAATTCTTTTTTATTTTGTGAAAATTTCATGTACTAATTAAAATATGATCATACTTTAAAATAATAATGGTGTTTGCTGCATCCACTGGCTTTCTTTCATGAAAAATTTTTCAGAGTCATTAGGTGCTACTTGATAGTGGTTTATACATAGTAGAAATGTTTTCATGATTTAAGTCAATCTTTTCAAACCCTGCTATTGTAAACTCATTTTTACCATTCCAGAAATGGTTGAAGTATTTTGTTCAACATCAGATTCTGTCTCAAAGAGCTATTTTTCTGTTCATCCTTGAGAAACAGCTCTGCCTTCATGAAGGTGGTTCCAGCACTTCAGACACTGCTAATTCTAATGTTAATTTCTTTTGCTATTTCTAGCATGTCTGCATTTTAGTTCCCCCACTGAAGTCTTGCACATCTAAATATCATCCATAACACTTGGACTCTACTTCTCCAAATCACCTTTTAATAGTCATGTATTTTGACATCCTCCTAAGAATTACCAGCACTTTAAATGGGGTCTAGAATAATGACTCTTTTCTAAAAGATTTTTAATGTACTCTGTACCAATCCATCAAAAGATTCACTACCTACGGTAGCTATAGCCCTAAGAAGTATATGTCTTAATAAAGAATAAGACTTGAAAGCCAAAAGCACTCCTTGATCCATGAGCTGCACTGTGGAAACAATGTGAATCTCATTGTTTGTCTTTATTAAAGGTTCTGGGGGACCAGATGCCTTGGCAAGACCCCCCCCCCCCATCGTAGAGCTTAAAATATCAAGTAACCCATGTTGTGAGCAGATGTGCTACTGCCACACAGGCTTTGTTGTTCCATTCTCAAAGCATGGAGCAAATTTTAATATCTTTCTTAAGGACCCTAGGATCTTTGCAAATAGAAGGATACACTGAATTCAGTTTACTTGGTTCTAATAACAGAATCTTCAATGCTTTGAATCTAGGCATTGACTTCCTTCTAGGTATGAAAATCTTAGATGAAGTCTTCTTCAAGAACAATGATGATTGGTTAAAATATCAGTTTGTTGATGGAGAATGAGTAGTTCAGGGTGGCAAAGAAAGAGACTGGCACTTCAATCGGAGTGTCTGGATATGGCAAAACTTGACAGATGATCAAGAGGGTGTTCCCAGAGAAGGGAGCAGCAGGGCCAGAAGTGTGCTTAGCTGTTATCCTAACATAGGCGGTGCCTGAGTCTTTTCTCCATTGGCTGGGGTCTCACCTCACAGCCTTTTGAGATCAGTTTGTTTTCAAAGAGTTGGTACAAAAGGAGTGAAGGAAAGCAAGTGAGGGGTTTGTCAATAATTTTCTTAAATTCCGAGAATTTAGTAGGGCCTTTGTGTAAACAAAGATTTTACTGGGTGTATGTGAAGGGAGGATTAAAACATTTGCATACAACGCAGGGAAGAGGAAAAGATTTGTCCTTGTCATAAACACAAGTTTATAGCATTTGACAGAAAAGACTCTGTTATGCATCCTAGTTGATACAGCCACCTTCATCCACTCTTCTATAGATCTGGAAATTTTGCTGCAGTGTCTTTGTTAGCCTTTCTCCTCACCTTGCACTTTCATTTTATGGAGACAGCTTGCTTTAAACCTTGTAATTCCACCTTTGCAGGCTTTAAATGTCCTCAGCTCTCTCAACCACTATTAGATTTGAAGGGTACAGGCACTAGTCTGTTAGGTTTTGACTTAAGGGAAGGTCGAGGCTGGTTTGATCATCCATTCAGATCATTAAAATTTTCTCTATATCAGCACTTAATGCTGACTCACTTTCTTGTCAATCATGTGTTCACAATGTTACCAGGGAAACTGAAGTTTTCCTTTTGATTTTTATTATTCTTATTTTGTTCTCAGTCTCATTAATAAAAGAATTTACAAACAGACTCAGAAGGAAGGTCAAGGACAATTTTACTAGACTTTGAGAGAAAAGCAATGAAACAGATCTACAGAGAAGGGAGACAGAGAAAGAGGAAAAAGGTCCAGAGAACCCAAGGAAAACATGTTTAGACATTTGTTTAATAACCAAAAGAAAAAAATGTTAAAAAAAAGAAAAATGGGAAGTAATGCTTTTCTGACAGACAGGCTTCACAGTGGTGGAAGTGTTGCAGTCAGCTACACCCAGGGAGGCTTCTGGGAAGTATAAGTATATTCTACCACTAAGGGGACACTCAGCCCTGTGTTCTTAGTACATCTTCAGATAAACTTTTAAGAAAATTATTCTGTGTGTTTTTGTGTGTGTACTCCTGGCCAGGTGAATGACAGTCCCAGCTTGATTAATCTATAGTATAGTATGTAGTGTAGAACAGCAGGTCTTCACCCAGGGATAGAGGCGGAACTTAGATTATATCTTTTGACCAAGAGAAAGTAGATTCCCTTAGTGGAGTCAAGAAGCCCAAATAGTCCCACTTTTCATGTGGGAATTTAAATCCTAAAGATGAGCTTTCTAATGTTACCAAAGAAACAGGAAATGGGATCCACAGTTGAGGGAAAAGGCCCAGCCTCTGTGGCTTCCAAACCCTGTAATGACTGACTAGCTACCTAATTTCAAAAGTAGAGCTTTTCCTAAGAACTTTTCTTTTCCCTCACAACTTGGTCAGGTCTCTGATACAAAAGGCTCAGCATTAAGCCTCTTTTGACATACCTTCATTACATTAACATGTCTAGCTTTTATTCAAAACAAGCAACCTATAGATGTTGTGAGAATCTCCAAAATATAACACAAAGACAAGAATGGGCACATGCTGTTGGAAAAACAGTATTGACAGATAGTCTCGCCCAGTGAAAGCTTGCTACAAAGCTGTAAATGAAAGAGAGCAATGTCTGTGAAGTGCATCTGGTGGAGTGTGGTCATGTGGGCATGCCCACACATTGCTCCAGACTGTCACTGTTCCTGAGATACTCACTGCCTATGAAACTCAGTGTCATTTTATAACAAAGATAACTTTCCTACAACAATCAGTAAAATGCTCATTTTAGTCTAAGCCCCACCAATCTATATTGCTACCAACATTCTGCATGTGATCCCTTAGGTATTCTTTAAGAGATTGAGGTTTTCACCGTGGTTCTTTTCTTCTGAGGAGAACTAACATAACTAGAATCACTTTTCAATTTTTGTTTATAGCACTGTAGATTTTTCTAGCATGCACCTTAAAAATTATTTCCAATCTTCATTTATTATCCAGTTAAAAGCTACTTCAATATTTTTGCCGTTTGTTATAGCAACACCACAATCCCAGTCTAAAATCTATTTGTCAGGGTTCTCCAGAAAAGAGATGTAAGTTGAGAGATACAGAGACTCATTACAAGTTTGGCCTATATGTCTGTAGAAGCTGAGGAATCCTACAGTCTACTATCTGAAAGCTGAAGATGTAGAACAGCCAATGATGAAAGTCTAGTTTACATCTGAAGGCCCAAGAACCAGTGACCCCATTGTCCATGGGCAGATGAGAGATGTCACACTCAAGCAGAAACCATATGTGGTCTTGCTAGGCTTTTTGTTCTGTTCAGGCCCACAGTAGATTGATCCCTGTTAATCTACCAATTCAAATGTTAATCTCTTCTGCAAACAGCCTCACTTGCACATAAACAACACACAAGTGACATTTGTTCAATGCTTACCTGCTTTCAGGGCATCCTTTAGTTCAGCCAAGTTAACATACAAGATTAAGCAGATATTTTTCAAAGAGGATAACCAGGAGACATAGAAGATACTAAGCTTAATTTTGGAGGAATGCAAATGAAAACCACAAACAAATTATTTTGCACCTGCTATGATGACTATATATAAAAAGAAAAGACAGTATTTGATATTTAAGCTTTCATCTGTTACTTTTAATAATGTAAAATAATAACATTTTGAAAAATGGTTTAGCAGCCTCAGAAAGTTGAACATAAAGTTCCCAATTCTACTTCAAGGTGCTCACCCAGCAATTGCACAACTATCCCCAAGAGCATGGAGGTTGTACACAGGAAACTGATACACCCCTCAAACTAGAAACAACCAAGTGTCAACACCATAAATGGTTTAACCAGATGGATATTCATACACTTCAGTCCTGAAAATAAATGAAGTACTGACATATGCCACCACGTGGATGAGGCTTGAAAAGAGAAGCCAGACTTAGGAATCCACATACTGTATGAGTTCACTTACATTAAAGAGGCAATAAGGTAAGTAGCTGCTGGCAGAGGGATACAGGGGAAAGCAAGACGGAGGGAGAGGAGGAGTGGATCTGGAGTTCTGTAAAATCCACTGAATTGCAGAGTTTTTAAAGTACTAAATTTTATTATAGAAAAGTGCTTCAGTTTTTAAAAATCATCCCAGGACATACAAAATCAAACCAAAAGAGAAAAAAAAAATACTTAGAGAAGGGAAAACAAAGAAGAAAACCCAGACAACATGAAAATCAACTAAGTTACAGCAAATCAGATGTGATCATTCTCTCTAGGATTCTGATTCTCATCTCTGATCTTATTAAAAGATGAAATACTTAGGAATATGAATTACATATGGCGATAACTTTCCTACAATAGTGAGTCCCTGCAAGCTGTGTCACACCGTTTGTTGAGCTGTTGCATCAGAAATGTTCCACCAGAGGCTTCACCGTGTGCTGCATTACGGGGCAGTTGTAAGCAGATCACTACTTGGGACAAGTCACTGAAATAATGTACTAGATAATCCCTGAGGGCTGCAGCTTCACCTGTGTTTCATCAACTTTAGGATACTTGTGCAGGTTTTGTTTTGGGTTTTTCTTTGTTTCTTTGTTTCTTTCTTTCTTTCAATCTTAGTGTCTTTGGGTTTGAATGATTCTTGGGCATGATGAAACAGGAGAGTTATGTATTATGTGTTGTTTTAAATACCTTTGTGGAGTAGTTAGCCGTGTCAGATTAATTTTGTAGTCCCTGAAGGGCCGTTCGTATTAAATAATGCTGCGTGTGCATATTCCTCGGTGGTATGTTTGTTTCCAGGCTTTACAACTGGTTGTTGACATATCTCCTAATTGCATAAAAATAGTTCTCAGGGGTTAAATAAAGCCTTCCCACACTCCCTCCCTGTCATTCGGTATTATGAACATGAAGAATGATGGCCTTCAGGCCTTGGAAATGGCTCAGCAAGTAATGGTACCTGAGTTTAAGCCTGAGGGCCTGGGTTTGAGGAACGAACTGGTTGTTATATGTTGTCCTCTGACCTCCGTACATATGCTGTGTATATAAAAATTTAAATTAATGATGGCCTTCCTTCATTTCTGTTAAGCAGAAAGAGAAAAGCCTATTGATGTGTCCTACCTGCAATTCAAAGAGAAAATGGAACCTTAATCAGGCTCTTCAAAGTCCTGTTTCTGCTTGTTATGGTCACACAGACTTGTGTGACCAGCTCTTGAATGGCAAAAGGATTTGGCATTCAGGGCTGGCCTGGGTAGCATAAGAATCTACCCTGTAGTGTGTGTGTGTGTGTGTCTATGTATACATTTTATTTTTATTAGAAATGTTTAATTTTTATTGTTATAACATTGTAATAATAATAAAATAACCTATAATGTTTTGCTCATGTCTTCTCTAAGGCATTTATACCAGAAAGTCTTAAGTTCTTGGCTAGAAACTAGGACTATATTATAAATCATAGTTTTCAAAATGTGTGTTTTTCCCTCAATTGCAGACTGAACGTGGTTATTACAAGTGTAATACTTCTTAAAATTCTAAAGATGTCTTAAACTCAGCAAACTTATATCAAGAAGCAATTTTTGAGAGGAGTAGAGAGGAAAGGGACATTTTCCTTCTTAGAACACCTGGTCTGTGTGACAACATCCTTCCCAGGGCAGAGCTCCATTGTATTATCTTTAAATATGTGTGCTAATCATTCCCATCTGTCCAACTGTTCCCATGTGCAGATAAGAATTTCTTCATATATATGTTGAGGTGCATATTCACACATGTAAGTTTTCTATTCATGTGTTCCTCATAGGATAGGTAAGCCACACAGCCATCCAGCCTTCCCTGGGGTTTTCAGCACAGTGGTGATTTATAATAGGGAGAGCAATTCTCATTCTCTCTCCAACCCTCTGACTTGAATTTAGATTACTCCAAGTGGCAAAGCACAATGTAAACAAAGCATAAGTAGCCAGGAAGTGCCTAGTAATCACTGTGCCGAGAACCATATAATAACAATTACTGAGTGCTTTGAATGCTTTAACTCTTTAGTTTGGATTATTATCATAAAAAAGATTTAAAAAGTTTTAAAAGAGTATGTTGAGGGTTAATGAAGATTCTTCACATACTAATTTCTCTCATGGAACAGAAGATAGCACAACAAGGCACACTGAAACATCTGTAAACAAACACTTTTCACATACTGAATTCAGCTCTTATAAGCAAAAAGGGATGTGTGTTTCAGTACTGAATGAGTTGGTGCCAGGATGGATGCTGTGTCAGCGACCAGAGTGGAATGTGAGAAGGTGCCACATTCTCTGGCTTCTCTAAGTTTCCATTTTATGAAGGCACTAGCAAGGCACTAGGATGGCCATGCACTGGACAATCTCTTGCTTGTCGCTGTCATTTCAGGACTAGCAACAGAGAGAGCAATGAACTCTAGTGTTACATTTACCAAGGTCCCCTTCTAGGATAGGACATGTAGAGTAATTAATTGTTGGTTATCCCATGAAACCGTATTCAGATCCAGAAGACTGTTGTGTTCTGGAAGGAATTAATTTATATGTTGTCTGTTCCACTTTAACCCTGTGTGACTTGAGGTGCCAGGGTGGGATGGTACGCCTTGGAGGCCTCCCCTTCTCTGAGAAAAAGGAGAAGGGGAAATGGATAGAGGGGCTGTGAGGATAGGACTGGTAGGAGAGGAGGTAGGGGCTGGAATTAGGCTGCAAAGAGGCTAAATTAATAAATAAATGGGGAAAAATTAAAAATAAAGATAAATTAATGAAGAGGAAAAAATAAAATTATGAATTGTCTGTCAAAATGAACTTATTGGGCTTTGTGCTACATTGTTAATTAATGAATTGTGGTGGTTCCCTTTCCCTTTTAAAACTAAAATAAATTTCTGACCAATGAATGCATTTCTTCTGAATTATTTACCTTAAAAAGGGGCAAACTGTGGACCAATGAGACGGCTCTGGGGGTAAAACTGCTTGTTGTGCAAGTTCAGCCTCAGAACCCATGCTAGAAGGAGAGGATTGCTCCCCAGAGCTGTCCTGTGTCCACCGCCATGTGCATCCATGCACATTCACATTCACATCCATCACACACAGAAACACACATAAAAACCATGCACACACACACACACACACACACACACCATGTTACACACACTGATAAAAAAGTAAAGAAAACAACAAATTTAACTTAAAAGCAACTCAATATAATAGAGTTTGGGTTTGAGAGTTCTAGTCCTGGTTTGAAACTCGTTCCATCATTTACTGCTTTCTGATCTCAGGCAGGTAGTTACTTCTGAGCCTCACAGGTTCTGGTGCATAACATGAAACTGAAACAGCAATTGACCTGTCATAGTAGAAAGCAAATGATGGTATTCCCAATTGACCCCTGTAATTTAGCAATGCTACTTTCTATTGACCATGGGAAGGATTTAGAATATCAAAACAAGCTGTGAGGAAATACCTGGTATACAACTTTGAGGGATAAGCTTATTTTGGACTCACATCTTCATAAGGTTCAGACCAACACTGGTGAATCCATTGCCTTGGGTGTTGGTTGGGGGAGAATAGCTCAGCAACAGGCACTGTAGCAGAGGCTAGGCATCTTATACCAGTAGTGAAACAAGAAAGGACCAAGGACTAAGTGTGTCATGCACCCAGTGACTTGCTTGCTCCAACCAGACTCTACCTGCTGCTTTCTACCACCTCCTAATAAGAATTCCATATTATGAATGTAGTATGCGATTACTGCATCTTTTAAATCAGAGCCATTGAAAGCCATTTAATTCCCAGAAGGGCATCAGCTAGCAACCAAGTCTTCACCTCATTAGACTTTTTAAAGGACAGTTTATGTCTGAATCATGACACAAACATAGTTCTGCTGCTATTGGTCTTATTATGCTCATAACTATGCTAGAACTTAAGAGTGATCATGGCATACC
>CM053743.1:33839367-33883045 GCA_028658305.1 Pachyuromys duprasi
GATTACTGCATCTTTTAAATCAGAGCCATTGAAAGCCATTTAATTCCCAGAAGGGCATCAGCTAGCAACCAAGTCTTCACCTCATTAGACTTTTTAAAGGACAGTTTATGTCTGAATCATGACACAAACATAGTTCTGCTGCTATTGGTCTTATTATGCTCATAACTATGCTAGAACTTAAGAGTGATCATGGCATACCAACTTCTCCTGTAGAATTTTAGACTCAACGCAAGCCATATACACTTTTAGGGTAAAGCCCAACAAACTAGTAACAACAGCTTATATGTGTTTGTGTAGACTATCATTTAGTTGTCCTCTGTCTTGTCCTTAATTTGGGGGTTTGGCCAAGATGACCATATAAATGTCCACATTTAGAAAGAAATGTTCATACGTTCAGGAGAGAGAGAAGGGCTTATAATGCCATGTAGACAGTTGAGTACCTGTCAAAGTGGGCTATTGCTGAAGTTTCCCATGATTTGTTGAGAAAGCTCATGGACAGAAATAAAAACTAGATTCTAAAAAAGAGAGAGAGAGATGACCTATCTAACACAGTCAAACACTTAATAGAATCATTAATCTAGTTCAGAGAACACTGACCCTCTGCTGGCACAACTACATGTAGAAAACTTGTGCTTTTTGTTCTGTTTCCTGACATACTCAGAGTTTTAAAATCAAGCATGGTCACAGTTAGGTGGAATATGTATGTATGCATGCATGTACGTATATATTTGTGTATTACTACCTCTAAAGCTTTATTCTCTCAGAAGAGCAAAGTTTTCCTTACAGAAGAAACTGTGTAAGGTAGGCACTAAAATGACGACGTGCCATCTAGCTCAGCTATATTCCTAGAATTTCCTCAGCGTACTTTGATCAAGGTACAGGTGATTTCTGGTGCTTACATTTGTGTGCTCTGCACTGATGCCAGATGAAGGACTATTTTCTTTTCCAAAGTTAAGAAATGAAGGAAGGAAGAAAGGAAAGAAGAAAAGAAAAAAGAAGGAAGGAGAGAGAAAGAAGAGGAGAGAAAAATAGAGAAGGAAAGGGAAGAAAAGGAAATGGAAAGAGAAGGGCAGGTGGGAAAAAAACACTGGATAGATTCGAATGTGGCCAGACATCTCCTCTGAGCCAATGTAGAAAAACACTGCCAAGGAGTCCCCTCCCCTTGCTCATCACCATTTAAAGGTTCATTAAGTTTGATGGAGAGTCATATTTAAATGTTCAGTGTTGGCAGGTCTTTTTTTCTTCACAGCTTTTTAAATTCCTTCTTCTTCTGCCATCGATTGGTTGAGCCACCATGTTTTCCTCTTCACATGTCACTAGCACCTCTGTCCCTGACAGCTCTGAGGACACAAGGCCAGGCAGATATCAGGAGGCCTGCCTAGCCCGGCAGTGGCTTGGGAACGAGTCTGACAAGAGCCAGGGAGCAGGGGCTTCTCATAAATAATGGTGTGTTCTTGTCAGCGGTTTTGGCCCTCGAAGGATGGTAACGTGTTTCCACACAGATGGGTCAGCTCTTGCCTGCCATTCTGTCTTTTGAACTTCCTGTTCAAGGGTATGGTTTTCATCAACCTTCATGCTGTAGAGAACACCTACTTTATAAGATAGGATTTTTTTTTCCAGCCAAAAGAAAATAACTAAAGGTTTTTGTATATAAAAGGTTTCTTTGGAAAAGAGTAACGGGGTTGAGTAGCCAGCCAGACGTCCCAGTACAAAGTTGAAACTATGATAGGTGCTTTCTCTTGTAATGTGTGGGAATTACGACTGAGGAGAACAAGGCTTTCCAGGCCCAGGACTCACCCAGCTTCTTTAGGAAACTACACCTTTTGCTGGAAAGCTGCTTCTCCTGTAGTTTTGGAAACAATCCCTGCACATATATGTCACCTTGCCCACTTAACATCCACAAATCTTTTGGCAGAAAAAGTAGTATCTTCTACCTTTTTAGCATCTTGATTTAATTTTCAGAAGGCCCCAAGTGAGCAGCGCTTGGGATGCTTGTCTGCCAGCCTCATTCAAGGCTGTCTACTACAGGATACAAAAACACGGCACAGCAAATTATAGGGCATCGACCTCCGTAGATCCCGGAAGCTGACTTTATCCAAGAAAAATGAGTAATTTCCAATAGTTTGTGGCCTTCTAGTGAGGAAAGAAAGAAATACTTTTATTTCAAGGTTTGTATAGATTTGAATTTTCCCCCAATATGAAAAAAATAAAGAAATCAATAGATGGGAATAGGATCACAGAAGTCTAACACCAATAGTTAATGTGGCTTAAAGCAGTATAATGATTTATACCCATTATTAAATTTTGACAGTAAGCTTATATAACTGCTATTATATGGCTGACATTTTAAATTATGAACTACTATAATATCATTAAATGTAATGTATTTAATTATTGCCCCTGAAGTTCCTTTCCCAGTTTTCCAATGTTTTTGCAGTAATCAGTATATGCTCGTACACTTTTTCTTTTATCACCTGAGTATTGACATGCATATATACACTCCAATGTTTGATTTCATTTTACTTTCAAAATTTCCGTAACTCATTTATTACTTACTTGTGCAATGAATCAAGAATTTGATTTTCTTAAAATTATTTTTATTGTGGGAGACAATATTCTAATATAGCTTTGCACTGCAACTTCTTTACCTAATCCCCTCCCTTAAGATTGTACTTGTTTATATTTAAATCAACAAGCATATAGGATTAAAAATAGTATTTACTAGGTAGGTGTTTATGAAGACTATAAAAACTAAAGGATATAAAAAGTAATTATAGAGTATAAACATTAAGTACTTATTGTTGTATCCTCTGTATTTCTAATGTGATCATATAAACTTGCCATCTATAGACACCCCTCTCTGTAAGTGAAATGCTAACTTGTATCAGTCAGTACTAGGTTCAGATATTGGGGTATAACAGCTGTGTGACTATAGCTTAGCAAGCCTGCTTTCATTGCCCTCTTGAGCATTTGGATGCCAGAGAGAATCCAACAGAACAAGGCCAGAAGTTCTTTAGCTACCAAGGGCCCAGAATCCCTTTCTTATTTTGTTTTATAGAGTTCGTTTTCCTTTTGCAAAGTAGCTCAAGATCTAAGCTTCCTGTCGACTTGCACCTCATCCATAAAGATGAAGGAGAGGAAGGAATAGAAGGCTATACCACCTGTCCAGGAGAATATGACCTGATTAGAGGTAATCTTGATAAGTGAAATAAGCCAGAGCCAGAAACACAAATATTGTATGTCTCGTGTGTAGAAGGATCAAGATCAAAACAACTTGAAAGTAAGTAAGACTTTATTTGTGATGAGGAAGGGACCAGACAGAGTGCCAGGAATGGAGACAAGAGAGGATAACATGGTGGGTAAAGTGGACGTGAGGCAGCTGAACACGTCTGTGGGCCATGC
This sequence comes from Pachyuromys duprasi, assembly GCA_028658305.1. Lineage (NCBI taxonomy): Eukaryota > Metazoa > Chordata > Mammalia > Rodentia > Muridae > Pachyuromys > Pachyuromys duprasi. The sequence goes on from CM053743.1 coordinate 33,842,770, forward strand.
CAGAGCACAGTGAGGAGGTGACAGCAGATAGGCACCCATAGTGACTGTTGACCAATGGCTTCCTCATCATCTTCCATGCTTAGAAGCAACACAGTCCAGCTTCACCATCACAGAGTTCAAGGCCAAACTGGAACTGGTGGTGAGAAGCCCTGATCCCTGCATGGAACTAGAGCTCTGTGGAGCTGGTGGCAATTTCTACCACAAGTTGAATCCTGGGGACACACTGCTGGGCATGTGCCATGGATGATGGCTGCCACATCCTTATCATGGAGCAGCAGCCAGGCCTGGGGAGTATGAGGACATGTCCAAGGTAGAGAAAGAAGAGGTACCACAAAAGCCTGTGAGCAGAGGTAAGACACAATTCACTCCTTCATGAAAGCAGCAGTCTAGGCCCATACAATGCAGAGCAGTAGGCATAGCAAGAGGCCAGGCAGCCCAAAGCCTTGGTGAGAAGGCTCCAGCCAGCGCCATTTCTGGGTACAGCTGCTGTGAGCTTTGGGCACCTGCTCAGTCCCTCACCAGGGCACTGTTAATAATATGGGACTCATGGATTTCAAGCTAATCTCACTGGGTTGTTGTTGCCTCTAGCAAGCAGTTAGGGCAACTAATGGCCTTGCAAATGCTCAATGCTACTTTTTCTGCCAAATACAGTATCACTGTCATTTGCGTTGCTGCTGTGTGGAATTTCCTTGGAGGACTGTGGTGGGTGGGATATGAAGGAAGAAGGGCATGTCTCTTCTCCAGCCCTCGTGCATCCCCTCTGCCTGTACACCTGTGGCTCTCTTCTGACCCCACCTTAATTTTATTCACTCTTTGAAGTTTATGAATTAAATTAACAAAAAACAAAATATGATGAAAGTGCATTGTATACATCTATGAAAATGGAATAGTAAAACATTACTTTGTACAGGTCATTTGCTCTAATTTTAAAACAATCCTGGAGGTTGAACATGGTACTTATTTTTTTTTGTCTTATTAACCAAAGTTTGTGCAGTCTTTATTCTAAGCATTTAGTAACTAAAGAAGAAGGGAGAATGGTTAATGAGAGAATCATCTATGTCCACATTTTATAAACAAGTGTTTTGTAAAGAAAGAATCTGCAGCTATCATCAGAATCTCAGAGACATAAAATATATAAACATTTTAAAAAGCATCTCACTTCTCCAAAGCTTTGTTGTTGTTATTGTTATAGAAACCTATAGTATCTTTCTAGTCATTCTTATCTGTGTTGTTAACATATGACTAGCCAGTCACAGAGCAGATTAGGTGCTGTCATTTGATAGTGACTTTTGACACATTGGAAACCAATAGCCTCTTTTTCATGCACTCTGTATAATGTGGAAAGCTTCTCAAACAAGCTAATTTACACCCTATTCCTTCATCATTTTGGATACTAATCAAGATTCCTTTTGAGAATTAATTGACTTTTGCTTTTCATAATTTAATTTCTAATTAGCAAAGTCTAGTAAACAGCTCTTAGTTTAATTCAATTTTTGCTTTTAATGTTTTTGCTTTGTACAAATCATTTGAGCCTTTTATTTTCACATTTTAAGCAACACATGTTGAGCAACACATAAAATGTCAAAAATTATAATTTAATTGGGTTTGAAAGTAAACAACTGATAAAGCCAGCTCTAGGAAAGCAAACTGTTCTGTAGACGTTTTAATGGTTTTTGTTTCTGTTTTTACTGTACATACTCTCTGTGCTTATTCTGAACTTTATATCTATAAATGGTTAGATTATTTAATTAATGCCTACTAAAAAAATCTTCCTCTTTCAAAAGAAGCCATGTGTCAACATTGAAACACTTCATTCCAGTGGTCTTAATAATTTAATGTCAAAGCAAAATTATGTCAAGACTTGAAAAGTATCAAAAATGCTTAATTATCCAGCTGTAAAAACAACATGAATTGGCACAAAGATATATATGTATATTTGTCAAATAGCAACCTTTCCTAACATTTCTCCAAGTATTTATGTGCCGGATAGAAGATAATCTCTAACACTATACATCACCTATCAATCTATTTAATAATACCTGTCTTTGGACTATGGGATTAATGGAATTTTTTTCTTTTACTTTTGTGAGTCTCTTTTCTATAGTCCATGTATTTTTATAGTATTCTGTTTTCCATTATTTCTATTGCCAGGAGGCAGGGTGAGGGGGCAAGGGGTAGACTATGACTGCCAGTGAGCTATTTTCATTTTAGAGAGTATTAAATTACTAGGAAATCAATTAGCAAAGCATCAGCCCCCAGTCCCACCCCAGCTCTAGTCTATTTAAGTCACCACTTAGCAGGTAAGATTATGCCTTGTGAGCGATTATTGTGATTCTGAAGTAGAGCATCGGAGAAATGTGACTGATGGCCACATCTTACGATGGTGCGTCCTTGCTTTGCCTGTAGTGGGCTGAATTGCAGTGAGAGGAGAAAATAAATCGATGTTGATTTGGAAGTCTCTTGACTATCCTTCCCATCAAAAGGGAGGGTTCAGTATTAATGCGGATGTGTGTGTTACTTATCCTAAGGTGTACATTCAGCAGATGACAGCCCAGCAGATCAGTAAAGCCTTTGTGCTCTGTGAAAGCAGAATAGAGAAGCGATTTTAGCCCAAGCCCAGGCATTCCCTTTTGCTGGGTTCCCTGTGAATCTTTCGTCTGAATCTGAGCCTTAAAGAATAAAGGCAGTTTCTGTGCCCTCTGTGTGCCTACTGAGAACCCTGCCAAAGCCTTCTATGAGGGTCTGTGGATTTACCCTGCAAGAACACCACATAGTGTCTCTGGCTTCCTGTTCTAAATGACCTACTCCAATGACACACTGGAATACTACTCAAGGTAGGAGAATGAGCTGCCAAAATCTATTTATCACTTTGCTGCCCTTGCAGCATACACTTCCGTCACAGTTAAATGAGGGTCATAGGCAGAGCTTTCTCTCCCTCCCCAGAAACACTAGGATCCTGTGTGAAGATTAAAATAAGTTATCTAGTGTTTCATTGCATTCATTTTCCTACCCTACAAAGTATCATTCTTTAATGTTGCTTTAAAGAATGAATTGGGGAAAAGATACTTGCAGTTTCATGAATAAATATTGGCTGTCCAAAAATAAGCAATACTGATTAAATAGATTGTAGTTTTCCATAAATGGAACATTATTCTTTCTCTAAAAGCAGCTGTGGAGAATATTTAATAAAGTGCAAAGTTGGTGAGGATATTTATTTATTCCCACTGTTTAATCAAAATAGTATATACACTATTATCTCAGATTTTTCTAATGTTAAGTACATAAACAAAGAAAAATATTGAAAATATATTCTTTTCTATTTAACTTCAATAAAGGATTACATATGAACCTAATACCTTTCTTTTATTTCCTTTATCAATATTACATTTTCTGCTTTTGAGAAAATTAAAATTGAAATAATTTAAAACAATTAGTTTTGGAGATTCACCAAACTAGAAATTTTTCCAATTGATTGAAAGCTAAGGGCATGGACTTTGGAGCACTTATATCCTGAGTTGTATTCATACCTTTTAGAGGATGCTGTAGGGCTAAGTGAGGAGCTGAGTTTATGCCTAAACCAGCTCTAAAAATGTGTGTATGAATGTCTCTGAAGAGCCTTTATGTGCACTCACACTGCTTAGCCAGCATTTTATTTTCTCTATATTGGGAGAAACACATTGCTCTTGAGCTTCAACAAGCCACAGAGGCAGAGCTTGTAAGCAGACACTCTGGCTGTCATCTAGAGAGAAGTACTCACTGAGCACTCTGAAAACTGTTGCCACTCAGTGTTCCTCTCCTGCCTGCCTCCTCCAGGCCTCTTGAATCCAGACCCCACCAGCCTCATCTCTCTCCTGAATGCAATCCAGACAGACTCTACCTCCTCAATGCCTGTGTTGAGGACCCTGGTTCTCACAGACTTTCCTATGTTCCGTGCACATGCTCCTTCTGAAAGGCTGCCACAGTGACACGTTGCCCGCTTTTCTGATTATGCCTCAGGCCACAGAGGGCCCTTATTCAATGGTGAATATAAATCCTAACCGCATTGTCCCCAAGCAAGGTGGGAGGTCCAGGATGATGAAGCATATGTAAGGGATGTGTGAAGAAACCGTAGGCCAACAATGCAGGACTGTGGTCTCCATGCCATCCTCCATGCCTCACTCCACGCATGTTCCTGCAGCAAGAGGCAGTAGGGAGGAGAGCAAGGGTAGGATCTCAGTAAAATAGAGGTGGATGGTATCCTACCTCATTGTGGTTGGCCTGGGGTAGAATTCTAACCACTATTATCGTCTAGCAGTGGCCAGTAACCAGTTAACCAACGAGCTATCATTGTTTAGTCTTACTTATTTTTCTCTTTCACCTTTTCCTAAACACAAGTTAAATGTGTGCCTAGCTTTGCTCTCAGATCAATGACTATAATGATAGGAACAGACACCCATGAGTCCTTGCCCTCAGAGACTTACAGTGTAATGGGAGAGAACTGATCAAATAACACATAATGATATAAAGTTGCAGCTGTTACAAGTGCTAAATGGGAAATGTACACAAACAATAGAGCGAGCATGAAACTGGCAACCAGTAAAGCTTTCCCAAGAAAATGACACTTCAGCTAAGCCCTGAAGGCTAATTTGGCATGGACTCAGAAGAACAGAAGCACTTCCAGGTAGAAGGAATAGCATGTGCTACAACTCTGCCTCATACTGGTGCTGGGATGAACGCCCCAAGTCATCGAGGTTAACCTTCAGCTTTTAATGTTACAACCTCTAAAATCCCACAGGACACACCCAGGTAGAAGGGACTGTTCTTGTGAACCTATTCTATTTACATTCTGTGTTTTTCCCCACTGGCTATGAGATTTGTTTTCACAGCTGTACCCTTGCGTCCAGAATTTGAATGCATATCATAAAGCAATCACAAGGAAAAAACACATGCAGTGGACATTCTGATTCTGTTTACTAAATGCATACTGTCACTCAGCAGCTATGTCATAACCGTGATAACTGTAAAGTAAGGACAAAGGATCAAATACTTAAATTTGGGCTGTCCTAATGACATGTTCTTATATACCTTTTAATTTTGTTCAAGGTTATTGCTTTGATCTTTACATATGCATCCCACAGAACTGGGACTTGCCCACAGTTGTTTTCTTTGTAACTTTTTGATAAGGTAAAGAGTTTGTCAAGCACTGTTTTGAGTGCTTGAACTTGGAGTACTTCAAAGGCAATTAGTCCTGGTCGGGGCATTCATCTGTGATTATTTTCATGGTGAAATGGTAGTATTAAATCTCCTGATGTTAAGGGAATGATTTTACTTCAAAGCAGAGTTCCAGAATATTCTGTCTGGTCTTACCACAGGCTTGTGTGCCTTTAAGTTTCACTCTTGTACATTCACTGACTACAGTAGCAAGACAATGGATGGAAAACATATGGTGGACTAAGTTAATTATTTTAATTTTTAAACTTCACTTATTGATCATATTCATTTCTCCATGATATAAGATCATACTGTGAATGCATAGAAATAGTAGGAAATGATAAATGATAGTGTGGTAGTCTAAGGGCAAGAGGAAGTATTATGTGTATTTAATTTTTAAGTTAAAAAACAAAACCAAGTTTTTACTTTGAGATAGTAGAAAAATAGAAACCAAAATAGAAAGACAGTTATTATAATTTTTTCTTCTAGTATAAAACTTTTTTTGTAATAGAAAAGTAATGCATGTTAAAAAATGTTGACCTAAAAGATATTATGACATACTTTGAAGTATGATATTGTTAATGTACAACAGGGTGGTATTTGTCTTTAAAAATGACTGTAGCTTAAGAAACATGGTAAATGTTATTAAATGAACTAGACTATTATTGACAGTTGGTATGACAGCCTCAGCAGGATTCAGGGATCACCATGCCTTCTCCCAGTTGGGGGTCTCACTTAGTATTTGCACTATGAGTGTTCTTACAACAGAAGTATTCATTTTCTTTCCAGATTTCCTCCCAAATTTATACCAGTTTATAGCTGCATCCTTTTCCCAGGTTACTTCCTTGGTGTATAACTTTGAAGTAATTTACATATGGTAAAAATATCCTTCAATTACTTTGTCTTTACTGTGCTGACTGGTCTAGTGACCAGCTAGGTAAATGCCTGCTATTCTTGTAGCAATTGTCTATTGAGATGAACTCCTCTTAAAAGTACCCTTGGCATTCTTGAGGTACTTTGTGCATTTTTAACAATTAAAGTTAGTCTTATGTCCTTTTGTAGCTGTTGGAAAACTAACTGGCTTTTTTTTTTCTAAAACCAAGCATGCTTTTCCATAAATAAGCTTCTAGAAACATGCTATTAGAAAATTAGCAATACCCCAAAAGAAAATACTAAGAACAAGTGTTATTGTAAATTGCTATTAATTGGGTCCCTTGTGTTAGAAGGACTCCCAACCGAGTCCTTTTTGTGAGTTAACTCATTGAGCCCCTGAAATCAATGGCTTTGTTTATACCTGGGTTTTCAGATAAGGAAGTTCAAGTCAGTGAAGAAGTATGCTAGTAGGTAGATGATATGCTCTGAGTAAAGCACTGTCATTTTACATATTATGGTGTTTCCATATCACTATGTATCTGTAACTCTGTCAGTTCCATGCAATAACACCAGCTTCGTTACAAAAGAGACTAAGTCCCAGGAAGCTATGCGCAATTGAATTGCAGGTGTGATTTGCTGGTCTTTTACTTTAAGTTAAAATGTATTAGTTTTATATCTGCTGCTAAGAATTCATAATTTTATCCCAATCTTATATTTATATCATAATGGGATAAGTTGTAGACTTGAGTAAATTGTTGAAAATTTACACCCATAGGAGGGGCTCATTTTGGTCTCTTGACTGTTGCGTTCCTCAGTAGATGAGAAACCATGTTCTTATAGTAGGTAAATGTACCATGATACTCTTGCCTTAATTACTTTTCTTGTTGTTATAACAAAAACAAAAAACTGGCAAAAATGACTTAAAAACAGAAAGGTCAATGGCTTGGAAAAATAAAGATGCTCTTCCAAAGGACCTGAGTTAGGTTTCCAGCACCCACACTGGGCTCCAAAGGATCTGTGGCCTCTGACCTCAAGCCACCTGCACTCACATGCACATAGCCTGCCTTCTTCCATACACATAATTAAAAATCAAATGTTTTTTTAAAAGAAAGGAAGGAAGAAAAGAGAAAGGAAATGTTTATTTTGTCTCTCAGTTTGGAGGCACACTACTGTTATGCCCAGTTCATGACACTCCCAAAGACCACCAGGGATTAACTCCACTGCAAATACTTGAGGCTTTATTTAATACAAGCTCAAGCCTGGGTCACAGCAACCTCCTTGGTGAAGAGGAGGAGTGTGGTGGGAGCTGTTTAGGGGAACAAGGTTTTTAAAGGGAAAAACCATAAGCATCAGGTTACGTGCCTTGGCATTACATGACTGGGTAAGGGAAACCTGACTTTTGAAATGATTAGTTTACTTTAGGTGCCAAGACCATAAACAGTTCTGTCCTGGCCATCTGGGTCTGTTTCCTAGCAACTGTATCTCTAGTGGGCAGGAAAAGAATGTGGTTAAGCTGGTTCCTCCCCGAAGGTGACTAGACATGTCTCTACCTGGCTGGCCTTTGTTCAGGCTTGTGCTTTAAACTTTAAAAAAATACCAAAAAAATCTAATATTTAATTCTTTGGTCTCTCACTACCATCAAGTCAGGAAAGACATGGCAACAAGATCATGAAGTGGCTAGTCATGTGGTGTTTAAGGTCAGGAGCTAAGAGAAGAATATTGGTTTGTTCTCTGGTTTTCCTTTTTATTCTATCCAGGACCCCAACCCATTGGACAGGGCTACCATATTCAAGACAGATGTCTCTGCAGCTAACCCTCTTTCTAGCCACCTTCATGGGTGTGTCTTCTAAGTGATTTTAAATCCAATCCAGTTGACAATGAAGGTTAACTATCACAACACTTACACAAAAACACTCTCTTTGAGTCTTTGCTTCTCTGCTAATAAGGATCTGAATTTTAGCAGAAATTCAGAAGAAAATGCCCCAGTCAGCTGCTCTTCATGAGGGAGCAGTTGGCCTGCTGGGACAGATATAGGACTTCCACAGCATTGCTATTATTACCCCTTTTACAGTGCTACCTAGCTTATAAGTAATAATGATAGTTGCATGTGTGTTTCAAATCACTGAAAAGCAGGTCACTCCCTCACTGGCCTGAAGGCCGATGCCATATCATTATCAGGTCAGCCTCTGTGGCCTCTCTTGTACCAACTTATATATTAGTGTCTTATTTCTTTATAAGCTGATGGAGGACTGAGTCAGCAGCTGTATTTACATAATGGAAATTTGAGACATATTGTCTTTATGAGAATTTGGTGCACATACTTCCCAAGAGGGGAAATCCTTTAAATCTACCATCTGATTGCCTAGCCCTGAAGCATTTCACACATTGGGTGTTATTTTCCAAATGAACAGATAAGGCAAGGTCAGAAGCAGAACTCTGCCCTGAAGGAATACCCTGGTTAAGGGAACAGAAGGCAGACTCTGCCATCTGCATATTGGGCCTCTTTAAAGCCTTCCTGATTTGTTTGCTTCCTCTCTTCATCTGTACTTGAAGTGTCTTCTGCTCTGTCAAGTAAGAAAGGAGGATTCTGAAGGCAGGGAGCACTGGCTGAGTCTTGGCTGTCCACTGCATGGTTTGTAGTTGGGGTCTTGGAGCCAGAATGCCAGGGATCAAATCCTAGCCCTCCCACTTTCCAGGAAACTCTAAGTGAAGCTTCTTGAGTCTCCAGGAATTGTTGTATGGCTTAGTGGAGAGCAAGTGGGAAGCACTGAGAAACAGCCCTGACAAGGAGGAATGAAATGTTCATAAGGACAAAGTGCAGCAGTTCAGTTTTGTTTTGTATTAGTAACAGAAGTACAAGACTCAAAGTTTTGATTTTAAAGAAATTCTTAGCACATTTTAAATAAAAGTGCTTAGTTAATACTTTTAACCAAAACTATATAGTGCTGCACATTTTCTAACAATGATTACAAGATGAATTCTGAACTTGCAGTCCTTTGTGGGTGTTATGACCCAGAACAGCAGTATTCTTAGATTATATGAGGATCAGGAGTTTCTTAAACACTTATTAAGAATGAGAACCTCCAGAGGCTTTTGTCTGTGTGAGTCTTAGCTACTATTCTTTATCAATCTGAGTTTAAACCTGAAAATAATAAACTCATTAAATGGTAATATAGCAAAATGTCATTTGTTTAAAAAATTATATTTTCAGAAGTGAGAAAATATACATATTCATATTAATTATTGTTTTAAATTTGTACAAGTTCCTTCTATTTCCTGCTCAAAAGAAACACAGGTAGATGCTCTTCCCCCTTTGACTGAATGGACTGCAGTAATGTCACACCTCAGGTAGCCTCTGTGTTCAGATAAGAGGGTGAAAAGAAAAGAGGCAGGGAGCATACAGTTGTGCTCACCGACTATGGGGTCGCATTCTGAAAATATGTCCTTAGGAAATTCTGTCATTGTGTGAACATTGAAGTGTACCCCACGACCCTGGGCAGTGTGGTCAGTTTGTTGACTTGACCTCCATGTAATCAAGAGTCTCAGTAAGAATGGGATATATGAAGCTGCTCCCAGTATAACATGGCATGCTATCTTGTAACAATTTCTTTTTAGGTACATGCTAAAGTAATAGCAACTGTGGTATAGTTCTGTGATGTTATCATCAAGTATGGGGCAAATACTGAGCATCACTAGGCAAGGAACAGCTCCATTCTCATGAGAATACCTCTCGTGTAGGCCTCATGGATATCATGCCTCATGCTTACGTGTTGATCATGTGTCAGAGGCCTATATAATCCCACCCCTATTCCAGAGATGACTTTCTGAGTAATAAGAAGAACATTTTTCCTTAGAGGAAGTAGAAGTAACAAGGCTTCTCATTTCTTAGCACCTTGAACCTAATTCTACAACTTGTCTTCTCCCCTCCATTTCTTCCCTTTCTGTTCTTCAATCATTCCACATACAAGGAGCAGAACATATTATCTTGGTTTGAGTATTATTTTTTGAGTAATATTTTTCCTCATGTTAACGTGTGGCGGTTTGAATGAATTTGAACACTTAGTCTTCAGTTGGTTGTGCTGCTTGGAGAAGTGTAAGAAATGTCTCCTTGCTGGAAGAAGTTTATCACTGAGAGAGGGCTTCGAGGTTGCAAAGCCCCATTCCATTCCCAGCGCTTCCTCTGTGCCTTGGGCTTAAGGTTCAGATGTGAGCCCTCAGCATTCTGCTCCAGTTGCGATGACTATCTCTGGAACTATATGCCCAAACACACCGTTTCTTCTGTAAGCTGCCTTGGTCATGGCATTTTATGCAGCAGCAGAAAGTAACTAATGCAGAAGAGATCATTTTTCAAAACCTCAATGTTTCCATTAGGGTAAGTGAGAAAATTGGACCAGTAAGTCTAAGAATTCTTTCAGTGCCAAGATACTATTCTTCTTAATAAAGGTAGGAAAATTAGCAATTAAAATGAAAGAAAAAAAAGCTGTCTGGTGGCTTATGCCTGTAATCTCAACACTGAAGAGGCTAAATCGGAAGGATTTCTGTAGGTCTGAGAACCACCTGTATACAAAGTGAGACCCTACCTCAAAAAAAAAAAAAAAAAGGACAAATTTGTATCTAATTATTACATCTTCTAGACATTTCCTATTGCATAAAAATTCAGATTTTTGAAGTTGCAAGGGGCAAAATGCCTGTTCTGAGAGTTACTGCAGGCTATCCCAGATTCCCTCCTGCCATGAGCTATATTGTACCAAATTTACCTTTGAAATTATATAGATATAGAAGAGACAGGGTACACACTATACCTTCCCAGCTGTGGTCATGAGAAGGGAAAGAAAAATTTTACCTAAAGGGGTTCTCTAGAGGAACAGAACTTATAGAATGAACACACACACATGCATGCACGCACAAGGGATTTATTAGAATGGGTTACAGGCTGTGGTCCAGCTAGTCTAACAGTGGCTGTCTACCAATGGAAGGTTTAAGAATCCCATTATTCAACCCATTAGGCTGGATCTCTCATTGGTCTTCACTATACACCAGAATCCCAGCGAAGTAGGCTCTAATGTCGTGAAGGAATGGACTTGCCAAGGAGAGCAGGACAAGCAGGAAAGGAGCAAGCTTGCTTCTTCCACATCCTTTATATAGGCAATGAGCAGAAGGTATGGTCCAAGTTAAAGGTAGATCTTCTCACCTCCAAAGGTCTGGATTAAAAGTAGATCCTCCCATCTCAAGCGATTTAATTAAATTAATTTCTCATATGTGTACCCACCCTCTTGGGTTTTAGTTAATTCCAGATGTAGTCAAGTTGACAACCAAGAATGGCCATAACATGGGCCCTCCTTTAGGTTTTGTTAATGTTCAAAGGTTCATTCTCAGAGGTTAGACACAGCCAGGGTCTGTCCCCAGGTCTACCAGTTGATGATTATAGGGACACAGACATGTGCTATCTCTAACCCTGTTTCCTCATCACTGAAATGGAGCCTGAAGTATTTCTTACAGTTGCCCCAAAGGTTGATTGAGAAAAGGCATTGTCATATTGGGCCCGTGGAAATTCTGAATAGCCTGCCTTTTCCCCAGCTTTCTTCCCCTGTAAATTGACTCTCATAGTTGTTGTCTCTGACAGTGGTGGAAGGGTTTAAATAGCACAGGCCTTTGCTGTTTCTGTGTCTCTGCTTTGGGGGTTTTCTGTTGCACTTTAGCCAGGATATACCTCTTGTCCTCTTGCAGTAAGGAAAAGATCTGGCTGGCTGGCTGGCCAGCTGGATTGAGGAAAACAGTCTTGCATTCTGACTGCGCATACATGCTGCACACCGCCTGGTGCTGGGAATATAGTGGTGGCGCTGTAATATGCTTTGCTCTGCACACCGCCTGGTGCTGGGAATATAGGGGTGGCGCTGTAATATGCTTTGCTCTGCTCACTGCCTGGTGCTGGGAATATAGGGGTGGCGCTGTAATATGCTTTGCTCTGCTCCAGTTCCCTTGCCACTCACCCGTGTGCCCTCCGTCTTCTAGAGTCCTCTTTCTCCTGTTCGCCTTGTCCTTGTGGGTTTAGACCTCATTTACCGCCTTACTGCCCATTTTAGAAGCTGGAGGAAGCACGCTATGAGTTTCCACACTTAGCTGAATGTTCCTACCTTTTATCTTAAGCAACTGATAAGGGCTCCAGACTCAAAGATCAAACCCAGACATTCAAGTAAAGGGCAGTTGTTGGGGCAGTATTGCTTTCTAAGGTTCTCATCTTTGACTACAAATCATACCAGTAGAGAGCCACATGGTCTTGGTGCCTGGTACTCTTCTAGAGATACTGATGTCATTGGCCTTAAGTATGGACTGGTACTAGTGGATTTTCCTAAACTTCACAGATGACACTATGTGTGAGGACTACACTAATACCCTGCTTTAAGGACTATAGCCTAAAATTTTGTGTGGTTTTTTTTTTTAAAAAGCCAGTTTTTCTGGGACACTGTGTATATTAGAACTAAAGATAGTCAGCTCTCTATGAAGTTACCTGATTGGCATATTAAAGCATTATTTTTGTCTTCATAAGTTTAACATTAATTTACATTTTAAATGAATGAATCTCTTCAATAAATATGCCCCTACAGTAAATATGCTTGTAAAAAGCTACTAATAAATTAAATAGGATTCTTGTTCAAATAATTATCTATAATCACATGAAGTACTGAAATGTATTACCTCTGTCTCAACTTCATTATTTAAAAAATAGTTTATTTTTTTAACCCTTAAAATCACAAATTTTATTAATTTCATATGACTAAAACTTCACTGGAAAAAAAAAGTGTGCTGGTATCATAGTGAACAACAGTACTTTCTTTTTTTTTTTAATTTTTATATCAATCAGAGGTTAGGTACTTTGCATCCCCGGCGAAGCACCCTTCCTCTTTCCCTCCCACTCTCCCCATCCCTAAGAAATAGTTTATAAAAACTAATCACAGTTGTAATTAGCCTCATTGGTAATATATTTAACTGCCATCAGCAAGGCTAGATTTAATCTGATCACTTTGCTTAGCTGGAGAATTATACCCTTCCATTGAATTTCTGAAATGGTTCATATTGAAGGTGGTGAGTACTTTTCTACCTTAAGCAGTCTCCTGTAGGCTTAAGGTTTTGTTTTGTTTTGTTTACTATTTTATTTGAGTTTTTATGTGTGTACCCTTTCCCACTCCAATTCCTTCCAACCGTGCAACACAAGGTAGGAAAGAAGGAAGGTTAGAGGAGAAAGGAGGCATTGAGTTCTTTTTAGACTACTTCCTGCTGATTAGGAGCATTGAGTTTCTTGGAGCAAGTTCGTTCTTCATCTCATCAGGATATCTCCAACTTTTTCTTCTGGTCTCTTTTCTCTTGACCACTTGACAAACCACCACCAGCAGCAGCAGTAGCAGCAGCAGCAGGACGAGCCAGCAGAAGGAATAACCATACCCCCTCCCTTGGGGCTCTGGTCTATTTATACCCTCTCCAGAGTCCCCAAAATTAAACTGTCTTCAAGTTCCTGCCAGAGCACGCAGGAGGCAAACTGTCAGCTGCCATGGACAATCTGAAGCACCCCCATATCCTACACCTGGCATTAAAGCAAAAACATGTTTACATAACAAAATTGGTTTTTTTTTTTTAAGACACCAAAATTCTCACTACAGTCTCTCTTCTAAAAGCTGATGGCAACTTCTTGCTAGACTTTGCCCTGCCCTGTGGCTGCTCAGTGTTAGTGTGTGTAACTTTGCTTTCTGGCTGCTAACACAGCACAAGCCTATCACATGTGAGAAGCTAGCTGAGGCCTCTAGTGTCCCTGCCTTCTAACCTCGAATGGCACGTCATGCTAGTAATTAGCAAGCACCCTGAGCCTCATGTTGCAGGTGATCTGACTTGATGGTCTTCTCTGCTCCATCATTTCCTCCCATATTCTCCCTGCTCCTCTGTCTTTTATAGTCTCCTCACTCAGTACTGTGCCATTTCTTCCCATCTCATTACAGTGTGACAGTACATGAAAACCAGAAAGCCTTGGGAGACAAAGAAAAGAGGGGGAACCCATCTTTTGGTAGCTAATAGGGATCCTTTATGAAGGAAGCCTAACAGTACACAAAGAATAATGAAAACTCCAGTTTCTAAATCTTGGCATGGCTATACTTTTTTTTTTTAATGCCCGGCATGCTTCTAATTTCATAACACTTAGAAACACACAGATGCCAGCCCATTTGTAGTAGGTAAAACAGCGTTAACATTTCTGTACAAAATGTACCCTAAGTACAGGAGCTGTCCTTTCTTTAAGGAAAAAAAACACATCCATTTCATTCGCATTGTAGAGATGTTTGTAGGGCCCAGTGCTAAACTGTGGCTGAGATAGAAGGATAGAGATTTTCCATAAGAACAGACATCCTTGGGGTCGTCGCCTGAGGTCATTAAATTGATTTAGTTTAGGTCCACTGGCTGTATTTTAAAGCTGTTTAGCTGTAAAAAAAAAAAAAAAAATACAAGGGCCCATTGTATAGCATAGGCAAAACATTGTTAGTTTTTAAGCCTGTCACTGTTAAAAAGAAAAAAAAAGTCTGTTTGCCTTCCCTTACGACCTGGAAAAAAATTAGCTGCATTGCAGAGCAGCAGGACACCCTGGAAATGTTAGTTTTGGAGGGAACCTTGGGGAGCGGCATGAAAAGCCTGGCCACGTGCTTTGGCTCTGCTGCTAGTGATACATGTGTTCTTTGCGGTTCTGCCGCGCTCCTCCTCCGGAGAGTGCCGGGAACAAGTAGCCGCAAGAAGCATCTCCCCGGGGCTGGTGGTTCTGCTGAGGGTGGTCTGCTCTGGGTAGAGTGGTGACTGTTGCGGAAGCCAGTGGAAGAGACGCCAAGCAAATGGGTACGCATTCAAATGCCAAAACCTTAGGAAGCCACTAAGTATACTGTGTGCAAAATTTGCCCAAAATAAGCCAGAAGACATATGATGTACAGGACGTGTACTAGCACAAGCTTGTTGTGGGTTGCTGTAGGACCTATAGTATCTCTGTCAAAAGGCAGGGGGGATCTGGCCTCCTCCCTTCTTCCTTCCTCCTTCCTTCTCTCTCTTCCCCTCTAGATACTGGTAGCTGTTTTAGCTACTTTTTCAAATCTGTTAGTCTGTGAGTCCTGGGCAGTTCTATTCATTTAGTGGGTACTAGGATGAGTACCTTACAGGAAATCACCACTAACACCACACAGCACCACATGTGCCACGTAACAGGCCTGGTTGTGCTACTTTCCAGACCCCATGGACTAACAGCCCCTCCTTCTCAAGAACAGCTCCCTAACAGCTGTGAAATTGAAATTGAAACAGAAGGGCAAGCCCAGAGTGCTTTCCTGCCTGTCACCCACTGTGCTGTGAGTTTCCAAGGAGTCCTTTTGGGATGTTGGCTGGGCACAGTCTCATTGCCTCAGGCTCAGGAGTCTCACAGGCACAACTTGCAATCAGAATCCTCCCTCATCCTGCTATCATGGCACCTTTTGGAACATCAGTTTTCCCATATATAAAACAGAGAGTAATGATAGCCCCTCAGTGAGTAACTGTGTAGATGAAGTTGGATAATGGCTCCAAATTGCCTCAGAAGTAGGAAGTGCTGAGGAAATGTCAAGTACTGCAACTGACTGTTGTTATTGCTTCTGTTGTGAATACCTCAGCTTATGCTCTACCCCTGCAAGTGAGGACCCGCCAATGATTGGCACTGTTGTTTCTCTCATCATAACCAGTTAAACCTTTTCTTCTCTCAAGTTTAACTTTAAAACAAAACAAAACTTATTTTTGATAACTATTCTTTTTTTAAATCTATTTGTATGAGTGTTTTGTCTGCATATATGTGTGTGTGTGTGTGTGTGTGTGTGTGTGTGTGTGACTCACATGTGTGCAGTGCCTGCAGAGGTCAGAAGAGGGCATCATTTATCACAAACAGTTGTGAGCTACCATGTGGGTGCTGGGAACAGAGCTCAAGCTGTCTGCAAGAACAGCCAGTACTCTTAGCCACTGTCTAGCAGTCTAAGACATTCATTTTGATGCTTTGCTTGGCCTGTGTTTGGCTTCTTATACCCCAAAAGGAGTTAGTTTCTCTATGGTAGACACTCATTAACGTGCCCTCTTGTTGCTGGTTATATGTTTTTGTGAATTTTTCAAGCTCAGCAGGTGTCATAAAGTACCCTCTATCTTACAGACACCATGCAAAATGCTAAGTTCATCTTGTATAAAATTAACTTCCACTTAATACATGATTCTGTTCTGAAGAAGCTTTTAGTTTAGTGGGGAAGAAGGCACTTAAAGCCACCAAAAATGCCTAATGCTGTTTGTCACAAATTGTGTGAGTGATGGAAATACACAAGGGAACAAAGACATGCTCGTGGTTCAGCCCAAGAGAAGCAGGGCAGACGTCGTGAAGAGGACAAGGCCACTGTTCCCTGGTGCTGTAGTGTCCCTGAAGGCCAAGTCGCCAGCCTGTGACACCGTTAAGTCAGAAGCAGGCAGGTTGCAGAGGGGCCGAGAAGGGGCACCACAGTTCAAGGAATTAAAAGAAGCATGGTTAAAGCACAGAAAGAAGGAAGGACAAGAGCAGATGACCCAGGCTCTACTGGGCCACAGAAATAAAAGTCAGGGTACGAAACTATTGAGGTTTGTCAACTCAGCCATGGCACATTTGTCCGTATGTTTTATAAAACCCTGACTTTAAGGTGGAGAGTAGATGAGAGTGAAGCCACATGGCTTTTCCTGAGGTTTCTCCCCCACCCCAAAGCCCACCGTGTGCAAAGTTCTCAGCCTCTAATAGGCCACTGTCTTTTCAGTTCCAGAGACAAATGCTATCTATGTTGTTGAAGTAGAATTTTAAAAATCCAGTTCTGAGTTCTTTGTCATCTTGAAGTGTTCCTCATGGCCTCTGTACTATCTGCCTCGATTCAGTTAATCACGTCGGTTATTTAGCCAGACTGTTGCTGGTGATGTTGGGCTGCCACCTCGTCCACAGCTAATAGGACAAAGAGCCTCTGCTTTGCCCTTACATCATTCTGAAGACAAATCAGCACCTCGCTTCTCCCACGTTATCAGTGGGGATAAACGTCTCCGCTATGATCTCATTCTCAGGGCTAGGCATGTCACTCAATAGTAGAGCACTTACCTAACAACAGATGCATGACCCTAGGTCTGATTTCCATCACTGGAGAGTCAAGATTCTTTTCAGTACTCAGAAGGATTTTATGAACTATGTTCTTATTTCAGAAGTGTTCATAGAAACAGCACTAAACCCAGACTCAGAAAGAGAAACAGTGGCTCCTCTCCGTTAATCAACTGTTGTCACAAAGAGCGTTCGTGTACTTAGGTACACATGTCTGAGTAGGTTCTAAGTTTTGTTTTCTGTCCACTATAAACTATTGAAGTAAATAAATATTTGCTGAGTGAATGAATGTCTAAAAGAATTCACATCAACTGGAGAATAATGCAAAAAAAAAAAAAACCTTTAAAACCTAAAGAAAAAAATTAGTGAGCTAAAAGAAGACCTAAGTATGAAGCAACTCAGCACATGGCCACTAGACAGGGCGCTGGGGCAGTGAATGGCTTTGAAAAGACCGTTTGCCTGTTGCTTTCTCTCATCCTCCGCCCACTGCTGCAGACCCCCTTCTTCTGCCGTCCTCCTTTCTTGTCTTTTGGTTTCTAACGTGCTGACTTCAATTTGAGTTGCTTGCATTAGCACAGGCGGGAAGTTACTTACTGGAGCACGGGCAATCTACCACTTGACGAAAAGACAACTCCTTCCCTGGAAACCATTAGCTGAAAAGAGCAAATGGTGGAGAGGACCCTCTCACGTTCCCCCTCTATCCACGGGAGAAAGACTCGTTCTTATGGAGGGGCTGTGTGCATACACAGCTGCTGTGTGTTTATGTATCAGCTGTGAAAAATACAAATCACAGTGCATGGCATGTCGTATGTGCATGTGTGTGTGTGTGTTTGTCATCACTGCTATTGTTGCTGTTACTGCTGATAATCTATGCCCCGGATCACACAGCATTCCTTCCTTGCCACCCATGTGAAGGCCTGAGTGTACCTGCCAGGGTTCCACTATGTACCCTGAGAGTGGTAACATTGGACAGAACATAGCATCACATGCATGCCATTGTCCCTTACTGTCAAATCAAACTCACAGGTTAAGTTTGCTTACCAGAAGAAAATGCCTTTCCACATGCAAATAAACCCATGGCATTTTTGTGTTCAGTTAAGCAGGCTAGGTTTAAGAGCAGGCACACCATTCTATTATACATAGTCCATTGCACACACTTCCTACTTCTCAGTCATTATCTGATTTACTATTAAAACTGTCAAACATTCTAAGACTAGTGTTTTTTGTTGAAAATTTGTGTACAGTGTGTTCTAATGTCTCCCCTCCCCAGTCCACCCAGGTCCTTCTTACCTCCATACTCAGCCAACGTTACGTTCTTTTTCTCTCTATATTTAAAAAAGAAGAAACAAAGACAAATACCAAAAAACGAGAAACACAGAAAACTCCACAAAAATAGAAGTTAAAATAAATAAAAGCCAAATAAGACAAAAAAATGCTAAAATCAACAAAATACTATTGACTTCGTTTTGTCTTGGCCATCTACTCCTGGATGGGGAGGCTGCCCTGAAGTGTGATGAATATACACATTGAGGGTGCGTTGGAGAGAGCGCCTTGGTTAGGGTCAGGGCCCTTGTCCATGTCCCCTCTCTGTGCTGGAACCTTGTCTGGCTTGGACCTGTGCAGGGCCTGTGCACACTGCCACAGTCTCTGTGAGTTCACATGTGCATCAGTACCATTGTGTCTGGAAGACACTGTTTCCTTGTAGCTATCCATCCTCTCTGGCTCTTACCATATTTCTGTCTCCTCTTCTGTGTGGATCTCTTGAGAGAACGTGTTTCATAAAAACATTATAGTTTAAGAACTGTGGTATTCTAAGGACTTAATAATCTTTTACTCTCTGCACATTGTTCCAGCTATGGGTCTTTGTGTTATTTGCCAGCTACTGCAAGAAGCTTCTCTGATGTGGATTGAGTGAGGCACTGATCTATGGGTACAGCAGTCTGTCATTAGGAGTCATTTTATAGCTTTAGCAGAATAGCAGCAATAGTTTTTCCTTAGGTCCATGGCCTATATAGTTTCAGGATCTTGGCCACTTTAACAGTGTCGGGTGTGAATTCCATCTCATGGAGTGGGCTTTAAGTGCAATCAAAAAGTAGCCGGTCACGCCTGTGACATTTGTGTCACTATTACATCAGTGTGTCTTGCAGTGACTGTTGTAGATAGCAGGGTTTGTAGCTGGGTGATGTCGATGATTACTGTTTTTTTTTTTTTTTTCCAGTAGCATGCAGAATATCTTCCAGTACCCTGGGCACTAGTCAGTAGGAGTAAAGGTAGGCACCAGCTCAATTTCTCTGCATTCAATGACATAAGTAAGTACTGTCCTTAGTTATAGGGAGCACCATCAGGTTAGGGAGTAACAGTAGCCTTGGCAAGAGCCTGTAATGTTTGAGGGTTTTCTATGGACCTCTTGACCAATGACACAACAAGATATAACTCTTTCTGGTTCTGGAGGCTTTACTTGGTGCCATAAAATGTCTAGTTGAGGCATTCTCCACTATTTTTGGTTGACTCCATTTAGATTCCTTTCATAAATATGCATATTTTAGCAAATTTGTATATAGTAGGTTTCCATGTTTTCCCAAATGGCCGTCAGTGTTAGTTGTCCTTCCCCAAAATTCCCTCTTTACTCTGATCCCCAGTTCTCCTCTGTCCTAATTAGGGTTCTATTGCTGTGGAGAGACACCATGACCATGCCAACTCTTAAAAGGAAAGCATTAGATTGGGGCTGGTTTACAGTTCAGAGATTTAGCTCATCATTGTCATGCAGCACGTAGGCAGACATGGTACCGGAGAGGTAGCTGAGAGTTCTACATCTGGATCAGCAGGCAGCAGGAAGAGAGAATGAAATCTGGGCCTGGCTTGAGCATCTGAAACCTCAAAGCACACCCTCAGTGACACACTTTCCTCCAACCAGGCCAGATTTCCCAGTAGTGAACCTGTGGGGGCCATTTACATTCAAACCACCACACCCTCCCTATTTAATCCCTGCTCCAGGCTACTCTCTGTCTCTTATATTCTGTTTTCCCTTTCCTGGGAAAACCCGTTCTCTTGGCTAGCCCCTTACTAGGTGCTTAACCTCCGTGCTTATTTGAATTATAACAAATATTCGAAAGCTAAAAGCACAACTGTAAAACTCATTGTCTTATGATTAAAATATCAGTGAAATATGGTGCTTTCTCTGAAGGAACATCCATATCAACACAGTAAGAGTATGTTATAAGTAAGACTCTTGATCTCTATACATAGATCCCTAATAGTTAGAAAATGTAGTTACAGGACTAATAAGACAATCCAGTATGTAGAAAGACACCTGCTGCTGAGCCTGACAAACAAACTCATAGGACTCACGTGGTAGAAAGGTGAACCCATTACTCCAGCTGTCCTCTGATCTCCACATAGACTTCATGCTTACACATATATAAATAAGTGTTTAAATACAGAAAATGTAATGACATGTCACAGTGGTCTGTGAGCCGGTAAACAGAACATGAATAGGCCATGGGGAACTCATTAATGGTTACAGTGATGAGGCGTCTTGGATCATTGGCCTGCTTCCTACATAACCAATAATGTCAGGGCAGAATCGTATGCTTAAAAACAAATTAAAAGAGTAATCAGGTTTGACAAAGGATTCTAGGGTACAGTGGAGAGCAGAGGACTCAGAAGGAGAGTACCTGTGGTGTGTGTAGACCCTTAAAGACCACTGCTTGTGTTGCTTGTGTCCCCAGGGAACGAAACTGGGACAGAACTGGAATAGAACTGGAAGGGTAGGAGCTTCATTAGGGCCTTGATGGTAAAGGAGAAAGAGCGTAGACCCTTCTGCAATATCAGTTTGACCCCTGGGACAAGAAGAGCAAAACCAGGACTGGGGAAGGAGGAAGATCTCCATGGAAATAGATCTGAGCCATGCGTGAGCGACCGCAGTGCAATGGGTTTGGAGAAAATGGTAAGACCAGTACATACCCCATAGTCAGTCAATGGCTGGCACTCCAGGGGTTCTATGGCCAGGACCCAGAAGCTGAGGGTGGGACAGTGGCTTAGCATTAGGAGATGTCCACTAACAGCTTCTTGCCAACAGTCCAAGGCGAGTCCTTTCTCAAAGGAGTTTGGACAGCGAATGACAGAGCTGCCAGTCTGTCTGTAACTAATTGTGACATATTTTGCTTATCAAACACAGCACATGTAATCAGCATGTCAGCGCCCAAGAATGAGAGACATTCTGGGCTTTGTAAATGTTTTTGGAAATTTTTATCATTTTGAAATATTCCTAAATTCTTTTTCTAAGAAGTATTTTCAAAGGAAATTCAAATTTTAAAAAGCATAAATAATGCAGAAAGACCCAAATGTCTCATTTTCACTCCGAATTACCACTGAAAAATCTGCTGTGTGTCCTAGGAAAGCTTTTTCTTTTTTTGTATTTTATTTTGTTTGTATGTAATGTATATAACCTTCAGACATGGAAGAATACAGAAAATAATGGTGTTTTGCTCTTTGCTTTTTGCGTATTCAGCACAGAAAGGCCATTAGCACAGTGACATCTTTCCCTGCCCCAGTCCTCATGTTCTGTTGTAATTAGCTAGAAATCTTGTTCCAGACGCTTATTATATTTTCATTTTCTGTTTGACTTAATTTTTATTTACACAGGCATGGAGTTCCACAGCAATCATTTAGAGTTGTGCATGGCTGGGTTCTTCTTTCAACGCTGAGTCCCCCTGACATATTTATATTTGCTAGTTGACAGCCACCTGAGATCTCTAGCCTAATCATGACACTTTAATTTGGCTGCCATCTGCTTCCTGAGTTCCTTTGGCTGGAAGCCATCGCTCTGACTTCACTCTTCACTGATGGGGGCTTTGTCTGATGACTTCTCGTGCTGCCTTCCTCATTCCATCTGATCAGCGGGTCTGCCAGCATTTTGGAGCAAAGTCTCCCCGGGGCGGTTCCCTAGCCACCTTTCCTTATTTAACAAGAAGTCACTTGGCTAATGGGTAATATCATAGTGTTTCTTGATAGCCTTGCTTACAAATGTTGAAGTGACAGTTTCTTTCAGAAAGAGTCCCTGAAGCCCCACAACCATTCTAACTTATGATGTCCAGGTGATCAAAAGTCAGGGAAAGCCTTCATCCCTCTAGCTGTGACAAACCAGAGATCTAGTTTCCTTAGCAATCACTGCATTCCTAAAAGGAATCTGCAAAGGCTGCTCTGAGAAAGGAGGTGTGCAGAGTGATCTGAGGGCCCCAGTTGGCCCCTGTTTGGAGGAACACAACATTTGCATAAGTAGAGGAAGAGTAGGATAGAATCATAACATTCTGCTGGGGAGAAGTGAAACTGGCTTAATAAACGAAGGACTTTCTAGAGGGCGTTTATGTAAAGCTGGAGCTTTTCTGTGTATGTGTTCTTGGATATATTATTTTGTCTATTTATATATTGGATCCTGCCTTAACATTCTGGTTTGGGGCAAGTCTAGCATTCATTTCTCTTCCTTCTTGATTCAAGAAAACTAAAGAGCGTGCCTACTGGACCAAACTGAGTCAGACACAAGATCCTGCCCCATTGTTTAGCTCTAGCTGAGTTTAGGTATGGAAATGAAGGCCCCGCATTGTCAGAACATCTGATTTTTATCTTTTTGAGGAGTAGCTGGATGTTACCCCACAGTGAAGTTAATGTCTGTGACATTGGATTTTTGAAGCCAGAGCAGTAACTTTATGCACTTCCAGATCTGGGTTGGGGAATTAGGGCTTCCATAACAAACTGGATGAGAAGAAAGTCATCTGGGCTTCCCCATCAAGAATGGCCTCATCCACCCTGCAGAGCAGTAGTATGCTTTATTCTGATGGATGAGACCAGCTCTTGACTCCTGAGTGTACCTGGGACATGTCATCTCTGTGACAGAGCCGATTTATCCCTCCAGTTGTCTTAACAAAGGGGAATATTTATTTTGTGCCACATTGTTACACTAAAAAAGAGGACAAATATAAAAAATAAAATTCATAGGGACAGCAAATAATAAGATGATGAGCTCTCTAAGCCCTGGAAAAAAGGGCTGGATAAAGAGTAAAGTCTTAGCATCACAGTGATGAGTAAGCATTTGAAGCAATCATTTATGTATCTCCTGAAAGCAGCATCCAACTAGCCCTAACCCTGTATGCTAAGGCAAAAACAATGTGGTTCATTTCTGGCCTTTGCCTTCACCCAGTGCTTATTCTTACAATGCCCTTAGCCTAAGCACTTGGGTATACAAATTACTCTCTTGGTGATTTACACCATATATTTTATCTCCATATTTAAATGCCACTCTACTGTGCTCATGGGTAGTATATCCATAAATGTAGTGAAATGGTGATGTAATTTGCAGAGAATTGCTGCAGAAGTTTGATCATTTAAATTAAGTCTACCAAATCATCGCACATGCCTATGAAGACTGAGCACATTGTGAACCTAGCAGATTCACCACAGCCTTTTCCCCCTAGTACCAACAGGGATAATTTCTCAGGCACCCATAAATCTATCGGAGGCGATATAAGGGCAGCCACAGTGAGGTTCTAGAAATAAGCCTTTGCCATTGGGGGCCTCACAGATGGTCACATAAGCCCTTATAATTAGCATATTACTGACCCAATAATAGCTTTTTCTGAGATGTGTTTTATATTCCAGTTTACCCATCTGGCAAGTATATGCTGCTTAAGGATCACATAATAAAAGTCTTTATATACACAGCATATGTCTGCTAGCAGATTTATAGACCGAATAGTCCCCATGGTTTTCTGCACCCTATTTCACCAAACAGGGGAGTGAATAAACATCTAAAACCTGCATAGCTATTTAATTCAGCAAGTGTTTTGTCTAGGTTGCAAAAGATTTTATACTGGCAGCTTTAGAATCTTCCAACTGTTTTTAAGGTCAGTTCTCACTTCATTGCTGGTAGAGCTCTTCTCAAAATTATTCAGATTTTAGACTAAACAAGGACATTCACTGGCAGTGTGGGGGACCATGAACTTGCCACTGACAGAGCAGGGAGGACCCACATGACTGAGGTGAGCAGACAGGGTGGGAGAGCTGAAGAAGAGGGGTGTGTATCTGCCTGCAGCTTTGAGCCCCAGCTTTCAGGCAGATCCTCGGCCAAAGCAGCCGATATGTTTCTGGGTTATACCATGACATACTTCTCAAGAGTTAGCAAGCTCTCATAATAAAACCATAAACTGACAAATCATTTTATTTCATTTTTTACTTTATTGCATTATAGGAAATTAAATTGGTTTGAACAAACCCCTTCTTATGAAGTTGAGGTATAGAAGGGAAAATAGTTAAATTTCAATCAAAGTACATTGAGAATCTCTAGGAGGATTTCCTTTACTACTAAAATGGTGTATGTGCTATGTGTGCACATGTGCGTGGGTGTGTGTATAGCGGGTGCAGAGGAGGGATGTGTGTGTGTGCATGTATGGGTGTGTAGGTGTGCATGTGTGTGTGCGTGCACGTGGGTGAGGTACTTTTATTACCTCACCCAGTACTCTTGCAGTTACCTTGTCATATATATTCTGTGTGTATGTCTCTGTGTGTTTTCTCCCATCCTATTGTATATACAGTGAATTCCTAATGGAAGGCCCTCAGATGTCAGACAGGCTTGATTGCTATGTAAAACTCTCCTTGAAAATCTATTTTTCATCAAAACCAGACTGCTACAGTGAGAGTGATTGAAAATGAGCCCTGCTGTGAACATTTGAACATCTGTAAAGTAATATACAGGAGCCCAATTATCAATCAGAAAAGTATCTGAGAAAATGCAGTTGCCTTTACAGTTGAGGCTGAGCCAACGTAAGGCAAAGTCATCCATAGAGACGGCTGCTCTGTGCATTCCTTCTGAGATTCCTGAAAGGAATTGCCTATGGCACAGAGCTCAATTCCAGCGGGTGCCAGTAAATAACTAAGTAAATCAGAAAATACCACTTTTCTAGACTTGTATTCTTTTTTTCTTTTCAGAATTATCTCCTCCACATATTGTTCTTATTAAGAAAAATTCTGGGAACCATGTGGCTCTTCTAGAGTCAATTTATGTTTCCAATTAATTTTCAAAAAGCATTACATTTACAGCCTAATGTTGGCCAGCACTCTTTCAAAGATCCATGGCAAAAATCATTTTAGTTTCACTGAATGCAATCTTCATAAAATTTCTATATTTTGGCTTACAGTAGGGTCTAACGTTCCAAGAAAATATCTAAGATCTGTATTTCCCAGGGTTTGCTTGGACTGTGACACTCTTCTGCTGGACTGGTGTCGTGTTTATCACAGCTCTTTTCCCTTGGCCATGCTTGGGGAGGACGCATTCTCTGGCTACAGTGGAAGTGTGTGGCTTTGCAGTGATTAGACTTCTTCTGGGAAAAGGCAGCCATAGTCCGAGATGTGCAGCTTCGAGGCTTCTAGAGGCTGAGCCTTTGTGTGAACTAGGCTTACAGGTGTGTCTTGCATTGGTTTGTATTTTTCATTGGTTATATAGAACATTCTTTTATATTTTCTGCTTCCAATCTTTCACACCATTCTTAAGATTTAATGATGTAAGATACATTAGATTTTTTCATAGGCAACTTTTAATGATTAATGTCATATTTTAAAGCATTGTATCTTCTTTATTGTTAGAATCCTACATTTGATTTTCTCTGAAACAAAATTACCTTGCTTTCATTTATTAACTTCTAAAATGTGTGACTCTTCAACTTTTTTTAATCTACACATAAGGATTCTTGACTCAAAATGTGCCATTGTTACACTGGTAACAGAAGAACATTTTTAAAATTTTTATTAATTATAGTTTATTCATTTTGTATCCCAGCTGTAGCTCTCTCACCCATCCCCTCCCAATCTCACCCTCCCTCCCTCTTCTTCTTCTATGCCCCTCCCCAGTCCAATGGTAAGGGAGATCCTCCTTCCATTCCATCTGACCCTAGTCTATCAGGTCTCATTAGGACTGGCTTCATTGTCTTCCTCTATGGCCTGATAAAGCTGCTCCCCCCTCAGGTGTAGGTGATCAAAGAGCCAGCCCATGAGTTCATGTCAGAGACTGTCCCTGTTCCTATTATTGGGGAACCCCCTTGGACACTCAGCTGTCATGGGCTACTTCTGTGCAGGGGTTCTAAGTTATCTCCATGCATGGTACTTTTTTGGAGTATCAGTCTCAGACCCCTGTGCCCCTGTACCCAGATTTTTTTATTCTGTTACTCTCCTTGTGGAGCTCCTGTTCCCTCCAGGTCTTTCTAGCTCCCCCTTCTTTCATAAGAGTCCCTGCACTCTGCCCAAAGTTTGACTATGAATCTCAGCATATGTTTTGATACCCTGCTGGGTAGAGTCTTTCAGTGGCCCTCTGTGATAGGCTCCTGTCCTGTTCCCTGTTTTCTCCCTTTTCCGATGTCCATCTTGTTTGCCTTTCTGAATGAAGATTGATCATCTTATCCAGGGTCCTCCTTCTTGATTAGCTTCCTTAGGTGTATGGATTTTAGTATGATTATCCTATATTATATGTCTAATATCCACTTATAAGTGAGTATATACCATGTGTGTCTTTCTGCTTCTGGGATACCTCACTCAGGATGATCTCTTCTAGATCCCACCATTTGCCTACAAATTTCATGATTTGTTTGTTTTTAATTGCTGAGTAGTATTCCATTGTGTAAATGTACCACAATTTCTGTATCCATTCCTCAGTTGAAGGACATCTGGGTCATTTCCAGCTTCTGGCCATTACAAATAAAGTTGATACAAACATGGTTGAACAAATTTCTTGTTGTATACTTGAGCATCTTTTGGATATATGCCTAGGAGTGGTATAGCTGGATCTTCAGGTAGCACTATTCCTAATTTTCTGAGAAAGCGCCAGATTGATTTCCAAAGTGGTTGTACAAGTTTACATTCCCACAATCAATGGAGGAGGGTTCCCCTTTCTCCACATCTTCTCCAACATGTGTTGTCACTTGAGTTTTTTATCTTAGCCATTCTGATGGGTGTAAGGTGAAATCTCAGGGTGGTTTTGATTTGCATTTCCCTGATGACTAAGGATGTTGAACATTTTTTTAAGTGTTTCTCTGCCATTTGATGTTCCTCTATTGAGAATTCTGTTTAGCGCTGTACCCCATTTTTAATTGGGTTACTTGATTTGTTGCTGTTTAACTTCTTAAGTTCTTTATATATTCTGGATATTAGCCCTCTGTCAGATATAGGGTTGGTGAAGATTCTTTCCCACCCATACAATGGAAAAAATATAGCATCTTCAATAAATGGTGCTGGTCTAACTGGATGTCTACATGTAGAAAAATGCAAATAGATCCATACCTATCATCCTGCAGAAAACTAAAATCCAAATGGATCAAAGATGTCAATATAAAAATGGACACATAAAACCTGTTAGAAGAAAAAGTGGGGAAGAGCCTTGAACTCATTGGCACAGAAGACAACTTCCTGAACTGAACAACAGCACAGGCTCTAAGATCAACAATCAATAAATGGGAGCTCATGAAACTGAAACGCTTCTGTAAAGCAAAGGACACTGTCATCAGAACAAAACGACAGCCTACAGACTGGGAAGAACATTTTTTTCAAAACTTGGCAGGCACTCACTGATTGGCAAATCCAAATGCCTTTATGACATTTGGGCTTCATTAATGACCTGCAAACGCTAGTGTATAGGGGAAGCGTCCAGTCTCGTTCTCAAATCTGAATCCACCCTCAAAATCAGGCTTCCATGGCAAACGATTGCTAAATTTCATTTTTAAGTGCTTGGCATGAAATAACTTAAATTTTGTGATTTTGTTGGAAGATATGTGCATGCCTTTTAGTTTGACATGTGTTGTATCATACTTTTTGTTATAAAAGCAATCCATTCATTATTTGTATAGATAAATCATAGAAAATTACATTCCCTATTATCCAACTTCTTAGAAAAATTCACAGTCTATTTTGTGGTATGTGTCTCCATGTTTTTATATTGTTGTTAATATGCATGCCCACCTATCTGTGTGCATTCTCGTATGTGCACAGGAGTGTGCACGCACAGCACATGTGCTGAGAAGAAGCAACCTCAGATCTCATTCCTCATCCAGCTTTGCTGATTTATGGATTGATGGACTGATTGATTAATTCTTCTTTATTTTTTTTTTAAGACAGGCCACCTTAATGACCTAGAGCTCACAAGTAGGCTCTCTTCCTCACCAGTGAGGTCAAAGGATCTGCTTGTTTCTGTCTTCTTGACACTGGAATTAGAAGCATATGATTTTTCCTCGAGCTTCGGGATTAAACTCAGGTGCTGATGCTTGCAAGGCGAGCCCTTTGCCAGCTGTGCCAGTCCCTCACCCTCCTGATGTCTTCACATCACCACATGCCTAACTTCTGTACCCACCTTTCCCCTAGACATCGAATCTTGTAATTACCTACAAACTGATATTACTGTTTTAAGAAGGACCATGTTACCTCTTTTCCCATATTTTGTGGGGGAGGTTCTCTGTTGGGAGACATCCATTTGAGATGTTGATTTTATTTGTTCTTTAATTTACATGTAGAAAGCATTGCTTTCTGCTATAAAGTTCTATGGGTTTTGCTAGTGAGCACAGTCAGGTAACCAGCACAGTTCCGGTACAGAACTTCCTTCACTCCAGTATTTTTTTTTCATGCTGACCCTTTGTCACCAACCCCTTCCCATCCCACCAGCCCACGGCCATCACTGTGCTGGTTCTGTTCATGCATTCTTTCCTTTTATAGACTGTCTGAAAATGGAGTGGTGTGGGAAAAGATATCTCCAAGATGGCTTGTTTCACTTAGCATAGTGCAATGGAGTCACTGATCCATTTTTTATTGTTGACTAGTAAATTTTATTTAACAATTACTAGTTAAAGGACAGGCAAGTTGTCTCCAGTTTGGGGAATTATTAATAAAGACATAGAAACATGTTTGTCTTTGTCCTTTTGGGTCACTGCGATTAGTGCATCCGATGGCAGTTACATGTGTGACTTTATAAAACCTGCCAGATATCTTCCACAGTATCTGTGCCATGCGGTGTGAGAACTCCCATTCTCTCACGCATTGGTAACTTACCAATGTTTAGCCCTGTTGGGGCGTTTGCTGTTGTTGTTCAGTGTTTTATTTTTTTAACATTCTTATAGTTGTATAATAGGTTTTAGTTTGTGTTTCCATTGTGGCCAGTAATGCTGAATCTCTTTTCACATATTTCTTTGCACTGGCACATGTTCATGTATGCTCAAGTCTTATCTCGTTTTCTTTTTTGGTTATTGTCTTATTACTGAGTTTTGAGAATTATTTGTAATTTGTTTTGAAAACTATTTCCAATTTGTGGATAACAATTTTTTCTGGCATTGTTTTAAATACTTTCTTGCACAATGTGTTTGTCACTTTGTTCAGCTTTTTTACCAAACAAAAAATTTAAACTTTGATGATAACACAATTTGTTATTTTTAGACAGAATATGAATTTGGTGTCTTATCTTTGCCTAATCTAAAGCCTCAAAAACTTTTTTGTAGTTTCTTCCTTAAAATTAGTTTTTATTCAAGCTGTAAAGTTATTAAGTAATTTAAAAAAAATAGTCTTTAACTCTCGCAGTCAGGTCTAGGGATCCATTCAGTTAATTTCCATGCAAGACA
Organism: Pachyuromys duprasi; assembly: GCA_028658305.1. Lineage (NCBI taxonomy): Eukaryota > Metazoa > Chordata > Mammalia > Rodentia > Muridae > Pachyuromys > Pachyuromys duprasi. The sequence continues at coordinate 33,872,605 of CM053743.1, forward strand.
TCAGTTAAGATTTTCCCCTTTTGCTTTCATGCTTCCGATCATCGGCACCATTCCTTAGAAAGCTTATTATTTCTCTAGTGCACTGCCTTTTCCTACCTGTTGCCATCACATATATGCACATATATCTCACCTCAGTGTGTTCCAAGGTTATAAATTGTGAAGACCTATCAAATTTTCCAAGTACAGCTGCAGAATTCCACTTAGATTATGTTGTTGTCTATGGGTTAGTGAAGTCAGAGTGAGCACATTTCACTGTTGAGCAGTGGGTCTCCTGCGTGGAGCACAGTCACAGATACTCCATAGGAGCATGAAAGAAACTCTTGGGGGTCTTCGGCTCTGTGGGACTCTGACTCCATACTTACAAAGGCCTGTCTTGCCTCTGAGGGTAGCTGAACAGGATGTGGTATTCCCTAGAGCTAGACAGAGTGAGAATAATGCAACACAGTGTGTGCACTCGTGGGTTTAAATACTTTTGGTAGGATTTTTCCAAATATGAAAATTGGTGTTAAACTTTTCCAGATTCTTCCTAATAGGGAAAGTGTGAAATTATAGAATGATTTTTACTTAGACACACACTCACACACACACATACACACATACCACATCAGAGGGAAAATTTTATAGCTCAGAAACTTTTGATATTTGTTTAAGCCAAAAATAATTGAGTTCTTTTGGTTACTAAGAACTTTCCTTTCTTCTTATGTTAGAACAAAGTATTAAAAACCACTGCCTTTAAAAAAAAATCTCACCCCAAAGGATCTGAAAGTAAGTGTGCAACATGTGTAGCACGCAGTTATCAATGCCACAGTTCAGGAAATAACCTACCACCTCACTTGTATTTCCCTTACTGTTTGCCAGCTTACTCTACAGTGGCCCTACCTACTCACCAAACCCCGGAGACATTTCATCAAGTAACTCAGAGAACAATTCAGAAAAAGAGCCTTTTCCCCAAACTTGAGAAGAGCCATGCAGCGCTCCCCGTTTAGAGTAATTCATAAAATGTGTGAGCAGGGAGAGTGGAAGATGAGGGAGCCCTTCCCTCCTCCGGCCTCTCAGCCCGTCTCTCTCCTCCACTCCCTTCTTGTTCTCATGGTCAATAAGTGCTCCAGAGGTATGCCAGTCGAGATTCACAGCAAGGAAATTGTGGCAGCCCTTCTTTGTTGGGCAGAAAGTATCTATCATCCAGACATAAATAATATTATAGTATGAATCACAATGAATTATCCTATAAAAACTACCTTTACCAGGGTGCACGTCTTAAAATCAATAACACAAAATGGCTTTGTGTGATTTGCCAAAAATGTTAATGCATAAAACTTTTAAGCATTTCTCTCATACATTTTTTTTCTGAAAATTTTAATACTTGCCAGGCATGGTGGCACACACTTTAATCACAGTACTAGGCAACCTCTGAGTTCGAGGCTAGCCTGATCTACATTGTGAATTCCATGACAACCAGGGCTACATAATGAGATCATACTTTATTTGGTTGTTTATTTTTTAAGTACTTTAATTCTCGTCACTAATGCATACTATAAAGAAGAAAATAATGAATTTTTATTAACACAAAAATGTACTTATATTTCTGTCACTCTCCCTGTACATGTGTGTGAGTGTGTGTGTATGTACGGGTATGTGTGCCTGTGTATGTATGTGCACGTGCGTGTGTGTGTGTGTGTGTGTACTAATTGTTGCAACTCATCTGTAAATCACCACCAGACTTTCAGGAAAGGAACTTTGACTTGTCACTGACAGATGGTGAGACGTATGAAATTATAGACAATGGGGCAGGGGGACCTCTTTAATCACCCTGTCTGTGCCTGTCAGGAAAGCAAGGACACTGCCCAGGGCACTTCGGCGCTGGACCGTTTTCCCAGCCCTTCCTCCCAGTTTTCTGAGACAGGGTCTTACTCTGTACCCCAGGCTGTCCTCCCCTTTCCAGTTGCTGAGGTTACAAGTATGTGCTACCACACCAAGCTCAGGACCAACTCTTTCTTGTAAATGGCTTCCGAGACTACTTCGTGTAATAGCAAAGATATGCATGTGTGGGGCTGGGTAAGCAGGAAAGCTACAGTGGCTATGCAGAAGAGGGCAGAGGGTGAGAAGATGGCACACTTGAGGGCGTGCATGTACAGAACTCTTGAGTTTCCAGCCTGGAAGCAAATCTGTGGCTCTGGGTGAGATTCTTCTCAATTAGACACAGGTCCTCTTCCTAGCAGTACGGTCAGCGGGAACTGAAGCAATCTATTCTGACAGTTAAGAATCCACCCAGTTTCTAGACTGACAATTGCTTCACTGCAGTTTCTGACAGTGGAACACGCATGACTTACTTGACCAGACAAGAACATTTCACAATTTTACTAGTAGGAAAAATCTGGAAGACTTTGGAATCTGTCATTCTCCATTCCTTGTACCTCACCCTATCGCCGTGGTTTAAGTTTGAATCTCACGGAATGCCTTCTGGCTTCTCTCCTGCCAGTAGCAGCAGTTATCACTGCTCTGGGCATCTGGAAATAATGGAGGACTTCAGGCATACAGAAGGTTCTGGCTCCCAGTGTGATTGGTAGAGGTGAAGAAATAGCAACATGACAAAAATCTAACATGGGTTTGTAGTATTCTCACTATTCTTTTATTTGGAACAAACAAAACAGAAATGGGCCCAATATCTCGAGTTCCCTTTCAGTTCATCACTGCAGAACTATCCTGGTGAATTCCAGCATGCTGTATAAGGTCTGGTCTGGAACTGCAGCAGTAATTTTAGTTCTTGCTAAGGTTGTCTATTTACCCAACAATACTTACTGGTGTCTTCTGTCCACCAGACATTATGCTAGCTCCCACTCTGGCAGACCTTCAGTTGTCTCTATGACCAACTTTTTCTTGCACATTGTGAAAAACCTGGAGTGGGTCTCCTTGAAAAGCCAGCCCAGCTGTCATGCTCTGATCTTGAAGGCTGGAAGGTGCATGGTATCTCCATGAAAACCTGGGAGCAAACAGGCCATAGGGGGAATGGGAGAGGATCAAGAATAGTTTTAAACAGAAGGAATTTTTTTCTTCTAATAATGATAGCTTACTTGGGGAGATAATTTTTAATTAATTATTTTTTATTAATTACAATTTATTTATTTTGTATCCCAGCTGTAGCCCCCTACCTCATCCCCTCCCAATTCCACTCTTTCTTCCTCTTTTCTTCCCGTGCCCCTCTCCTAGTCCACTGATAGGGGCAATCCTCCTCCCCTTCCATCTGACACTACCCTTTCAGGTCTTATCAGGTCTGGCTGCATTGTCTTCCTCTGTGGCCTGGTAAGGCTCCCCCCACCCAAGGGGAGAAATTTTATGGAATTTTCCCACATGGGGTCATCATCAGAGGTGAATGTGGCATGGTCCTTTTATTTAAAGACTATACAGTGTAATAGTTTTTCCTAAATGAATCGAGTGGCTTTTATTTTTAATCTGACTTATTAGCATTTCTAATGGAAATACTTTGCCCTTGAAGAATGAATGATATCCTGATGGAATATACTAGAATACATTGAAGTAAAACCCCTATGCTTTGACAGTGAGAAGTTCTGCTCTAATCGACAAAATGACACTTGGAAAAGAGCTCGCTGCTTCTTGTGAGCTCATTCACCCAAGCTGTGCTTACTAGACACTCCAGTGGCATAGAGTATGTTCACTCCTTTGATGTGTTCTTGGTTTGGAAGGATCTGTGCTCTTTGGTATCAATTAAAGTAAAAACGTTTTTATGCATTAACAAAAATGTCTGCTCTAGTGTTGATTTTCTCGTTCTGTTGTAAAACGGACGTCCCCATCTGTGAGTCATCCACACGTGGAAATAAGGATATTTTTAGTGCACAAATATGATTTGAGAATCCGGCTAACTTAGCGTGGTATTTAGATGAACAAATATAGATTTCCTCTTAAGAGGTGGCCACCCAGAAGGACCCCACCACTGCCCCTTCTGTCCTGCCCCCCTTCTTCTTTCCATTCCTTTCCTTTTATTCCTGTAATAATAGAAGCTTCCGAAAGAACCACACAACAGGGCTGGAGAGGAGCTCACAGGTTGGATTAATCACATGTGCCACGTTCATCATGACAGAGTGAGATACAGCGGAGCCTGTGGGCCACGTGAAGTGGCATTAGAGCTGATATTTCTCAGGGCATGTGACTTAGGAGCCGCCAGTGTTTCCAGGGACTTCCTTCAAACTGCTCTGCACTGCAGTTATCTAGACCAAAGTGTAATTTTTGAGATGAGGATAGCCAGAGTTAAAGGGACAATACATCCTCATGGTGATGTCATCATGTGGATCAAATGAAAACCTCTTTTGGAGGGGCTGAAGCCAAAGGAAATGGCTAGAGGCCTTAAGAGCAGGCTTGTAACAAACCTATCCCCAGGGCTGCTACAGAACTGCTTGGGCTATTTTAGTTTAAAGAGTTTGGCAGACAGAGGTGGCCCCAACTCAGTATACACAGCAGTCTTCAGAACAGGTCAACCAAACATGTAAAGAGCTAGTAGTGTCTTAGCTGCCTGCTCAAGCAGCAGCCATGGAGACATCATACATGCAGTAGCTCCCTCCTTCCTGTGGCTGCCGCCGTAGCCCCCAAGCTATCTTCCCATCTTACCCCAAGTCAGCCATGCTGTGGCTTGTGTACTCATGACAAATTGGAGGAACACTAGATTTCCAGTGTTTGGTGTCAGGCTCTGCTGAGTCAGAGTCAACCACTGAGTCTTGATGCGGAGTGCAGTGTGCTAAAGATTAGCCACATCCCCGAATTACTTATCTTTTTCATTTTCTGAGAAAGGAAAGGCTTGTTTTGCCTTATAGTTGGAGGGCGTACAGGTCATGACGGTGGGGAGGCATGTCAGGCACCGTGGCAGGAAGTGGAAGCAGCGGGTCACATTAAACACGCATATGCCCAAGTTGGCTTCTCTCTCTTTTTTTTCAGTCCAGAACCCCAGCTTACAGAATGGCACTGCCTGTATTTATTCACTGTGGCAAATAATTAGATTCCTCCTTGCTATCCATCAGCAAAGGAATGAGCAATGAAAATGTGGAATATGTGTATATGAGTACTGTTCAGCCCTAAAGAAAATTGTAATCACAAAATTTTCAGGAAAATGGATGGATTAAGTGAGGTCATACAATCTCAGAAAGAAAAAAAAAACTGCATGTTCTCCCCCATATGCAGAAGAAAGCCAATAACATATGTATATTTGTAAATTAATGTCCATGGGAGTACAATATGGCATGTAGAAATGAGAACAAAAATTCTAAATATTAAAGGATAAGAAAGGACTTGGGGCTGGCAGTTGACATGCTATGAAGGATGATACAAAGCTAATTATGTTTCTAGCTCTAACTCAGATGTGGACTTCTCATGTTTGCTGGCAGATGGTAAGACGGTGATGATGCCTAGGAATGTATTTGATAGTGAAAGTGTAAAATCCAAAGTGAAGTTCTGTGCCTTCAGAATGGCTGTTCTAACTGTAGTTCATTGAGATGATAGAGTTTGGATCTGCATAATTTTTGGTGTGCAATATTTTTCATTTACAAGCTTTTTATAATAAAGTTTAAAATAAAAGTTTTAAAAGGATGTGGAGATTACGGGTTAGGGATGGGAGAGTGGATCTGAGGAGTGCTAAGATAAGCAGGGGGCCGGAAATGATCAAAATCCATTGTACGGAATCTCAGTGAAGTCATAAAAACATTTAAAAGAGAAATCTATCATAAAATGACAGGGAAAAAAATATCAAACTTGAAGTTTTAAGTCCCATTTCTAAACTACATGTATAAAGACTAAAGCACAGAACAAGATATTCAAAAGTATGGAATGACAGTAACTGTATTCCATACTACCTGCCTGTGAAATGTTAGGTCAGGTGGAGTGGCAAAAGCCCTTCATTCCAGCGCTACAAAGGCAGAGACACAGTTTCTGTGAGTTCCAGGCCAGCCTGGGAATCATAGTGAGAATCTGCCTCAAACAAAACAAAACAAAAACCTTGTGAAATTCCATCGAAGTGTGACTTGTAGGAAATACTGCCAAGCATGCATAGAGAATCGTTTTAGGGCTCAGCTTGGCTTGGGCTCTGTGCACGCCCCTCTTCTGACACGCACTGGGCAGCCTGGGACACTCACTGCACATACTGCTCACACACACCGTTTCTCAACAGTGCGCTAGCAAGCTGCTGTCAGCCTCGCTACACACCTGCCCACACTGAACAATGGGGTTGTGAGTTTCTCCTCCCCTTCAGGACTGTTCATTCTGTGCTTATTTCCAGGTAGAGAGCAGGAAGGCTGATCTGGCCTAAACTGATTTGGGGTGCATATGCAATAAGCCAACCTCTGTCCTTTAGTAATATTCTAGGGAGAATCTTCTATGAACCTTTCATGTCTGTATACATGGGTGATCAAAATCAGATACACTATGTGAAGGGACGTATGAGCAGTGGCCTACTTTACCCAAATCTGTCAGTTAAAACAGAGAACCACCCAATACACAAGCCTAGTAACCAAACTCCTCCTCCTTTTGACCCCATAAAAATGTCCTAAGCAATGACCTGGAACTCCCCAATAGCAAGCCACTGTCAACCTTGGCTGTATTTCTCTCTGATGTGTACAGCCACTGCACTGTGATAACATTTCCTTGATTCTTTGGGAAAAAGGAAAAAAGTGCTGGGCACCTGAGTGCGGTGTTTCCTGCAGAAACAGGAAGAGCACTGGAGTTTCCCAGTCCACCAGTCTGGGCGCTCTGGGTTCAGTGAGAGAAGCTGTCTGAAAAATCATATAGTGGCTGCAGTAACCCCTAACCTTAATGTACATACATACACACACGAACTTAGACATATACATACACAATCATTTTGGTTTTTTTCTTAAATTCAATATTGTTGTACAAAATAAAAATGAGTGTTGGACTATATAATGTTTATTATTAGCCCTAAGATTATCATGGTGGTATTATCTAACCTGCTATCACAAATAATAAGACACAGACACCTGTTAGATTTTATAATTGCCTTATTTACCTTGGGCTGGGCACATACTTAACCTATGCTGTCTCAATAACCTTACCATCCACCTCCCAGCCCCCATCCAATGCCATCCTCCTTAGCCATCCTATCTTCCATCCATAATCTTATAAATACTTGCTTGTATTCTTCATCTGGGCCTTTCCATGCCATTTTTGGAGTCCTTCCTCCAGGCCCACATAGAGTTCCTTCTCCACACTAACCCATTGTGGTGTCCTCCTTCCTCCTCTCTTCCTGTCTGTCTGTCTCCCATGATTCTCTGGAACCCAAAGCCCAGAAAACTTATCCATGCCCACCTCATTTTTCCCTGCTCAGGTATAGGCTGTTTAATCACCCAATCAGTTATAATGTCTTAAGCAGGTTTACACAACAAGGATAGGTGTATCCAGGTTTAGCCAGATCTTGAGGGCCAGCAACCAGCATAAAAAAAAAAAAAATCATCAGAACAACCCTCAACACAGTGTCAAAGAAAATAAACTAGAAGAGAAAGCAAAGTCAAGCTGAAGGCATAATAACAAAAAGCACTGGATATGATTATGAAACACACAGTAAAAGATAAAAGCCATAAGATCCTTTATAGTTATTAGTCTAGAGTTGGCAAAAAGCTGCTCCCCACAAAAGAAAAAACAGAAAGGGGGGGCTATGATTAATTAATTAGAATTTCTGATCATCAAAAGGGAGAAGGAATTCATATCACACCCACTCAAGCCACACCCTCCAAGTAGGGCCCAAGCTTCCTGGATTCTTGGTGCCTCCTGCAAGTGCACGTATTTTCAGGGTTCGCTGTTCCTTTTCCTAAGGCATGCTAGAACCTGATGGCCTCCACTTGCCCTTGAATACTCTTAGAGTTCAAGGACTCGTGGAATCGGGCTGTGGAGGGAGCTCAGTGGTAGTAAGCTACTTGTCTAGCATGCCCAGGATTACAGATTCAATCCCCAATATCCCTGAAAGTTCATTGAGGAGTCCCAAATTAATGACAGGTTTCAGTGTCTTATCTTAACATACTCATCTTTTGGGGGTGCAGTGCATTCAGATAGGAAGAAAGGAATGGGACATAGACAAGTAAACTGGTTCAAAATGAGATTAAGTAGCATTGGAAGGGTTTTCCTCCCTGAAGTCTGCTTCAATATTTAGACCATGCAACCTTGTGTCTAGATGTTTATTGAACCCCCTGTGCATAAAGGTTTCAAAATAATAAAACTCACACTATAAATTCAACCTGTTGTCTGTGATGTACTAAGGAGGCACAGTGAGGCTTTCTTTTGCCTTTTGGATTGCTTTCAGAAATTCTATAGGAAACACTTCATCTATCGTTTTGCCTGGACTCACTCCTTCAGTTATATAGTAAATAGTTTTCACAGTCCAGCTTTACCAGACACTAGGAATAAAACAACGAATTGCCGAAGTTTCTACATAAACAGTTTGTAATTATTATTTTGTTATCTAAGTTAAGAAGAAAACTTGTTTGTTTGTTTCTTTGTTTTGTGGCTATCCAGTCCTTACATCTCATCTCCCTTTTACTCTTCTCTCTGATCTGCTGTGGGAAGTTTGGCAGGAACAAACCCCCCCCCACCCCCCAGAGGGATGAAGAGAAGCTTGAAACACATCAGGACCCTGCAGAGCTGAGACACAGACCCAGGTCTCCAGGCACCAGTGCTTACCTTGTCTCTATGAGACTGCTCTCCTGCTGTGTATTTACACTTTGTTTTCTTGCCTTCAGTTGGCTGTATGGAAAATTTCAGCAGCTTTTATGACACTGTAGATGAAAGGTACAGACATCATATTGCTGACTTCTCATCACAGATAGTTCTTTGTTTTGTTCTGGGTAGTTTTTTTTCCCCCTGAGAAGATTTTTTTAATTAATTTATTTTTATATTAATCACAAGTTATATACTTTGTATCCCAGCCGTAGCCCCCTCTCTCATTCCCTCCCACTCTCCCCATCCCTCCCTCATCTCCTCCCTACCCCTTTCCAAGTCCACTGACAGGGGAGGATCTCCTCCCCTTCCATCTGACCCTAGCTTATCAGGTCTCTTCAGGGCTGGCTGCAATGTCCTCTTCTAGGGTCTAGCAAGGCTGCTCCTCCTTCGGGAGGGAGGGGGGAGGGTTGAAAAGCCAGCCATTGAGTTCATGACAGAAATAGTCCCTGTTCCCCTTACAGGGTACCCATTTGGATACTGAGCTACCATGGGCTATATCCTAGCAGGGGTTCTAGGTTATATCCATACATGGTCCTTAGTTGGAGAAACAGTCTCATAAAAGACCCCTGTGCCCTGATCTATTTGGTCTTTGTGCAAATCAAAACGACCCTGAGATTTCACCTTACACCTGTCAGAATGGCTAAGATCAAAAACTCAAGTGACAACACATGCTGGAGAGGTTGTGGAGAAAGGGGAACCCTCCTCCATTGCTGGTGGGAATGTAAACTTGTACAACCACTCTGGAAATCAATTTGGCGCTTTCTTAGACAATTAGGAATAGTGATTCCTCAAGACCCAGCTATATATCCTAGGCATATATCCAAAAGATGCTCAAGTATACAACAAGGACATTTGCTCAACCATGTTCATAGCAGCTTTATTCGTAATAGCCATAACCTGGAAACAACCCAGATGTCCCTCAGTCATGGAATGGATACAGAAATTATGGTCCTTCTACACAATGGAATACTACTCAACAATTAAAAATGAGGAAATCATGAAATTTGCAGGCAAATGGTGGGACCTGGAAACGATCATCCTGAGTGAGGTATCCCAAAAGCAGAAAGAAACACATGGTGTACACTCACTTATATAGACCAATAAGATAGGATAAACATACTGAAATCTGTACACCTAAAGAAGATAAACAAGAAAAACGACCCGGGGTAAGATGATCAGTCCTCACATAGATAGATAAATGGGATGGACATTGAATGTAGGAGAACACAAGCAACAGGACAGGAGCCTACCACAGAGGGCCTCTGAAAGACTCTACCTAGCAATGTATCAGAGCAGATATTAAGACTCACAACCAAACCTTTGGCAGAGTGCAAGGAATCATATGAAACAAGGGGGAGTTAGTAAGACTTGGAGAAGACAAGAGCTCCACAAAGTTGTGGGTAGTTTTTTTTTTTATTGTTGTTGTTTTGTTTTGTCTGTTTTTGTTTTTCAAGACTGGGTTTCTCTGTGTAGCCCTGGATGTCCTGGAACTCACTCTGTAGACCAGGCTTGCCTTGAAGTCACAGGGATCCACCTGCCTCTGCCTCCCAACTGCATGGATTAAAGGTGTGAGCCATCTCCACCTGCCTTGCACATCACAAACTAGTTAAAGGTGGAGACATTTGTTTGGAATCCCAGTTTAGAGGGTACAGCCTGTCCTGGCAGGGAAGACACAGCAGCCAGGGCTGTGTTATTCACAGTGGTGGGAGTGTAT
>CM053743.1:33883145-34026263 GCA_028658305.1 Pachyuromys duprasi
GAGAGAGAGAGAGAGAGAGAGAGAGAGAGAGAGAGAGAGAGAGAGAGAGAGAGAGAGAGAGAACATATGCACACTTAGAGAGAGAAATGGAGAGAGAGCAAAATATCTGGATTATGTAGGAAAGAGCCTCTAGAGGAGGGCAAGCCCAGCCCTTGGGCTTCCTTGCAGACTGTGAGGGTTATGTCAGCTGAGCCTTGTAACAGGTAGGGACTGAGGGATTCTGGGCCCTGTTCAGAAAGCAAAGACACTAGAAAAGAGCCCAAGGTAGCAAATCCTTCTTCAAGGCCCACCCCTGGCAGCCCAGGTCCCAAGTCTCAAATATTCTTCAGCCTGCCAAAACAGTGCCACAAGCTAGAAGCCAAGTGCTCAAACACACAAGCCTGCACAGGACATTTTCAGGACATTGTACACAGAGTTTTAAATGGTGGGTTAGGGTGGAATAATCTAAACAGAGAGGTTTTTTTTTTTGTTTTGTTTTGTTTTAGGCTCTCCCACCTAATTTAATGTTGGCTTCAAGAAGCCTCAAAGGACCTGAACTTATGGTTTTGGGCATATTTTCAGGGTTGGCTTATAGATACAGAACAGAATACTCTGTTCTTAATACTGTTCACTAATAACCTTTAAACATTCTGATCGCTCGGTAAGAAAAGAATACTGTGTTATTTTCATGTTTCTCCCACTTCCCAAGAAGCTCTCCATAGCTTGCTTGTACTTGCTCTCCTTTTGTAGTCCAACTTCTTTTCCAAACCTAAGCTAATATTTTTTCCACTCTCAATAACAAGAGACTATAGAAGGAGAAGGGTTTCTGAAAACTGCACAAATCACTTGAGAACATCCCCAGTGGCATTAGCCATCGTGTTCTGTGATGCATGGACCTGTGACCCACTCCTCATTTTTCACAGGGACGCTGGCATCAAGTCATTGGGTAGAATTGGCTCAGTAATGTTTTCCGTCTGCTGGCTTGGCCCAAGCCATCATAGAACATCACCTGGATTTTGTTGTATGGTCTCCAGGGCCAAGGTGATGGCTCCACAGAACGACTACCGCACTTATGTCTGCACAGTTTACTTTCTTGCAAACAAAACAAGATTTCACTGGAGTATAAGAGAAATTTACTAGGAAAATTTTCTAATCAAAACATCCAAAAAGGCTTTCCCTACCACCTTGCTTCCTTCCCTCTCTCCTACGTCTTCAAATCCTGACAAATCTCAAATGTCAATGTCATCTTCTCTAAGGATCATTTCCCAACACTTTCAGTTTTCTGGGAACCCCTCGAGAGCCCATTTCATAAGGCATGTGTGTTGCTATTATTTATTTGAATCTCACTCTCTCCCACTGGACTATAAACTCTTCAAAGGACTGAAGGCATTGCATCTTCTAAAGTTCATAACATACAGTGTGTTTCCGTTCAGGAAATGATTTGCAAGTTTAGAGAAAATTAATAATCTCTGTTAGTTGTAAACTAAACCTATGGGTCTCAAGAGTATTAGAAGTTGCTATTATTAAAACAGACTGGTTACAAGTGACTTCTCTTTGTACAAAAGTTAGGAATAGGTAGTTTGGGGTTTGAGAGACTCATACTTTTTCTAAGAAAAATTAAAACAATTAAGTTTCTTTTTGTTGAAAAATAACAGGATATCTGAAACTATTCAATTTCATTTAAATTTGACTTCAGACATTGTTAGAAGTTGGTCTGATGCATGTAACTGGCCCTTAAGATCTGGTTACACCCATTTTTGTTTTATAAACCTGCCTGAGACATATCTAATTAGTTGATTAAACAGCCTATACCTGGGCAGGGAAGAATGGGGAAGGCATGGCTAAGGATCCTGGGCTTTTGTGGTTTAAGAGAGAAACATGGGAAACAGACAGACAGGAAAAAGGAGGATGCCAGGATGGGTTAGCTTGGAGAATGAACCATGTGGGACTGGAGAAAGCACTCCAATGATGGCATGAAAAGGCCCGGATAAAGAATAAAAGCAAGTACCATGGGATTATGGATGAAAGGTAGTCCAATTGAGGAGGATTAAAGTGGATGGCACTGTATGGGGACTGCGAGGTGAATGGTTAGGTAGAAAAATATGACTGACCCAAGGTGAATACAGCAATTATAAAATCTAACAGGTGTCTGTGTCTTATTTGTGATAGCAGGTTAGAAATACCGCCACGATAATTTTAGGGCTAAAAATAAACATTATATAGCCCAACACTTTTTTAAAAATTAATTACTACAACAAGACATTATTGTTGAATTCCTTTTTAAATTAATTTATATTTTATTAATTACAATTTATTCACTTTGTATCCCAGCTCCCACATCCTCTCCCAACCCCATCCTCCCTCCCTCTTCTCCCATGCCCCTCCCCAATCCACTGATAGGGGAGGTTCTCTTCCCCTTCCATATGACTATATCAGGTCTTATCAGCTGCATTGTCCTCCTCTGTGGCCTGTTAAGGTTGCTCCCCCCTCAGGGGGAGGTGATCAAAGAGCCAGTCATTGAGTTCATGTCAGAGACAGTCCCTGTTCCCCTTACTAGGGTACCCACTTGGACACTGAGCTGCCATGGGCTACTTCTGTGCAGGAGTTATAGGTTATCTCCATGCATGGCCCTTGGTTGGAGTATCAGTCTCAGAAAAGATCCCTGGGCCCGGATTTTTTGGTTCTGTTGTTTTCCTTGTGGAGCTCCTGTCCCCTCCAGGTATTTCATTTCCCCCTTCTTTCATAAGATTCTTTGCACTCTGCCCAAAGTTTGGTTGTGAGGCGTTGATACCCTGCTGGGTAGAGTCTTTTAGAGGCCCTCTGTGATAGGCTCCTGTCCTGTTCCCTGTTTTCTCCCTCTTCCAATATCCATCCCATTTGCCTTCCTGAATGAGGATTGATCACCCAGGGTCCTCCTTCTTGCTTAGCTTCTTTAGGTGTACATATTTTAGTATGCTTATCCTATATTATATGTCTAATATCCACTTATAAGTGAGTATATACCATGTGTGTCTTTCTGCTTCTGGGATACCTCACTCAGGATGATCTTTTCTAGTTCCTACCATTTGCCTGCAAATTTCATGATTTCCTTCTTTTTTTATTGCTGAGTAAGTTCATGCTTATTCTAAAATGATTTTCTGCTTTAATTGAAAATTTTATATTATTTGTACATCATCGTCTAAAAGAGTAGTCTTCAACCTTCCTAATGCAGCAAGCATTTAACATAATACCTCATGTCATGGTTTCCCCCTAACAATAAAATTATTTTCATTGCTGCTTCATGACATAATTTTCAACTACTATAAATCATAATGTAAACATCTGTGTTTTCTGATGGTCTTAGGCAAACCCTGTGAAAGGCTTGTTAAACCCCCCAAATGAGTCACAACCTATGTTGAAAACTGCTAATCTAAGATGTATGTGTGTACATGTGTGTGTGTGTGTGTCTGTAAGAGAGAGAGAGAGACTTTTAAAAACCTCTATCATGGGTCTGGAGATATGGCTTAGTTGTTAAGAACATACATTGCTCTTTCACAGGACATGATTTTGGTTTCCAGCAGCGATGGTAGGAACTGTATCTCCAGGGTGATACCTCTGGCTTCCAGGGACTCCTATACACATATGCACATGCCTATCCAAAAGCACACACACATAGTTTTAATTATTTCTTTTTACGTGTACAGGTCTTTCATCTGTTGATCGATCTGTGGGTATACAACAGGTACTGCCTATAGAAGCCAAAAAAGTATGTCAGCTCCCCTGGGACTCGGGGACAAACAGCTGGGAGCTGCCGTGTGGGCGCTGGAAATTGAAATCCCAGCAGGATCTTTGGAAAAACAGCCAGTGTTCTTAACTGCTGAGCCATCTCTCTAGCCCATACACATACTTTTTATTTTTTAATGAAAATGTAATTTATATTATATATTATATTAAAACTACATTATTTCCCCCTCCCTGTTCTTTCTTCCAACCCCTCTCGTGTTTCCTACCTACTTATTCCATCTCAACTTCACGCCCTCTTTTTCTTTAACTGTTATTGCTACATATATGTGTGTATTCATAAGTACATAAATGTATATGTAAATATATATAAATATATAAATTAAACCTGCTCCTTGCTCAGCCCATTTAGTGTTACTTGTGTGTGTATATATGTCTGTGTGTGTGTGCATGTGCGTGCGTGCGTGCGTGCGTGCGTGTGTGTGTGTGTGTGTGTGTGTGTGTGTGTGTGTGATTTTAGGACTGGCACTTGGTATTGGATAACCATGTATGTGCTCGTCCCTTGGGAGGACTGTTTATCCTGGCCTTAGCATTGGTTAGTTGCCTGTATTTGTCTATGGCTGGGGCCCTGTCCTGTGAGATGTCCCCCTTCCATGTTTTCCATGTCTTTTGGTGTTGTACTTGTTCAGTCTCTTTAAGTAGCCATATTGTTGCAGCATCATATGTAAAGTTTCCCTGTTGTTTCTAGATGTCACAGTCTAACAGCTGATTTCCTGAGCCTCTGTCACAGTCTCTCTCCCCTCTTTGCTGTAATGTTTCTTGAGGCTTAGCTGTAGGAATTATATTGCACATACATTCACAGGGGCTGGGCAACCCGTGGTCAGCTTCTGTCTGCATTTTGACTGGTTGTGATTTTCTGTAATGATCTCTGCCTGTTACAAAAAGAAATTTCTTTTGTGAGGAGAGTTACACTTAGCTCTGGGTAAAAGAATAAGTATTTAGAACACAGCTAGGAGTTGTCCTGGGTAGTTTCTCCTCTAAGTTCTCTGCCCTCCCTAAGCCTGCAGACTTGAATATGTTTCTAGACGTGATTTCTCTCCTGTTGAGCAGGCAGAAAGTCCAGTTAGGCAGCTGTTGTTTGCCACCATGATGTAAGTGCCTTAGGGATACCTTATCACGCCAGTTTGTAGCTGTCACAGTGGATAGAACTATTGGTTGCCTCTTTACCCCGGCAACATTCGGAGTACCAGCATTCTGGTGCTATAAAAGCTAGTCTTCTGGGAGGATGCTTTCAAGTGAGCTCCAGCTCGGATCCTGTGTCTGAAGTGCATGGTGTCTTCTGTAATAGTGGATTACCTTCAGCATCTGGGAGGCAACCAAAAGCAACAGCAATAGCCTGTTGTTTTGAGATTCTCAGACTTTCCTGACAAATAACTCAAAGGGGTGTTACATGTCCCCTTATGTTAGCAGGAGAGGCTGGGATACATGTTTCCTGGGGCTTAGGAGGAAGAGGACTGTAGCACCATGGTAAACAACTACCTGGTTTCTAGAGACCTACAGGCATCTCCCAGAAAGCCTTATTTCAGGCTGGGAACTATGAGAATACACTGAAATACACTCACAAGGAGGGAGGCCCTTTGGGCTTTGCTTTTGGCTTTGTTTTCTCTTTTTGTAGTGCTAGGATCTGAGTCCTAGTCCTTAGGCATGCTAACAAGCAGTTTTCCACCCCAGCCTTCCAAGGGTATTGGAATGAACAGATTTAGTAGTTTATAGATGGGGAATTAAAAGGACAGAGGGTAGTGCTGACAGTTTCCTAACCTTTCACTGTGTCTGCAAACATTTCTAAAATGTGACTGAGCAAAGCTTAGAATAGTTTGCCTGTTACCTGAAACAGTGACCTATGAAGTCACCACATGTATATAAACTGGCTTCCATGTCCACTCTAGACCTTAGGACTTTCAGGGCTCATAGTCTGATTTCAAAGAGGGTATCATCCAATTAATGTGAATTAGCACTAACAAGCACGGCACTGTTACAGATACATGAAAGGCCTTTACAGTAAAGAAAAGTCATGAAATGACATGCTAATTTAGTGTGTGGGCACCGGAAGAGCCATTACCTATTCAAAACAGAGTTGTAAAAGAATCAAGCAGGAGAAGCTGGTTGCTAATGGTTTTAGCGTGGGAGGAGAAGGCTGCGCTGCAATTCTTGGCTCTGGGGTGGGGTCAACAAGATCAGTAGCCCAGCGTTGACCTCTGTGTTTGGAGCCGCTCTGTTGACTCACCAGACTTTTAGAGTTCCATGAGCCAAATAACAGAAATGCAGACAGAGCTCTCTGTGCCTGAACCTTCTGCCCTCCGAGTAGCTTGTTTTTAGGACAGTAATGAGCATTGCCTGGAATCCCAAGGGGAGACCTACCATAGTCATCCAAATTAAATTAGAACAATGACCAGGAAACCCACCGGGAAGGTGGGGGCTCATGCCTGGCTGCACAACTGCATGCTGTTGTATATTCTTCCAGACTGACTTCTTGACAAAATCGATGTGCCTGATAGAGCATTTTAGTGACACCAGTAACAACATCAAGTTATCCAGCCTTTTTGAATCAAATGGCATTTTGAGTCCTGACCTTCTGCTGATGTGTACATTTATAATCAAACCAACACAACTATTGCAACTATTAAGAAATACCTATTTATGGTACAAAGTTATGAAGATAAAACTTCTTTTAACTTTTTAATTCCATCACCCAAAAACAATCACCATAAACACTTTGGTAAGTATATATAAAAATACATATACACATAAGCCCCTGGCATAGTGGTACATGTCTTCAATCCCAGCACTCAGGAAGGTAGAAGCAGGAGGAACACTTTGAGTCCAAGGCCAGCCTGGCCTACAAAGCAAATCCAGGACATCCAAGGCTACACAGAGAAACACTGTCTTAAAAAACAACCCAGATAGATAGATAGATAGATAGATAGATAGATAGATAGATAGATAGATAGATAGATAGATAGATAGATAGATATTTCTTCTGATACAGATTAACCTTTATATCAGGGATTTGTTTGCAAAAACTTATTTTAATATATGAATTATATCCTAAGACTTACTATTGTTTATTTAGGCATTTTTCTATTTTTGTACGTTTAGTTGCTTCCAAATTTTTAACATCCTTGTACATAATTCTTTGTCCTTATCTTTGATTACTTCCTTAGGATAAAGTCCTAGAAATGGACTCACTAGGTCAAAGGTTATAATCACTCTTCAGGCTCCTGATGACTTTGGGTCATACTCCACCCCCAGGAAATTCACTGCAGTTTATTCTCGTCAACAGGGTGGAAAGGCCTTCTTCACCAAAGTCATCCTAGCCTCGGGCATTGCTCTTCACTTAACCAAACAGAAATAGGATGTGCCTTGGCCTCTGTAGCTTTATGCTCTGCTCTGCTTAATTCCTGTTCACCCCAAATACATTTACAACAGAGCTTACTGTAGCTGTCCTGCCATAAAGGCTAATGAGAGAAGACACGGCCACTTAAGACGTGACCCACAGGGGCACAGACTGACATTGTTTGTCGTAAATGAGACCTCTCTCGTGTGAGTTTGTTAAATTTGTGTGTCCTCAGCATCCTTTGGAAAGGTTGTGTTTGGTCTCCAGGGTCGGAATACTAGGTCTCTTTCCCATAATTGTCCAACAGTGGATGGAACCCCAAGCGTAAAAACTGCACCTCACGAGCCGGCTGGAGCTGCCCTGCTGACAGAAAGCTGATCGGCTGAATCTAAATCACCATGACTTATGTGATTCTGCCCACTCAGGATGAATAGGGAGAAATCACCAGAAGGAAATTGGCCTCTGAAGTGTGAGAGCATTGGATTATTGCCGTCAGGGGCAATGCCTGTCAGAAATACAGCATCTCTGTCTGGCTTTGGGTTGCTCTACAGTTTCTATGCACGTTTCTCTGGGCATATGTGTGCCGTGCACCTGTTTCCTCAATTTAGCCGTCCACAACTGGCAGAGGTATACAATTTGTATTTATAAGGCTTAGTTTGTTCCATAACTGTTCCAAAATTTTGCCAGCTTTTTCTTAACTGTTTAACAACAGACAAATGAGTCAGAACATTAAAAAAATATGAGCGCCTCCACCTGGCAGAAACTCCAGGGTTGACCGAAGCAGTGCACAGAATCTACAAGGGTCCTCCATTGTGAACTTACAGTGCAATGCAGCATGACAGTGAACACACAGGTGTTCCCTCACAGGTATAATAGCTTTGGAGAATGGGATGGGGTGAGGTGAGGAGAGTACAGCTTTGCAGACATTCTGTTTCAGATTGCATGGCTAAAGCGAGGCTGTTTGGAGGAGATTCTGAACATATGTGAATGGAACAGAGCAGGGTGCCTTTGGACATGGAAGAAGGCCCACCAACCACATATAACACCAAGGCCAAGGCCTTGATGCTGTGGCTTCCTAGATCTCTTCCAAGATCATATCCAGGAGAGTCAGAAGGAACAAGTAAGACTGGGTGTTGAGGCAGGACTCAGGACAGGGAGGACCTCATATGGACTTTGTCCCTGTGTGAAAACAGGGTCATGGGGATTTGAGCCGAGAAGCAGCATTATTTGATATTGATTTGGGTTGGCAATAGAGACAGGTTGTCCACAGACGTGGAGGAAAGGAGCATGTTGGCACAGGGGCAGAATCTGGGAGAGAGGCGAGAAGGCTCCACCTGATGGCTTCTGCATACTGCATAGCAAAAAGCCAAGGAGCCAGCTAGAGCCAGGTCAGAGGAGAGGGGAGAGGATGAGTAATGCGGGAGAGTTGGAGGCTGATGGGACCCGAGACTGTAGGAGGAATGAGTCTATCTGGTTATGAGTGCTATGGTTCCAGGAGGAAGGGACAAGAGGCGTGAAGCTTACCATTGAAATTGTTGAAGGTGTTAGACAGCTGCCTCTCTAGCCTCAATCTATAAAGCTCAGGTGTTGGTGAGGTTCTCTTAGTGTTGGCACAATATAACTCTTAGGGTTTATAAGATTTTTGTTGTAACAGCAAAAATCCTGAACTGATAGAGTCACAAAGCCCTTAGAGACCACCTGGCTCTACCCTTAAGTTGACAGGTAAGAGTCTGCCCCACCGGAGAGATGCCATGCCTCCCTGCTGCACAGAGTCCTGTCTCCTCCTTCCTGGTCCCTTTCTTTTACCACAAGAAGCCCCTTATTTTTCCCCCCACAAGGAGCTAGCTCCTTATTTTTCCCCCAAATGGATTTCAAAATAACTTACTGTTTCTACCATTGGATATATTAAGCTTTACATTTTGATGAAATTCATATGGCTTCTATTTGAAAGATACAACAAAGTTGTATCAAACACTTTTTTAAACATTTTATTTAGGGGAAGAACTTGGCAGGTAGTTGCAGAGGTATGTTGAGTTCAAGGCCAGCCTGGGCTACATATTAAGCACTTGCTTTGAAGACTTTTTGTTTGTTGTCTATATCTATTCATGTACAAGCCTACATGGCATTTTACATACTTCCTGATGACTGACACAGAAGAGCTCACGCCAGCATCACTGGAAGCTTGGGCAAGTTACATCACTTCCATGGCATGTTTCTGTTTAACTTGTTTTTCTTCATCCTCTCTCTCTGTTTTTCATGCAATTGAAATGTTTTCCACGTTTATTTCTTGTGGGTGTCATGTGGCCCATGTGGTGCCCTTGCACAACCATTCCCAGCACTAGATGAGTTTTTCCCTTATTTTTAGGAAGCTGAAAATAGTCCATTGTATTATAATTAGCCAGTGGTGCCCACCCAAATATGATTATTATGGCAAAGACTTTTGCTTCTTCTCTCTTCTAGGGAAGAGGATATGGGTGGGAGGAAAAGACTGGGTGATATTTTGAGCATTTTTAATGCTGTTAATTACTTAGGAAGCCTTAGGAAATATTTGTGTTTTCAGGTCCTCTAAGAGAAATACTTGCACAGCTAATTTCAAACTAAACATTCTAAACTCTAGAAGTCTCGTTCTAAGCTTTTGTCCTAATTAGAGTCACTTTCTCATCTACAGCACCAGCCTTTAATTTGTTTAGTACAAAGAAAATGAGAAACCTGTCCATGGCTAATGAGTTCAAGAGTGGTCTGGGTCAATGGAAATTTTATTTTCCAAATCCTACACAAGTATTTAAAAGATTTTTTAAAAGCATTCATACTATTGCGGTTTTGTCCAGTTTTTCTGAATCTTACTAAGCCCTGAAAAGAACACACTAGCACAGGAAAGATACCATTTGCTTAGCTGGGTTTTTTTCCCCCTTTGCCTCTCTGTGATCCAGGAGTACTAACCCAAAAGATGTCTGTGACAGTAGATTACTTCCCATGGCAACTGACTGTAATGTTACAAACATGAAATGTTGGCCAGTTCTGCCTGAAGGTTAAGGATGATTCCTGTTGGAATAAGGTCATTCAAAACCAAGGCCAAGGGTGACATTATCAGAGCTGCTTCCAGCATGTGTCCTTCCCAAAAGATGTTCTTGCCATCCCCAGAGTTTCATTTCAGCCTGTAAGGGCTCTTCTTGTCCGTTGTTGTTCTGTAACGTTTTGTTTGTCTTTTTATTTCCCCACCCTAGGTGACCCACCAAAAAAGCAGTTGGTTTTAGCTTTAGAAAGCTCTGTAAGAAATGGTCTCTGCCTTTAGACCATACTTTATAAAAAAGATTTATTTTGGAATGTTGGTCAAAAACATCTGTACCCTCTGCTGGACAAACATCTGTCTTCCTGCAAGAATTGCTGGCTTTCTGATGCCAAGCCAGCTTGCACTTTAGAGCCCCTCACAAAGCAGTGCACACTCATTTGTTAATCTATAGTGCCTCTTGGTGGCCCACATAGGTTACTACAGATGGAAAACAAAGCACCTTCCCCTCCTCAAGCTTAGTAAAATCTTAGAGACACAGGCTTGTCTTCATACAGGCACAGCTTGAGGATATATTCAGAACAAGCTATAGGGAACACAAGAGCTGGGCCATTACCTAACAGCATGGCTGTGGGTGGAGGCCCCCACTGAGAGCTGTACTAATGGTGATGGGAGGCACAGACTGGCCAGTTTTCAGTCTTTTGTGAACTGCCTATGATTGACAGCATGCTCTTGAGAGAGTTGGATGTTCCTGGCAAGCCTGCCCCAACTTCCTTGTTGCTTTTTCCATACATGGGGATAAAAACTGTAGCTGGGATTTTTGTCATTAACGTTCTTTAATCCCTTCCTGTCGATTTCTTCAGAAGGAAACTATTGTCTTCCTCACCTCTGTATCCCAGACATAGAGCCCAAAGCCTGGCTGACTGCTGGGTGAATGGAAGTGTCTAAGGACCAATCAGGGTGCATCTGAGACGTAAAATCCATAATTGCGGCCTGCCCTTAACCATCCAGGCATATTCTTAGTTTTCATTACTGTGTTTCTCTGTATTTACTCTTGTAAAATTACCTTAAATATAGTGATCTCAGCTTAATGAGAAACTGAGGTAGAAAATAGCAGACCCCGTAACAAAGCTAGGCATTTGAACACCATCCCTCCATCCCTCCTCTCTGCCTTTCTAACTTTTAGTCATCTGCTAAATCATTACCTTGAAATGTCATTTTTTAATTCAAAACATCTGCCAGCAGCTCTTCATCAGTAACATTTTCTAGTGGATGCTAGCTTAGAGCAGCAGGGAAGGGTGAATTTTATGTGATTTTCACAGACTAGGGAATCCCTAACTATGCCTGATTGTCTCCTAACCAGGTATGTCAGGATATGCTATGTAGAATATATTTGACTATGTTTGAGAATTGAGCTGTATCCCATTAAACTCATGTATTTGTTCAACAAATATGTATTGATTTCCCACCATGTGGTGGCATTGTATAGGGATGGCAGTGGGTAAGAGTGTCTTCCTTCCCTAGACCTTGTGAAAGGTGCCCTGATGCAGTGTGCTCTGGGCTGTCATGGAGTCAAGCACACTCAGATGCCTAAGATAGCATAGTGGTGTGTGTGCAAGGGAGCTGCACACTAATGCTACATGAATTGAAGCTGGGGCCTTCTCAAGGTAAGCGGGTCCCCTCCGTGGAGCATATAGTCAGTCTGGGAATAGTGTCTTGGAGGAGAGAATAGCTGCACAAACAACACTGCATTCCACATGTAGAATGTTCACTTGGGCAAGGCAAGGAAGGAACGAGTGGATTGTAGGTGTGGCGGGGAAAAAACAGACTCTGCCTAGATCCCTCTGCCTCCTGACGTTGACTTCACAAAACTCTGAAACTCTGTGTACCAGGTCTTCATGCAAGGCATTCCTTATGCCTGGAACATCCCAGCCACTGTTGTGAGATCCGTCGTCCTGTCATCCTGCAGGAAGCCTATTCTCTCCCAGCAGCATGAACATCCCCTTTACAGTGCCCACCACACTATACAACACAGTGTGTCCACAGTGCCCACCACACTATACGACAGTGTCCACAGTGCTCACCACACTATATGACACAGTGTCCACAGTGCTCACCACACTATATGACACAGTGTCCACAGTGCCCACCACACTATACAACACAGTGTATCCACAGTGCCCACCACACTATACGACACAGTGTCCACAGTGCCCACCACACTATACAACACAGTGTATCCACAGTGCCCACCACACTATACGACAGTGTCCACAGTGCCCACCACACTATATGACACAGTGTCCACAGTGCCCACCACACTATACAACACAGTGTGTCCACAGTGCCCACCACACCGCTATATGATGCAGTGTGTCTCCATCTCCTCTATCCATAAGAAGAGCAATATCTGTCCTTCATCAGTACATAGTCCTTTTTTGATATCCCAGGGCCTAATAAAGATGCATTGATCTGTGCACTGTTGTGCACGCCTGTAATCCCAGCACTCGGTGAAGCAGAGGCAAGCAGATCTCTGTGAGTTTGAGGCTAGCCTGGTCCACAAAGCATGTCCAGGATAGCCAAGGCTACACAAAGAAACTGTGTCTCAAAAAAAACCAACAAAACAAAACAAAAATATTCATTGATCAAATCAGATAATTAATTTTATTCCTAACTGCTCTGTGATGCCACATCTCTGTATGTAACTTCAAGATCCCAGATATTTGTGAGTTTAAACTTTTTATTTATTGCTACAGTGGGAGGAATATAAAAGGCTTCCCTATACAGAATTGAAGCAGTCATGTGTTTTCTACAGTACTAAACATGAGAAAGCTTGGAGTAGCATAAAGAAATATATTCCTTGAGAGACCTTAGAACACTCAGCCCTAAATGGGATGTCTCTCAAATATCTCCCTTCAGGGCTCAGGGTTTTCCATGGAAGAGGAGGTAGAAAGATTATAAGAACCAGAAGAGATGGAGAACACCAAGAAAATAAGACCCCTCAATCAATACTATCAAAGTTCCTGTGAGCTCATAGAGACTAAGACAGCATGCACAGAACCTACATGTCTACACTGGGGCTTCTGTGTATTTTGGCTTTCAGATTAGTGTTTGCATGGGATTCCTGAGTGTGTAAATGACTGGGTCTCTGATTCCTATGCCTTCCCTTGGGCTCTTTTTACTTCTCTTTGTCTTATCCAATGTGTTACTTCCTGTCAGGTGAGTTCTAAGGATCAAACTCAGGTTGTCAGGCTTGGTAGCAAGTGTCTTTGCCTGCTAAGCCATCTTGCTGACCCCAAAGAATTATACTCTTGGAAATAAAAAGAAGGTATGCAATCTAGGGGCCTGCTCTCAAACCTATGCCCTTAGCACATGGAGGACAGGCTAAGATCATAGACATTTGCTGAGGCAAATGTTGTTCTTGGGAGCTGCAACTTAAATACTAAAAAACTATTGTATTACTGCCAAGATCCCACATAATATTAATAAGAATTCAATAGAGTCCTTGTGAAGAAAAAGTGCTGACTGTCTCCCAAATAGTTTTTTGCACACAAGAGCTAAGTGAGTCCTATTATCTATGTAAAAGAATGAAAACTGTAAAAAGCAACTAGTAAGATCCAAGTAGTAGAAAGAAAAATATCCTGTCGTTGGACTTGACTTTTCAAGAAGGAAGGGGTAATTGTCTTCAAGGACACAAGTGGACATCCTCTGCTGAAAAGGAGTTAGTTAAGCATTTCCAGGAAGAATTCACACAAGAAAGCAAGGGGGCGGCTGAGTGGAGCTTGACTCTCTAGTAAAATGCATGTCTACAGGGAAGCTAAGGCCATGGACATAGCACAGCTTTATGTTCAAGCCAATACTGGATGAATGGCAAAGACCAATGCTTTGGAGCAGTAATACCAATATGGAGGTTTAGTAATGAGAAGTTTCAGGAAGGTGCTGGATGGTGTGAAGATGTGATGGCCCTTTCTACGTGGATTTCCTATCCTTGTCTGTGAGGTAACTCTTATTTTAGAGCTCCTACCAGTTTTTGAACATGGAAAAGCTTCTGGGTTTGGCTGTGGTGGGATCACTATCTGGATTGGAGAAGGGCTCTGCAGCTCCTGGGCTTTGTGCCTTGTGAGGGTGGCGCAGTCCACTCCAGTGTAGCCCTTCCTGTCATAAATAAGACACTTTCATTTCACTGGTGGAGTGTGCTGTTCCTCGGAATAATGACTTTCCAGTGTGCCTCTGAGCACACAAATATGGTTTTCATTAGCTTTCTTGCCTTAAAAAGAGAATGAAAGAAAGAAAGAAAAAGTAGCGGCAGAAGAGAATCTGAGCAAAATTAATAAGATGTCAATTAACTCCATAAATGCAAATGCATTCCTGCTCAGTTGGCTAGACTAGACTTAAAATGAAAGAATCAGGCGGGGCAGAGATGGATTTTACCCTGTGAAAGAGAGAGAAAGAATTTTTTCTTTCTTCAAGTCCTACTTTCAAGAGAACTGCATCAAAAAGCCTATGTGTGCCCTCCTGACCAAATGAGAAGCCCTGTGTGCTTCTGAGACTGCAGTGCACATTGCAGAGGCAAACTACCTGCCATTCCACACACACCAATAGCATCAGCAGCTTTCCCATCACACATGCATGTGTGTGCACTCCCGTGTCTCCTAGGGCAGCCCATGTAGAGGCTGAATGTGAGGCTGTTCCTCTGTGCGGTTTGGAGCTTCTGCTATGGAATGAGTCATGATAACAGGACTAGCCTTTTTGTCAATGGAAAACTATATCCAATCCTGAACGGTTTTTATGATCTGTTGACTTCTGCCGCGGTCTTTTTTATTAGCCTTTGTTGTTGTTTGGTTTGGGTGGAGATTTTGGGGATTGGGGGCTTTTAGTTTGCTGGTTGGTTGGCTGCTTGGTTTGGGGTTTTTATTACATTTCTGGATATTAAAAGACGAACTCTTCTCAAATCATAGCAAAGAAGGTCAGTTTTTCTCTATAGATAATATGCAAATTCTTTCCAAAATCATTCTTTCTGTCCCTCGAATCAGTGTCCATTTCAGACTCGAGATCATAGCATATCATATGCTTATTTATATTTCTAGAGAGAAAAAAATAACAGTGTTTTAAAAGCATCAAAGAATTAAATTTCCAGCCACAGGTTGTCCCTGACAATTTAGTGTAGGCCAAACTTAGAACACTAAGGCTGAAGCTTGGAGTGTCACAGGGCGGCACCTTCCAGCTCAGCATTGACCTCTTAGATAGGTGTGCTCAGTACCATGTGGAAGGGCAGCTGGCTACCGTTTGAAGCGAGGATGGAGCCTTGGCGTTATATATGGCGCCAATCCCTCTCCTCCTGCAGCCTGCTTCCCCAAGATGTGCACAGCACACAACAACCTCCTGAAAACAAGCTTCCATTTCATGTACCCGTACAACGGGAAATTGTTTCTGGCTTGTTTTTGTTGCAAACAGAGCAACTATTACATATTAAAAATCCCCTGTCGTTTAATATTTGCTTGGCAATGTGCTGGACCCTAATCAAGCCCTTCTTGTCATTAAGTCATGACAACTGTGGCACTGTTTTGATTGGAAGCATGAACTGTAACACTGAAAATCTCTCAGGGCGCAAGCCTCTGCAGCTGTGGATGGCTGCAGCAATTTGCTTCTATGGGGAGTGGAACCTGAGTGACTGCTTTCTGGGGAAAGCTGAATTGGAGTGAAATTTATAAGGTGTGCGGAGATTTCAGATGGAGGTTTTACTGTAAACACAGCCGGGTAACAGTATCCTCATTGAAATAGATACAGAATAATAACAATTGTTCTGTGAATTGGCAGACAGCGTTCTGCTGTTTTTCTAGGGGAAAAATCAAGTCCAAATGTAAATTATGAAATCAGCCATTGCTAGTGCCTTGTAAGTGTTTAAATTGAGTGTTTTCTCAAGATGTGCTGGAGAAATGTTCATTTCTTGAAGACGTTTTGCAGGGTTTCTCAGTAATGTCTTATGACATTAATTATTCTTGGAACAAAAGAAGTGCAAAAGATGTAAATTTCATTTTTCTAAGGATGTAGCTGACTAGACCACCCCCTGCTGTGATTGTGATAGAGGAGTGTCTGCAGAGTATAAAAACACATGTGGGAAGGGCTGGGTCCCAAAACATGAAAAACAAGCACACAGAACTAAAGCTTTGCTTGAGAGCCAAAGCCAAGCCAAGCCTACAATATTTTGTTTCCATGTTGTTTCTTTGTTCTCTTGTTCGTTCCTTCATTCAACCAATAGTCCGTTAAAACATGTTTATTGAGCATCTAGTGAACTCAGCATTCTATGCCAGGTACTGGGAGGTCTCATTTAAAGGCAACTCGCCCACAAGGACAGGGATTCCCGCCAAGAATGTTCTGTCCTCGTTGCTGTAGTTCAGCGAGCAGCTGGACTCCCCAGGCAGCCTTGACACTCAGCAGAAGTCAGGGTGTTTGAATCTGACGGCACAGACCTGGACACACCAAACTGTTCTTCTCACTGTCAGCATCTCCGCTGTTGTGCAGAAGCCATCGTCTAAGGCACTCTTATAACTGGGCATAGTTCTCTGTGGCATCATAGAAAGTGGTGCAAGGCCCCAAACCAGTATATAGAAAATGATTTTTAAGTAGCCTAATGAAAGAAACTATAAATTTCAAGGAAGTCTAAACGTCAAGTATCAGGTATAAACACCAAGATATTACAAAGGCTGCAGAAATGTGGCAAATATATTCTCCTGTAGACAAGAGCAAGATAATACTTGAAGAAGAAACCTCTAAAATATCAGCCTAGACAAGCAAGGGTAAGACTTTTGGGAACTCCTAATCATGATGGCGGATGTCAACACTGTGAGAAACGAGACTAGAGAACATCGTCTCCAGCCTAAGCCAAAGGAGGAAATGAACATAAGCCCCGGACTTAGAAGATGATATGCTCTGAGCTATCGTGAGAAATGATGTCCTGTAGGCCAGAGGCCAGGGGGATGTTAGCTTCACTGGGAAAGGTATAGGACACATATATAGGCATTCTATGTTCCATACCCAGTGTATGCATGCTGTTCCTGGCCTTAAGATAGATGGCTTCGAATTGTTATGTTAACACATAACAATTCTGAAATGTCCCCTGTGCGTGCGTGTGTGTGTGTGTGTGTGTGTGTGTGTGTGTGCATCTGATCCCCAGCTGGTGGCGCTGTTTGGAGTATTTTTTTTCAGTATAGGGTCAGATTTGGGTCACCGGGGAGTCTTTGAGTGTTTCTAGCCTGACTCTGTTTCCAGTCTGATCTTTCTGCTTCCTGATAGGAGAAGCTCTGTCACATCCTGTCACCACCATGAACCTGAGTGTCCGTGCCTTCTCTGAGCTGAACTTAAGCCTCTATAAGCCAGGAGATGAAATTAAATCCCTCTTTCATTATATTGCTTCTGTCAATATTCTCTCAGAATGACCAGAAAAGTCAGATGCAGTGTTAGGAAGCAACAATCACTGGGACCCTTCAGTTTGTAGAAATGGAGGGTGAGGTGATTTATATTTAGTAAAAAGATTATGTGTAAGGTCAGCATTAACTCTCAATTGTATAAACCCAGGAAAAACCATCATTGGGTATGAAACCTTGAGGAAGACATTGCACTTTTTGGACCCCAGTATCCAGCAATGCACTTGTCCTACAAGGGTCTTTGTTACAAAAAGATACTTTTTCCACTATGTGAGTTTGAAAATTATTGCATGCTGTATTTTTTTCAGGACACTCAATTTTCATTTTTAATAGCAGCTCTGTAAATGTCATCCTTAAGAACAATTAGTCAATTTGTGTAACCATGGTTTCCCTATGTTGTACAGCCATGGATTCCTTTGTCCATGTAGTTCCTTTGAGGACTTTGGACATGACTTTAGGGAAGACTGGACTCAGATCTTTTTAAGGTTCCTGGAAGAAAGTTAATCCAAGACAGGGAAAGTGGTGCTGACAGCTGTGAAATCTGTCCCTTCGAGAGCCAGTGCTGGAAGAAAATGGTAGTTTCCAAAGAGAAGACGCTTCCAGCCATTTGTGGCTGATGACAAGTAACGGGGAGGACAGAGTGACATTCCAAAGGGAACATACTCTGGTCCACACAGTGGTTTGGTGCGTTTCCAAAGCATAAAGGAGTTCAGTGGAAATGGTGGCCTCATTCCCCTACTACATTCTGTGGCTGATGTCTCCTTACTTAGGAAAAGCCAGGCAGAAACTACAGGGCCAGAGAGAGCATGGGTGTAGTCCACACCAGATGCCAGCCTTTCTCCTGTCCCCTTATTCTTCCCTGTACCAGCACAGTGGAGACTGTAAGAAAGGACGAGGAACAAGGAAAGAAGCAGCAGCAGTAGCAAAAAGAACAGATGAATATGTGTTGGCTCATGATAATGTTGTTAGGCCAAGTCATTTGTTCTCCCTAAAGTCTAGCAAATAACAGAAACACTGTGCAAAGTTGAAGACACAGGATAATGTTAGAAGGGCAGTGTAGCTATATAAACATCCTGGGTGACGTAGGCAAAGGAGAGAAGGATGGAGAAGGCAGATAATAGAGAAATGCTCATATAAAACATTTTTTCCAAAATAGTGAAGTGTCCAAGGGTCTGGGGGTGGGAAACAAGACAAGTCTACAGAAATGCTCTACTTGAATGCCTAGCCAAGATATTGAATGCAGATAATATTATTGGCATGAACTCAATGGAATATGAGTGACTTCAAAGTTCAAGAGAAATATTTTCAGCTCCATACTGCATACTCATGTAGAACTGTTTGCTGATGTTGCTAAAAGTTAAATCTGTATCCTTGGTATGCTTCCTCCTTGGTGGTGCAAAGGAGATATATGACCTGTCATCTGGCTTTTTCTGATGGGCTGTGTGCACCCCACGTCTGAGGGCCTCCACCAGCCTGTCCCTGTCCCTGTGTCTGTGTGCCTTCCTAACAACCCATCATCATTTTTTGAGCTCATGAGGAGAGTGGTTTTTGAGGGCTTTTGGAAGTACCTACATGTCCTTACTCATTTCATTTTATGAACTCAAGTCCATGTTGTGAATTTGCCTTAATCCCCACAACGGAGCAGCTTATTCTAGATGAGACAGTAGACTTGAAAAAGCAACTCGGATTCTTAAGGTAACTCTGTGCAGGCATGAGCTGCATCCTTGTTCCTGGGTTGTGCTTTGTTCTTTTAAACAGTTGGCTTCTAACACCCCTGTCTAAAATCTGGGAGTTTCCTTGAAACTTCTAGCAGCATCAGTACTAATGAAGACTGTCTCCTTCCTCCAGTCCCAGGGGCATGAGATTTAAGAGAGAGAAAGCAACTTTTGTGGAAATAAGAGAGAAGAAAGCTTATGCCTAAGGGGAGAATGAAAATACAAAGGATATTAGAAAAATTGAGAACAAAGAGGCTGCTGGTAGACCTGAATCCCAGAAGGAACAGAGACTTGGGGACCTGGGCCAGTGGCAAACAGAGCCAGGGCAGCCATGTTTGGAAGCAAATTGAGAGCAGGTATGATGAGGAATGACCAGGAGCCTTTGGAGACAGGTATACAAAGGACAGGCAGGCCATAGGATGTGTTAGGCAAGGCCTGGTGGTCCCCAGGCCAGTTACGGTACAAGGCAGTGAGCATTGGAAGAGAGGTGTGAGTCCTGCCAGCAGCAAGCAGAACACGGGTACCTTCCTCTCTTGACTTGGAGTGTAGGGTGGAGTGCTGAGCGTGCTGCAGTTTGTGGAAAGACAAGTGCTACTGTGGTGTGTGGGAGGTGAACAGCAGAATGTTCCTGTGCTGGAGGATGTCCTTGACACCTGCAAAAATACACCATTGGACATCTCAATAGAATCTGGACGTTTCTGTGATCACAACTGGAAGACTTGCTTCAATCCCTGTGAAGTGCGCACACAAGCCTCTTTTTTAATTGTTTTTATTTATTACAAGTTATTCACTTTGTATCCCAGCTGTAGCCCCCTCCCTCAACCCCTCCCAATCCTGCCCTCCCTCTTCTCCTCCCATGCCCCTTCCCCAGTTCACTGATTGGGGAGATCCTCCTCCCCTTCCCTCTGACCCTAGCCTATAAGGTCTCATCAGGACTGGCTACATTGTCTTTCTCTGTGGCCTGGTAAGGGCTGCTGCCACCTCATTAAAGAGCCAGACACTGAGTTCAAGTCAGAGACAGTCCCTGTTCCTCTTACTAGGGAATCCACTTGGAGACTGAGCTGCCATGGGCTACATCCGTGCAGGGGTTCTAGGTTATCTCCTGCATGGTCCTTGGTTGAACTATCAGTCTCAGAAAAAACCCTTCAGCCTCTTTGTTAGCATGACAGTCTTTGGATTTCTGGTTGAAAGTTTTATTGTTTATCTTATTATACCCTGACCTTGATAGAAGCAAAGGGAGTTGTGGTATAGATACAAATAAGGAACAAATCGTCTTTTCTAATGGACAGGGCTGGTGAACTTATATTTCATAATCCTGCCGATGAAGAGCTTGCTGAAGTTTCATGAATGAGGAGGAGGAAACCTCACAAATATCTCTGTAGGAAAGTCTCGGTAACTGTGGGTACAGAGTTGGCCAAGGTTTGGTTCTTGCCGAGCAGGGTCAGATGCTTGACCTCCAGCAAGCCAGCCAGGGGCTTTCCCATCATCAGATATCAGCAGCTTCAGACAACCGATGTTCATCCCCCATAGAATTTTGGAAAAGTACAGAATTTGCAGATCTCTTCAACTTGTGTTGCTTTAGATGGAAGTAAAAATTCCCCATCTTGCTCAAGATTATGTCTGCTGATCAGGAAAGGAGATGTTTAACCTCAAAAATACTCCCCCAGCTGTGAGCAGACTCCCTGACTTTACTCCTTTCTTTCCAGTGGAGCATGGCCTATCCTCAGAGGCTTACCCTGAGGGGATTGCCCTGAAAACTTTCCAGGATGCCTCCTCCAAAAGCCTACACAAATGTTAAACCCTGCTACCATCCAGCCCTTCTTTGGTCCCTCTGTCCCATTCTCCTCATCTCCTTCCTGCTTAACCACGTGACCTCCAGCAACTTACCCCCCCCCCCCCGCAACATTTTTCTCATCTCTCAAAAGGAATCAGAAAACAATGTAACTTGTAGAGTGGCAGGTTTTAAAGTCAGTAAACACATTTGGCATGTAGCACTTAACTGATAGTTATGGGATGTGCTCTGATGGCAGTGACAGTGGATGGAGAGATAATTACTCTCCTGTTTCCCTGATCAGCAAACGCTAGTCCCCAGTGTCTCTTAGTCTGGCTTCCCCGCAACACTTGTTTATGTCTCCACTGCAGCCTCTCCAATCTTCTGGTCTCTGGCTGCTGGCTCCCCAGCAGATTGGACTGCTCAGGACAAGAGCTATTCTGAACCAGACCCCAAAGGTCTCCCTCACTGACCACAGAGCGTGTGTATGTTGTTATTCAGTTTCCTTCTGTGGCGAAGGAATGAACACCTAAGTACTGCTTCTTTTTATAGCCAGCTCTGATGAGCACATTTGCTGATTAGAAGGCAGGCCTCCCAGAACATTCATTTTGAAGGGGCATAATGATACTCAAGAACCAGGACTATTTCAGACATTTATTGCAAACTCTTTATTTTCTAAAGGGCATGCTTCTTGTTTACTTCCTGCTAACGAGAATTCCCCAGGTGTTGAAAGTTGTTCTTGTGCTCTTTCTAGAAGTGTGTTCACTTTTCAGATTATCCATCCAGAAGATCTGAACAGACCTGCCAGTAAGTTGTCATTTAACTTTGAGAGGGGCCTTTCCCCGCCCTGAGGCTGCAGCAAGCTGTCTCTCCCAGCCAAATGCACCTCACAACTTTTAATCTCACTTCAAATCTTTCATTAGAACTACAGGGGTATTGAAAGATGTATTCATACAATACAAATACAAGTGCATATAGAATGGAAACTAAACTCCCGATTGTGAACTGACAATGCACAGCACTGGGAAGCACATGCCTGTCTTCAAGAGGCTCACACACCACGGTACGGGGCCAGCAAATGCCACCCTTCCCCCTACAGTTAGTGGTGCTGTATCAGGGAGTAGGCTCAAGAAAGGAATACCGTTTTCTAGATGAGCAAGACACAGAGATACCGGAGAACATAGTGCATTCAGGGCTGCAAGTTGCTGAGACAAAGGGATATATAGATATATATATGTGAATGATGTACTTGTTGTAGCCATCTGCAGCCTCTGAGCCATTCGTTTGTTTCCGGAGCTAGAGGAGAAATCTAACCCGATACTAGGCCCTAGCACACAGCACCACGTTTCTTTATAACATTCATGCACTTTACTTTTAAATTTTTTTTAAGTTTTAATTTATTACAATTTATTCACTTTGTTTTTTCTTTTTATGTTACACTTGCTTTGTATTTTCCTTTTTTTCTGATTGGTCAAGTCTATTATAGTGTTCTCCATAATGGGGTTTACTTGATTCAGTTTCTGTTTTCTTTTTTCTTTTTTTTTTCCTTTTTTTCCCTTTGTGTTAGCTCTTTATTTTTTAACATAATTTTTATTTATTACAACTTATTCACTTTGTATATCAGCTGTAGCCCCCACCCTCATCCCCTCCCAATCCTGTCCTCCCTCCCTCCTTCATCTCCTCCCATGCCCCTTCCCTAGTCCACTGATAGTGGAGGTCATCCTCCCCTTCCATAGGACCCTAGCCTATTAGGTCTCATCAGGACTAGCTGCATTGTCCTCCTCTGTGGCCTGTTAAGGCTGCTCCCCCCTCCGGGGGAGGTGATCAAAGAGCCAGCCACTGAATTTATGTCAAAGACAGTCCCTGTTCCCCTTACAAGGCAGCCCATTTGGAGACTGAACTGCTATGGGCTACATCTGTGCAGGGTTATCTCCATGCATGGTCCTTGGTTGGAGTATCAGTCTCAGAAAAGACCCTTGGGCCCAGATTTTTTTTGGTTCTGTTGCTCTCCTTGTGGAGCTCCTGTCCCTCCAGATCTTTTTATCTCCCCCTTCTTTCATAAGATTCCCTGCACTCTGCCCAAAATTTGGTATCTGCTTTGATACCTTGCCGTGTAGAGTCTTTCAGAGGCCTTCTGTGGTAGACTCCTGTCTTGTTCTCTGTTTTCTCCCACTTCCTATGTCTATCCCATTTGCCTTTCTGAGTGAGGACTGATCATCTGACAGGGGGCTAATATCCAGACTATATAAAGAACTCAAGAAGTTAAACAGCAACAAATCAAGTAATTCAATTTAAATATGTGGTACAGAGCTAAACAGAGAATTCTCAATAGAGGAATATCGAATGACAGAGAAACACTTAAAGAAATGCCCAATGTCCTTGGTCATCAGGAAAATGCAAATCAATGCAGGGACACTGACAAAGCTCAGCTGTATGCTGTCACTGA
The DNA here is from genome assembly GCA_028658305.1 of Pachyuromys duprasi. NCBI lineage: Eukaryota > Metazoa > Chordata > Mammalia > Rodentia > Muridae > Pachyuromys > Pachyuromys duprasi. The sequence goes on from CM053743.1 coordinate 33,906,602, forward strand.
ACTGCCTATAAGCCTTCCCGGTGTGAGTATGTCTGGGCCTCACCTGATCTCTCCTGCCTGATGAGCCAACTATGGAAGTACAGGGCCTCAAGGGCCACCTGCCATGGCACATGTGTGCTCAGTGTGCTGCTGGTCCTGTGCACTGTGCTGGAGGATGCAGAGCAGCGGGGGTTGGGGGTAGGATCATGTAGCACTCAGGCAGCTTTGTGGAACACACACACACATAGACCACTGGTGAGCTGCTGAGTGAGACAGGCCACCCAGTAGCCCATGAGTTCCTCTCACAGCTCAGAGCAATCCAGGAGGGCTCAAAGAGAACACGGCAGCCATCCTCTGTCACTTCTTGAGACTCCACAGGAACCTGTCGGGCCTGATCAAATGACTTCAGAATGTCATAGCTTGCCCAAGAATGACCTGAATGTAAACCTAGAGATCAAATGGCCACAAATATGGCACGGAGACTTCCAGATTTTGGTAATGATGAATTGAATCGGGAAGATGTTTTTGTATACATGGTGCCTCAGGGAAAAGAGCTTTCCCTCCTCCTATGTATGTAGGGTTGTGGATGAGAAAGCACCACTGTGGTATTGCCTTGGGGGCTCCCAATCGTCTAAATGTCAGGCTCCTCAGAACATCTCTTCTGGCGTCTTTGATTTGCACAGGTGGACACCAGATTGAACAGCAGCAGGCCTGGTGGCCCAGATGAGGCATGTAACTAACCTTCTCAGCCAGAACCGTCTACAGACAGTGAGGCATGCTGTGCAGAGAGGCGAGGGCAGTTTACTTTGCTGACATCCAAGTGTGCCAATCTGAAAACTAGGCCTTTTGCATTTTGTTGGTTTGCACTCCCTAAAGACATCAGTGTGTATGGTTCTGGGAACAGCCCTGGCCCCTCACCTGCCTTTTCTAGTAGGATCAAAATCCAGGACGTTTGGTAGAGAAGCCTCACTATTAAACCTGCAGTTGCTTTGTCTCATGCATGTAGGAAAAGTACAAACTGTGGTAAAGACTTTTTTTCCTGTGGGCTCAGCTGAGTTCCAAATTCAGCACAGCTAAAGTTCAGGGAAGGCTTCTGGAGGAAGGGATACCCAAGATTGAGACCAATAGGTAAGGAGGAGTTACCAGGGAATAGGGAAAAGAATGTTCCACAGAGTGGAAATAGCTCATGCAAAGGACTCAGAAGGAAGAAATCTCACAAGTATCCCAGCTGCAGTACATTGGAGAGAGAGTGGGAGTAAAGCCTGGTGACAAGGAACAGATTGTGAAGGTCACGGTGACACTCTGGCCTCAAGCAAAGCTGCCTGTCTTCCTTGTGGCTAAGGCACAGCACTACACTTAACAAATGCTGGCCACAAAGCATGGCCCATCAGACTTCGTAGAATGGTGTGTACAGCCAGACACGCAGGTAAAAATGCATGCATATGTACACACACACACCAGAATCCAGAGAGAAAACTGTTTTCTTACTGTCAGACACACAGCAGCTGTTCAGTATAACCACCTTCATTTTGTTTGTTTTCACAAATTTTTCAAGTGAGAAACCAAAACAAAAATAGTGTTCCCCATTCATGCAGGTATCACCCACGATTCCTTCAGATTGCTGTCGTCTCTCCCTGCCATGTTATTTGTGCAAGAGGAACAAAACTGTATGTGCAGTCTGATGAGAAGGTAATGTCTGAGCACTGCTCATTCTTAGGGCAAGGTTTCTTGCTGTAGGTGACGATCAACCCTCATGACATCGTTCTCTGTCATCTTATGAGGCTGAGCACGAGACTAAAGATGGAAGACCTGAACACTTGCCTGTCTACACTGAGAGGTTATGCCACACACGTGCCTTTAAGGTCCTTAGTGCCTAAGGTCTATTCCCGAGAAGGCACACATCCTTCTTTCTCCAGGTCCAAACCCTTCCTCTTCAGCCTTTTGAGACAGGATCTGACTGGTAACTCAGGATGGTCTGGAACTGTCAATCTTCCTGCCTCAACTTACTGTGTGCTGGAGTTACACCACACCCAGACAAGTTGCCTGTTCGGATGTTTTTATGTTCCTAAGGAGCACATGAAAAGCCATCACCAAGTCTCCGAAGGATAGGCCAGTGCTTGCTGGTGCAGCCACGGCAGACCTCCCAGACCCTGGTTCCACTCTGAAGTGGGCTGCTCAAGGCAGGACTCTCTGTCTACACCTGCCCCTGGGGAGCATGAGAGAAGCCACACTAAAGGCTTTTTGTGCCTCTCATTCCTACCACAGAAAGCCTTAGTGGCCGAGGCCACCTGTGTTTTCCCAAGAGCTCTTTTAAGCCCTTGATCCACTCTAGAGGGCCTCTCTTTGGATGGCTGAGGGAGAGGAAAGCAGCCTAGAGCTCCCTTCAAAAGCTACATGTGGAGCCAACAATAACAGCTCACTGCACACAGGCAGGGGCCAGGCTGGAGGGGGTCAGCTCATACAACCCCAAGGATTCCAGCCTGCAGCCCAGGGAGGGACCCTGGGTTTGCGGCTGGTGGGTCAAGTTTGCTGGAACCAAACCTAGTCTGTAGCCTGTGGGAAGTTGTGCATGCCCCCAAAGCAAGATGAAAGTTTAACCCTTGCAAGCTGCCTGGTGTGCCCTTCTGAGGACTTAAACTTGCAGATGTATTCAAGAGCTCATCTTAGGTTTGGAGACAAGATTATCCTGGGCTTCAGTGAGTAGTTTCAGGGGGGACCTGCAGCACAGTCTTCCTGTTTCCTCTCTCTGGCTGACCTTGCTTCTTCCGTGAGGATGTTTTCTGGGCTGGGCGTAGCACTGGCCACAGACCACATGTATATGGCTTTGAGGCCAGGAGAGTCATAAACAGTCCAGCTCTGCTTTTCTGAGATGTAATGGGCTAAACTGGATCATTTCATGTTCTTCTTTGTCCTCTCACCTCAAACCCACAAACCTCTACAGCTGCTCATCCCGAAGTCAAAGTATTCCTTTCCATATCTCAAAAGGGGGGGGGCAAGCTCCAAGCCATGGGAACATGGACCCATTGAGATGGTATGTAAAGTTACTGGGATGCACAATCAGGGACATCTTGAAAGCTGAATGAACCATATAAAGACAATTTTTAAAAGGAAAGAAGACTCCAGTGTTTTTCTATTTTCACTGCATAGAAGGCCAGAGTGGAGTTCCACTGAGGCTCAGAATCTGCTCCAGCTGCACACTGCATCTCCAAGTCCTTGCTGCAGCCAGGAGACAGTGGGCCCTAATTGCTAGAGAGGCTTGGAATGTCACCACAACCCTGTGGGTCCCGCTGTCCCCTACAAGTGAATCTTGGGCTTTTTCTGACTTGGGGAGGAAGGAATGTGGTAGCTAGTGCTATCACAGTCAGGCTGAGCTTTTCTTTGTGCCTTATGCTCTTTTAAACTAAGCACAGGGTCGTGGGCAGAGAGTGACTCAAATCACAGCCCCAGGATTTCAGTCACTGGTTCTATGCTGTTTAGGTACAATGTCCCCTAGTAAGATGTGGCATTGAGAGCCAGCCCAGCTCAATATGTTCACTGCCTCACATGCAGAAGGGAGTGGGTAACTGCCGAGCTCATGGAGAAAATGCAGTAGAAGGCGTGTGGGATTTGACAATGCTCCGCTTACAACACCTGCCACCTGGCTGAGCCTTTTTCCAGCTTTCTCTCTCTCCTTTTCCCTTACTTCTTTCTTTGGAGATACTTTTGAAAAGTATTATGTCACCAAATACAAATAGTGCTTCAATACATATCAGTTTTCCAGATCAATCCAAAAGGAGATAGACAATTTGAGGTTGTGTATTAGTACTTTCTCAACACTCTGATCAAATGCCTGACAAGAAATAAAAAGGGAGAAAGATTTATTTAGGCTCAAAGCTTGAGGGGGAGACTGTCCATCATGGCATGGAAGATGTGGCAGCGGGGATTCTGCCTGCCATGGCAGGAGATTGCAGCTGCCTTTTTACTTAGCACCAAGCAGCCAGGAAGCAGTGGTAGGGGACCCAGGAGCAGGGCCGCGCACTATGACCTTCAAGGCCTGCCTCCCGCAATACCCTCTCACCAACGGGCGCCACCTCCTAAAAGTTTTAGAACTTCCCAAGGCACTCCACCATCTAGAGACCAGATGTCCAAACACAGGAGCAGGTTCTGTGTGTGCCTGTGGGGTGGGGGGTTTGAGAAGAACAGTGGGAAGGGGACAACAGGCAGACTTTCTCTTGAAATCATAACATATATTTTGTTCACTACATGTCCGGACCAGACATGATGCTAACTCCTGGTCAAACAGAAACAAATCTGTCCTTGGTCTTAAGCAAGGACAGAGGAGGAATGCACAAGCTAGCAGTGTGCATAAAAATGCAGGAGTTGTCATTCATAGATAAATTAACTCCTCCGGCAAAAAAATGGGTTCGTAAAGTTTTTGATGAGGATGGATACATTTCATGGGATTATACAAGTATAAGCATTCTTTCCCGTTGTTTTGCATTAGTTTCTTTGTATTGTAAACAGAGACAGCAGAAAATTGGCAGCCACACCTCTCTCTGTGGCATCTCACAGGCAACAGGACTTCTCCCACAGTGTGGCTCAACATGGAGAGCAGGGCAGAGGAAAAGCAAGAGCTCTGGAGTCCAAGCCCAGCCCCACCCACGCCCAGAAGACGATGGACCATGTGGCGTTTGCTGTGGGCCCCTTACCCCTGAAAGGTGGCCCCTGGGTGCAGTGGGCCAGCTGTTATCAGACTGCTGTCACTGAACTTGGTGGCTTTAGTCTGCCCTCCACCTTGACAGAGAAGGACTGCTGCCAGAAAGCTCAGTTGCCTTGACTGAGGTACTAGAGAGCCAGGAGTAAGGTCTATCTCTCTAGCACCAAAATCGATGTTGTTTCTCATTCCGGAGGGTTCAGGGGCAGCATAGGATGCTGGAGACTTTTCAGAGCAGTAAAAATGGAAAGGGATGAGGGGGAGATGCAGAGAATCCCCTACGTTTGGTCATGCTCTGTGAAAAATCAATTGGTCTAGAATATTTGGGTATCCCCTCCTGTGCTCCTTAACTCTTGCAGTAGCTCCTCATGTCTCCCTCAGGGGAGCTGCTAGCCCGATGGTGTCCTGGGTTGGCCTTGTGCCTGCTGCTGGAAACTGTCCCTTAGAGTCACCTCTGATGCTGGCCTGTCCCAGCTGCAGCTCTCTTGCTATGGAGGATGCCTAAGGGTTGGTCAAGATGCCTGTGCACTCTCAGGTACAGCCATTAAGGCCTGTACTTCAGGACAATCCCCCAACCCTATAGTTTGTTTGAGACCTTTAATCTCTTCCATACTGCCTCTGTCTCTAGCTCTTTTCTCCTGAGGTCAAAATCTCAGTCTTGGAAAGAAAGCACCTGTCGCAGAGAGTCATGGTGATTTCAGTTAGGCCCTTGGCTGTTTTTCTCATCACAGTTTGGAAGCTTGGGGTAGAGCTCCAGCAATGCTGTCAACTTTCCCCTGGTGCTTATGAATGGCATTTGTTTCCACCACCGGCTCTGTGTGTGCCAGTGGCTTGCCACTGTCTGTTCCTTTCATCTTCTTTAAGACTAGTCATTTGTAGCAGAGAGACAGCACATGTGAAAAATTACATGAAGCCTCCAAACTCTGGAGACCAAAACAGAGCTGCTCGTATTCCTGGTTCACACAGAGCCACAGAAGGCATCCGGACAACTCAGTTGCAGCATATAAGTACAGCACCCAGTTAATGAAAACAGGCTTTATTCTTAAAGGCTGCCTAAGGGAAATGATCTATTATACAGATATGTGTGTGTTTTAGGTTTATACCTCATCTCATTCCAAAAGAATTTGACGTGGCTTTGGGAGAAATATTGGAAGATAAGACAATCAAAGTTCAAAATTTTACTGGCAGAAGCCTGGGCTTCCAGAGTCAAAGCTTTTCTTAGGATTAAAGGTATTTCCCGTTGCTCAGCAGAGGGTAAATAGCTAGAGGCTGTTGACTCAGAAGCGACTCTAGAGGGAGCTCTAGACTGCAGTCTGTCTCTAGGACCATCTCATCACCTCAGACCCATCCCTCAGCGTCAGCGCAGTCTTGCTCCCAAACTGAGCCCATCATGAGAACATTTATTTCCCGTTCTTCTGGGCTCAGTGAGTGATACTCTGTCTTTTCCTGGTCCTCATCCTCCTACAGTACAAGGACGAGAATGGGAAATTTGAACACAGTAGATGTGGGAAGCCTGCCTTTTTACCATCCTAAGGGTTGGTCAAGGTGCCTGTGCACTCTGTGGCACAGCCACTAAGGCCTGCACTTCAGGACAACCCCCCAACCCTATAGTTTGTTTGACACCTCTGATCTCTTCCATACCGCCTCTGTCTCTAGCTCTTTTCTCCTGAGGTTCTCCTTGACCATCCTTTTTACCATCCTTGAAACCCGAAAGTTCCACAGCAGCCTGGCTGCCCTTTGTTTCCTTTTCTTTAAGTGGGAGGAGTATCTGTACCAGCCTCAGTGATCCACAAGCGCAAGGGTGGAGTGGTGATGCGATGGCGCCAGAGTGCTTCAGTGTGTCAGTGTTCAGTGCTGGCGCCTAAACACTGCAAGGAACCCTCTCTGTCAGCAGGTGGCTCGCGGAGCCCAATGACACCAATCATTCAGCTCCCAGCACTGTTGGGTTCCTGCAGGCCTGGTTTGCTCGGCGCTTCTGACCCAGGCTCTCCAGTGCTGCTCATCACCCCACCCCAGGTTCCTTCTCCCTGCTCCCTCTCAGCCCACTCGCCCGATACTCCATACAGCAGCCCACCTGGAGCCCAGGCTGCTCCAGGTTCCTGTGTGTCTGTCTAGATTTACCTGCCCTCTCCCCTCAGCCCCGGTTCTGACAGAACCAAATGGGGCTGGAGAGATGGCTCGGCAGTAAAGAACAGGGGCTGCTCATCCATTTCCCAGAACACACATGGCAGCTCACAACAATCTATAATTCCAGTTCCCGGGAATCTGGCACTCTTACACAGACATACATGTAGGCAAAACACCAATGTGCATGAGATAAAAACAAATAAATTGCCTTTTTGCCCTTTTCTCTCTCCACCTTCCCCTTGCCTTCCTCTCTCTTCTACTCTGCTTTTTCTCTGTCATTCACTCTGTGTCCTCCTCCTCTCCTCTTTCTCTCTGCATGTGTTTTTACTCTTTCTCTCTGTCCCCACTCCTCCTGAGCTGCTTCTAATAAACCTGCATCTATATGATTAAAAAAATCCTTTTTAAAAAAGAAGTGAACATGAAACTAATGCTGAAGAGCTACAGCAAGATTTCATCTTTCTCTTTGTTGGAGAGGGGCTCAGTCCTTTAGATGTGTGATGGCTATTCTTAGTTGTCAACTGTACCTGGAATTGTCTAAAACCCATGCAACTGGATATACCTGTGAGGGATTCTCCTTGACTGAATCATTTGAAGTGGGAAGACCCATCCTTAATTTTCATATTCTGAGGTAGGGAAATCCACCTTTAATTTGGGCCACAGTTTCTGGTGACAGCCTATCAACATGAAAGAAGGAAACACCAGGAGTTTCTCTAGGGAGCCCTGACTAATACAAGATGTGCCATAACTGTTTTAAAACTATTTTGTCATTCTAAAATACTCTTGATAATAGAGGTAAACAAGATAGACATGGTTGGGGTAGACTGAGATAGCCTGGCTAATTGTGTGATTTAAAAGGTAGTGAGTGGGGGAGGAGAGGAGAGATTGCTTAGTCCTTAAAGACTAGGCTAACAACAAAAAATAAAAGTGGAGTTTTGTTCTGTGTGGTAGATTATACATTTGGCATGACCACTTGACTTCAAATGTCCTAATTGAATGTCATAATCTTTTTGATTCTTGCATATAAGTCAACTATGCTCCCATAATTCATCTCTGCCTCATTAGCATCTTAAGAGTGGGAATAAAGTTTCCCCTATCCATGGACTGATGGCCAGCCTCACCTTTTCACCTTGTCTGGGCTCCTTGTGCAATACACAATAGGACAACCATATGAAAAACCTTCAAGAGGACAATTAACTCTAAACATATCAGCAGGGACATTTGGGACCGAGGAATGCTTGTGCACAGTGATTGTTGGTGCTCACTGTAACAGAAAACAAGGCTAATAAAAATGCACTGGGCATGGCTACACTGAGGGTGTTCAGTGCTTACAAACTTTAGTGGAACATTTGTCTCATTAAACACAAGTATACAATTAAACATACATCTAAGAAGACAGCTTTCTTATGGGGCCAGTTCATCCTTCGTGAGCCACTGAATCATGTAAGCTGTCTCCTCCTTTTGACCCTGCTTCTGCATTTCTTTGAAGAGGATAATAAATGAGCAGGTTAAATTTGCCTCTGACATTAACTACTGTCCTTATGATGCCACGGCAGATTATCTGAGAACATTTGGATGAATGATACATCATCTCCAGCCCACTTAGACATGCAGGAGGAATCAGCGGAAGGGGAAGGAGGCGTGAGGGATGAGAGGGAGGAAGTCAGGAAGCTGAGGCCAGAAGGTGGACCGTGAAGGGTGGAGGGTAGGGGTAGGCCAGCTGGGAGATCTGTGGGAGAAGCAATGATGGAGGGCTGATGTCATCATTACCCAACAGAAGAGTGAGAACCTCATAAAACAAAATGATCAGGCATATTGAAAAGAAAAATTTAAAAATCGTTCAGAAAGAAAATGTATAAAAATTTAATATCAAATCACATCATAAGATTAGGTCTGGCAAAAGAGCAGATTGGTCTGAATACAGGAATTCCTGCATTCTTTCAGAGGCATTTCTGGAAGCATGTGGTTGCAATTTTATCTACTTTCCATGTCATATCTAAAGCAAACAAACCAGTGAAACTAAAAAAGTCCTAAATGAGAACAGGCCATGTTAAAATACTATTGTAGGCTTAGATTTTTCAAAAACGTATCTTATTTAGGGTTCTTAAACGACTCTACCTCCCTTCCAACTCCTCACCACTAGTTAGGAGAGTGGACAAGGGATACAGACCTCTCTAGCTATTTCCTGCTGGTTAGGGTCACTGGATTCTTTAGGGCAATACCAATCTCAGTCATCCGGAATTCAGAAGTCCAGTCCAACAGCAAATGGTAGCAGCACTCTTGAAACATTCTCTGGAGCCTTTCTTTCTAGGAGCTTCTCAGAGCAAAGTTGATGTGATGCTAAACGATGCAAAGCATAGCAAGGCAATGCAAGGTGACCTCTGTCTGTCTTTGAGCTCATATCTGTGTGTTCTCAGAGTCCAGACAAGGATGTTTTCCAGCTGGCAAAAACCATGGCCCGCACACAAGGTTGTTTCTAGCTGGAAAACATCATGTACTTCTCACGAGTCTGTTTTCAGTGGTGGATAAAGCATTTCTATCCCACATTTGGGACCAAAACAAAAACATTCCCATAAACAACAAAGTTTTTAAAGAAACCAAAATGTCCACTACATACGATAGTATGATATTGTATTGTGTTATATGGGAAATTACAGTGTGGATAAAGGCAAAACTCAAATTGTGATCCTAATGATAATATTTCTTTAAATTACCTCCCAGTATATTTTTATCTATAGTGATCCTTTTATGATCAATAAATGTGTTTATATTTTCAAAGGATCTTAAAGGACTATCTGTACCACTCATATAACTGGAAACATCATCCAAGTTTTCTGCTGATTTAAACAGTTGTCTCCTCTGTTCACCATTTAAGAAACAAATGGGCACCCAGGTTAGAAGATAGCTTCCTCCTATGTTAACCAATTAACCAGAACCACTAACTTGGCTTCTCTGAGGCTTCAGTTTCTCATGTAAAAATTCAATACAGTCCTCCCAAGATTATTGTTACTACTAGAGATAAAATGTATGAGGCATGGGTGCTCTTCAGCTTATAGCAAGTTACAGCCTGAGAATCACATCGTAAGTTGAAAATGCCTTCATTTGAAAATGCATTTAAGATGTGTTATATGAAGAGTGATGGAAATGCATTTATCTTCCATGGCTGGGCCATACAGCACATTGTAGACCCTCAGTTGTTTCCTGTCATGACCGCGTGGCTTCCTGGGAGCTGTGTTTGCTGCCACTGCCCAGCATTACACAAGAGTACAGTGTTGTGGATACCTAGCACCAAAAAGGGGCAAAAACAGCTGTAATTTCTACCGAATCAGTCCTGCTCTTACACCATTGTAAAGTTATAAACCATAAACCACTAAATCAAATCAAGGAAATCAGGGGACACCTGTGTTCAGAACAAGAAGATGGCTAATAGCTCTTGTTCTCATGTTGCATAAAATAATGCTAAACATCTTTACAATCAAGAAAAGCAGGCTGGGGCATGGTGGGGCACACCATTAATCCCAGCACTAGGGAGGCAGAGGCATGTGGATCTCTGTGGGTTTGCATCTTGCCTGGTCTACATAGTGAGTTCCTGGCTAGGCAGAGTTACATAGTGAGACCCTGTCTTTAAAAAATAAAAAGAAAAGGGAAAATTAGGAAGGGTCGGGGGAGAAGGCATGAACGAACAAAGGAAGGAAAGAGCATCAGTGCATTATCCAAAACAAGGGAAGGAAGTGGTGAGATTAAGTCAGGAAAAATAACCACATGTAAAACCACTCTGGAGTGCATTTATCATATGTGAAATGAAAATGGAGACTTCATTGTTGTATGGAAGGAGAAACTGTAGCAGAAATGGAGTAAATTCTGCCATACACTTCATGAAATGCTATAAAAATGCAATGTAATCTCTGGGAGAATAAAATCTCTTCTTCAAGGTTACACTGCAGTTTAGGAGGAAGCTAGTCTGTTAAACAAAAATAAAGACAGTGTGTTACATCAACTAAAGCCTGTTTTGCTTTTCTAATTTTTTTCTTAATGCTTAGAAATCTGAGTAATAGGTGCAAGCATTCTCACAGTCCATCCTCCAATCTCAAATCTTCTCTGTCCCAAAGGCAAGGCATTGTATGTTAGACAAGCATGGCCCAGGAGGGAGAAGAATAGAGCACACTGCTCCCTTCCTCACCATGACTTAGACTAATGGTTCTGGTTCTTTCCTTTCACCTGCAATGAGTATTTGAACAAGGCCACAACTGTCTAGCCACACTTAGAATGCACTGGCATTTCAATCCGGTTGTTTCTATGTCCAGCCCCTACAATTACCAAAGCTTTGAGCATTACTTAAGGTTAAGGCATGTTCTGTTCCCCAGCCTGCAACAGTCCAAGCAAAAGGTGTGACTGGCACCTTCTGCCTTTCCTTGGACATACCAGGTCCTCTTCTGTACAGCTGAGGCTCTCTGTGAAGGAGGGGAGAGGATCGGCAGGGTTCATCCCCGGCACTGCCATATATTGACACCTCACCCCCTGGTCTCACGAGTCCCCCATCATGGATCTTCCTCTGTTGTAGCTGGAATGGGTCTCCGTTTCCCCTCTCCCAGCTTATGATTTCTTTCTGGCTGTTCTCTCAGCTAGAGGAATGTTATTCTGTCTCTCCAGGCATCATGACGTAATGCAGCATGGAGCCAGTTCAGTGTCATGCTTCTCAGTTTTTCTGTCGTTTGCGGGTGTGAGGATGGTGGCACTCTTCAGGAGAACTCACCTTTCTCATGATCCTCCTGCCTCCACTGCCTTCAGCAAATCCTGCCTATCGCTGGCCACCATAACTGGACTCACCTTTCTGTAAACCCTGTTTAAAGACATAGTAACCTGTCCTCTACAGATGTTGAGAAAAGGATAGGAAACTGAAATGGGCCTAGAAAAGCACTTCCTGCTCCATGGCACAGTGGTTAAAGCATTGTGTGCATGGAGAAACATCCTGAGCAAAAATGCTTGTGGGGGAAAGGGCCGACAGAAAGTCCGAGTGTCCTCAGCTTTTAAAAATTCCAACCTCGATGAGTGTGAAGAGGACAGAACAGTGATCGCTCACTTCAAATCCTCTCCAACTATACCTGCTTTCAGATAGAAAATCACATAACATCATGTCCAGAACTCTGACTTCTCTAAGTGTTAGGTGAATTTCCTACATAAAATTTCCACTAGAAGCGTTAAAAACTGAGTCTGTAACCTTTTATGTGGTGTAGACTTTTGTTTTCTCTTCCCATCACAGATTCTTCCATGTGGTCTAGAAATTTTAAATTTTGAATTAGGTGTTTTTCTCAGTGCATCTTGACAGAGCCTCATTTTGTGGAATGAGAGGTGTGTGCACCCCCACAGGATGCAGAGCACTGTAGCTGCTGGGGATGCAGAGCCCTCACCTCTTAGATAGCACAGGCCTTGATCTTGACCTTTGATTGCCAGCTACAAGTTTGCAGAATAAGGTTCTCTCTGATACAGAAAGCAAAAAGTTAAAAAAAAAAAAAGTCCAAGGCCTTACACATGTTCTACAGCTTTAAGAAAACCTGATAGGATTTTCTTTTCTAATCACCAGGGAAAAGGGGAGGGCTGGACGCTGTTACAGGCCAGAGTGTGTGCACTTGCAAGCCCTGACACCTGCCAAACTCAAGAGAGGCCGACTGATTGGTTGTGCCTCTTTCCGCCCCTCCGTGCCTATCAGGAGAGACAGAACAAAGACCAAGTGTATAAAGACTAGCCTGCCACTTCTTCTCCCTCATGAGTGTCATAGGAGAAGTCATTTCTTGGCTATTTCTGCACCATTTTTAGTAGCCCCAACCTTTCTGGTTGTTTTCCTTATCTGAGGACATTCTCTGGTGTGCTAAGGGATCCTTGGATGAACATAACTGGCATTCAGTGTCATCTGTTACATATTTGGAAAAACATTTTTAAGCCTAGCTCAACCCTAACCTGCTGTCTTTGACCCAGAATTCCAGACAGATTCTCCATTCTTCTAAAATCACAAACACCCAGTATTTGTGTTTCTAAGCTAATTTTTAACCTACAGCAACAAAAAATTACATCTGGCATTTTGCAATCTTCTAAAAGAAGTTTTGAAAACACCTTTAGGGTGTGATTTATTAATAAAACTTGTATTGCTTTGTAATGTAGTTCTTTCTGAAAGGCACTAGACACCCATGCAATATCAGCACTCAGATCCCTAAAGTCCCCAAGGTGACATTAGGCATGCCATTGAGAATGCATCTGGGATCCTGGGGAACTTGAAAGGTTCCTCTTTTAGTATTTAAGATGAAACATAAGGCTAATTAATAAAACATGGTGCTAAGCTCTGTGCCAAATGAAAGAAATATTTATTGGAAATAACTGAAATGACTTTTCTGCAGTAGGAAGGGCCCTCTCCAGACCCTCTGAAGAATGCTGAGTATGCTCATATGTTTTCACTAACACATGCTGAAGGCTTTGCCCAGCTTTCCAGAGCCAGAGCAGCTCCTCAAGGACCACCCCTTTAAAAGGGCACAGTCACGCAGTCAGACAATATTAAGTAAGTGTGTTACCATCAATACTCTCTAAGAGTGAAGAGAAATTGGAAAGCATAAATTGTCTGAGACTTCATTTTATGAATCCAAATTAAATGAACAAGGTCTGTATTTAAATACCCGTGTCTTGCTCAAAACTCTTCATAGCCTTTTTGTTTAGTTATTTAAAAGAAAATGTACTTTAGGCTACAAAATTCAGCTTAATGGGTTTCAGATGGTTCTTATACTTGTTCACACATTGGGTTGTGAAAGATGGGGACAGGTAAGCAGAATTATTTTCCCCTGATTCCACCATTGGGAAAGGCACAAAACCTAACTGTTTATCACTGGAGAAACTGAAGACATCCCACAAAACCAAGAGGACTCAAATGCTGGGTTAAGTGTTGCAAATGACTGTGTGTGTGTCCCTCTCTGACTCACCAAGAACCACCGTGTCTTGTTTAGGAATCCTATTTTACAAACTCTTCGACATTCACTCTGTCACATCTCAGCCACCGTTGGGTTGTGTATACTCCCCCACCCACCCAAAAGACCCTGGCCTCAGAGAAACTTACATTTATGAGCCTTTTCCAAATATGTTACCACTGGGAAGAGTTTTGATGTGGTGTCAGTCACCTTGGGGCACTTTTTGTTTCCTTGATAAAGAATTAAAAACCAACTTATGTTTTCAGGGCAGTGTTCACAGAGCACCTTTGTCTATGGTGGGTTTTTGTTTTTTTTTTTTTGACCCAGTATTGAAGTAGATATTTTATGGGGCAGTAGAAAGTGTTACTTTAAAAGATATACCTGTACTCAAATTCCCCAACTTGTTAGTAGTGATTTTAGTATTACTATATGCTCCCTCCTCTTGTCTCAATATGAATATATCTGTGCCTTTGAATTAATTCCCCTACTGGACTCAGTAGCATCACTGACTTCCTATTTGGGAACCAGACTATGACATGAGTAAGACCTGCTTTTGTGACTCCCACTGTCCACCCATGTTTTCTTTCCTGGCATCATGTGAAGGCATGCCGAGTAACTGTGTATGTGTTCAAAACCAAGGCTGCGGTGAAACTGCTTAAAAATGCAACACCACCAAGCACTGTCTGAAACACCCTGGATTTCTACATTGAATTTTGAGTTAGGTTTTGGGTCTTGCACATTCAGAATTCTTTTTGCTATTGTCAGTGTTCCCACAACCCACACTTCAGTGTCAGGCCCCACATGGGGCTGCAACCCATACTTTAAGAGGCAGGGCTCTGAGGAGACAGGATGAGCTGGGATTGGATGGAAGGGGAGGAGGTCCTCCCCCGTTGGTGGACTTGGAGGGGGCGGGGAGGAGATGAGGGAGGGAGGGGGAAGGTGGGAGGAAATGAGGGAGGGGGCTATGCTTGGGATATAAAGTACCTAACCTGTGATTGATACAAAAATAAATAAATTAAAACAAAAAAAGAGGCAGGGCTCCAGATAATGAGAACACTCTCTGTTTGTGACTAGCTTCCCTTGGTTATGGAAGGTTGCCATTTTCTTCATCTGAATGGTCTCAAGTCTCAAATATAGGAACTAATGGATTCTATAAATTAAAACCAACACATTATTGATGGGATCAAGGAAGCTGACCTTTCAGCTCCCAAAACTGGGAAGAGACCCTCGATGGGCCTCATGATCCTACACACAAAGAAACTAGCAGTTGTCTAAACAGTACTTGTTACTGAGACATTTTAGCTTAAGTATTAAGATTTGAGATGAGTGCTCACCAAGACAAAGTAAAAGCATCTTCTTTGAACACGTATTCAACTACAATCATAAAATTATTTTGTCTGCTTTACAACATGGCTTCTCTTCTTTGCATGTAGCAGAAAAAAAGAGTCATGGATGCCATTCATTAAAGATCACTGCAGTGATGTAGTTTGGGTTTATCTACCATGAAAACCAAGTCTGTAGTGTTGGCAATGAGAGATGGGAAATGACTGAAGCATTTGAATTTGGCTTGGTGGATCCACTGTCCTTATCATGCATGTCTGTCCCTTTACTTGTTTGCCTTTGAAGACTTGTCTGGCAGTGTGCAGGGTGAAGATACATACCTTGTGTGGGCTGAACTGTGCCATTGTCAGATGCCGTCACAGTAAAGTAAGGGATCCAGTAGTTCACACTGGATCCCTGTTAAAATGACCTCACCAGGAGAGCGAGGAGTAGAAATCATAAAATTATGCTCACAGTGTGCTTTAACAAGTACTTGTTTCCTGATGTGGACTGTTTTAACTGTGCCTGTCATGCGCATGTCCCTGAAATAAATCTGGATGGAGCAGAGGCAAACATCATAGGCTCACTGCTTCCCCGTGCTTGCTGTGTGGGAGGCTGAGCTGGCTGCTGACAAGTCTTGAACAGTAGAGAGCAGTAGAGGAGTGTGAGAGCTCACAGCCCAGCAGAAGTCAGGAGCTAAGAAAGAAAGAAAGAAAGAAAGAAAGAAAGAAAGAAAGAAAGAAAGAAAGAAAGAAAGAAAGAAAGAAAGAAAGAAAGAAAGAAAGAAAGAAAGAAAGAAAAGTTAAGATAAGCTTTGCTCACTTAAGATGACACTGCGCCCACTGGTGGCTAAAGAGGCTTTTCATCTGTGGTAAATGCATTCATCTGAGGCAGAAATAACATCCGATAGTAAGTGCTCTGTTAGGAATGCTGCTATTTACACTGATAAGTGAGCTATGTGCTTATTATGAGTTAAAGCCCTTTATTTGGAAGAATGGAAACATTCAATGACAATTCCGCGACAGTGCTGTGTGGAAGCAGGCCTGTGTGGAGCTACAGAGGCAGAGCCATCAAAACCAGTGTCACATCAGCCAATGTCAATCTGTAGTCAACGTTCGTGGCATCTGAACCATTTCCCAATAAATATGTTTGGTACTCACCGTGTAGGCAAACGGGACCTAATTCAAATGGATCGCCATTCTGCTTGCTTCCCTTGGCTCTAGTGATTCTCTCTGGTTGGTCGTAGTAAGGGAAGCGTAGTAAGGGAAGCGATGCTAAGAATGGCAGCCAGGCCTTCCCCGTGGCAGACACCTTGCAGCGCCATGGCTGCTGCTGACTCTGTGGCCGTGTGTCTAAGGCCAGTCCCTTGGTTCCCTGAACTCATAGTTTCCCATCCATAAACAATTCCACCGTCTGCAAGAACTCATCCCTGAGTCCTTATTGTCAAACCTTCTTGATTCCAGTGCTGAAATATATGTAGAGCAGACCAAGCATGATGGCCCACGCTTATAATTCCAGCACTTAGGAGGTAGAGGCAGGAGGATCAGGAATTTAAGTCATCTTCAGCTACAAAGCAAGTTCAGCATGAGCCTGAGCTAAACAGAACCTGCCCTCAAAAGGTATGCAGGGGATTGGAGAGATGGCTCAGCAGTTAAGAACAGTCCTCACTCTTGCTAGGATCAGGATTGGATTCCCAGCACCCACATTCTCTCCCCACACATCACTCCAGTTCCAGCGGATCATGTACTCTCTCTGATCTCCATGGGCACTGCACACACATGATGTACATACACACACAGGCAAAAATGCTCATACACGTCAAAGAAATTAATGAAATTTTTAAAAAATTAAGAACATAAAGTAAAATGAAAGGTAAGTCTGAAGCCCATCGCTCCTTCCCAGGCCTCCTGTGCCATCTACAAGGAGTCTGTGCTCTCTAGCCTGCACCACAGCCAGAGCCTTCGCTTGCTGCCCTCCTCCTCCTCCTCCCAGTTCCTGTGATACTATGTCTGAAAACAGATCAGAATGGAGCCCTCCCCTGTGTGGCACCCTTCACTGCTTCCTTTTAACCTCAGGACGCTACTGGAGACTGATGGTGGTCCCCAAGCCTCTGCATGTCACTGCCTTACCCTGTTCCTGCTTCGCATGCTTGCTGACTCAGAGCTTGCCTCCACGCTATTGCCTCATCGGAGGGCTATGCGATTTGATGTTGTTGAACCCTGTGGGTCTTAAATTTTGCCTGTGTACTCAAGCAACTGTGTTCCTTTCTAGCTATGACCTTCTTGTTTCCTTTGGAAAGACAGTGAATCTCTTGAATTTGTCTTTCAATAAATTTCTACCAGAATTGATCCTGAAATAATATGAGAGGTTAGCCACAGGCCCACTAAAAAATATTTCCTGGAACAGGAATATGCAAGCTTTGAAATGATATGTATATGCTAACAACAATGGTCTCAATTAATATAGGGTTTTTGTACTTCTTGAGATGCCTTAAAGCAGCAGTTCTCAACCTGTGGGTCCTGACCCTTCATGGGGGGGGGGTCCTCTAAGACCATATGCATATAGATATTTACATTGTGATTCATAACAGTGGTAAAACTACAGTTGTGATAGAGCAACGAAAATGAGGAACTATATTAAATGAGGAACTGTGTTAAGGGGTTGCAACTTTAGGAAGGTTGTGAACCAATGCAAAGCTTATCATCCCCAAAAGGCAGGAGATGTTGTACTCCATAGAAAGTGAACTCACTGATCCCTTACCAATTTCTATCTGAATGCACCATTTTCTTGTGGAATTCTAAACTCTTTTGTAATAAAGTCTGATGCTTTTCTCAGAAGCATGACCATGGTTCCAAATATCTAGTTAGACTGTCAGGCACCCAAACCAGAATTCTTCCATTGCCCAGTAGATGCTCTTAAACCATATGCCATAAAAAATGGAGGTAAATATCTAAACTGTGTTTATTTATAAACAGAGCCAGCTCCACGTCAGCTTAATCAGTTTTCTGCATACTTCAGCTAAATACCTTCTGGGTGCTGGATACCATTCCAAGTACAGGGCTAGGAACTGAGGAGGCCCTGAGCTAAGCCCTCAGAGGGCCCACAGTGTAGCACACAGACCATATGTAGACAGATGTTGGAAACTGAGTGAAGTAACAGCAGAAGGTAATGTGAACTCTAGAATAACAAAGGGTGGCCACTGAGCTGGAGGTTATCAAGTAAAACAGAATGGGTGAATAGTATTTACCAGCCAAAAAGGATATAGGTGTCCAAGAACAGCAATCAGGTGTGCAGAAAGATTGGAAGTACATCACGTGGTCCTGTGGGATTCAGGAGGGTATCAGCACAGCATGAAGGATCTGGTGTGTTCCTCCTGCTTTCATAAGCTTCATGCTCAATCCCCAGGAACATAATTACATGCTGCTTTGTTGCACCCACACTAAGCCATCTCACATGCCATAAGTCATTCAGCTCTCAAGCCTCTGAGGAGACCTCTGCCTGGCAGCCCCTCCTTGAGCATTGCCCTGATACAATTCTGTCTCTAAGATGAGAGTGTCCTTGATACTGGGTGACCTTGGCAAAGGACTGATTACCCCTGAACCGCATCAGCTACGAAATAGATCATACCCAACACTTGGGGCTGGGACCTGCCATCTTCAATCTCATCATTGTGATCAGAGCTCATGGTTCTAAGAAGTAATCATTTTTTATTTTAAAAGGCAGTGAAGCGGGAGGAGGGGAGTGGAGACAGGCTGTGCTTTCATCTCCAGAAGAAGCTTATCTTAGGAAGGCACTTTCAGTGGGAACCTTAGACTGGATAGAATATAGCAAGAATTAGTGCAGGATGATGAAAACCTAGAGGGAAGCATGGAACAATGATGGAGAAAAATGCTAGGGAACCAAGATTGAGTGGGAAGGATGACAGGAGAGGAAGCTTTTGATTGGGTGGGTGTGCTGAGGGGTGATGTAGGGTACAGCAATAAACACACACAGTTGGGTATCTTGAAATATGTGTCTTCAGCTTTCTTCCAAAGGAAAATAAACGTGTTTTAGTTTCACAAGTTTCTGTTCAGTATGTGTCGCTTCCTCTTGAGTGTAAATAATTGGAATTGGCTATTTCCCAGTGACAAGGTTCAGTGCCAGGACAAACGCCAGAACCCTGTTTGGGTTCTCTCTCTCTGTAGCAGTCTTCTGTCTGCAAAGGCTGACCTTGTTATCTCAGGGTTGATGGTTTTAATTGCTTAAGGCACTTTTCAAATGAAGGAAAGTGGGGTGCATGCAAACGAAGTTTCAACTGACTGTGGAAAGTTTTCCCACTGTATTTGTGTGCATTTGAAATGATAAGAATAGAAATCTTCGTCTAAGTACAAACTTCTAATGGCACATAAGAAAATTTGATCTGATTGTGTATACTTTTTATAAGGCCAGAATATCCTGGAAATAGTAGAGACAGAGGTGATAAGGGCTACGTCATTGCCCAAGGTCCTGGCAAGCCTATGGCAGCTGGAGGCTCAACCATCTGCTTCAGAGAAGTTCCCTTTACCCAGGGACAGATAAGCAGAACTTTAAGTTTTCCTTAGCACTTTCAAATTCAATAATACATTTTCTGTATTCTCTTGCTTTTAACTACCCTGTCAAGAACTGAGTTCATTCCCTGTGTGATGCTTACCATACCTGCCACCTTTCAATATTTCTTCTCTCTTGAGGACCAGAGGCAGAGAGCTCTGGGTGCTTGCTCATAATCACCCGCACTGTAAGTACACACTGCTGAGGTTCAGATCTGGCAGTGTTACCCAGCGCTACTGCCTCCTCTAGCTTATTTGCTCCTTTTAGAGCAGAATATGTCCTGTTAAATATCCAAGACTAGTGGTAATAAGTACCCAATAACTAGAAAAACAATCTTTAAAGAAATAAACTACCTGCACAATTTGATACCCTCAAAACATAGCTACTATTTGCTGAGCTCTGGTCAAATGCCAATGTCATGCCTCTTCCTGTGTTCCGTTTTGTTCTGTTTCGTTTTGTTTTATTGAGATAAGTTCTCTCTGTGGAGTCCAGTCTGGCTCAGAACTCTTTTATGTTTCACAGGCTGGCCTCAAACTCATAATCCCCCTGCCTCAGTACTCATCTACCCCCAGTGCTAGGGTTATAGTCATATGCCATCACATCCGGTTCATCCTTGCAAGAAATCCTCACAACCACCCTGAGAGTGCTTCCGTTTTCCACGTGGGAAGGTTGGGCTGAGGTGTAGACAACGGGGCCTCTTTCCAGTCCTGGTGGGAGTGTTTGCCAGCGCCTTGACGCTTGTGTGGACATCGCATCCAGTGCCAGGGAGCACAGTGGCAGCGGTCTGCAGAGCCACGTCTGGCCTGTGACGACACGCTCCTGCTCCAGGGTATTCCACTGTTGCCTCAGCTGTGACCCTTGCAGCTTCTGGACCTCCCCGCTTCCATTGGCCTGGTAGCCTCAAGCCTTTCCTCCCTCACGGTGACGATTTGCTTCCCCCGCCCCCGTCCCATGCCCTCCCACAACACTCCTGCCAGTTCTTCACCCAGCCTCCCCGTGAGGAGCTACTGGGCATTCTCTGCACCTGACTATACAGCTCATAGCTGAATCAAAGAGGACATTCTCTGTAGCTCGTCCTTCTGCACTATTGGGTGCAGACAGAATATAGGTAAATGCCACCCTGCACCTTATTTTGAAATTCAATGACCGCTAGGATTCTAACCTTCGCCACCATAGGGCACACTATGATGGACACTTAGCACTGTTAGACTGTTAGATATAGTGTCCAAGCCCTCAGCAAAATTCCATTTCATTAATGAGGTCTATCCTCTGCATTCTAGTCAGAAGGAAGCAGCCCCTTCAGACCCTTAGTGATGCTGTGACTCACGTATTACAGAAGCACAGCCAAGCCCACCCACCCCCACCTTGGAATTTGAGAAGAATGAAAACAGGTATGGAAGTGGCCACAGCGGCCAAGCTCTTTACCTTGGACTCTGCTGATGCGAGGGCTATCTTACTGCTCCCTTCCCCCAACCCCACTGAGAAAATGAGCGCACACGACAGTTTGTTGAGGTACCCAGCACAGGCAGGACTTCAACCACCTCTCCCCACAGTCCGTACTAAAACCTTTCTGCACCCTCTCTGGAGAGTGTGAATGGTGAAGCTGCTGGGAGCTGGAGAGCTGGGCAGCTGGAGAGGCTCGATCCCCTGTAAGTACTTCTCTTACCCACCCCATGCCCCCATAGCCTTGGGGAGGCCAGCTGCTGCATGGAGGGTGTTTTCATTCCAGAGGCCTACCGGCCCGGACTTGACTCGGCCCAGCCCTGTTGTGGATCCTTGGGCTGCAGATGTCCTTCCCTGGCTGAACGGGTCTATATGTCAGGGGTCGCTGTGGTAGTGGGCAGCAGCTGGCTTGCTGCATTTGGAGATGCTTCTTCTCATTAAAGAGAAGACAGATGAGCAAAGAGCAGCCACAGTCGCCGACGACTGACCTTCCTGCGGCTGCTTCCTGCTCCTTTTAACGTAACCAATGTTTGTCTATCATCGTGAACTGCAGGCGCATGTTCTGAGTCTACGGAGACTAGCATACCTCTGTGCCTTCCCCATAGGCTGAAACTCAGCTCGCTGCTCTCTCAGCAATGCCATTGTGTGAGTCCGAGCTTGTACCTGGGGCTAATCTGAGAAACTCCATTGTCATTCCTATTCATTTTCACGTTTGCGTGTTGTCTTCAGTCCCAGATTCCCAACTACTCATATTCTCTGGAACTGTGCCTGCACCCTACGTTGTCTCTGCTGGCTTTTGCTCCAGGAACACATCCCTCATACAGGGCCTGAAGAAGCCCTGTCAGGCCTCACTCGCTGCATTACTGACTCCAGCCAGCAGAGGGCTCTGCTCACCATAGTGTCTCTTGGATTCAAGAGGTCAGGCAGGGCAGGACATCTGAAATTGCTGTAGCTGCGGGAAGAAGAGCTGCAAATTACAGGCTAGCTGTTAAACACTCTTCCTGGAAGGAGTGCCCGTGACCTCGGCTTGCTTTCCACCAGCCAAAGGCAGTCCAACCGCAAGCCAAGTTCAAGGGGGTGTAGTTTTACATAGGCACATTATCCTGTGTGCAGAAAGACAAAATGGAATATTTGAGAATGGCCTTAAGAACTCCAAAAGTGTCATATTTTGTTGTGAACTATAATCCACCAAGCCATTTTCCTGCTCTTGGATAGAAGCAGCAAGCTATGGGACTTTGGAACTTACATTTGAATGTGTTTTCTTGCATCACCCTCAAGTAACGGTTGTCTGAACGTGAGACGCCTAGTGTGCACAGCTCCCCACCTCTCTTACACAGACACACGCCCACACACCCACACACAGTCTCCTGCCAGCTCCTATGCAGCCGCTCCCTCCTCACGCTGTCTAGTTCTGCCTTCCAGCGAAGGGACTGTAAATCAGAGCTCTTGTATCACTTCAGGGGCCCGACCACCTCTGTAGGAGCTTCCTGTTTCCCAGTGAAGAATTTATAAGAGCACCTGTCTACCGAGACAGCCAGCCGTCACTGCACACATGCTAAACACATCCGTGCAAACACATCCGATCACCTGTTTGCCCCGAAGCGGTAATGGGAGATCAGACGCCAAAGCCCAGCCTTATGATCCAGCCGAAGGCACCTGTGTTCGGATTTGCATGCTTTTCAGCTGAGCTTGGCACCCTAGGCATGCTAGGTGGGGAGAACACAGCTCCCCACCACAGCCGTCAACTCTTTGCCTTTCCCTGTGAATGCCTTTTGCGACCAACGTCTAAAATGCCAGCAGTTCCCTCTGCACAGCCAAATGACAGCACCCACGCCCCTGTGCCTACCACATCCAACCGAGAACAGAGATGACTTCAGAAGTGAATGGAAGAAACACTGACATTTGTGCTGCTCTTAGGCTGGCGGTGGCATCTCCCTACTTTAAAATGTCTCCCATTAATCCAAGCCAAAGGCGTATGGTGGCTTGGAACGTGAGTTGTTGCCTACTTCCAACCTTCCAACAAAGTAAAATGTTAGTGGAATATTAAAGACCCCTGAGTTGTCCTGAATAATTATGTTTAACTGAAACAATAATGACTGAGAAGACAAGCTGACATTAAGTTGAAACTAGAAACTAGATCCTTACTGATGTGTGATGGAGGGAAAGGGGGAAGGGGAGACCCATGCCAACCAGCGGAGGAAGTGTGGGCTCCTGTGCCTAGGTAGTCAGTAGGTAAGGAAAAGGTATGGCTCAGAAATGCTGGTACCATGAGGCCCAAATGGACAAACAGTGCAATGGAGAAAGAGTCCAAGAGGAAAAAGCCACAGCTGTGGCTCAGGGAATAAATGTATTAGGGTATATTAGGAGTAACAGCTACCCCAAGGAAGGAGAGTCAAGACTGGCAGGAACTGAAAGACACCACAGGATGTTTGGGACTGCCTTGTAGCAACGGAAGTCCCTTTGAAAGTCACTGTATCTTCCTGTACTGTGCTACTCTATAAAATGGAATCACATAAGCTAGTCCCTGCCTTTCAAGGAAGTCATGAAAATTAAGTAAGATAGGTAAATTGGCTCAAGACAGGCACTGCTAACTAGTGTTTTCACAATGTCTCCTAAGAAGTCTTAGATCTCAGGTGCTAAGAATTTGAGGGAAAGGTCTCAGAACTAGGATCTGGCTGGGTTGAGACTGAAGCGCAGAGTCGATGAGGACCAAGAATGAAGCAAAATGGGCGGAAGGTGCTGGCTGCCCCTCTGCAAGTCGGCTATGGATGCTGGCTGTGGACAACACAGGAGCCTTGAACACTGTCTGCTGGCCACAAAAGGTTGCCTGTACGCCAAGTACACAGACTCAGAGAGACAGAAATTAAAGTGGGAATTGATGGGAGCTGGGGGTAGGAGGATCAGGGAGTTCTTGCTTAATGGATAGAAAGGCTTTTTGCAAACGTTGCCTCTGTGGAGACAGTGATAATGGCTGCTTAGTAGTGAGACGTACTTCCCACAGTGACCGCACACTCGTTCTTTTCCCAGCACTGGCATTTAATACAGGACCTCCATGTGCTGGATATGGCTTAACCATTGCAGTGCACCAACCCCCAAACTAACCCATTTTAAGATGGTTAATTCCTTGTTTAAAGGAAATCCGTCTGAGGCACATAGTAACAGTGTACCATGTTGATATCAGATGTGAACAGTAAAGAAAACTGCATTCAGAAATATAGGAGAAACTTCTTATACTTGAAAATTTTACTAACTCCTGGCAAGCATGGTGCTGTTCTGTTTGTAATGTGGGTGCTTATGAAGTGATTATATTAGACTGGCATATCCGTGAGTTTTTCATAGATTTAATTTCCAAGTGTACAGTACATTGTTATTAGCTGTGGTCCCTGACCTGTACAGTGATCTCTGAAACCATTTCTCATGCCTATGTGTCTATGTTGTATTTTAACCAACTCTTGGAATCCTCCCATTCACAATATTCCTTACAAAATCGAAAACTGTTTCCTAAAGGTTTTTTTTTTTTAAGATACAAATAAGAAATGGTTGACATTGCAGAAAAGACTTATCATTAGCCTTAAAACGGGTAACAAATGTGGTCTGCACAGTAATGTGAGAGAGAAGAGAGGGACTTAAAAGCTTAGATGATCAGGCACAGTGATGGGTGCGTGGTGCCCATTGGCCCTGCCTGGAAGGGCCAGGTCCCCGAATGAGCGTGTGATCTCACTGTCCTCACTCTGCACCTGTATAGCAGGAAGCCGCAAGGACAGACACACTAATCAGTCATGTGCCTTGTATTCCAGATGGGAGGGCCCCTAAACCCATACCCTGGCACCCTTTCTTAGAGCAAAGCAGAACACTGAAGTGAAAGATGGACAGAATGGCACAGTGTGGAGCATGAGGTGGCAGTTGCAGGCTAGGCATTCTGGTCAGACCCAAACTGTCAGGACTCAGCTTGCCAAGTACTGATAGAGCGAGCCAACCAGCTTTCAGTTTTATGGGACTGTGTGTCTTAAATCTTGTCTTGTTCTTGTCCTTAAAAGCCTTTAGGAAGCCTTTGTGAATCAGATTCAAATACAACACATATTTACCACCCAAGAAAATCTGGTTTGGGCCTATTTGCTTGTTGCTTTAATTCTTATAATAACTAATGCTATTGCCACAATACTATAAAGAGAAAGTCAAGTCACATGAGTAATCATGACAGCAAAAGAAACCAAGCTATGGTTTTTCGGTCATAGCTATGGAAAAATGAACTGTAAAGTTTTAAGCTCCTCTTGTAACAACTGTCAAGCCAGGTGGAATCAAATCACATAGGTTTGGGCTCAATATAATGGTGGTAAGGTGACCGTGTAACCTGGTCCAGCCAGACATGCTATTTACAGCAAAAGGTGTCAAAGAAAGCATGGAGAAGCATGGAGAGCATGGAGAGTTGGGTACAGACCAGCCGTAACATGTGGTCTTCTCACTTCTGCTGGGTGCCTGCGCTGGCAGCAGTGTGGGCATCACTGAGAATATCTTCATAGTACTTTAGGAAAATGGCACAGAGTCTGACCAGGTGACATGGATGAGGGTAAGGAAGGCGTGGGTGGTGTAGGAACACTCGGCGGGGGGTCAGAGTGAGTATTGGCTTGGCAGAGGCATGACTAAGGGAACACACACTCAGCCACTAAGCTAAATGAAAGTAGGTGTCAGGAGGCGATCAGTCAAGGGCAGTGTGACCTGGGCTAGGTGGGGAAATCAATAAACACGTGAGCAGTCATATGCCAAGAAAGATGGAATCTTACATGTGTGAACTTCCAGAATATACTTCATTTCCTAGAACACTTTTGAAATGTGATACTTAGAAAAAGGAAAAAAAAATATGCTAGGATACAGATATGGGAAGATTAACATGAACACCTGATAGTCTTTAACTCAGTCTCTACCCAATGATGGCTATGGCACATGTTTTAGAATGAAAGGTTGCATCATAGAATAAATATTTGTGCATGTGTGTCCATGTCTGTGTCCCTGTTTGCATGTGTGTGCGTGTGTGTGTTGCTTTGGTTATTATGTAAGTCTTTTGTTTTTTTGTGTCTGTCACCATATACATTTTGCTTTGAATCCATAATTAACATCATTTTTGTAACTCTTCACAGCTTCTGTGTGAGGCTTTTCCCATTGTGGGCTGGCCTAAAGTATTGTTAGGTACTGTTTTCTAAGCTGCATACTAAGTTACCATGGTGCTGTTGTTTTGTTTAATACACCTATCTTAGACCATCTTGTTACATGCCGAACCATCCTTAGAAGTGTTCCAGCAAAAGATGATCAACCAGCTACACTGGCTGGGGGTTTGACTCGCCCCGAGTCAGTCCATTTATTTGTAACCTCCAATGCTTTTGGCAATTGATGTGGATTATAGTAGCGGAATGTTTTGTCTTCTCGTTGGGAGCCAATTTTGTTGAGTGTGAGCTATTCATTGAGTCGAGCGAAAAGCCAAGCCAGTTAGCTTACAGCTCTAATAAAACATGCCTAGGCATATGGATGGAGACAAACAGTTCTTGCGGAGGCCACCAAAGAAGACACTGGTTTCTGAAAATGGAGGCATTCATACTGTCACCAAATGTCTCCCTCTCCTGCTTTGGAAATTTTGGACATGTTGGTTAAAACAACTGGTCGTTACTATTAACTAATGACTTAACAGGGGCTCAGATCAGTCTGTTTTCACCTCCTGCTTAGCTCCTGTCCCCTCAACCAGTGCAGAACTTAACTAACAGGCAGAAGAGTTCCTGACCTAGTTTTTGAATCCTTACATGATGCATAGATAAAAATAATTTCTCTGTACTAATTAATTTAAAGTCTTGGAATATAATAGCTTGGAGGCTTACCAGCTCCAAAGTTTGTGTGCAGATTGTTAGAAAGTAGCTTGCCCTAGGGAAAGAGATGTTGGTTTTCATTAATCTATTGTTGAGATTTTCAATGGAAATAATTTGATAAAGTCTGTGTGTTATTCTTTCAGTTAATCACAACAGAATAATGCAGCACAGGATGGACAGCTGTATGACTAATCCTTCACACCCAGGTCCAATTTTTTGGAAGCATTTCTTGATTTTCCTGTATTTAATTAATCATTTATGAAACAACTCAGTGTGGAACTCTAAAGTCTCATAGTTACTGTGCCTTGCCCTTGCCCAACTGAAATTAGAAAGTTTCCTCCTGCCCCCACCACTTGCTTGTTAAGGGTGTGAGGCTGTGAGAGAGCTGAACTGTCATCAGTTACAGCTAGAAGAGAGAGGGAAACATAATTGAATTCATTTCATGGAAAACCTTTCTTTTTTTTTCCCCCTTGTGGTGCTGAAGGTCAAACCTAGAAGTTCGCACATACAAAGCAAGAGCTCTCCCACCAAGCTGTATTTCTCAGCCCCTCAGAGCGCTTCAGAAGATGGTAGAGCTCGTAACTGTGCAATTCCATTTTGGATGAAGAACATGAAAGAGGATTTGTTTTTAAATGTCAATAAGAACATGGGTTCTCTCAGAAAGTTAGATTGACTTTGAACCTGGCTCTAAGGAAGAAAAGAGAAGGCAACTTGGAGATCTAATGGGAAATACTAAATGCGAAAAAATGAAGTACATGTAATCACTTTCAAAGCAATACAAGTGTAAGTGACCCCAAATAGTCTCACTGTTCCTCCAAAATGCTTCAGGAAAAACCAGTGGTAGAAACAGTAAGAACAGAAGAGTCCAGAAAGCCTCAATAATAATTTCATTTGTGTCATTGTTACTGTTTTTGCTTAATTATTAACCAGAACATTTCTGATAACCACTTGCAAACTTAGGAAGTTACATTTTTCCCTTTTAATGGAGGGTAATTAAAATGCCTTAGTGGTAATGGAGTACTTCTGGATACCGTAAAATGTGTGTTTATTTAGGAACTTCTTGATTTGAACAAAGCCAGTGTTTGTGTGTTGCGCTATTGGAGAAAGAGGCCGTCCACAAGCTGTATATAAACAAGTCTCTTTTGTGTGGTTTTCAGGCAGTGGCCGGTCTTTATATTCTGTCCCTTTGGGCCCTCAGCCAAGTACAGAGCTTTCTCTGTGTCATCCATGGAGATATGTAATGTGAAAAAGAAAGATTCAGAATGACTGTGATAGCAAAATACTAGCTAAGCTGTCCTGGGCAAAGGCATTAGAATTCACACAGCCAAATCCCACTAGGAGAGCCTTGGGTGAGGCTGGTTTCCTACCCGGACTGGGGTGGGGTGCAGTTTAGCCACTGTGTTAGTCTGTCTCATGGGCTTGCTGCTTCCCCTAAGTGGCATCATAGCATTAGAACAATGGTTGCCTGACATGTTGTCTCAGCTTCCTAAGATGGTGGTTAAAGAAAATGGCCTCCACCAGATTCACCAGCCCAGTTGGACCATCTTCATGGGGAAATTTTACAAGCTGTAGATTAAGTTTATTGAGGAAAATTGTTTCACCTCTACAAAAGGGAATTTTTTATGTTAGCATTTCCAGAGGACATGCTGATGGTATCAGGAGTTGTAAGGTGTCAGGGATGAATAGCATTCAGGCTGAGAGGGCATATCAAAAAAGGTCATTTCTGCCATGGGTTGATCTTTGTGTTAGGTGCCTCCTTAGTCACTTAGTAATATGAGTTTTTTTGTGCTTCATTTGCAACCTGACCTGCTCCTGAACCAGAGAGCTCAAGAGTTGGACAGGACCTCAAAGCCCTGTCCAACCCCTCTACCCACTCCTTCAGAAGTCTCAGGGGAAAATCCACACCTCATTTCTACCAGTGGAACAACCATCCTCTTCATTCAGAGCTACAGAGCCTCAACATCATTTGTCTTTGTCCTGCATTCCTAATCTATTCACCAACATAGTATCAATTCTTCATAGACATCATTCCTGGCTCCCTTTCCCATTCTCACCAGGACCCCTAGCCCCCAGCCTGTCCTTAAGTGCTTTGACTCTGACTGCTTTTCAGTCTCCCCCATCTAAACCCATGCTGCACCCGATCCCCAGCTCCTGCCCTCCATGAGGAAGCTTCAGGTGGAGAGAAACCCATGAGTTATCTTCCTCTGCTCTTCATCACACAGGAACTCAGCTGGAACACCCCTTTTTCATCTGTACTTTTTTTTTTTAATTTAGAAGCTGCCAGTTACCTGTAAACAACTTCTTGGTTTAATATTCATCCCTGTTCTCTGCCCGAGTCTGGCCCCATCTCACCTCTGATCTTTCAATACCAGCAGATATAGCTGTTCTTCCCACTGATTTGTGAATACCTCACAGGGTTTCTGCCTCCAAATTACAAACAGCTCTTAGTCAACCCAAATTAGCTCAATACAGTAAACTAAAGTGACTGGCTCATATTAAATAGAGGAGTAGGGTCCCCTCTCATTCCCGTTGTCTCTGTCCTCAGGATCTGACATTACCTTAGTTCTACTTCCCTGTGTTGCCTTCCCTCTCAGTTTTCCCCATCCATGTGGTAGCAAAACCAGTCCCCATCACACCCATTCTGTCCTCTGATCATGCAACTGCAAAAGAAGAAGCAGTTTCCTCTGACAGTGGCTCCAACAAGCTGGTCTAGATCAGTGGCCTATTACAGTAGCGAGGCAGATAGTGGGCTTTCGTTGGCAAGGTCAAGCTTGCTTCCACCTGAAGTACGTTTAAGGAAAATCAGAGTAATAGGATCATTGGGACTGGAGCCTCTCCCCTAAGGTCTGCATCACACCCACTTCCCCCAGGATGCCACCTACAGGACTCCTGGTCTCTAAGCCTATGTGCTAAAGTCTACACTTTCTAGCCTACATCTCTGTTTTCTCTTAAGCGTCTGGGATGGAGCTTTGCATAATCAACACAGTGAACTTTTGTTGGTGAAAGTAGTATGGGGGCATCTGGAAGGACTGGGATGTGGTGTGGTGTGGTGTCTGCGTGGGTGTGTGAGACAAAGGGGATGTGCATTGGAGGAGAGACCACCTTCATGGAGACATTTCTGCAAGCAGTCCCTAACCCGGAGGCTGCGTAATGATGGCAGCACCTGGCCACCTGGGTAAACAGACTCGGGCCTCCGCTAAGGAGCTCTTGAGTCTTTTTATGCGGGGGAGTAAGATAACGACATCCCCAAGTACCCAGAGTGCAGGTTGTTTTGTCCCTCAGCCTTCAGTTTCAGCAAGAAAGGACAAAAGTTAGTGAGCTAAAATGAAAAAATAGAGACAGGGGGCTTTCTTTAAAAAAGGAAAGTAATGGCATAAATTGAGAGGAAAAGCCAAAGTCTTGACTGCGGCCAAAGATAGCGAGGCCTACTTGTTCTGAGGGAAAGTAAGCCTGTTGGTCTCCTGGTGAGGACAGTTAGATTCTTGCTGTTCTCCCCTGCAAGTGTTTCAGCTAGGAATCCCCCAACTCTACCCTGTGTGCTGTAAGTGTTCTCTGATCTAATGGCCTCTCCTTAGTAACTATTTCCATATGCTTGGTCACTTCTGTTTGTAAAACAGCCTTAAGAAAATTCTTCTAAACAAGGTCATGTCACCTTGCTTTGGCACTTCTTCCAGATGACAGGAATTTGTTTGGAATCTGTTTTAGAGAAGGAAGAACTTGCCTGCCATAGAAGTAGCAAGATCATTATGTTGGATAAGTCTGATCTAAAAAGAAGGTATTTGGGGTTTTAGGGTTAACTTTGGAGCCAATGAAAGAGAAAATCTTGCATTCTTGAAGATTTTCTTACTGAAGGAAGCCATGGGCCGTTCTAAGAGCTACATGAGACTTGGGAATCATGGATGTTGGTATCTCAGATTTAAGCATACTTAAGAGTCGGCTTGGGTTCTTGTGAACAGAAAAGTGACTGGGTCTTGTCCCCAGAGATTTGGATTTTGTAGCTCTGGAACGGGGCCCAGATTACACAGGGTGATTCTGCTGAGAAAGCCTCATACGTCATCCCTGGGGACACTTACCCAACTATGACAGGCAAACTGTAACTGTGTAATGTGTGCAGCCACTAGACTGAAGCTGGTGTCCTCACTCTGTCCTACAGCCTTGTCCCTTTTCCTCTCCTAGAAGAGGCAGCAAAATACCGTGGTCGAGAGTCAGACCACCGATGTTCCAGTGGCAGCTGTCCCCCTCCAGAGCAAGACCTCACATGGGCCACTTCACCTCATTAAAGTTGGGTTCCTAGTAAGGTTGAGTATAGAGAGGCTTCCCTATGCTAATACATGGAAATCACTTCAGCTAATAAAAATGAGTTTATAACTTAAGTATGATATCAGCTTATGGCTATCATTTATGGTAAATTAGCTCCCAGGTTGAACTGTTCCTGCCCAGAGAACTTTCTAGAAGGTTCAAATGTCCTTGGGAGCCATGAGTCCTCCAAAGCTGTGGAAAGACCCTTTCCTAGCCCAACCTGAAGTTCCCTCTGACATTCTGGCAGCCTGTGACTGGTGGGTGAGACTTAAATGTCCCCTGCTGTGAGCTTTTCTTCCGTCCCTGGTGCCTGTGGTGATGGGGGCGGGGGGGGGCGCTGAGTAAATCCATCTGTCTCTGGACACAGGGGTATCAGATCATGGGAAACAGACTAAAGCCCGCTTTTGGGGAACCACAAGGAAGGTCAACAGCCAGACTCCTGAGTCCTGTAGAAAACATCTTTGTGTGGAGAACATTAGTGCTGGAAGGAACCTCAAAAGTCATCCAGCCCAGCACCCTCCCCCCCCACCATTAAGAAGTGAGAGAAAGACCTGCTGGAGACATGGCTGGGACAAGAGCCCAGTTAATTCCCTTCCTGGCCCGAAATAAACAAACATGCAGAGCCTGCCTTATAATGTTAACAAAGGGCCTCACAGCCCAGGTGGATTTTAATATGTAAGCCCAAGTTCATGACCTTGTAATAAAAAGGGGGATCAAGTGTGTACACACTTAAAGTGTCATTGTTTTTCCTCCCACCTTGGGGAGTAAAAATAGCCCTGCCTAGTCTAAAGGAACAATTTGGATGCAATAAGAGAAAATGAGCCTTGTTTCTTTGTGTCTGACTTGATTCCTCATATACAATGAGCCTGTGTTCCGAGGGGGGCCTGGAGATGGCCACTGGCTCATAATCACCTCTCCCGTTGCGCTAACTACACAAGGAGACTCAATGTGGAGTTTAATGGAGCTCCTGTGTAAAAGGGTGTCTACTGGCTCATTAATTAAAAACAGCCATTGCCGAGCGCTGCTAGCTTAGGTTTATACTAGCAAATGAGAATGTGAGTATAGCGTAGTCTGCTGTAAACCTACTTCTTCTACCTGGTGAGGACATGGGCCCAGCACCTACAGCTGTGGGCAGAGCAGTGGAGACTGAGTGGGAGAAAGTGGACCCACGACAGCCTTTTTGCTGACAGATCTGTCCAAGGGAAGCCCCCCCCCCCAATTAATTTTTCTGGTTTTCGAGCCCAGTGTGCGCATGCCATTGTATGGATGGTCTAGAAACAAAGCTTTGCAAATAAATGCGCATGGAGAGTGATGGCTGTGGGAGCCCTGTGCTATTCAGGGGCTTTGTGAGGGGTCACCCGGGATTTGGAAGAGCCCATAAAGTGCCATGTCAGGAGGAACCATTGCTGGTCTCAGCAGCCGATAGCCGCCAGCAGCTGCTGACGGTTTTTGTTGTTGTCTCTTTTTAAACTCAGACCACATAGTGCTCCTCTCCTGCTGTTTCTTGAAACAAGCTCTCTGAGTAGCAGAGAGTGACAGTCCTCCAGATGTCACTCGTGTTTATCCGTGGCTTATCTGCACACAGTGCTTGTCTGCCCTCTGTCCCAGTAGCTCTGTCCAGCTCAGGTGGGGCATCTTGCATTCCCCAACCCTTATGTGAACAAGCCCTCTCCTATGGTACGCCACGTTTGATTTTAAATCTCAGGGAAGTTTCTGGAATTATAGCTTGTCTTGATCTGCTTGCCCTCCCTAGCGGGACATGAGTCTGCTAGCTCATAGGAGTTCCCCAAAACACAGAAGACCTGGCTTATGAAAAATATTTCATCCTGACCTGACTTTCAACGACTCAAGCTCCTTTGTCTCAATGCCTGTGGTGCCCTCCATGGCCACTCCGGCAGGGGCAGGGCTGCACTGTACTGCAGAGACTGGACATCTGATGACAGTCCGGTCCTCCCTCTGAGAATCCTCATGGGGAGCACTCTCCTCACACCTTGCTAGGTTTTAGCGAGGATCCTCAATCACAGTACCTCACCTTTTGGGCCACAATAATGGATTTAGTGGGATTTCTTATCTAGGCTTTTTCTAACAGAACTGAAAGGGTGTATATTCTTAACTATAAAGCTGGGATGATGTGTTCGTGATTGACATGTTTTATACTGCACAGGAGACACCAGCAAGAACATTAAGCTGTTGTGCCATGTCTCAGGTCAGCTGGGTTACAGGGGACAGCACATTCCCCTCTGGAGGTTAAGGTTACCTCTGCTACATTTCTGGACCTCGAAAGTGTCTAATTTAACCAGTCTCTGTGCCCTCGGCCCTGGTCGCTGTTAGAAACCACGCCACTCTCCAGAGGGTCCTTCAGCTACGAAACCCTTCTGCTCTCCCAGGGGGAAGGAAGATTTCCTTTCAGTGGTCATGAATGATTCCAGTGCTGTGGAAAGGCAGCCCCGGGGCGCTTCCTTACATTTATAAAAAGTGGTATCGGGATCATTGCAGCCAGAGAGCTTGTGCTGTGAAGAGCTTTACCCAGGACCCTCAGAGGCTCTGAAACTGCCAAGAGGATGGGGCTCCTCAGAGCCTCTACCTTCCAACAAGCCCCAAGTCTCCAAGATACAGTGTCCCTAGCCTCCTAGCTCACAGCTCTCTCAGCCTCACAGAGCTGATAGTGGGACTTCCGGTGGAGATAATCAAGCCTTTCTGTCTTTGAGAAATATTTCCACAGCCACATAGCTGCTTTTCTCTAAATGCCAGCACCTGGCCCCTGCCAGCATTTGAAATCTTTTTCTCATCCTCCACTTGTTACCATCAGCCACAGCTTTTATCCTGCAGTAACCCTTGTGGGAAAGCATGTTTTTCTGTTTCTTTGTATAAATATATAGGAACTTGTTTTTGTTTGTTTCTAATCGCTGAGGTAGAATGTGCTCTCAGCATCTTTTTATTGCTGTCCCACAATGCTATGGAAAGCAAGGCAGTGTTGGGGTATTTTAAAGGAAGGCTAAACTGGGGCTCTGTGATCTGCCTGCCTGGCTGGACCTCTAGTCTTGTCACCAGCCAGTGCCACCTCCTAAAAGAAGTTCTGAATCCCCTCCATACCTCAGAACCATGTATAACATACCTGGATAATAGTACTACCTCCTCCTTGGAGCCATTGTGAAGAGTGAAA
Organism: Pachyuromys duprasi; assembly: GCA_028658305.1. Lineage (NCBI taxonomy): Eukaryota > Metazoa > Chordata > Mammalia > Rodentia > Muridae > Pachyuromys > Pachyuromys duprasi. The sequence continues at coordinate 33,940,988 of CM053743.1, forward strand.
ATTAGAAAAGTCATAAAGACCTTAGCATAGCTCTTTCATGCTAATGAGCCCTAAATAAATAGTAACAATAAATAATTGGTCCACATGGATCCTCTGGGCTCTGGTTTCTTATATTAGGGTCATTAGTTTTTCTTCTGGGAAATGAGACTTATTCAGATTGTCATAAAGAAGACCAGTGGAATGCAGAAAGGAAAGGATGCCAGTGTGTGGGTCCTTCTCATGGTCCCAGCAAGGCACACTGCCGGGCACCCACTGCAGCACATCTCCCTCCAACCTAAGGCTAGGTGGACAGGAAACGGCTGGGAACAGCAGCCACCCTACCCTCCACTGCCTTTGGAAGAGAGGGGCCTGAAGGTGACACTCAAAGGGAGGAGGAAAATCACTACCAAATGGAGCAAGGAGAGACCGAACAGAGCCCAGTGTGAGAAAAGGTCTGGCTGGGAGGGAAAGATGGGCAAGGCTCTTTTGTAGATCAAAAAGAGCGGGGTATGACAGCCACAGTGGAAGAGGGATGTGCAGCCCTGCGGAGAGGGTGGCCCCAAAGAAGGCCCCTCCTCCCTCTCCTGAGCCAGGCGCGTGCCTCCACAATCCCATCAACCTTTGAGAGAATATTTGTGTCTGGAGGCCAGTCCTGGGGTTGATTTGTATATTTCTTTGATATGGATGCAGCTGTGTAAGTTGTGGTTATTTCGTTTACTCGTCAGACTCTTTATGGGTCTTGCTAGACCGATTATTCCTCTTCTGCTGCACTTCTGATCCTTGTCTGTGTGTATTTGGTTGAAGTGTATGAATTTTCTGATTTCCAGTCATTTTTTAATATATTCAAACAGCAGTTTCATAACGTTCAAATGAATATTTTTTAAGTTCAGATGTTAAAGATAACTTATCTAGAGATGGAACCATACCCACCTGCTGAGTCTTAGCTACCAAAGGAGTAAAGTGATGGCCACAGAACTCTATCAGGAAGGAGAAACTGGATCTTGGGAAGTCCCTGCCTATCCTGAAGGAGCAGAAGAGTAACTAAATTAATCAAAGAAACACATGGCTCAAGTCCTGAGGTGGCAATGGAGTGGATGATGGTTGGGTAAGAGCTGTGTGTAGACACAGGACCCAGAGTCGGGTTCAGATGCCTGGCTGGAAAAGAAAAGCACCAGATGGGAGGGAAGCAAGAATATGACTTCTTTTCCTGCCATCCCCTCAGCCCCCTTCCTTGCCATGACCCTCCTGCAGATGGGATCCATGTGCTGAACAGAGTAGCATATACCGCTTGGGGATCTCTTTAGGAACAATCTCAGGCAGCTGTTCTCTCTGTCACCTCTGCAGTCTGCCTAAAGGGAACACACACTCTCAGACCTGGCATTGGAATGTGGCATATGGCATCGGGTAGACTGGCAAATCCTTAGAGAAATGAAGTGAAAAAGTTAAGCGTGGCCGCTTTAATCTTATTCTAGAACAAAGTTTAATCTTCTCCCTATCACAAATACTAATGTAGACTTTAAAGGCATCTCCATTACAACTGCAATGGCAGGCTTAAAAATGCCTTTTGGAATCGGGGGCAGCCACCGATAGGTGACATCTTTGTGACCAGGCACCATAGAGACTTTCCAGTCTAAGACTGGCAAGCACTCCTCTGCCCTTGGGCCAACTCTGTGCCTCCTGAATGTTACTTCTTCCCATACCGCGTTAGATGTACGTGTCAGTCTGCCCCTGCCTCTCTCTGCCTTTACCTTCCTAGGTAACCTTATACAATCTGAGCACAGGAAACTGGTGGTTTCTGATCTTGGTTTCACTGTTCCCTGAGAGGAGTGAAATCAAGGAAGGGGAAAGGAAGAAAGGGAATGAAGACAGATGGGTCAGACCCACCTCTTAGGGCAGGTGAATCAAAGCTGGGCTCATCTTTTACCATCATAGTGGACCCCAACCTCAGGATAAGTATTTAGGGGCTCCCTGTTGCTGAGACAAAACACTGAGGTAAAAGATATGAACCCATCAGCTTGGGCCTGTGGTTCAGCAGAACATCACGACAGATGGGCATGGCAGAGGAAAGCTGCTTGCCTTACAGTAGCTGAGAAGGAGAGGAAGAGACAGGGCTAAGTTACACCCCTCAGTGGCCCATCCTAGTGACCTGATCCCTCCCGCTAAGCTCCACCTCCCAGCCGTCCATGTATGAATTCTGAAATGTGTTGACACTCTTTTGAAGTTAGAACCCTGGTGCTCCCATCACCTCCTGAAGCCACACCTCCAAGCCCTTAAAGACCAAGCTTCCAGCTCACAAGTCAGGGGGACATTTCATGTTCAAACCACTGTACAAATGCCACTTATAAAATACTTTTACCTCTCTCTGCCTCTCTGTCTCTTTCTGTCTTTGTCTCTCTCTCTCTGTTTGCGTGTATGTGTAGTATCTTTGAATCCCATTTAGGCTCTGTGGCCCTTGAGCAAGAGGAGCTCAGAACCATCAGGATCTGTGCCAGTTCTTATTCTGGGCCACGGGCAGCTGGCCACTCTGTAATGTAGTCTATCACGTGGCACAATCATTCCTTCCCAATTATTGGTTTTCATGAGCTCCACTCAAGGTAAAGCAAGCAAAGAGCATAGAGTCCCTTTGTTCTATATGCCTGTGCACATGTCTGAGGGTTGCTCACACACACACACACACACACACACACACACACACAGAGGCATGCATCACACGCATCAAGTGTTGCAGTGTGGAGAGATATGGAGCAGACTTGACCTCTTTTGGGGGTGCAGATTTGCTAACAGTTTTTGTCTTCCCTGAGCCAGTAGCACACCACCCACCATCCAGGGACCTTTCTGTGGTCTGGCCTTTTACCTCTGTCAGTCCTCCATGTTTTCTCGGGACCCAACTTGAACAGGTCATCCTAACAGATGAGATAGGTTGTAAAGTCAAAGAAACATGGTTCAGTGCTTGTATGTACTCTACACTCATGCTTGGGCTGGAATGATGGCTCAGTAGTTAAGAGCACTGGCTGTTTCTCCAGAAGACCTGGGTTCAATCCCCAGCATGCACCTAGTGGAGCATAACTGTCTGTAACTCCATTCCAGGAGATCCGATGCCCTCTTCTGGCTTCTGCTGGTATTGTACATGCATGATACACAGACATACACATGTAAGTGAAACACTCATACACATGAAAGTAAAGAAATACTTTTTTTAAAAGCTGTGTTTTAAAAAATAACATGTTGTCCTGCCATGCTGCTGGCAGTCTCAGGATAACTTTCCTTGTTCCCCAGAGATAAGGTGTCAGCAGCAGCATCTGCTGTGACCTCTGTCACTGCTGTGTGCTGTTCTGATGGGGATCCAGATCTGTTTGCTGGCCCATCTCTCCATCATCTCTGCCCAGCTCTACATGCACACTCAACACACACACTGCACTGCCAAGTTTCTGTGCCCTGTGTAGGACTCCAGGCCCAGAAACCGTGTCTCTCTAAATGCTCTGTTTCTGCACTGAGGTTCAAAACTGTTTGGCCCGTCTCGATGTACTGTTAGTGTAATCATGACCTTTTCTTCTGTCAGAGAATAAGTGATGGGGGCTACCATCATCTCTGTGGAGAATTCCTGTCTGGCCGTGTTCTGTGGTTCTCCCAGGAACTATGCCTATTCCATGAGGTGGGGAAATTGACAACTTGAGGGTGGGCACCAAGCTGCAGTTGTGAATGGAGCCTCTGGCTGGTGAGTGGGGAGCAGCAGGGGTAGGGAGGTCTCCGCGCCTCTCTCCGGGGACCTCGAGGGAAGACAGCTAGTGTAGAACAGAGCTGCTGAGGGAACACCTGTTAGATGAGTCGAAATTGAAAGTGATGAACCTGATATCAAAGGGAAGATAGTTGCTTTCAGAAACAGCTGCAGCTGGAAACCCTCCTCAGAAATAAATGAGAGTGATGTGCCCATAACCAGGCCCCTGAACCCTCCCTGAGCTCTGAACCCACAATGTGCTTACTGGAAAAGATTCCACCATTTTGGGATGAACATGGAAGTATGTTTAGGAAACGTGCGTTCTAGGACCACTTTCTTAGCTTTTGAGAACTTATGCTGAAGCTCTCCATGTGACTTTGCCTGAGCTCATAGGGAGAAGGCGACCCATCTTCTAACCACTTGTCCTGTTTTTCTTCTCCACATCTTCATGCTCAGAACATTAGCCCAGTCTGGTGAGACAAGAGTCTTTTCAATCTTTCTCTTCAGATGCTTTTAATCCATATTTAAAGTGCCTGTGGAAGGAGAAGAAAATAGAAGTCAGGATGTGGGAGATAAAGAATATACATTACAGCCCTAGAAACGGATACAGAAAAAGAACCAAGCCACCCTTTGATTGCAGTGCAGCCTGTCCACCCCCCTGACACCACACCCTGGCAGGAGAAAGAGAGGCGGGGCCTGTTCCTTCGGGATCTTAGGCTGCCAGTGCATCCTCAGAGGTTCACACTTCTCACAAGGAGGTAGGAGTATGAACTTACCCAGACACTTCCGTGTGAGAAACAGCAACTACAGTGAAGAGACTTTGCAAGCTGTCGCTAGAAGCTGAGCAAGCGCACCAACTGGATTTGGGCAGTTTGCCGTCACACTTAGCTCGTGTGCCTTGTGGTCCTCCCTGCCTTTGTGGGCCCTGAGATTCAGAGTTCATAGATCCCTCCAAAGTCCCACCTAGTAGATCCAGGCCCTCACACTCAGTACGTGTGTTTTCCTGGGGTACCACAGCCACATCACTGATGCCTGAGTCTTGTGAGGCTGGCAGGCCTTTGTTGAAGCACTAGGATCCAGAGACTCTGCTAAAGCAAAACCATGTACCAGAGAGACACAGGAGGGAGACAGACCATGGCACATTTGGGAGCTCTTGCTAGGTTCCTGGCAAATCCCACCCAACTCCTCATCTCACAGTTTTGTTCATGAGGCTGTACCATCTCCTCTGCCGTATCCCTGGGGAGCTTGGATGGGTCCGATTTCTAAATATGCATCCTTCTCATTTCCATGATCTGGGCAAAGTCCTTCAGGCATGTCTTGTTCACAGGGGTCCTTCTCTGATCCGTGTGTTCATGTTCTATGCCTAGATGCCACCTTAAATGTTTGAATTTTTCCTATTACCCTCTTACTGATTTCTTTACTGCTAGCTAATATTTTAGTGGTTCAATTGTTAGGAATGTTATTTACAAGGTTAAGGCTTGTCTGTTCACATTATTTATGCTATCTCTAATCTTGTAACTTTTAAAGCATTGGATTCTTGTGTTTGGTTTTCTTTTGTTTTTCTGAATTTTCATCTTAATACACCTTGATTCCCACCCCCCCACACTTTGTAATATGAGGGTGGGTGACATTTTGTATTGGTTTTATAAATGCCTCTTATTAAATACTTGATACTTTCCCATGGAATTTCAGTACCATCTTGGCCACGTATTGTTTCCATATATGCTTGGAGCAGATACCACTATGTTTGCCCTTGTGTGTCTATTTGACAGAGTCAGTCCCACACTGACTTAATTATTACAGAGGCACAGTTAACCTGCTCAAGGTTTTCTTGGCCGTTCTTAGCTCTACACTCTCCTGTAAACATTATAAAATCGGGTCTGTGGTGCACACAGTGCCGACGAGATTGCACTGAACTTACAGGTTGAGTTGGCGAGAGCTAGCGTCACCCTGATAGAACTTGTGTTTCACCTGCCGCAGATGCATGAAGACCAAGGTTCAATCTCAGTCGTGAGTGTGAAAAGCCAGCGGCTCCCGGCTGGCAATTTCTCTGGAATGGAAGGTTCCCTCAATGGCCATCCTTGACTGAACCTTGGGTTCATTATAGCAGATGGTTTTCTCAATGGCTAGCTGAAGAGGGAAATGATTACTGTAGCATGACTTGCCAAGGTGTTTTTCCAGCTGAGTGATCAAATACGTGTAATTAGGGAGAAGAAAGCCTGCAAGAACAGCGTAAGGGCCAAGGCCGCTCTGCCAGGTGGAACCCCGGGGTGGCGGGAATGAGAGCTCATTGGGAGCTGCAGCGAATGAGTCAAAAGACAGCAGTGTGCTCAAGCCTGCTGGGCTCCACAGGCCAGCCAACTTCATTCTCAAGATTATTGCTCTTTTCTTCCTATATGTGCTGGTTCCAGTTTTCCTACATAAATACCTAAAAGTCAAAGGAAAACAGTCCCTGGATTCCAAGTGGTAATTAGTAACACCCAATCTCTATTCAGATAGGCTTTACTGCTGAAAAACAAGAGTATCTAAAAGGTAAGAGCCTACTGTTTTGCTTCTTACACTTTTCTAGAATTTAAAATGCACCGCTGTATCATGGAAAACTACAGAAACGTAAATGATACATTTTTGGTTGGAGAGATGAAAAGCTCTAGTGATTGTTTACAGACTTAATCACAACCGTTGTCATGGTAAAATCATTTCTACCTCCAATTGTAAAAGACTTATGAGAATTATAGTCCTTGTCTTTGTTCAAGAAATAATAATGAATTTTAACTGGACACATCAAAAGATTATTTTTAGAAAGAAGGAGAGCCAGCCTCATCCTGAGCTTTTTAGAGTAGGAATACGCTACTAGCTGAAACATCTACCTCAGTTTCTCTTTTGTTGCTGTAGTAAGATATCCTGGCAAGGGGAACTTAATGGAGGAAGGGCTTTGTGTCACAGTTCCAGGTTACAGTCTGTCATGGCTGCAGAGCGAGCTGGCCACATTGTATATGCAGCTGGGAAGCAGGAAGCAATGAATGCAGCATGCTTGCTGGTAGTGCTCAGCTTGCTTTCTCTACTGTATCCAGTCGCTAATCCCCCACCCACGGAGGAATCACAACCATATCGATTACTATATTCAGGATAACCCCCAACAGGCAGCGCCAGAAGTCCATTGCCCAGGAGATTCTAGAGCCTATCAGATGATGGTGATACTAACAGCCCTACACGATCCTTCGAAAAGAACTGAATGGGATGTGTTTTTAAGTGGAAACTTTTAAAATCCTTCCTTGTCAGATCATGTGGCTATTTTTTGACCTTCAAAGATAAGCCCATGTCGCCTCTGGCTTATAATCAAACTTTGGAAGATGAGGTGAACACAGCTGACTGACTAGCATGCCAACCACAGGCCTGAAGATGCCTGTCTAAGGCCTCACTCCCAGAGACTCTGCCATCTACCTATGGCACCTTTCTCTGCTTTTGAGTCAAGTATCTTATTTCATCCCCCTTTTTATAACTGGTAACTTATTTCACTTTATGAGTCATTCCAAGGCAGCAAGCTTTTATTTTCTCCTCAAACTGTAAGAGCAAGACAACAATTTTAAAAGGTTATGGCTTGCCTTTAAAACTCAGCTAATATAAAAATAGAAGAACAAGCACATCCCTGATTTGCTACACAAATCTCACATCCCGTTTTCTTTTTTTTTTTTCCGTTTTCTTAAGAAAGAGAAAGGGAGCTGCAATTTTCATGAGTCCTTTGAAAACTGAAAGGACTAAAACAAATAACAATAACAAAAACCCTTAATTTGAGGTCAGTAAAAGAATCACTCCAAGCTAGGCATGTGGGACTGGCCTCTATTCTCATTTCCTGGGAGGCAAAGACAGGATCATGAGTTTCAGGTCAGCCTTAGCTAGATAGTGAGCCCTTGTCTCAAAAAACAAAAGCAAAGTTTTTAAAAAAAGGTTTAAAATATACAGTTCTTAAAAAATAGAATAGTGCAGCTCCTGTTTCATTTTGGGGTCTCCCTCTAGTGCTTTGCATAGCTGGCCAGGGTGCTGCTCTCAAGTCCTGCATATCCGAGCATAGGAAGGAACCGAGTACCTCTGACCTATGATTGTTAGGAAAGCCATAGCATTTCCAGTGCCCCCTTCCCAGGCACAGACCCGTGTGACACTGCCAATGGCCCCTTCCACACCCAAAGACCCGCGTACCATTCTTGATGCCCTTTTCTGTAGCCACGGGCCTGTGAAATGTTGCTACAGAATGGAAATATTTTTAAAGTAATATATTAGTTTCAGGAACAAAGAAATCAAAGAATTCTCATTCTTGTTCTACAGTGACCTTAAGTATTGGGTAATATTTGTAGCTATTATGCTATAATTACATTAATCACAACTTAATGAGACAGATGGGCTTAAAATTACATGCATTGTCTACTAGTAAATAAGGACCTTTCTCCTGTGCCATTGACGTTTGGACATTTAGGTATTTGGAGGTGTTAGGCTTTCATTTCATTAGTTTGTTTGATAAATAAAATGTTCCCAGCGAACTAAAAATAAAAGTATCCCATGTGTCTAAGTGCAGCCCTCCCACATGCTTCTATTTTCGATGCATTGAGGGGTTGGGAGGAGAATAGGGAAGCAGAGATGGGTCACACAGATCCACTGCAGACATCATAGATTTGTTTTTCACGCTGCTGCGGGTTGATTGAATGTGCCCCTCCAAACGGCCGGGAGATCATAGTAAGAGCAGGAGCCTGAAAGAGGGAACGCAGGAGGCAATGGCGCCTCTTCTCTCATGAATTATGACCAAGGTCCTTACAAAGGCTGTTGGCGGGAGCAGTTAGTCCTCTCTGCAAGAACATAGCAAGAAGGCCCATACCAGATGCTGGCCCCTTGATCTTGGGCTTCCCAGCCTCCAGAAGTGTGAGGGAGGAAGTTTCTGACTGTCATAAATAACTCTTTCAGCATTAAAGCTGTGCAAAATTGACTGAGCCACTTAATGGTCTGTTACATGGTTTATTCCTGGGGAGATGTGAACAAGTGTCTATTCACCCCAGTAGGGTTTCATGACAAACCAAAGGGAGGGTCCACTGAAGTCTAACTTGGCAAACCAATGGGTTTATTACTTGGTGAGCCAATAATTTTATTGGGTTTATTTATAGAACAATGACGAAGGGTTCCCTGCAGAGGCCTGCGTGTGCTGGCTAATTTTATGTCAACTTGACTCAAGGTAGAGTCACCCAAGAAGACAGAACCCCAATTGAGAAAAATGCCTCCATAAGACTGGGCTGTAGGCAAACCTGTAGAGCATTTTCTTAATTAGTGATTGATGTGGGAGGGCCAGCCCATTGTGAGTGAGGCCATGCCTGGGCTGGTGGTCCTGGGTTCTATAAGAAAGCAGACTGAGGAAGCCATGGGGAGCAAGCCAGTAAGCAGCACCCTTCTATGGCTTCTGCCTCCAGGTTCCTGTCCTGTTTGAGTTCCTGTCCTGACTTTCTTCAATGGTGGACTGTGATGTGGAAGTGTAAGGCAAATTAAACCTTTTCCTCGAGTCGTCTTTGGTCATAGTGTTTCACAGCAGTAGTCATCCTAACTAGGACACTGAGCAACACCCAAAGTGCCATCTCAAAGTCTCAACCATCATGGATGGTGACTTCTTGGAAGCTATATCACAGACTCCTTTCAATTAACCATCTACATCCTATTTGATCTAGCATTTCCCAGGATCGTTTGCAGCTGAGAGGTAGGGTGAGGAGTCATAGCTGGATACTGAGACCCTTGCCTCCTCTATCTGCTTGGATGTGTCAACAGTTCCATTGCCATTAGACCTGGTTACCAGTTATTCTGCTTATTAGTTGCCATGGCTATTGCATCAAGTTAATCTCTACTCCAAGGTGGCATCATATTACACTCAGAGGCCAGAAACCATACCACAACCTAATGTCTGTTTCAAACCAGGCAGTGTCATACTATGAGCTGTCTAGATATAATATGTGGCCAAAGGCTCAGTCCTGTGCCAGCACACAGGAGTGGGGGCAGCCAGCCTCTTGCATCAGCCACACACACTGACTCACTGAAACACTCCCACATCGTTTAATTATTTTAGAAGATTTCTTTAGTCTATTTAGATAATGCCAAATTCCCTTCTGCTTTTGTCCCTCACTTTTCTCTTGCGTTGTGGCTTTATAAAATGGGTCATTTCCGTAGCTGTCTATAAAGCTTGGTGATATAGCAAGTCCTACTTAGTTTAGAATATTCTTATATTAAAATGCTCAGAATAGCTAACACAGTTCCTAGGTTGAGCCCCTACCCACCTAACCTGATGTTAGAGTGAAGTGTTCTCTCGTAGGCGCTCAGTCACACTATCTACCCTTCTCTTCTTCTAATCTGAAGTGTGGCTCTAACAGTCACTGAAAGGTAACTCTCTGTTCATTAAGGAAGAATGTTATCTTGTTCATAGTTACCTTAAGAAACTGTATCTGGTACACAATGGAGACTCTATGTGTTTTAATTCAGCCAACAGAAAGCTTTTCTAAAACTGTATTGAGAAGGGTGCATTAGCCAATTTTTCTTGGCAATAACAAAATACTGAATGTTGGATACAAATAAATGAGTTTTATTTCACTTACAGTTCTGGAAATGCCAGAGCAAGTGGCCAGGTTCTTCTTAGATCTGATCAAAGCTTCGTACAGACATTGTTAACAATCACAAGCATACAACAGCAGTCACAAAGCAAGACCAGAAGCCATGTATGTGCTGCTTTTTAAAAACAACTTGCTTTCGAATAACCAGCTTACTCCACACACTGGCATGTATCCCTTCAGAAGGCAATGCCCCCCATTACCTCCCATCAGGCCCTACCTCTTAAAGGTTCCACCACCTGCCAACATTGGCACCTTGGGAGCAAAACTGCTAACACAGGACCCTCTGACACATGAATGCCATATATAATCCACAGCAAGGAGAGTGCGGCTGCTCCTGCCTCTGCAGGCAAGCTACAGGAGCTGGTAGTGCCCATCATGTGCTGGGAGAGAGGGCTGGGCACCAAGGCTATAAAGCTGTCATCCAGGCCCTTAGGGGCTGAAGGAGAGTACATGCGGGGTGTGACATCTGAGCTGGTAGAGCAAGGAGAAAGCATTTCCCAAGATAGGGCCCTGGGAGCCTGGGCCTTGACCACTCCCTTTGAGGAAGCGTGCCAATGCCTATGCCTGCAGAGGACTGTGGGCTCTTCCCCCAACTGCAGGGGCCCCTGTGCCTGTCTTTTTCAGCCTGTATCTGCTTCTTATTCCTATAGGAAGCCCCTCTTCCCAGAGCCACATGACTTAGCCACTTCCTGACTAAGTCCTATGCTTAGAGACACTGGGCATCCCTTCTGAAACCTGAACTCGCAGAGCTCTGCTTCCTGTTTCATGTCACTTCAGCTACATGCCTCTTTTTAGCTACAGTTGGGAACTCCAGGTCACGAGAGCCCTTCCGGGTCATCTTTAGATCAACCTGAAGCTTTATTTTTTTTCTGCGATGAGATCATTAGAGCCTGGGCCTCTAATGTAGGGCTGGTTTCTCTGCTGAGATCCCATGGGCCTAGATAGGGGCCTTGTAGTCCCTGCCCTCTGTCACTCTGGAGAGTTACCAGCTATTTCTGGAGGTCTGGGAGTACACACATCCATGTGGAGGCCAGAGGTTAAGTTGGGCACCTTCCTTTATAGCTCCCCACCCGATTTTTTTGAGGATAAGGTCGTTTTCCTGCCTTCCCAGCACTGAGATTACAGGTGTGTACAGCACCGTGCCCAGCTTTTTCCATGGGTACTGAGCAGACAGCACTCAGGTCCTCATGCTGTCTGGCCACCTAGCCACCTCTCCAGCCCACGAACCACCCTTTTCTTAATCTTCGAATAGGTGGGATCTGTCCCTGAGGCCTGGGATTCCAGGTATGTGGCTGAGCGCCAGGAAAATGAACAGGAGCCATTCTGGAGTTCACTGCTAGGCTGACCAGCCACGTCCGACTGAACAGCCTTCCGGCTTCTTTCCACATCGTGCTAAGGCCGTTTGCTCTTACCCCAGAGAGTCCCGGTCAGGGAAAACCAGTGGAGGGCTGCCTCTCTAGCCTCTTGGGTTGTAATGTGTAGTATCTGGCTGAGTTTGAATTCCTGGGCCAGCTGGGCTGTGGGCTGTTGTTACCCGAGGGTGGAGTGGCCTCTTTTTTGGCTTCTAGGGGTGTTTTCGATGCCACTCGCCAATGGCAGCATGCCTCACTAGCTGTGTGCGCCAGGGTGAGGCATATGGCATAGTCTTAACAAATGTGTGCAGACCTGGACAGGAAGGGAAGCTTGTCGGCCGTACCTCCATATTTGGCCATTGTTCCTTGCTGCCTTCCCAGCTTTCCCTTCTGTGCTCATCCCTCTTTCTTCCATCCACACATTTGAGCGCACTCCTCAGTCTTGCCCCATCCCTGTTCTAGCTAGAAACTTTCCATATGATATTACAATTGCCTCTTTGGGTGACTGAAGCCTTCATCAACTGTCATCCCATCACCAAAACTGTCTTATTCACTCTGGGTCCTTCCCCAGTCCCTGACATGTATGTGTGTGCTATACACCCCTAGTAAATGCCTAATATCTGGCTGCCCTTCCCTCCTAGTCCCTCTGTCATGGGACTCCTGCTTGGCCCGTAGAGTAATCTAGCTGTACCTGCTTTTTACAGACAGCATCAGATAACCACAAGACCCAGGAACTCCTCCCAATCGCTAGCTCTCTAACTTTGTCTCCTTCCCCTCTGACCTCCATTTTCATGTGTATAAAGTGGAGATAGTACCTGTTTCGCAGGGCTGGCAAGATTAGGTATGAATGACACATATATACCTAAGGTCCAGTGATAGCCAGTTAGTTTGTAGATTCTTTCCTTGTTTTCTTTTTTATTTATTTTTTTAACCTGGAAGTTAGAGGGCTGATATTTGGATCAGTTAGGTGAAATGAAAAACAGTCGTAGAATCTCAGGACAGTCACCTGTTGATATTTACAGAAGCTTCTAGACACAAACTCTCAAATGCACAATTAATTACCTTATATAAAATGATACACTGCTTGAGTACAGCCAACATACAACTAGCTGCCTGTATATTTTCAGTCATCACTAGATTGCTTTTAATACCCAAGAGAACATAAATGCAATGCAGTCAGTTGTTATACTCTACTTTTAGGGAGTAAGAAAAGCCTACACATTATACATGTTCAGTAAGGATACAGGATTTTCCAGAATATTTTCTACCCACAGTTGGTTGCATCGATGGGTATAGAGCCCTCAGAGGCAGAGGCTTGATTGCAGTTCAGAACCATGATGAATAGGGAGCATCTTTTCTGGTCTGCAGGCCTCTGGCTAGGCAACCCATGGCCTCCAAGCTACCATGGCCCACAAAGGCAGATTCAAGGGAAGTGTTGACAAGCACTCTGGCTTCCAGAGGGTTCCACTTTACTGTTCCATTCTTTGGTCCTACCTTACTCAGGGAAGCATAAAACCTGGCACCTGCCAGAAAGAAGCGACTAGGGGTGGTGTCAACCGCCAGTGACTGCCCAGTGGTGCCGAAAATGAGAGGCCTAGAAGGAGACTGCTATTTCTTACAATGGAATCTTACTAGTTTATGTCACTGTCACTTGGACTATGAGTAAAGATAGTTGAGCAGAAGAGTCAGGTCAATAAAGCGTTATCTCCATAGTCCTTCCTATACCGTAAGGATGCTAAGTGCTGAGGAAGGGCTGCCGGTCCCTGCTGCCATCCAGTCTTAGCTGTGCCTGGCAGCAGGCAACAGAGACCTGGTTAGCATCTCACAGATCAGCTCCCTATCAGTGTGTGCTTGCAGGCCATAAAAAATGTGGAACTTTGCAAATTGCCCATCATTTAGGCTCAGCTCACCACAGCCTAGATGGATTTGCCCTCTGCTGATTGTGTACATTTTATTGTGTTTGTGCTGTGCTTGTTAGCATAACCCTTCTCATGCTTACGCGCTGCCTGTGAAAACCTGCTGTTTGAGAGTCTGGGTTCCAGGTCTAGCCACGGACCTTAAAATAATGGCTGTGTGATCTTGGGAGAGTTATTCAGGTTCTCTGAATCTCATTTGAATGAAGAGGTTATTGGCAGCTCTACTGCCTGGCACAGTTCTGAGGGGTAAATGAGTGAATCCCTCTGGGGAACTAGAGCAGAGTTTGCTGTACAGTGAGTGCTCTGAGGAGCCTGCTTAGGCACCTGGGGGCTATAGAGAGAGATCCAAACAGGCAGCAATGTTAGGCTGGTTTTGTTTTGTTTTGTTTTTCTCAGAGCCATGCCACAGGGCAAGGGCTGAGTAAATATTTGCCTGGGTTGTACCCTCATGAAACTCAACAGGCAGCTTAATCCCCAATTCTTCTCCTGAAATAATAAGAACGCTTCCTTCCCAAAAAGTTAACCAACCTTGAATTCTCAGGGTCTGAGTGGACCTGCCCTTGATGGAGGGTTTTCAGGGCCCCTTCTCTTTCTTCTGCTTTCTGAGACCTGGCTTCTGCTCTGCCTTTAGTTGGTGGCTCTGTCATGGCAGAACCAAGGCTCATTAGCGACTAGTGGCAACACAGCCATGCTAATGTGCCAATTTTCTTCTATGGTTGGGATGATCAGGGTATTACTGAATGTGGCTTCAGCCTCCCTGTATCTCATCCTGTTCCTACTGTCGGCAAGGGACCAGAGGACTGGGAGATACAGAAAATATGTGCAATTCAGAGCTGTTCAGCAACCTGTCTGGGTAAAGGGCTGCTTTCCAGCCCACACATTCCAGGGCCACCCACTCACCAGCACAGGCAGCATCGGGCTATGGAGTTAGCTTCCCTTGCAGAACCCTGCCCTTGCTTTTCACTCCCTCCTCTAGGGACTCTGTACCAGGTGAGTGAGCCCTGGCTGCTTCTGTCCCTCTCAGCCAGATACTCAGGATGTTGCATTCCTGGAACCCTCCAGCCTCATCTGACCTTTATACTTGTTGCCTGTCTGTCCAGAAGCTTTTCTCCTATGTATCTGCGGCGTGTGTCTACTGACTTCAACAAAGGTCTCTCAGAAATTCTTCTCCTTCCCAGAGACCCTCTCAAGCTTCACCTACGCTGTTTTCTACCTCTGTCTCCTTTAGGTGCAAACTTCCCAAGACGTATTATGATTCAGTTGTTTACTTATATCTCTGTTTTCCTTCCCCGGTAGCAGAGTCCACATAGAGTACAGAAACTATGCCTTCCGTTCCTGGAACACTTTGTACTCCATAAATACGTACTAAAAAGAAGGGAACAACTTACAATTTACAAATGTGTCGGGCTTTCAGGCTTCCAGGGAATGTGTCCAACACTTCAGGAAAGAAAGTGAACACGGAACAGTGATGGTGTAGAACCAGAAGTATCAGGCAGTGCCTGGGGCTATAGGAAGAAAGCAGTGGGTGCTCAGAAGCTGGGTGTAGGCTGTGGATGTAGAAGAAGAGCACAGGCCTGTTCTTCATGTGGGTCCCCTAACAGAGTGGGAGCTGTCTCTAACTCTGTTGCCTGCCCTTCAGTCCTTTCCCCATAGCTGGGCTGCCTTGTCTGGCCTCAGTGGAAGAGGGTAACTTTAGTCCTGCTGAGACTTGATATGCCAGGGTGGGTTGGTTGCTCATGGGGGACCTTCCCTTCTCTGAGGAGAAAGGAATGGGAAAGTAGATGGAAGGTCATGAGGGAGGGACTGGAAAGAGAGAAGGGAGGGGACTGCTATCAGACTGTACAGTGATTAAATTAATTAATGAAAAGAAGGAGAAGAAGAAAGCAGAGATTGAGGGTCAAGGCCCAGCCTGACACTGAAGTCACACAGTGGCCTTCTCCAAAACTTGGGCAGGGAGCTGTGGGTAGGTGGGCAGGACTCAGGCTAGCAGATATACTGGACGGCAGCGAGAAGAGGCCCAGTTAACTTCCCAGAGTGATCAGTCAGAGCTGTGGTTGCCCACGTTTAAAGAGATGGGACTCTCTTTAAATCTCCTATTGGGTATTCGTCCCCTCTGAAACATTCTCTGCTTCTGTCCTCAAGACTACATAAACCCTGAGTCCACTGAAGAGTGAAAAATGAAGTTTTCACTATGGCGTCTGCCAGGAGGGGAGGGTGAGCCTAGGTAAGTGGTTTTCATCTGGGAGTTTTCATCTGGAGAGGGTCCACCCCAGTACCCAGGAATAAGCCACACCTGTCCCAGACCATCCCTGCTCCCCACCAGCCAAACAGAAAACAACTTTGGGCAGACGTGGGAAGAGCTAGAAGGGAGGAGGGAAAGGACAGAAAGTGGTGCAATGATGAATGAAATTCTCAAATATTTTTTAAAAGAATGAGATTGACATGTTGCTTTTCAAAATTGGAATATCAGGGGTTGGAGAATGTTATTTTTCAATAAACACTTAAATTACATGCTTATAAAAACTCAGTTCTGATGGTTGACAATCATAATGGTATGACTATGAGCAGAGTCCTAAAGTAGAAGTCTTCCTAATTCCAGACAAAACCACCCTGGATAGGTAATTGTCTGCTTCATACAACTTCACACTGAATACCTACATGTGTCATCACAGATGCTATGGTAGGACGTTCAAGTGCATCATTCCTTACAACAGGCCTTCATCCTCCCTGACCATAGCCTATACTACACAGTTGCCCCTAGCCACAGGTGGCCATTTGTACTAGTTAAAAATAAACACAACTAAAACTTGAGATTTCTCAGCCACAGAGGCAACATTTCAGGAGCTCAGCATACTGTCAGGCTGCTGTTAGGCAATAGCTCCAGACTTGCCATCCCTGCAGAAAGTCCCATTGGACAACGATGTTCTAGAGCAGCGGTTCTCAGCCGTCCTAATGCTGTGACCCTTTAACACAGTTCCGGTGTTGTGATGACCTCAACCATAAAAGTATTTCATTGCTGCTTCATAACTGTAATTTTTCTACTGTTACAGATCGTAATGTAAATCTAAGAGGCAGAATATCTGATATGGGATCCCAAAGGAGGCATGGACCACAGGTTGAGAACCACTATTCTGGAAATCTGCTTACAGTTTGGACCATGTTGCCCTGTGCTTATATACTGTACACCTCTGTATGGCATGTGCATACATTGTCTACTACATGGTAGAGACAATTTTAGCATATCTACTGTATATCCTTGTCAGGAACCTACCCTTGTCACTTATTCCAACATGGACATCTTCTTTTATTAATCAGTAAAAGACAAACCTATCCATTCTGTCTTCCTGGTGATGGGTATTTGGCTGATGCTGAAGTTTGACTATCATGTGACTGTCCTTGCTCCTTACATCTAGGTCTCTAGCCCTCTCCAATCAGTGATGTCTAGTGAGGTGATGGCCAGCATGCCAGGCACAGTCACTATCTGTTTTCTCACCAGTTCCTGGGAGCTTAGCAGTTGTCCAAGAAGCATGTGTCTGGTTATTCTGGCCTCCAGAGCATCCTGCCTCCATCAACCCCTTTCACCACCTACAGGAGGCCTTTGGAAACATAGAAACCCAAAGCCACAGCCATTCCCACACACACACACACACACCACGCATGCATACTTGCAGGCACACAAACAGCCTGTTTTGTATCCAGGCTCATGATAGTTTTATTGACTACCTCCTGGGTACCTGGCATTCAGAAGGCACGTGTCTGTCAGAAGAGTGCACAATGGAGCCCTTGTGGCCTAGGAGGGGGAGCAGGAGACACATGGCCGTCATTAGGCCTGGTCCCCAGCTCTGGCATGGTGTTTCCCTGGGAAGGAGGCAGTTGTGCACTGGTGTGTGAAGAGAATTCAAGTGTTATCAACCTGGCCCATCAGGGCCGATTGCTTTTCCCTCTTTAATGGAGGCCCTAAAGGAATTCTAATCATTTTGGTATCTTTGTTTCTAAACTAACTCAGCCCTCTTCTACGGCCCCTACAGCCCTTCTCAGTCTGCAGGACACAGAGCTCACTGGTTTAGATTCCCATCCTGCAAAAGGGAACAACTCTGAGTTCCAGCCCCTTCACTCAGTCACCCTCCATGACAGCAGGGACAGAAAGTAATTCTGAAGACAGCTGCTGGCTTAAAAATGACCCTGTTCAGAAGCAACTGAAAGGCTAGATACCCCGAGTCTTTGTGGTCATCTGATCCTGCTGACAGAGTTTAAGATACATTCTAGGCGTTACTGTTCATCTTGAGTTCTCTACTAGAGAGTGAAGGAAGTTTAAGAAGCTGGGTAAGTGCCTGTCAGTGTGGGCTTGGAACAGGGGAGCTACCTCTGGAAGACTACATCCATCCTCCCAGTGGAAGAGGGCCATCCCCCTCCTCTGGCAACTCAGCTCCATCCTGGAGCCTCTACATGCTGTCCCCTCTATGCCCCAGATCCCCCTGGAGCAAGACCTCAGTGTGCCTGGAACCTGGACTTTCAGACTTCAGAAGCAGGTGCTTGCCTGAAGGCTTTCTGGATTCCTCTGTCCTCACGCTCATGGTGCCCTGCGTCACAAAAAGAGATGAGGAGCAGGGCACAGTTTTTACCCTTCTCTTTCTTGCCCCAGGCCCATTAGCAGCCTTCCTGGCCCACATCCCATCTCTGACTCGGGCATGACCAACCCACACATGAATCCACACTACCTCCAGAATAAAGTACAGAAAAGCAATAGATAAGGGGCCTCATTTAGGAGAAGCTTAAATTTCAAGCATAGCAATGCTGGCTCAGGTCAATGGAGATTTACAACAGCAGGTGCAGGGGACCTTCGACGGGGGCAGAGAGTGATTTGTGTGCATGTTGGGGGAGGACAGAGGGCCAGGCACATTTGATCTGTCTGCTACTGGAAGAAAAATAAACTCCATTTGCACTTCTGTTCTTAAAAGAAACAAAAACGTTGAAAGAAACTGTAAGCCAACCAGCTTCCTGCCTATTCTTCTGTTTCTCTCAAATAGATTAGAAAATGATTCCAGGTTATTGTTACCCACCTCTCCTTACCCCAGAATATGGTGTGGGAGACACAGCTACCCCCACCAACTCCACACTCCACCCCAAGCTTACAGAATCTTCTAATAGTCAGCTCAGTGACTCTGAGCTCAAAGAACATAATGGAAAAGAACGTTTCAAAGCAATCTTCTAAGTGACTGTGAGAACAAGAGGCTGAAGGGCCAGACAGTCCTTTGAAAGGCTTTTAAATATGGCTCATTTTGAACATCTGATTTTGTCCTTTTCTACAAATGAACAATTAGCTGTAGCACAGGGTTATGTAAGTACTGAACATGCATTACTCTAAGGCAAGTAAGTATTCAACGAAACCATCCCAAGCGTACCCCATGGCTGGAAAGGACACTGTGTAACAGTCCCACCTCCTTCCCTTCCCACACTGTTTCACTGCCATTTCTAAAGAACAACCTTATCTCCTGAAAAAAAAATTCAGAGCATTGTTGAAACCAGCAGATTGTGCCCAGGGTGGGGTTCAAACTGGAGGAGAAACTATGGTCTGGGTGTGGTCTTTTCGACCCCAGGAGGACTTCCATGTTGTGTGCTGGTAAGGGGACCCTTGTGTCGCTTCTGTCAAGTCAGACCCACCACCCCACATTCTCCTATGTGCATTGCCTATGGTGGAGAACAGGAAAGGACAGGACATGGCGGGAAAATGTGGTTTCAGGACCCTTCAAAGAAAATGGCTCGTAGGCTACCTCTAGCCCCTGGAGGGCCCCAAGTCAAGAAGGGACACATCTGTGGAAGGAGCCTGGAGCCTCTTTTTCTCTCCTCCTGACACACTGACCTGGAACCCTGGTTCTGAAATTCTGCACTGAGAACATTTTCTTTATAAAGTCCAACAATGGGAAGCTCTTTCCAACTCAAGGAAAAGCATGTAGGCAAGTCCCATCCACAGGTTTATATCCATCCGGTGTTATCTTTACTGCTTATTTTCTATATACATCCTGCCTCACCCGTCCCACCCTACCCCCAGAAACCCTAAGAAGTAAGCAAACTAATGAAAAGGGTACTAGCTGCACTTCAGGCCCGCATGTTATGGTGAGTCCTTTGCTGGCCTTAGAGTAGTGCAGAAGGCGAGACCAACAAAATTGTTAGTGTTCATGGAGGTGTGGCCTCATCCAGTTCCCTACACCTGACAGCTGTTGAAAATAACCAGATGCACAGAACCTCTCAAAGTTAGCTCTGAGAGGCAGCAAACCATTTGGTGCTGTTCAGAGCCACCAGAAATGTCCAAACAGCTTAAAAGGGGACATATAAGAGTGTGAACAGCAAGTCTATAATTCAATAGAATTAACCCAGTGAAATAAGCGACCTCTTAGGACAGCTCACGGTGAGATCTGCCAGTTTGAATCACTGGCTATGATTGCTGGTGGGAGCCCGGGTGTCAGCCAGCTGCCTGTGGGGACGTCAAAGTTGGTGAACATGAGCTCTGGGGTAAACAGATGTGTGGGCATTTTCCTACTTACAGAAAGTTTTATGACTGGGAAAGGGGCCAAACCCACATGATATGAAAGAGATCTGGCTTTGCCAAGGTGCCAGCATGACACATGATAAATGTGACAAATGCTTGATGCTCACCTTCTTAAAGACACAGACTCAAACTTTGCTGTTGCACTCTGAGTGGAGAACTCCAGATCTCTTTGTGGTACCTTAAGTTGATTCATCCAACAATGTAAGAACCATGTGAGATTGTATTCATGACATTGTATCACATGGTCTGTATGGTTCTCCACATTTCCCTTATTCAGCAACATAGCATCTTGATAACTGACTTCATGCCTTCACTAGAGCCACTTTAGAGAGGTTTCTTCGAGGCCTTCTGAGGGCCAGGCTTAGAAATAGCTGGAGATACTTCACCATATGTGTGACAGTCTGAGATTGTCTGTTTTGCTGTGGCCTAGATATTTCCTGAAGCATTACAGAAGTCTGGATTGGGGGCTGCCAATACCCCTGCCTAGTCAGACAGGATGGGCCTCTCAGGCAATTTGAACTTCTGCCCTGCCAAAGCGAAGTTGTCTTTAAAAAGTCAGGGCTGGGGAAATGGCTCATTTGTTAGAGTACTTGCTGCGTGAGCATGGGGACCTGATATTTGAATCCCCAGCACCCATACAAAAGTATCATGTGCCTGTAACCGCAGGGTTGGATGGGTGGGATCAGCCTGATCCCGGGGGCTCACTATCTACTGAGTGTAGCCAGTGCAAGTTCAGTGAGAGACCCTACCTCAAAAAACTAAAGGGGATCATGATAGCAGATGCCCAGTATCAACTACTTCTGGGTTCTTGGTATAAAACACAGGAGAACCCCCCCTCACACACACACATGCACACTAAAAAATATAATTTTTAATAATGTAAGTTCTACAGAATATTGCTACTGGCTGTCCTTCTCTTCCAAACAGTAAAAGCCTCAGAGCTGGGGCTAGACTTCTGGGCAACTATTCCATATTCTCATCTGAATATGCAAGTCTTCCCTTGTCTACCAGCATCCCAGACCTGCCTAATAATAACAGAGTTCAGCTGTCATTTATTTCTTTAATCAGCTATTTTTAAAAGCTGAATCTGCTGGCGGCTTAGAAAGTAGTCAAACTGGTTTTTGTTGTACTTTCAAAGATGATAGTTGATACATGTAAATGTTTATGTAATATATAATGTATATATATATATAAATATATTAATCATACTAGAAAGCATAATTAAATGATAAATACATCCCCCATCCTCCTCTATCCTGTTCCTTTGCTCACTACCCACCTGACTACCCTTCCCCTCCACAGAGGTAGCCAGTTCTCTGTGATCCATGTTTATCATTCTTTTTTCTTTTTAAAACATTTTTGTCAGATATCTGTGTCTGCCTCAGAAGTGTAGAGTGTAGTTTTGTGTGTTGCACAGACAAACAGAATTTGTGAGCCGATTGAACTTGCTCTTTGGCAGTAGCTTTCCTGGGAGTTGCTACATCTGCCCTGGTAGCCTGCAGTTACTCAGAAGCAACGGGAGTTCTTTGTTTGAAATTTCCTACAGAGACAGTTTATCATCAGCCCAAGAAAATCAATACTGTTGCTTTACCGCATGTTTGGTCTGGATCTTTCTGTTTTCCATGTTCATTTATTATTTTGTCTTCTTTGAGGCAGGCACTATGCCAGGGTAGCAGAAAAGTGAAGAGAACCCAGCATCCCTATTCCCAGGCTTTGTCTCCAACCCTCCCACTCCTGCGCTCCTTGATGCTCTGTTCCTTGAGCATTAAGAATGGTCCAAGGGACTGAGGACAATGGCAAGGCTCCGTGAACATGTGGCTCTGGGACTGGTATACACCAGATCCAGGGGGGAGGTTGCAGAAGGCCTTCCAGAAGACCAGCTTCTTGGAGTGTCTAATTATATCTGAGCCCTTTGTGACCTCAGCATTGGTATTTCTGGCTTGAACTTTATTAGGCAGCCTCATTTGCTCATACAAACTTATTGTGTCATTTCCAGGACACTTACGTAGGGGCCCCTGCCACATTTGTAGTTCCAGGGCTTGGCAATGAAGGAGGAAAGTGGCCCTGTAAAGGCCTGAAGCCTGACAGCCCAGATTACAATTTTATATATGAGAGGATCTTAAAAGCCATCCTAGATCATTAAACGTGAGATTGATTACACAATAGAATGCCTGGATAGCATAAATGCAGGACCTCAGAAATATATGTATATTTTTTCATTAATAATAAATATTACATAATTTTATGTGTGTATGCATATATTTCACACATTCTTAACTACCCTCCACATGACCCCTTCACAAGAATGACCAAAGTTCTGTAATCCCTATATAAAATATAATGGAAGCCAAGACTCCAGCCACCCCTTCGTCTGCAGCCACTTTTGTGTGTCTGTGCAGGACGACCGATGGTGGTGAAGCTTCTGAAAACCCATGCTACACATGTCCTCAAGCCTGCTTCTGCCAGTTGTTACTAAACTGCAAGATTTAATTAAATGTTTTTACATACTGATGAAATAGAAATTTTTAAAAAGCTGTCTTCAGTGACAAACCTAATTGAATGCTTTCAAAGGGCTCTAAAGATGAGTCACTTTTAAGGAGTGCTTTTGAAGTCTGAGCAAGGCAACTGCAAAAAGTTTAGAGCAGGAGTTGGGGAGTAAGACATTAAAATCCAGAAGAGTCCTGCCCTCCAATCGGGCTGTGTGCTTTTTTCGCTTATGGGTCCACTTTGAGTAGTTTGAAATCCTAGGAACACATAATGGTTTGTGAGAAAAGAACTCTGTGCAGCAGACAGTTTCCAAAGCAAGGACACTGAACGATTAGTAACTGTGTACAGCTAGCTTTTAATTTAAAAAGTTATACATGTGTGTATGTGGGTGTGGAGACATATGGATATAAATATCTGAATACATGTACTTTGGTGGATGGATGTGGACATGAGTGTGTATATGGTTGCATTTGGGTGGGTGGATGTGGGTGTGTCCGTGCATGTTTGTACTTTGGTGGGTGGATGTGGACATGTGTGTGTATACAGTTGTATTGGGATGGATGGGTGGGTGGACAGATGAATGACTACCGGTAAGTGTGTGAGAAATTGGTTCGAATGATTCCCATTTTAAACAATTCCCATTCTTTCTGTCCCTCCTAATGATGCTTGCAGACAGGGCTTATGCTGTCCTTTGCCTTATGTGCTTACCAGGAACCTCCCTCCCTCTGAACTGTTTTATACAGTTCAGACTTCTGGAAGATGTCAGGCATCATGTCATTTTCAAAGTGTATTTGGTTTTCATTTGTGTTAAGTTTGTTTTCATTTGCCAAGAATTATAGTGAGAACCCCAAGAAAAGGCTCCATGTTAAAAAGCAATCATTTCAAACGAAAGAAAGAGGAGTGTCAGCCTGCTGGATGGATGAGAGAGGTCATGACCCCTCAGTGCTCTGACCTCTTTGGCTGTGTCAGACCTGAGATGACCTTTCCTCTGTCTGCCTCACAGAGGCAGCTCCTGCTGTTTAGAGCCTGCTGAGTGCCCACTGGCTGGGATGGAACAAGAAAGTTGGGTTGGTATTCAGCACTCTGGGGCAGCACAAGATGAGGAGGTCACCTTAGACCTGAAAGAGAGCTACCTTTTGGTCAGGCTGAATGTATACATTGACTCTCATTGTTCCCAGATAGGTTTCAAAGGTCTGAGGGAAGTTTAGACCTGTAAGGAGAATAGTATCAGTAGATAGGGGACAGTTTCAAGCCCCCCCCCAACTGTTCCCCCTCTCTTCAGCATATCCACTGCACAAGTACCCATGCTTTTTGTTTGACCAGCGTGAGTGCATGTGCACACAGGTGTGCAAGTGTGCGTTGAAGAACTTACATAAGGGCCACTTCAGCTCCAGCCAAGACTGGCCCACCCTCCAATCTGAGAGGCTTCACTTTCTAAGGAATAAGGGTGCGTGAAGAGCCAGGATCTTGTGACAAGGTATCTCAAGAACCAGGGAGCTCAAAGCCTGGTCCCTGGGAAAACTAGAGAGAATTCAGCCACTCCACACAAGAAATGGTGCATGGTTTCAGCCATCCCAGGAGAATGCTAAGCTATCCGAGCCTCCCTCCATTTAGCCAGTGTTATGGCTGGAAAAGGCCATCACTGCGGGTTTCGGGGCTATGGAAACCACTGTTCTCCCCTTGCTGAAGTGAAGAGCCTTGGGTAAATGAGAAGGGTGGGAGGAGAGGAGAGGGAGGGCGGCAACACAGGGGCTTTGTGTAACCACTCCAGGAGTAACTAGACACTGCCCAGGGGACCCGCAGGCCCTCAGCAGAAAGACATTGAGGGGACGTGAGTCATCTTCCATCTTAGAAGAACACAGTGATGCCCGAGGGGCTTGGGAGCCTCCCTTATCAAGAGGTAGGCCTCTCAAGTAAATAGAACATGCTCAGCTAAAGGCTGGCATGAGCCGGTTTTATTAGCTATTTAACTAAGGGATTTAAATGAGTTACCTAGAATTGTATTACTTGAGTTGCCTTTAAAAAAAAAAGTGCTGTTATCAAATGAGCTGGCTTAATGGGTCAGACTATCCAGGGAGTGTTAGCAGTAACTGAATATGGCCCATGACAGAGCACAGCTTCAGAGGAGGCTATGCAGCAGGCCTCGCAAAGGCTCACACCTGTGTGGCCAGAAAGAAAGGACCTGGGTCTAGCTGCAAACCATCCAATAATGTCTATTCCTAGACAGGCTCAGGGTGTCCCAGCAAGAAAGGTATTTACCACTCCACTGTAAAAGAGTTTCTTTCATCTAAAGATGAGCTGAGAGCATTCTTAATTTTTCATTCAGTCACAAGATGAATGGAGGCAGGCAGTGTGGCCAGTAAGCCACCTTTGGAGTGAGACGGCAAGAGCTTGCCTCTGTGGCACTGGTTGCTGGCGGGACCTTGTATTACTTTTCAGCGACGCACTTGCTCCATCTGCAAAGTGAGAATGGTAATAATGTCCACCATGCTCCAACACTGGCTTTCAGTAGTGATCAAATGTGCTAACGTGCGTGAACTTCTTAATGTGGCTACTAACTAGAGTGAGCATCAGAGAGCGTAGAGATTGCTGCTAATATAGGAAATAATAACAATATAAAATAAGATAAAGGCTCTTTTTTCTGCTTGTTTGTCTGTTTTGTCCCATTCTGGCTTTGTTTGTTTGTTTGTTTGTTTTTATCTTTTTTTGGAAAGATTTTATGTGTGCAACTTTTATTCTATGTCGTGTAAATAAGTATAAAGCTTAGTGAAAATTGAGGAAATTATGAAAAATGGCTGAAGATTGATTAGAAGCAAATCCTTCTGACTACTGTCTCCAGAACTCATGACCAGGACACTTGCTCTGAAGATAACAGGAAGGTTGTAGAGGGTTGGCAGTTTGAACAGATGTTGCCCTAGGCGGGTGGTCTGAACAGTAGACATAATTAGGTTTTGAAGGAGAGTTTGATTTTATTGGTGAAGTTTGGACTTTGTCTCCCAAGAGCTTCTGCTGTTCAGTTGAGTTTGTTCAGTTTAACCCATACACACTTCTATTAAACAGCGGGGTCAGAAGGTGACTTTAACACAGGTGCTTCGCTTAACTTTGATGTCTAATGTACAAGTTCCCCGAATAGTCTAGACTGTTCAGAAAGTCATCTTAGTCTAATAGATGGCTTCATGCTAACCTCCACATAATTGATAAATGTCTTTCTCCTGATTCTTCTTCCAAATTAAAATGGGCCATGTAGAAAACTGAATGACTTTTTTGGTTCTATAGAAAATTAATTATATTATATAAAATATTAGTCTACTACCCAGTCTTTTAGAGGAATTAAAACATGTTGTGTCTCCAGGTGGTGGCGGCACGTGCCTTTAATCCCAGCACTTAGGGAGGCAGAGACAGGCGAATATTTGTGAGTTTGAGGCCAGCCTATCTGCACAGCAAGTTCCAGGAGAGCCTGTCTCAAAAAAAAAAAAAAAAGAGCTAAAGCTGTTTCTCCTTGTCTTCATGTCGGCATTTCTTGACAAGGTATTAGATAATCTAAAATGATGAATTAGATAGATAGATAGATAGATAGATAGATAGATAGATAGATAGATAGACACACACACACACACACATACATACATACATACATACATACGTAGAAAGATAGATGAGAGAGAGAAAGACAGAGAGACTATCTTACATGAGTTAACAGAAAGAACTCACGTAAATGAATGAAAATCTATATCCTCCTTCCTTCTTTTTTGATCAATAAATAACACATAAGTGTGTTGTCTCAGTTAGAAGCTACAGTGCCAATGGCAGGCAGGCTATGAGGCTATTCCACGCTTTGACCCTCTGCAGCCCAGCATTTGCTAGCTTAGACCTGTTTCAGGATTCAGGAAGAAGTTATAGGCATACATTTCAGAAAACTACACATTTGCCCCCTTTCCACTAGGTTTGGCATGGAATTGTTCCAAGGAGTTTGTGCAGACTCTTGTTTTCTCTCCATCAGCTTCCTTCTAACCCCTACCCTCACTCCCATTGGAGTCCTCCATGTACTACATCTACTGAACACAAAGAGGCTTTCTCATGCTGGCCTTTCCTTCTGTCCCCAAAGGGCCCTGTGCTGGAAAATCAATCTCCAGGGCACTGATACGACAAGGTGGTAGAACCGTAAGGACATGAGGCACATTGGGAGGTGAGCAGGTCACTGAAATTCCCCAGAAGGGATCAGTTCTGGTTCTTTAAAAAAAAAAAAGTCATAAAAAGAGTGAGTTGTGAAAAGAGTAAGACTGACCTCTCTTCACCTTTACGTCTGTCTCTCCATGTGATCTCCCCCTCACACATTCTCTCATCGTGACACCATACTGTGACAGTGTTGTGAGCGTCTCCTCACAGGGCTAAGCAGATCTTGGGTTCCGCCTCTAAGATTATGATGGAAACTCTGTACCTTTATAAAGCTCCCAGCCTCTGCTATTTTATTATAACAAAACTAGTGTAACTATGTGTTAGCTACTTTTCTGCTGCTGTGATAAAATCCCATAAGCAAAAGCAACCTGGGGAGGAAGGGGTTTGTTTTGGCTTATGCTCACAAAGGGATAGATAGAGTCTGTAACCGCAGGGAGAACATGGCAGCAGGCAGGCAGAGGGGCAGGAATGGGAAGCTAGCTGGTCCCATTTTCATCTAGACAGCTCTCCCTCCCCGTGACACACTGCCATCAGCCAGGATCTTCCTCCTAAAAGTTTCATATATTTCCCGGGCAGTGCCCCTAATGGAGGACCAGGTGTGCAGATACCTGAGCCTATGGGAGCACTTCTCGCTCAAACCACCATGCCACAGTTTGTTTGTTTGTTTGTTTGTTTGTTTGTTTGTTATTAATGGTAACAAGTCAGCCATTTGTGAAAACCAGGAAACATCAGGAAAATTTTCCCACTCTTAAGAGTTATTACATGTCATGTCACACATTGATTAAGAGTATGAATCTTAATCAGAAAGACACACAGGGTATGTACTCACTCATAAGTGGATATTAGATATATAATATAGGATAAACCTACTAAAATCTGTACACCTAAAGAAACTAATCAAGACGGAGGACTCTGGCTAAAATGTTCAATTCCCATTCAGAAAAACAAAGAGGGTGGACATCAGAAGAAGGAGACAACAGTAAACAAATCAGGAGCCTGCCACAGAGGGCCTCTGAGAGGCTCTGCCCTGCAGACTATCAAAGCAGATGCTGAGACTTATGGCCAACCTTTGGGCAGAGTGCAGGGAATCTTATGAAAGAAGTGGGAAATAGTAAGACATGGAGAGGACAGGAGCTCCACAAGGAGAGCAACAGAACCAAAAAAATCTGGGCACAGGGGTCTTTTCTGAGACTGATACTCCAACAAGTACCATGCAAGGAGAAAACCTAGAACCCCTTCACAGATGTAGCCCATGGCAGTTCGGTGTCCAAGTGGGTTTCATAATAATGGGAACAGGGACTGCCTTTGACATGAACTGATTGGCCTGTTCTTTGATCACCTCACCCTGATGGGTGAGCAGCCTTACCAGTCCACAGAGGAAGACAATGTAGCCACTCCTGATGAGACCTAATAGACTAGGATCAGAAGGAAGGAAAGAAAGACTCCCCCAATCAGTGGACTTGGGGAGGGGCATGCGTGAAGAAGGGGGAGGGAGGGAGGGACTATAAGGGGGATACAAAGTGAATAAAGTGTAATTAATAAAAATTTTTAAAAAGAGTGTGGGGTCAGCCACTTGCATGCCAGCTCTCTCTGGGTATGCAGCTGGGGTCCTTTGAATACTTCTGTGTATGCTAGATACATCCCTTTCTGTTTAAGCTTGTCCCTCCCCCTCCAAAAACAATCTTCTTGATTATCAACATTGGCAAGTATCTCCTTATTTCACAGGCATTTGGATAGCTATGATTTAAAATAAATAGATATTTGTAAATATTGACAAGGATGTGGAGAAACTGAAACCCTCTGAGCATTAGTGGGAAAGCAGTGAGTTTTTCGGAAAGCAGCATAGATCTGACATTCTTCAAAAGGTTAGCACAGAGCTGCACACAAGAGAAATAAAAGTGCATGTCCACATGAAAACTTGCCTGTGCAGAACTACCAACATTATCATGATAACAGAGAGACAGGCACAACCTAAGCACCTGCCAACTGAAAAACTTAAGTTTCCAGGCTTGAAAATCCTGAGTACCTGAGCAGACACATGAACCATACAGTAGAATGTACTTTAGCCATGCAGTAAAACGAAATGAAGAGGTGGTGGGTGCTACAGTCTGAATGAACCCTGAAAATAAGGCAAATGCAGGAAGCCAGCTGCAAAAGGCCACATATTCTATGGTCTGTCGAAATGAAATCCATAAAGACAGAGAACACACTGGTAGCTACAGGTATTCAGAATACCTGTGACAGATTTGGAGTTCCCTGTTGAGGTGATAAAGGTGTTCAAAACTTGACTGTGGGGTTTGGTTGGAATCTGTGAACACAAAAGAAAGCCCCTGGGTTGTGGACACTTTAAATGGAAAAGTACATGGTATGTGAATTACGTGTCAATGAAATTGCTGTCAGGGTTACAGCCTAGGTCAGGATATGGATTAGGCTGCCTGTGTCTGATCACTGACTGCTCTGGTGAAGGAAGGAAGACGATGGTGATGAACAAGTTCCTGTGTGGCAGCTGGGGCTCAGGACTGCTGACCCCCTCAGAATAGCAGTGGAGGCCATCACTCAGAATTATCCCCATAAGGAGAGAGAAAGTGGGGGTTGTTTCCGTGAATACGTAGTACTTCTAGCCTTCCTGTGTGAAGAAGGCCCATCAAGCTGCTACAACAGAGAAAGCCTAGACAGGAAGAGATGGATTCAGAGCCCAAAAGGCAGGCAGCGGGCAGGTATTTCAGATGGACAGCAAAGCACACAGGCACTACCTACTGGTGAGGCCTGGATGACTGAGTGGACATGGCAAGTCATGGCAGTGCCTACTCATAGGAGTACCTAACCCTACCTTTCAGTGTCCTCATGCTCTAAAGGGGAGAAATTGTACCTGTGACCTCACAGGGTCACATGAGAGGTGATAAGTTGGCATCTATGAACCAAGGCTGAATGTTCTTCATGTGTCCATTGATCACTTCTCTTCTTAATGGGTGCCTAAAAGAAGAGTGGTCAATCAGTGAGAGTGACTCCATCTTTGGTTTTCGTTGTTGTTTTGTTTTGTTTTTACTAGCTTAAGCTGCGTCCCTTTAAATGGTCCGGGCACCTTGCTTAGCACATCCCGCCACACTGAACTCGCCCATCCTCGCTGGCTCCACCCTCGATGTGGCTCTGTCATCTTCCTCCATCTTGCTAGCAGACCTTTTGGAAACTGTCAGTGGGGTCCGAAGGCTTCATCACAGCACTCACTTCCGTTTTCCTTTGTGTTCCTCTTGGTTACCCAAGGCTGTGTCTGAGGGTCGATGCTGCTAGGGAGCCTGTTTCCCATGAAGCCTCTGCAGCCTAGTGACTGGGGCGAGAGCCTGTGGTGCCAGGCAATTCCAAGTCCCACTTCTGTCAAAAGCACTCATGCTCATCAGGTCCTATTACTCACGGATGACTGAAACAGCCCAGTTAGTGAACAGCTAGGGGAAAACGGGGCCAAAGGAATTCTAGACTGTTACACTGAACTCGAGCTGTCAAGAGAAAAACTTAATTTAAGGATTTGCTCACTTTTGAAAATATCTCTGGACTATTTCAGGCTGTGATTCTGCAATTAACCTGACATTTCCCAAATCCCAAATTGCTGTGAATGATGTCTTCATGGCTCTCCGGGAGATCGCTGGAGCTAGGAACCTCATGAGACAGTTTAAGTCTGTGTATGTTCCTGGAAATCATACCCATCAGGTGAGTGTATGTGACTTCACTGCCTGTCTGTCTTGCTGTGTTTTAGGACTCAGAGGCTACATAAGGAAGTTCCCCCTCTGCCCCTTTAGAATAAATACTTCATTCTGGATGGAATCTCCAGTTCCCTTTGAATGGACCAATTGGGGCTCCGCTAAGTCTAAAAGCTCTCAGTTCATTTGTGGCTCAGACAGTGTAGCTGGTGCAAACGGCATTGGAAATCATAGTCATGGGTTTATCTCAGCTATAGACTGTAGCCTGAGGCAAGGTATTTCCTTAGGCTCCAACTGCTGTTGATTCCAAATGAGAGATTGCCTTTACATAGTCAGAATTTACTACCTCTACCAGTTCATCAACATTATAAGCAATCAAAATAAAGCAAGTATTTAAGGAAAAAGGAAGTTTGGGACAAAGGGAACAACTGTTAATAAAATTCCCCTGCTGCTTTCTAAGGACAGTAGGAGAACGTACAAAGAATGTTTTTACCGACCACTGAGTAGAAAGATGATATAACAACCCAAGATCAAAGGACATGGGGCTCTGAAACCCTGAATGGAAGACCGTGCAAGAATTTCCAAGGGAACTGCAAGGAGTCAAGGCACTTGGTACTGTGGAGCCTGAGAGTTTCTCATGGTCAATGTAGAGTCAGAACTAAGGATCCTGATGGCAATCATGAGCTTCCATAGAAGAACAAGTATCTCTCATGGGAAAGAAAGATCACTGAGTATGGCTGTTGTAATCCTCTCCTCCCCCTCTCTGCTAAGATCTACTTATCTATTGTGGCTTCTTGGTTAGTTTAATGTGCCATAGTAGGAAGCTGTGACAGCGTGAGGAACTTATCTCAGGGTGTTGACTGTTAAAGCGCATGTATAAAGCTATAAGTTTTATAAGCTAATGTTCCCATTAGAATACCCAGCAGAAATCTAATTCTATCTCCTGTGTGTTCCTACAGTAGCTGACACTTGATGAACACTG
Organism: Pachyuromys duprasi; assembly: GCA_028658305.1. Classification (NCBI taxonomy): domain Eukaryota; kingdom Metazoa; phylum Chordata; class Mammalia; order Rodentia; family Muridae; genus Pachyuromys; species Pachyuromys duprasi. The sequence goes on from CM053743.1 coordinate 33,972,463, forward strand.
CTGGCCATACTCTCCCCTCTGCTTCACACAGTAAGGAGGCCAGAGGAGCACTGTCTTGAATTCTAAAAGGACGTATATATAGTAGCCACAGGCAGATGACTGTCTTTACAGCCAACACAAAGCCTCCTCTATGTACCTTGGTTAACAGGGAGGTTCTAGAACTATTGATCAATGGTAATGATCCAAAGTCACCACCAAGATACGAAGACCATAGAGTTTAGCACTCAGCATCAAAACAGTTTCCCATCTTTTTTTTTTTAATCTGAGAACACCACCGCCACAAACTATAAAGTCACTCAGATCACCAAACGTGTGTAATATTATCATTTCAAAAAAAAATCAACAATTCTAAGTACTGTGTTGTAGACTAGTTCCAAAAGACATACTGAAACCAGTGTCACATGATGAAATTTAAACCAGAGAATGTCAAAAGGCAAATGGCTACACTAGTTGGCAGAGAAAATAAACCATAAAATTAATGAGGTCTATTCTACTTTATGACCATCATGGGGCACTGACTTGGCCAACTTCACATAAACACACATTAGCTGTAAATCATGGTTATGATAAGGATGAGCTACCCGGACTCTAGCTCCCTACTGCCAGTGCTGTTGTTTGTCCAGACCTCAGGACTCTTCTGCAGTCATGACTTTCAGGAAATGAAGCTTTCCATGTTGCATATACTTCCCCTCATAGTAAGCCAGGGACAACAACATACACAACAGAACTCCCCAACACTATTGGCAAGTGACAAACGGGGAGAAGTGGAGTAACGAATGCACACTGTGAAGATTTAATTCGGAGTAATGTAAGTGCAGCGAATTCTCTACAGCTGTAGAAAGAAAAGTAAATGAAGCAGAAGCAAGTTTACCACACATAGCTGCCTTTGAATCCTTGTTTCAGGCTTTACTTCTCGGGGGGTTCCAGCTTTGAGGGATCAGAAACATGATGGAGCTCTCTGTGAAACATAATTTTATAGACTATATAACAGAATGCAGAATAAAGAGTATATAGAAGTTTACGTTTAGTAAGTCTTTAAAAGTTTAGGGGAAAATGTAATGAACAGATTTGTGGGAGGTAGTAAGAGACTGAAGGACAAGAAAGAATGTTGTACCTCCTCCTGTGTGACGTTGGGCTAGTCGCATCTCTGAGACCAAATCCTCCTCTGTTTACCCAGAGCAAGCCCCGTAGACAAGATTATGGATAGATTATGGATCATTTTCACTTGCTTTTGCTTTTTCAAGTTGTTGTTAAAGAATTTTAAAGTTACAGCTATGAGTCCAGTGAGGGGCAAATGATTCTGATGTGTTTTGTGTAGAAAGGTGTGTATTCTTCTTCTAGGGCCCAAGCTTCTGGAATAATGACTCATGAGACTCAAAATATATTTACAAATACCTAGGTCATATAGCTAGGCTCTTCTTCGACTAGCTCATAACTTAAAATAACCCATTTATACTAATATCCGTTCTGCCATGCAGCTGGTTGCCTCTCCTCAGGTACCATGACTCTGCCCTCCTCACATCTTCCCAGCAAATCTCCACACCTGGCTCTATCCCAGAATTCTTTCTGTCTACCAGATGTCCGACTTTCTACTCTATCCTTTCCTATAGGCCATAGGTATTTTAGTTGACAGGCAATGCATCCATACAATACACAAGATATTCTCTCTACAGTTTTGTTCACTGTCATACCCTGAGTGTCCACAGAGCTGGCTTATATATAGGAGGTACCCATTAAACATTTGTGGGGTGCATCTTCAGTATAACTCATAGGCTTTATTACAGTCAATGGCTGTTTCTAAATACAAAGTGAGTGTAAGTGGAAAGGTACAGGTATAGACTAGAGTCTGAGGCAAGCCATGCTGGCTTTGAAGATAGGATTTGGCAGGGTTTATGGTCTGGACTTCCATGTCCCCAAATGTGCTATAGACTTGATCCTCTGCTGATGGTGCCACTGAGAGGTAGGAACTTTAGGAGGTGAAGCCTCACTGAAGGAAGTGGGTCATTGGGAAAGTGCCCCACTCTACCCCCACTTTCTGGATACCAGAAAGTGTCTCTTCTACGTACATACCTGCCTTAATGAACCCATTTACCACAAGCTGGAGAGCAGCCACACTCCTCAGAAGCTGTGCACCCAACTAAAGCTTTCCTCCTGGCTCCTCTCTGTACAGCAGCAGGAAGCTGGTGATACACTAGGCAGGTTTCTGCCTGTTACTTCTTCCAATTTTGTCTTTGGTCCCATAGCTTCAGGAAAAATGTGTGCTTTCCACCAGGAACATGTTATCATCTCACAGAATCTAGTTGAGATGTCCCAACACACCTAGGACAGGATGAACCCTGGTCTTGTCCTGGATTCCTCTTCTATCTGCCCTACACTGTGCTCTGGTCTCTCTGCAGGTCTAGAGGTCCTGCAGCACCAGGATCCTTCCTCATGCCTTCTCCCTTGCTCAGACACACCCATGCTAACTCTCTGAGTCATTCATTTCCCTGCTGGCATGGAGACACCTTTTATTTAATCCTTATCCTCTTCCCTTAGCTCAATTGTGGTTCATATGCAAAGTGCAGACAGCACTCCACTCACTTGAAGGCAAACATGATTTATTAAAGAAACAACCAAATCTCTAGAAGAAGCAGAGAAGCAAAATCTGGGACATCCAGAAGTCCAGTCGAGTCAGGGTGAGATCCAATCAGGACAATGTGAGAAATGGGGAGCAGGAGGCTATTGATAAAGGACAAAGAGGTTCCTGAGGGCAAGAACATAGCACATGACCAGAAGCAGCCTCTCCTGCTCACCATGGACCTGTGGGGAGTGCTTGTGCTTACTCTTCTGGGTGGATAGGCAGGCAGCTGGGTAAATGCTAGAACCTGGGTTCACAGCCCAGCTATGCCTACTACTTACTGTGTAAGGTTGGGCAAGTCACTTTACTTCTTCATGGCAAATTCCTCCTTTGTAAGAAGGACACTCTCACAAGGGTGCCCTAAGAATTTGGAGAAATAATGCCAGTCCAATTCTTGTGATAGCCTCAGACACATAAATGGGACTTACTATGTGAGTACTTGTGATAACAACATCAGGAAAAATAAAGAGCCTTCCAGAAGAGCAACATTTCTAGATCAGAACATTGCTTTGAGCCGTAAGTTCTTTTTTCCCCCTTGTTACAAAAAAACCTCTAAGGCCTTTTTCATGGGCTCCTAAAAGTAATGTGGGCCTCTGATACTATCTATCCAATACCTAAAGAGAGCACTGGCTCTCTAGTGATAGACCACTAACACCAGCCTCCCCAGGACAGGGCCATGGCCCTTCAGGAGGAGAACCAGTGCTGACATTTGCCTGCGTAGTAAGGTTGGGTTTAGGGATTGTCCCTGTAGACGTCTAAGCCGCCTGGGTGCCTGGACCTGAGTCTTCACAACCACCCATTTCTCATTGCATATTTGCCCAGGTTCCTCCCCACATGGTACCGGGTTTGATGTACTATATGCCTCAGCTCCAGCATCAGGAGGACATTAGCAATGTCTCAGGGGCAAGGAGTTCATAGGCCTCTCCAGTCAAAAGTCATCTGCCTCCAGAATGATGACAAGTTGTTGGTGCATAAGTCTCTAAGAGGATCTGCAGCCAGTGCAACCCAGATGTGGGCCTTCTTCCATGCCCCTGGCAGCTGAACAAGAGTGTCTCCTTGAGCCTCGGTGCCCAAGGAGCCTGATTCATCTCATGCCCAGGGAAATAGGGCTCTCTGAACAGTCTTTGGGCCCCATCTCTGTTGTCAACACTCCCCAGTTCTGGCCAACAGCTGTGCAAATCCTAAGCCAACCTCTGTTCTTCCTCCTAATTCTCTTAATAGCTACTTAACCCCAGACCTGCTCAACTGCCTTTTGGGGTGGAAAAAAAATGGCACAGGAGAGAACTAAACTGGGGACTGGAAAGCTTGACATTGTCCCCAAAACACTTCTAAGTGGGGTATGATTTCAAGGAAACTCTTTAGTAAACTTGGCTTTCATTTTTACATATTGAAGTTGAAAAGATTGAATTCGGTGTGTCAAGGAACAGTTTGCTTCTGAATTGAAGGAAAGATGGATGGATGGATGGATAGATTAATAGATAAGTTGAAACACTTTTTAATCTTCAAACAAACTATTTCCTTTAAGAAGATGAAAGGGGAAAAATCATATTATCACAAAAAGCAAAATAAGTAAGGCATGAATTGCCACACAAAGCCACAGCGTTTCAAACAGATGTTTTCCTATGCAACGTCGGATTGAAGCAAGCTGGATACCCTCTATGAGCCCAGTTTTCCTAAGATGTTGGTACATGGAATCATGTGTAGGAAAGAGAGAAGCATGCATCTTCACAAGCAGGACCCAGGGCTCCGGCCACCAGCACCAGCCAGCAGAGCAGTGTCGGCAGCCCACTCGATGGGATGGAGCTGGCGCCAGTTCAGGTCTCCTTGGCAGCAGGTACCTAAATCCAAAGATGGAGTTAGACCATGATACTTCACGTTAGAAATCGCTGTGCACCTGATCCTTTCCTCAGGCGCTCACCTCAGGCTTCCAAACACAACCACACTTTATCTCTACAGAACTAACAAGACACTCACACACAAGTAGTTTGTTTATCATAGTTTGTTTGGTAGGATATTTTAAAGCCCACTTTGTTCTTGAAAACATACTGCAGTGGACACAAAGTCTGATCCCTAACCAAGAAGCTGGGAGAGGGGAATCCACTGGGGCAAACGTGTTCTAATTTTGTATACTTATATTTATTATATTTATTTTTATATACCCATATTTTATTATAAATATATGTATAATTGTTCTTTTTCCCCAATTGGTGCATTGGTATAAAATCGTATATGCTAATATTTCATATCAAAACATTATTCTGACCTCCATGTTCTTTTTCCCATCTGATATTTTTTATATGATAGCATCTTCATACTCCCCTAATCATAACATGGGTGCTGTGCATTCTAGGCCTAGCAACAAAGCTAGTTCTGTGGTGACAGCCCCCCGAGTGCCAGCCTGCCCAGAACCAGAAGGCAGTCAGAGGAGCAGTGGCCACTTCACTTTCCTGGGACAGTCCTTGTAAGCACCATGAGGCACAGCGAGGTCCACACAGTGACCTGGGAGCTGTTTGACTCTGGTTCTGAGGTTTCCCTTGGCTTGGAAACCTCATACCCTGTAGGGGCTAATTTCTCGGCCACAACTCCATAGTTCCAGCATTCCTCAAAGGAACACTCCAAATCATTATTCAAGATTCGTCTGACTTGGAGAAGCCCAAAGCTCTAGCTGTCTATCACATATTTGTAGTTCTCCCAGTCTACAGCAATACTCCATGCAGGGGTCATTTCTGCCATTAGTAGTCTTGCCTGTCTCCTAGTTTGACATTCTTTCTTTATCAGGTTGCCAGGGAAACAGAGCCGGAAAGTTAAGCAGAAGTCAAATTCCTATGCAGAGGGCACAAAGGGTTTAATAATCTTCTGCCCACATAGGCAAGTGTGGAAAGAGGGAAATCACTGTTTCATCTCAATCCTTAATGTGTCCATGGCTGAGACAATGCTGTGTGTTCTTGAACCCCATTTCCTTTTCCTCCTGGGAGCAAGCAAGAACACGTGCTCTAGATTCCCTTGCAGGTAGCTGTGGAGCTGTGACCAATTCTAGTCAGTGAATTATGGATGGAAATAATAGATTCTCAGGCCAGGCAGGAACATATTTCTGCGCATCCTGCCCCCTTTCTCTTTGACCTGCCTTCAGATGAGGCGGCAGTCTCCAGCACAGGGTTGCAAGGCCCTGGGAATACTGAAAGCGCTCACTGTGGGACCATCGGTCCCTGAGTGAGGAGACTGCCAAACACAGACCCCACCCCACCCTGTAGCTCCTTAGAGTTGTGACAAAAGCAAAGAAGAAATGACAAGCGAGTAGCTGCTTAGTGCTGAGGCAGACTGCACAGCTGCTCTGAAACTCTGTAACCCTAAGAAAGATGTGGGCGGCACTCCAGAGAAGCCCTGCCTGGCACCTTCCGGCCCCTGCCTAAGAAGTGAGTGGTGCCTCACAAAGGAGAAACTTCTATGACAGTCAAAGCCACTTACTCCAGGCAGGGAGGGGCCAGTTCGCATCAGTAGAGCCCATGTTGGGAAACTTTAAATGTGCTTTCCAGGCAGGTGAAGTACAAGTATTACTTTCTACTTAAAACAATTATCCCCAAATACCTTCTTTTTGCTTTGTTTTTTATTTGTTTGTTTCACTTTATTATTTTAGCAGACAACTTGGGCATCTTCCTATGTGGTGTTTATGTGACAAAGCTCACGAACATAAGTAATCAATTTTTTAAGTAATCAATGCTTCTAGTATTTAATGTTTGGTTATAAGTAACCATGGGAAAAAGAACACTGGAAATGGCTTATACTGGAAAGGTAATTTGTTGGATCTCACAACAAAAGTCCAAAGTCAGCCTAAAGGTGAGAGACAGTCTGTTAGCAATAGCAGAGCCCCAAGATGGAGCAAGTTCCTGGTGGTTCCTCCTGCCTTGCCAGCTCCCATGACCCCTGTAGCAGAGTCAGACAGACTCAGCTGACAAAGCATGTGTGGCTAGCAGAGTAACAGGCCAGCCACACACTACTGCGTGCAGGAGGATAACTATCACATCTCTAAAGAGACACGCCAAGTCCAAAGTATTGTCACATGAAAATACAAGCTGAGAGGTTGCAGCCAAAAAGTGTAAGAGATTCACGTACCAAGAGTGTGTCGGACAGCAGAGAAAGACATGTATGTAACCCTTCTGGATTTATTGTACTTTTAGTTATGGTTTATTTCCACATTCTAGGTAATTGCTCAGTCCTTGCCTTAAATAAATAAGAGATTTTTTTTTTAACCTTCCCCAGTAACCCATGGCAATCACAAAGTCTCAAGAATGAATGTAGTGCCTTCAAGCCCCTGCTCCAAGGAAGCCCAGCCCAGCTGGCAAGCACAGCTAGGGCTTAGCCTCACAGCAGAGCAGAAAAGAAACCAAGGAGAGGAGAGGGAGGAAGGTGGAGAGACAGATCCATCCATGAGCACCCATCATTTCCCTAAACCCTCTATACCACCTACCAGTCCCCCAGCCCGTGCTAGGGTCTCTAGAGTGCTGAGAACAGGGACCTCAATCTAGCACACTATGCCTTGGAGAGGAACACAGTGCAGTGCTTCCACTTGAGGTCAGAACAACCCTGACCCAGGTCTGAGCCCTCTCCCTCACTGCTCTTCCTGTCTGTGGTAGGCGAGACCCTGTGGATGGGCAACAGCCTTGCTCTATTTTGTATTTTGATCGAGTACATTCTCTTCTCTCAGTGTGGCAGCCTGTATGTGTTTCTCTGTTGACCTGGTTCAAGTTGCTTCATGTAGCCAGTTTTATACAAACCAGCCAAACAAATAACTATTTGTTAGCTCTTCAAAGAAAGGAGTGTCCCTTTCTGTCTCTTATTACCTTCATGCTTTGTATCATCATTTCATTCAATTTCAAGTAACAGTGATCTGGCTTATACATACAAGGTTTATTTTTTGTGTGAGGTGGTCCTTGCTAGACTGCCTGTGCTATGGTTGTAGCAGCCCTGTAGGCCTCACCGCGGTGTCTCCAGCCTCTGCTCTAGGAATGTCCCTTTTTTCCAAGATAACTGCTGCAGCTCCAGGCATCACCTCCATGTTCCGTGCGTCAGAACAGAGAAATTGAAGAGAAAGATGTTTCCATTTTAAAAGGCATGAAAGCCACACATCATCCTTCTGTTCTCATCTCACTGTCCAGGAACTGGAAATACAGCTACCCGAGCCGTACAGCAGCCAGGAGATCTTTTTGTCAGTTGATAATGCGCCCGGCTGAAAACCGAGTCTACTGGTGCAATGATTAAGAAAGTATGACAGCCAACTTGATTGGATTAATAAGCATTAAGGCACTAATGGGGAACTCCTATGGGTGTGTCTATGAGGGCTTTTCTAGAGAAGACTAGCCAAGATGTAGGGAAGACCCACCTGAATGTGGCACAATCCTTCGGACGGAGGTACCAGATAGAGTGAAAGAGGAAAAGGAAAAAGCCAGGTGACTCACTCTGTTTTCATCTGTCCCGTTCCCACAGGCCTCCCTGCCGAGGAGAGACCAGATCCCCTAAGCTGTAAGTCAGGCTCAGCCTTTCCTACCAAAAGTTGCTTCTTGTCAGGACTTTGGTCACAGGAAAGGAAAACCTAACTAATTCCCTCACTGGGGAAGAAGCTGTATGCTCTTGGATGGCAGCGCTTTTGAGGCAATTGAGTATTGGCCAGAGGGAAGAGCTTTCAAGATTGAGCATCCAAGAGAAGAAATGTCCACAAGGGCTCTGATGGGAAAAAAGCAAGTTCTCCACACCATTTACTTGTTGGGAAATGTCTAGAAAACCAAAAGCCTTTTTTTATTCATTTAAAGTGCTTATTGGATTATTATACAAAACCATAAGTAAATTTATTAATTTGAAAAATGTCGAAGGAAAAGAAAACAAACACCTGCTACTTCCCCAGCCCAGGGTTAGCATTTCAGTGTGCTTCACCCCAATCTCATTCCCATGCCTGAGTAATTTGTTAGCTTTTAACGAGCAAAAAGAGAGCTGTTTGTGTTGATGGGTTGCTTTAGAATAACTAAAAGCAACACAACACAAAGTCTCTGCTGCCTCTGCCCCTGGCCCAGCACCCGCTGCCCTTCACTCACTGCTGGAGGCGGGTGTGTGTATCCCACAATTTATTTTTTCATATTCAGCAGCTACAAGCTGTCATATTCCCACTGCAACTTTGTGTAATTGCTAGCCCATCACACGCGCGTTCCTCACTTTTCACTCACATGCCAGCCTGTACCCTGTTCTCAGCCTTGTCACTACAACCCCTCCTTTGTCTTGTTCCCAGCATTCCTCTGTGGAATGTTTACAGACCATCTTCTTCTTTATATCACATGACAAGACTTTGTTTCCTCTCATCCTTCCTACAAAGAATTGTTGTTTTATCTAGATTGAGCGTTTGGACCTTCTGTGACTGTAACCTCTGGTGAGGGACATTTTGTTGAAGAAGAGAATACAGAGTCAGAGCATTTCTAGACCACTGCATGAGTATGAGTTGGAATCCATGTGGTATTAAATAAAAAAAAAGAGGAGGTGCTCCTCACTTACTAAACTGCTCCCTCTTGTTGGGCATGTGAGTGTCTGTGCTGGCCCCCATTAGCACATAGATTTGAATGCTTGGTCTTTGAGGAGTGCTACACTCCCTAGTGACAGGGAGTAGGAGGTGTGGCCTTGATGGAGGAAGTGTGTCTCTGGAGGTGAGCTTTGGGGTTTCAGATGCCCACGACTGGACCAACATCTCTCTCTCTTCCTGCTTCCTGCAAACCCAGATATAGAACTCTCAGCTAGTGCGGATGCTTGCATGTTACTGTGCTCTCTGTTGTGATGATAATGAACAAAACCTCTGAATCCTCAAGCAAGTCCCAATTAAATGCCTTTTTATATAATATTATATATTAAATGCCTTTTGTCATCGTCATGGTGCCCCTTCACAGTGATAGAACAGTGACTAAGACAGTGGCTTCTAATCTTTCCTTACTTCAAATAATAAACTTCTTTCTGAACACATTTCCATACATGAACATAAGTGAAAAATAAATTGCTAGGAGTGGACTTGCTATGTCAAATGCAGTTTTAGTTTTGATAGGTACTACCAAATTATGTCCTGCATCAATTAAAACAGTTTGCTCTCCAGCCAGCATGAGAGTGCCTGATACCCCATGGCCAAGTCAAAAGCATATGTTCTCAGACTTCCAGGTTTCTTTCAGTCGGAGTCTTTTAAAACATATCTTGGTCAGGTGACTCACAAATGCCTATAACTCTTAAGGAATCTTAGACACACCCCACCTGGCCTCTGAAAGCACATACCCATAAATAAAATAAAACTTTAAAAGAAAACCTATCTTGGTGTAACTTTAATCTGATTTCCTCTAGTATTGAGCAAGGTTGGCCCATAGCTTTATCTCTCCCTTATCAATGTTCCTGCCCAGTGCTCATCTAGCATGATCATTAATCATGAGATTTCTCCATGTACAATGGTCCCACTGATCAGAAAGTATCAAGGAACCGGGATCTTCCACTGAGCAAACACTGGCCCTCCCAGACATGTGGTGAGGCGTGACATTGATAGCCCATACCATACACTGCTTCACTTCTGAGATATTTTGAGAGACTTAGAATATGGAAAAATAACTTATGATTCCTGTAAGAAAAGCAAAGACAAGCTAGAGATGAGGCCAGTACAGTGACATGTCTGTAACCATGGCTACCGCACCTTGTGTTTTACCCCATGTAGACCTAGAGCTCAAGACAAACTGCCTCTCAGCAGCACTCTGTTAGAACCTGGCTTTCCTGGAGTGGTATGGATCAGAAAGTGTGGTGGGGGCTGTGGGAGACACCACTCATGCCTGTGCACTGAACACCTCAGAGGCACTGGCGGATGAGTGGGGGCAGCAGCAATAGCAATAGGATTGGGAGGAAGGTGGCCCAGTCTGTGGAAAAAGAAGAGGCAGGAAGGACTTTCCAGCAAGAACTCAGGAAAGAGGTCAGTAAGACAGCCGCCTCCAGACAGAACTAAATATGGACCTTGCAGGGGTATTTCAGTCACAGAAACGAAAGTGCTCAGCCCATCCATCAAAGGAGAGGTGTTGAAATCCAGCATCCCCCTTATTCTACAGAGATGACTCTGTGCTCTGTGACCCAGTTCCCATTCCAGCCAGGGTCAGATTCCTCTGTCATCTCAGCCTCTTTCTGACATGGTCATACATGGAGCCGAGCTCTGTGGGGCAAGGGGGGAGGAGCTTGGATGTTGACAGCCATTGTAAATAAACACTCACATTCCTAGTGGAGGGGATGAGTCTGAGAATGTTAAGAGACCATCTTCTTGTTTATATCACGTGACAAAACTTTGTTTCCTCTCATCCTTCCTACAAAGAATTGTCACTTTAAATCCAGATTGAGCGTTTCGACTTTCTGTGACTGTAACCTCTGGTGAGGGACATTTTGTTGTAGGAGAGAATACAGAGTCAGCATTTCTAGATCACTGCATGAGTATGAGTTGGAATCCATGTGGTATTAAATTTTTAAAAAAGGATACAAAGTTAGAGAAGTAGGGAGACGGCAGATCTGGAAGAAGTCAATGGGAGAAGGTGGGTAAATATGATCAAAATACATTGTTTAAAATTCTCAAAGAATTAATAAAAATATTTTTAAAGTCTCAAGGTTGTTTTATAGCCTTGCAGACACAAAAGCATAGCCATTGCTCAGTATCTAACTAAATTTGCTTTACTTCTTTTGATGTTGATAAAACTGACTCTAGACACAGCAAAACAAGGGCTTTTCCTCACAGCATAGTGTCTGTCTTTCTAGGCATCCTATAAGCCACTGTTGAAGCAGATTGTGGAGGAAACATTTAATCCTGAGAAGCCAGATCCCATTGATGTCGAGCATATGTCCTCAGGCCTCACTGATCTCCTTAAAACTGGATTCAGCATGTTCATGAAGGTAAGGACCTATGAAGGGGTCATCCTGAATGTCGCATGTTCCCTCTCCTGAGCATGGAAATGCCGGCATTCTGTTAGCCCTGCCCAGGGCCGGGGAGACAACGGTCCACAGTCAAGGTGCTCTGCACTGCCCACCGGTGTTGCGCAGCCTGAGTTCACAGCCTTCTGCAGCCTCTTTGGGCCTGAGTCTGTGATCTTTCCCCAACAACACCTACACCCTAAGTGGGGGTGACAGGCATTCTCAAGAGCACCTCTGGAAAGTGGTTATACTCGTGAGCCATTTGTTAACAATGTGATTATGTACGCTGCTGTTCTCTGGGCTTAGGGTAGGCCTTTACTCTTCATTCTAGAACTTACTCTGTAGGATACTGAGCAGCTCTGCATACTCCTGATATCATCCAAGACTCCTTTAGAGTTGGTTTTTGCTATGGTCCAGAAGACTCCTTGAATTCCTCTGGCTCATGTCTGGCATGGGTCAGAATGACTGAGTAACCCTTGAAAAAGGGATGAAAGGAGGGTGAAAAGTACACAAATGTGATCTATTTTTAAGCCGCTGTAAAGTTTCTAAATTTAAAAGTATCTAAACAAGATTGCAGACTGACCTCCCAGGCTATGCCCATATTTCAGCAGTAATAACTCTTGGAAATAACAGAATGTTTTGCCAGCTTCAAAGAGTCTTTGAAATCATGGATTAATCTGCATAAAAGATCCAGCCTTTCGGAGTTCAATGAAAGCATATTCCCGAAAAAAGGCCTATTCCAAAACCCAGGGAGGACAGACGCCAGGCAGTAAATTGGCGGGAACAGCCCTCAACCCTCTGTTCTGTTGTTCCCCAGGACCAGCAGCTTCTAACGCAATCCCTGCTGCTTGGTTTCTTCCCTTTCTTTCTTTATTTCTCAATAAAGCAATGCAGCTCAACTTCTTAAAGTGTCCAGGGCTCCTGTGCTGAGACTAAGCCCAGAGTTGCTGGGCCAACTGTCTGACCCTCTGTCTTGAGTAGCTCTTTCTGGTGGCCATTTGCTTAAAAATAAATAGATAGATAGATAGATAGATAGATAGATAGATAGATAGATAGATAGATAAAAGAAAGAAAAGAAAAGAAAAGAATGAAAGAAAGGAAGGAAGGAAAAGAAAAGATGCGAATTTGAAACAGCAGTAACTTCTGGGGTAGACACGGTGTCTAACCCTCTGCACTGAAGGACCTCCACACAAGCTTGGACATCCAGTGGTGACCATGGACTGTATTAGGATGTTAGTTGTCAATTGACTCCCCAGGTGCATTTTCTGTCAGTGTGCCATGAATCAAGAGCTGTCACATTTGAATGTTACCCCTGTAAGTGCTATAGAGTATTTTCTCCCTCTCTTCCTGCGCCCAGCCATTCCTCCTCCTATGTGGCCTTGCCATCGGAGCTTGAGACCCTGATGAGTCAACATGGGAAATGGGATATTCAGCCCCATCGTTGGAACTCCTTTTCAGCAGCCAGCTGACCTTAGAGGGAGTAGATTTAGGCGGAGAATTTGTGTTCTCCCAGCTGCTATAACATCTCAAAAGCCAGTTTGAGAAGTAGGCAAAACTGGACAGAAGGACCTCCATTCTACCCCAATGCCTGCCAAAAGGGAAGGAGATGGAGTACAGATTGACTCACAGGTGGTACGAATAGTGTCCAGGCTTCCTACCCACAGTTAAAACGACCATCCATGTGGGACAGTTAGCCAGCATGTTTCTACCCACCCTCCTGTCCATCCTCATGACATGAGGTCCTTAGGAGGCCGGTCCTATCCTTATCCTCATTTTGCCCAGTGAGAAAACTGAGGCCTCACATGGCTAAGCAGTAAATGCAAATTTCTAAAAAGCCTGGAATTTTGTTTCATTCTCTCCTATTCTCATGTGATTCCCAAAGAGCAAACTGTAAATGACAGCTCCAAGATGTGTTCCGTGGTCATCCCCACTCCAGAGCACTTGCCTGTCCACAGCATTACCTGGCCCACAGTCTGCCAGCTGTGTTCTGGGAAGTTAAACATTCTGTGTTATTAATTCCGGTATCCTGCGGGATTCCTCAGCTGCCTTCCCTTTCCTGAGTCGGTGCAGCTCATGAAGAAGGTCTCTGCCTGGCTTGGTCACAGCGCCACTGACATAAGTGAGATCATGCAGGGCTCAGGGACACCTGCCATTCCTCAGACCGCTCTTCCGGCCCATGGGCCCAGGTCTCATGGGAAGAAGGAATCCATGCATTGCAGACGTGTCACTCCTGCACATGTGTCTTCATCTGAGTACTCAGGGGCACTTGCTGCCCCTGTCTCTGGCCACTCACCGCCCTGTTCTGTGCTCTGGAATCTGTTCCCTAATTTCTCACTCAAGACTTGTTAGTGCTGAACAAGAAAGAAACAAAAGGCATAACTCAATGAAATAAAGTCATCCACAGGGAATTCTTCCCACGCATGGCTGCCGTTATGCAAATGGGAAACTACATTTTAAGTTGAGTTGGAAGGGAGACGCTGCTGTGCCTCTGGTGAGTCCTTTCTCTGCACTCCGAGGTATTTCCTGCTGACTTGGGGCGACCCAGAGGCAGTCTGCCAATGATGTATAAGATGAGACTAGATTGGACACATGACCAAAAAACTCAATGCACAGAGAGGCAGGGCCACAGTCCCACCACAGGAAGCATGGTGTGAGCCTCAGAGCATGTAGCAGAAAGAGTGCAGAAAAAGGTAGTGCTGGCCCTGTGTGTCTCCCTCAGGGCTCTGCATCTTTTGTACATACTCTGGCTGTATTTATAAATTGTTTTTATAGTTATATGTCTCACTTGTCTTCCTCCAAGTTGCTATCTTCCAGAGAGGTGTTTTTCTAAATACACAGCATACCCCATTACACATCAGTAGGTCAAGACAGTTCAAATGACTGTGGTGAGCATAGGAGGACAGACTAGGCCAGAGCTCCTTACGTCTAGACAGGTTAAACAGCACAGCCCTGCCTCACATATCTACACATGCATGTCTTCTCAGTACAGATCTGACTGAAAACACTGTGGAAGCTAGAGCTAGAGCCTGCGGTACTGAGCTAGGTTTTTATCTTCTGGATCCTCAGCACTTGTCACTTCATATACAGCAGGTGCTGGGGGAGTGGGTTAGAGAACACAGGTTGCAAAACTCACTCAGCATAGCTTGACACCAATGGTTTCTCCTTCCAACCACCCTAGTCCCGCTGAGTGTAGGGAACACCTTCCAAGGCTCCCAGTGAAGACAGGAAACCACAGCTACACACCCTGTGGATGCCGATGTTTTTACTGTAGACATACAAATGGAATGCCTTTTTTTCGCTGAGCAGATGGCATGTGTTCTGGTCATAGCGTGAACTTTGCAAGTGTGGCGATGAGCCTAACCCTGGTTTCTTTTCCCTTCTTCACATTTCCGATGGTTGAAGACTTGTTCTTAACTTGCATCTTAGCAGCCTCCACAGACAATTATATATTTCCTCATCAAGGCAAGAACTTTCATCTTCCCACTTAAGGGAAGCACTTTACAGTTTTTCTTGGCTTATCAGATTTGCCAGCACCCTGATTTCAGGACATAATTTGCACTTTGGGGGCATAATCAGGTAGATTAAGGGGTGCTGGAACATAACAATTTGATGCTGCCACAGTTGGCTGATAACCCAGGTGGCCTCTCAGGGACAGTCTGAGGACTCTGGACAAAGGGATGTTCTGTTTCCATGTGGGAGAGAGCAGGGCAAGAGCTCATCATGCTTCTCAGAACCGTTTGCAACTTAAAACTTCAGAGACTGGTTTCTAGAAGTTTCTTTTCATACTGTGGAGCACAGCACCTCAGATAAGGAGGAACTTCTGTCTGGCCCTTAAGCCTGACGCTTCACTCAGAATTTTCACGAGGGAGCTGCGCTCTGTGTCAACTCCAGCGGGACTCACTGGCTGCCCCCACCCTCCCAGACGACAGCTGCTGAGCAAGGCAACCCCAGCCAGGCACCCGCGTCACAGAGATGGAAGTCCACCTCCACTCTGTCTCCACACCACAGGCTTGAGTTTCCCCTGGTGCCTTGACTCCCTGGAGAATAGAACACAAGCGAAGGGGCTGCTGGTGTTATAAAAGGGAAAAGTCAGTGTGTCGGGACAAGAAATCTCCAAGGAGTGGTGGACAGGGCGCTGATGTTGGGGAGGCGTGGGGGTCTCTTCTCCATGTTGCGTTTATTCTGTCGTTCGGTTTGCTGAATGATAGGTAGTTCTCCTGTCTGTATTTCTCACCCCAAACCCGTCTAGTGCATGCTCTGTGAGCTTCCTTCCAGGATCTGCTGGCAGTGGAGGCAGTGAAGACCAGAGCCACACCTGCAGCCAGACTGTGGGAGAACCGCTCAGCCCCTCACGCCTCTGTCCTCTCATCTGGAAAGTGGGGTGGAGCTGTTGTGAGATGCACAGGGGCATGCTCAGCGCCCCGCACCTGGCATTTCCTCCTGTGACGCTGTGGTCCCTGCCAGACTGCAGCCTTTAAGAAAGAGCCACACTGAGCATAGCCAGGGCTGGGTGTACACACAGGGAAGGCTGGAAGATTTGGGGTTTGAGGCTCGCCTGGCTTACTAGCAAGAGCCTATCTATCTTTGAGGAAGAAGAGGAAGGGGGCAGTCAGGTATGGTGGTACATGCTTGTAATCTAGCATTCAGAGGATGAAGGTGGAAAGGTTGGGAGTTCAAGGCCCACATGGGCTACATAGTAAGCTTCGGGCCAGCCTCGGCTTCACTGTAAGACCCTGTCTCGAAAAATTAAAATAGCAAAATCAAGTAGAAGGAAAAAAGAAGAAAGGATAGAAAATATGTTTTTAAAATGAAGACAAAGAACAGAGTAGACACACTGCCTGCAAAAATGCCACAGCATTGCAGGTTTCTCGCGGTTCTCGTTTGCCAGAAGACAAGCAGTTGGGTGACCTTCTGGCGTGTCGGCCATGTTCATGGTCTGTCATGTTCTTTTCCAGACCCAGTCTCTCTCCACTGTGGGCCTAATTCATTGATCTCCACAGTCTTAGTCGCATAACTTATCTCTCCTTGAGCAAACTATAGAGAGCCAGCAAGATAGGCATGCCATGGCCACTCTGGGCCCGGAGGCTGAACCCAGGATGCCTCAGGTCCTGACTGTCCCAGAACCCTTCTGCACCATCGCCCCACTATGGAAGACAGCAAGAACCCTCTGTGAGGATTTGCTGCTACCTCAGTGCTGAGGCAAATGCTAGCCTCCCTGCAGACACTTGGACATGGCCACCTCAATTCAGTTTTGCTTGTACTCATACATTTCTGTAGGTCAAAACAGTTAAGAAAAAAGTGGCACTTATCTGTCTAATATTCTGTGAGTCAGACAAACTCTCTGTGGGGAGGGCAGATCTAGCAACAGGATCTGGCCTCCCTGGAGTCATTCTGTCATGGCATGGACAGTTAAAGCATATTCTTTACAGGCTCTTTTCTACAAAGGGGCCACATGACTCTTTTATTCCCACTGGTTCTGATTATTCTGAATCGAGTAAGCAGTCATCCTGAACCACTGGCTCATAGCATTACTAAGCATTCATTCTGCCTAGAAGGTCGCACTCTTGGCAGAGCTCCACATGGCAGGATCTGCCTACCTGGTGGCTCTTCCAGCAAAGTCAATGAGCTGAAGCTGAGCTGGGAACTCCAAAGGGCCTGTGGTCCAGACCTCAGATCCTCTACATGGTGTCAGTATTCTAAGAGGGACAGCCAGGGGAAAGGCACTGGGTGTCATGGCCTGAAAGTCAGGTCACATCACTTGCACAGGACTCCATATGTCAAGGCAGTCCGATTCAAAGAAATAAAACATACATTCCTCCTCTTAAAGGGGGCCAAGAGGATGAGGAGCAGGAGTTATCATCAGGGTCACTTCTGAAAACTACAGTCTGTTCCTAGGTAAATCCACCTCATCCGGCTGTCCTGGGCAGTAAGGGAAGCACAAACTGACCGTAGGTTTCCCACCCTCTGAGAAGACATTAAAATCATTCATACTTCTGACCTGAATTCAAAATTAGTGGTACCAGGAAGTCTGTAGTAAAATAAATAAATACCACTTGCTATTTGTCCATTTAAAAAAAATCTATTAAAAAACAACTTTCTGAATGAGAAGCTGAGGAGAGGAAGCACACCCCGCTACCTAAGGAAGGCTTCCAAGTCAGTCACTTCTCAGCCAGAGGAAGGGCTTGTGACTAGACACTCAGGCTGCTATCCATCTGAGGTAGACACCACAGCGAGCTGGGGCCACTCAGCTGGGAGGAACAATGGCCTGAAGCTGGCATGGAAAAGCCCCACTCCCTAATGGACCCGCACAGAGCACCTTGAGGTCCTGTGACAAAAGCTTGGTATAGACCTAATGAATCCATCAAAACAGACTTTCCCCTTTCACTGGAATGGAAATTTAATTTAAAACTAGCACGTCTAATAGGCAGCACTTTTGAACGTGCATTTCTGACATCTGTGACTTGGATTTCAGTCTCCTGGGAGTAATGTACTTTATATCTACTCCATGTGTTTGAACCTCAGCTTGTTTTGACTAAAGGACATGATCTGTCAAGATGTTTTCTCTGCTGGAATTGGCGTGAAGAGGGTGGATTTCATCTAATGAAATGGCATGAGGTCCTTCTCCCTCCTCTGAGTGCTTTTAAAGTTTCTGCTGCTGCAATTGTTCCATTTCTTATGTGGCCGTGCTTAATTGGAAAAAGACTCATGACAAAGATTCAAGCCCCAATGCTCTGCCTCTGGGCCCTGTGTCTGAGTTGATGAGACAGCCTTGTGGCCTGGAAACAGGAAAGAGCCCACATGAAGAAATGGCACTCACACAGGCCTTCAAAGCAGTCTGAACTGTGAGGTAAGACTCCAGTAGGTCACAGCAACTTAATCCAAGAAAGGCTGATTTATTTTTAAGGCCAAAGCGTGTCCAGGGACCCCAAAGACAGCAATGCAGGAGGGTTAGGACCAAAAGCTGGAAGCCATCTGGTAAGGAAGTGGTCTGCAAGGCTCTCTGTGCTCTGAGAAGAGGCTGAGCGATGCCCATAATATTATAAGTGCTCAAGTAAAGTTTGGTGAATATGTGGTTGAATGTCCAACCAGAGCTTTTGTTTCTCCTTGACAGCCAACAAGTGCCCACAGAGCCTCACTTGTCCTAGAATGACTCTTGATTACCAGTAGCCCAGTCGGCCTCAAGACCTCAGTCCATAACCAGACTACCATGTTTGGACAACTATACTGAGTATTGTCATACTATACTCAGATGGCTGCCAGCAGCCCACTCTGAGCTGAGGGCAGATGATTGGATTGAAGATATGACTGTCATCCAAAGGATGCTTTACTGGGCCAGGGAGGGGAGTACGTTCTGGGCTTCGTGTGTAGGATGACATCAGATCCTTTAGCTGTGAGAACTGAGCATACCTCAGAGGTTGTGTAGACCCGCTCTTTATTACTCATACAAGGAAAACAAGAAACTATTGCACGGGGTCCACTGTGCTTAATGGCATTTCTGATTAGGAAAAAATAGGTCAGCACTGAGCTTCTTGGTTAAATGAGCACAAGCCCGGTGGCTCCTCCTTGCAACCATTTATTACCATTGTTTAAATTCTTCTAAATTATGATGCATGCTTTGAGGTAGGGTTTGATTTATATCTAACATTAGCTAGGCCTATTCCAAGAATTCCAATGGAGTGGACTTCTGCATGAATTACTTAGCAAAAGCAAGAACTGGACTGCGGCACACTTCATACTTTGTCTGACAGACAACAATGGCTGTTATGGTAAGGGAGGCGTAAATGACCAGACACCCGCCTGCTGTAGCGTGGCCTGTATTGCCAGGAAGACAGAAAGGTGATGTGAGGAATAGAGGAAATCTGTTGAAGCCAGAGGATGTTAGATATTGTCAGGAGGAGTCACGCACAAAGTGCTAAGATGCCATGGAAGGCTACGGTCATTCCAAATGGCTGGAGCTAATGTGGCCAGTGGAAAGAAGGAGAACACAATGGCAGATAAGCAGAAGCTGAAGCTAGATCAACAAAGGCTGGAAATATAAAAAAAAAAAATTGCCAAATTTTATCAAAAACAAATTTTCCTCTGCTAGTTTGTTTCTATCAAATTGTCACAAGAAGGAACCCCAATGAAAGAGTTGTCCCCATCCGGTTGGCAACGGTTTCTGTGAGAGTACCCCAGCCCACCGCAGGAGGGGCCACCCCTAGACCGATGGTGCCGGTTGTATGAGAAAGCCACGGAAATCAAACCAGCAAGCAGTGTTCCTCTCTGGCTTCTGAGTCTGCTCCACTTGGAGTTCCTGCCCCGACTTCCCTTTGTGATGGGGCTGTGATCAGGACATGTAAGCCGAATAAGCCGTTCCTTCCCAGGTTTGGTTTTTTTCACGCTTTATCACAGCCCTAGACAGCAAACTGAAACATGAGCTGCATGCCGAGGGTACCCCCTCTGTTCTGTGCACTGCTGAGTCCCTGGCAGCTTGCACGGTACCTCCCACCTCCCACGGTAGTTGCTCAATAAATGTTTGTTGACAGCCAGGTAAGTAAACAGCACCACGTTAGAGAAGGGGTCAGTGCCAATGTGATGTGCTTGCTGACTCCTGACCGCCATTTTCAGAGTCGGCATAGGTCTTCCCAGGGCCTAGTCTCTCCTTAACGCCTGAGCCTCTCTCGCTGCCTCTGCAAAGCACTGATCGCTAGTGGAGTGTGGGGAACCTGATTGTACCTGTTCTGAGGTAAGTGAGTCACAGATAGAGGGGAACTGTGTGTGGGGAGGACTCAGCAGCAGGATTCCTAGAATGCCTAAAAAGTCCCCAACACTGGAAGTGACAGGATCCTCACCTTGACATCTCCTTCATGGAAGCCAATCTAGACATCAGAGTCCTCCCAGTGTTCACACCTGCAGAGGCCCCATAATCTGCACTGAAAAGCTGGGTGCAGTGGAGGAGGAAGCCATGTTCCCTGAGCAGAGCCGACATCCTCAAATCCCAGCCCTTCGAGGCTCATCAAGTGACAGAGCAGAGACTTCTTTGTACTATGCCCTGAATGTGCAGAGACATGCTGTGTCAGTCTTCAGATTGTCACCCTGCGGACTAACACACAGGCGGAATGCAGTCATGTACAGCTGCCTATGAGGAATGCGGGATTGGGATGGAAATGGCTCCACTTCCCAGCAGCCTGCTGGCCTACCACACTCTGAAGAGAAAGTCTGGTATCAACACATAAATCTAAACTGAAACCAAAATAGCAAACAGCAACATGCATTAATTGGGCCCACGTATTTGTGCGTACACCAATACTCCCTCCACTCCTTAGCCCCAGGGACTCGCTCTTTGTTGTTGCTGTGCATTTCATTTTCTCCCCCACTTTTCATCTTCTGCTGTGTCCTTCCAAGTTTCTCGGCATGCACTTCAGATTCCAAACTCTCTTATGGAAAGCATATGTCTTAAGGAACATGCTGTGCCATGCTAAAGTTCCAGATCCAGTTGTATTTCTGTCCCGGGAACAAGTGAGAAACAGCAGTTGTCTGTGGGGCTCGAGGTTTCTCAGGGTCTCATTATTGAGACAGAAAAACAGCATAACCTAGAGAAAGTGGCTCTCAGAAGTCTCTAAGCAGGGATCGGTACTGAAAACTACAAGCCATCAAAATGCAGAGAACGAGGGACCGTGCAGTGCCCGCCCCAAGTAATATATCTACAACACAACTCCTCCTCCTCCTCCTGAGGCTCAGGCATCACTGCGAGAGAGGAGTGGGAAGGCTGTAAGAGCCAGAGGAACAAGCAGTCAGAAGTGTCAGAAGACTTCACTGATGAAGTCTCATCAGCATGCCTGCCTAAGCAGGATGGCACCGACAGACATGCTAACAAGGAAGGGGGAGATCTCGTAGGGTCCTAACCCTAGGCAAAGAACTGCAGGCAACTACGGAACACAGCGGGAAAAGGAGTCCTTCCCAGGGAAGAGCAAACCAGTTTAGTATCTAATATCAAGTGCCCAGCCCTGAAATCATATATACACAGTGATATCATACAGCCTGAGAAGGTTGTATTTATATACATATATATATATATATATATTACTGTATATTAATTTGAGAGAGAGAGCAAGAAAGGGTAGATGGCATGGATTAGAAGAAGAGAGAAGGAAGAAAATAGTATTTTTAAAATAAAGTCTTGAGCTGGGTGTTTGTGGTGTACACCTTTAATTCCAGCACTCGGGAGGAAGATGCAGACATCTCTATGTGAGTTTAAGGCCAGCCAGGTCTACAAAGTGAGTTCCAGGAGAGCCAGCCCTACATAGGGGAAAAAATAATTGTCTCGAAGAACAAACAAAAAAATTTTTTTAAGTTTTTTTTAAGTCTCTAAGAAAGCAAGGAAATCTTTTGTCAGCTTGCATGTCCTAACATTTACTCTGTATTTTTAATTTATTATTATGATTATGTCTGTTGTTATTACTGTGTGTAGGCTTGTGATGCATGTGGGCGGGGACCTGTTACAGCATGTGTGTGAAGGTCTCTGCTTCCACCTTTGTGTGGGTTCCAGAGACCAAACTCAGGTCACCAAGATTGTGTGGCACCTACCTATTAAACCATCTCACCAGCCTGGCTTATCTCCTTTACCCATGTAACACTTACTGAAAGCTCTCTGTGTGGGAGATACTGTGCTCAGCACCAAAAATGCCAAGGTCAAGAGCAAGAGGAGAGGGTGGCTATGGCTGAACAGCAATCTGGGTTGCCAAGGTCAAGATAGAAGACATAGCAACATAGCAATGGTGGAAAAGGAGTAGGAGGTGGCCTGGAAGAGGAATGCTTTTAAGAAAGCATGAGAGAGAGTGTGTGTGTGCAGCAAAGGGGGAGGTGAGGACTCTCCCCACAAAGGAGACTAAAGGCAGTTTAAGGCAGCACGATGCATGCAACACTTAGGAACTGGAATGCCACGGCACTGACATAGGACAAAGCCTTCTGCTGTGGTCTACCATAGGCCACACTGCCTTCCTCTTGCCCTGGAAAAATCACAGGTGTTTAGGTGAGCAAAGAAAAAGAGCCATGCAGGGTGTTAGAACAGTTGACCAGAGGGACTGGAGAGGGATTCAAGTATTGATTTTTCATTTTTCTGTGTGGATCACATAGGACTGCTATGAAATAAATTGAGTTGGATCCTGTCATAAACTCACCCTGCAGCATTTGCTTTGAGTAAAATGTCATAGATTCAACAAAATGTTCAAGAGAGAGAGAACAGGAAAGCATGCATTTGGTCACAGTACAAGTCATCATAAATGGCTCCAGAAACTACTGGATTTATGGGGTGACCTGGAGACATAGAGCAAAGAGCCTTACATTCTGACATGGGGAGACTGCATCATCCTCAGGAGATTGTGCAGAGACTGAGTTTGTGATGGAACTGAATAGCATTTACATTGTGGCCCCTGACACCAAGGTGTAATTTCTTCATCTGCATTGTCCACTGTGATTGTCTTCTAGGGGCTCTTGAGAATTACATGGAAACACACATAAATGATGACGCACTTGTTATATAGTTGACACTAAATAGTAGTATTTCAGAAAGCTTACAAGGCCAGGGCTGGAGAGATGGCTCAGTGGTTAAGGCCACATAATGCTCTTTCATAAGACCAGAGTTCAATTCCCAGCACTCTTGATGGGCAGCTACCATGACTCCAGGGGATTCTATGCCTCTGGCCTTCATGGGAACCTGCACTCGTATACACAGATACACATATACACCTGATATTTAAAATAATAAAAAGTACTTTAAAATAAGAAAGATTAAAAGACAAAAATATGAAGAAGAAATAGGGAATGGCAATAGCAGGGATAGGACAAAGTAAAGAGCTTTCACAATGAGCCCCTGACAAGCAAAGATTTTGAGGTCAAGGAGATGTCGGTGACAGCCAGGGGCAGCATGGACACAGCTTGATCAGAGGATGAAAGGAATGGAGTCTAGGAGGACTCAGTGTGTGCCTCGGGCAATGGTACCATGAGTAACACAAGAGAACAGAATTAGAGGAATCAGGGAATCGGGGGCGGAGGGGGGTGTCCAGGAAGTGGTATCCAGAGAGCTCAGTTTGGGAAGTACACACAGATGAGACGTTCCTTCAGGGTCAATGGACTGAGTGAGAAGAGGAAGGGGTCATGGGTGAAGGAGCCTCGGTGATATCAGCATGTAAAGGGGCAAACCATGAGCAAGAACTGATGAACTCTGAGAACAAAAGACAAAGATGGAAGGAACAGCCAACAGAGTGTCACTACAGAAGTCAAGTGGGGTGTCATCAACTGACAGATGCCACAGAAACATCCCATTAGATGAAACCAGTAGATGTCCATGACCCCTAACACTATGATAGCCATTGGTGACTTGTGCAAGTGACCCCTGGAAGCTGGTAGGCTAACAGCAAAGCTGATGAAAGAGTGTGGTATGTGGATTAAAAGAAAACCTCGAACAGAGGGCGGGACAATAGGAGGACCAAAGGCTAAGCAGGAGGCCAGGAGGCCAGGGAGGCATGCGGGCCTCCTTCACTTGCCAGAGGGGAAGCCTAGGGCTTCATCTTACCCTTAGCTCTTGTGGCCATTCAGGCACTTGACTTCACACTTTCTGGGCAATCCCATGTGTACCTAGTTCTGGCTGGGTCTTGAGGTGCTCCACACAGCTGCCTACTTCTTATCTATACAGCATGGCCCATGCCATTTGTCCTGCTCATTCTTTAGGAAAACACATACTGCCTTCAGGACCCCTCTCTTGTTCCCTTACTGTCCTCATCAACAGATTGATTTGTGGATTATTTTGCATTTCCTGAGAGCGCTTCTCATTTTAGTATATAATTTTGTCTCATGGGTGAAATTGTAAACAAACAAACAAACAAACAAACAAAAACCCAGAAAGAATCTCTCCAGCAGTTAATTTGTGTAGAATAGGTTTTTGGCTATGGCTGGTTTGATGAAGTGTCTGGTTCTAAATCATTCCAGGCTCTCATCTCCATGAGGGTGGCCTATAGATCCCTATACCCGCATAGATCTGAAACCTCCACCCCACCACCAGGAACAACAGACAGTGATAGAACACCCATTCTGTGCTTTAAAAAGGTAAGCACAGCAGAGAGCAGGGATCTAAGCAGCATGCCTGCTTTGGTAGAGTCAACCTTAGTAGAGGAAAGAAACACACAAAGGCCGTCATGGCAGCTGTGGCAGAGCTGTGGGACCAAGGACAAGTGAGCGCTGAGTCCTGAACAAGCATGAGCAACAAGGTGTCCCTCGGGTCTTCTCCTCTTTGCTGGCTCCCGCACCCTTAACCCTCCTTTCGGTAAAGCATTTTTGTAAGGATGTGCTAAGGTGCCATGCTGTGCATTCCTAGCCAGTGGAGTCTCAAGGCATTGGCACATCTAGATGACAATAAGTCATTATTGCTCTAAGGTTTCTTTCCCAGCAGCAGGAGGAAAGCAGGAGCCATTGCTGCTGTCTGACCTGATGTTTTCTGTTTTGCAGGTGAGCCGGCCCCATCCCAGTGACCATCCCCTCCTGATCCTCTTTGTGGTGGGCGGCGTCACAGTGTCCGAAGCCAAAATGGTCAGAGACCTTGTAGCTTCTCTGAAACCGGGAACCCAGGTACTGAGTCATGGGTGAGATAAGCAGGCGTCCACGGGCAGTGACAGGAGGGGTGGGGAGGGGAGGCCTCACTGTTCCTCCTCTGGCTGGCTCCCTTCTCCTTCTGCTCCTTCTCCCCACATTCTGTGTCCTACCTTGTTCTCCTTCTGGACGCTTCCCCAAAGCCATCCTTCTGGCCAGACCAAGCCCGGAGAACTAACACTCTCTCTCTCTCTCTCTCTCTCTCTCTCTCCCTCTGTCTGTCTTTTCCTTATGGTTAAGGACCTATGGTTTATCATAACTAGCTAAAGTTTCACAAAAGCAAAAGGATCCCTGTTGTTTGCACAATAAATGGTACAACCAGAAAATAAGAGAGTATGAGTCCAGAAGCAGCACAAGGCTATAACCCTCTGGCCTCTGGTGTTCAGTATCCGTGTCCTCCAGCTAGCCCCATCTGCTAAAAATTCTACTGTCTCCAAACAGAGCCTCCAGCTGAGGTCAAGTATTGAATTGCATGAGCCTGTAAGGGCTTTATACTTCTAAATTGTAACACTAAGGGACTCCAGAGACCTCTTCCCACCTTTGGTAGCCCGGGGACAAGAGTGCTGTGAAGACGTTCAAGACTTCACTGGAGACACCAGCTAATGCTGTCCACACAGCTACACAGAAAACATCTGGGTGGCGATGGAAGCATCCTAGCCCAGTCCTGCCTACCCTGGTGCTGTTGTGGCTTCCTCCTGGTTCTACCATGCTCCATGTATCCGCACAAGCAGCTTTCTGTCCTCCTGTGACATCCTGCCGGTCACTCTAGACTCTTCCTGAGTCTCTTGTGGCATCCAAACCCACGCAGTGCAGTAAAGGTCTTGTCTGCTCACCGACTGTTCCTCATCTGCCAGCACAGTCTCAGTGAACCTGGTGTTTTGGTGGATGTACTGATTCCAAGAGGACTTGGTAGCAACTGTCTGTGGGTCGAGTGCCTGAGTCGGCTGGTGGTGTTGAGAAGACAAGATCTCTCTTTCTCTCCAGACACCCAACCAGCAAAGGGAAGCTGGGTATTTAGGGAGCAGGCTAAGATCTAGAAATGGCTAGTCATTCTCTATGACCCTTTCTGCTATAACTATCACCAATTATTGTCAGAGCTGATGACATTTCTGGAAAATTAATAATTCTAGCCTTCTTTTGTAACCCCTCTGCCAGCAGAGTTAAGACTCTGTTTAATGAGACGTTTTTTTTCCAAATAAGTATAAGCACTCTTTTTGCTGTTCCTGATATAAGAATCACATTCCTAATTCTTTAGAACATCTATGCATTGAAACAGCCCACCAGACACTGTAATCCCTTCTCTAAAAGGAGAGAATGCAGATGCTTTCAAAATCTGGTGACAGTATGATAGCAGAGGCCAGAAGCCACATGGCTTTGCCAATCTGACCCTGTACCCACTCTGTGGACAGAGCATCTCAGAGTATTGGAGGCTTAAGGAACAGGCTTGACCATTCCTTGTCCTTTGTGCAAAAACTCCCTGAGGCATTATCAGGCCCTAAGACGATTCTCAAAGCAAGGAGGGGGAGGGGGAAGCAGAGATGGCTGCTCATCCCAGTCCCTTTGGTCTCTAAGCTAGTGAAAGCAGGAAGATTGCCTGAGTGCTATTGGAGTGACATTCGCCGAGACCCCTAGGTCCACCTGGCAGGTAGCTGCTCTAGCTGGCAGCTAGTGGAAAGCTCAGCCTCCTGGTTTTAGAAGCACCCTGAAAATCAGGCCTTGCTGTTGAGCTGTACCCAGAATAGTACGTGCACTAGTTCCCTTCACTGCTTATGCTCACACTACTGGTAGGACAGTGTGTGAATGCCGCTGAAAGGACAAGTTTCTACGGAAGTGATGTACTGGTAGACTGTCAAAGGCACAGCTGGCCTGACCAGGTGTGGGCAGTACCCATCTACACAGTGAAAGCCTCTCTTCTGCCCCTACCAACCCACCCCAAACAGGCACAAGACAAGAGAACTTCTAGGTTCCTTTCCTCAAAGCACTTGTGCTGGGTACCAGCCCGTCTCCTCCCTCTGCTGTATAGCATGAGGCCCTGTGGCCAGATGCTCCGGCCAGCTGAACTCTGTTGCTGCTGAATGGTGGTCATGAGGCCCACGAAAGCCTGTGATTGTGAGAAGACAATAACAGGGAGGTATCCTCACAGAAAACAGCCAGATCAGGAAAAGAAAAGAGAGGCCAAGCATGCGAGCTGCCCTACTCTCTGCTGCTTTTCACAGATAGGTATGGATGCCATACTTCCACATTTCTGAAGCAGAATGTTTGGTGAGAAACACATCAGATGATAGAAAACTACATAGATAGATAGATAGATAGATAGATAGATAGATAGATAGATAGATAGATAGAAGATATATATATAGATAGAAGATAGATGGATAGATAGAAGATATATAGAGATAGATAAATAGATAGAATATATATATATATATATAGAGAGAGAGAGAGAGAGAGAGAGAGAGAGAGAGAGAGAAAGAGAGAGAGAGAGAGAGACAGAGACAGAGACAGAGAGATCCAGAAATCTGGCCATACACAACTCTACATACTTTAGGGTTTTAAGGTGACCCAGCCTGCTCCACATTATTGTAAAATTGACAGGAAATCCCCCAAAGGTTGAGATCTGCAATATTAACAGAAACACCAAAAGCAGAAGGGATGACACAAAGGTGATGGATTCTTGTGGTGCAAGTTCTACAGGAGAGCTGGCGCCCAGCCTGACATCTGGGACAAGGTGAACAGCAGGCCAAATGGGGCCCAGGTCTTCCAGAAAGGATAGCTATCTCCATGGTTAACCCCCAAGCATTTTATGTTTTGGCACCAGTGGGGTGAATGTGTACCTATGTGTGCGGTATAGCAGGTTCATGAGCAGGATTATCCCTCCAATACATGTGTGCAAAGCCACTGCTGCCGAGATGGAAACCTGTGCTATGTGATCACTTTGGTGTGTGTGTTGGGGAGGGGATAGGGTTTAGGAGAAAAGGAAAGAGACCAATACTGTCTGCTTCTCTCGGTACTGGAAATCAGAGGGCCCTGATATCCAGGTTCTAGATTTTACGGCCACCTCCGCATTCAGCAAAAATTAACAGAAAGGTGCTGGCACCTGCAAATTACAGTGTGGCTGGGGAAGACAAATGCCAGCCAGCGGGCCTCCCAGGGTGAGGCCGCCCCAGCCAAGGGGCACACCAAGCAGAGGGCTGCTGGAAGGACTTGGTGCCCTAGCTGTGGGGACCCTAAGGTCTTCCAGGCCATCTCCTTGTCAGCCAGCATGTGACTAAGCTTCATCCTCAGACCGTTCCTGGTAGAACATTCGCCATTAGGGAAGCCTGTAGCCGTGCCATGATTCAGGCTCCTCAGAGACTAACTGTTGTTTCTCTGACAGACAGTGCAATCTACCTGCAGTCAGCAATGACCCTCTCTCCATGTGGGTGGTTCTTGTGGGAGGCGTTCTAGTCAGTGGTAGAGAAGTATTCAGGGAGGGGAGCTGTCCTGCGCTGTGCTGTGTCCTGAGGAAGACCTCTCAACTCCTGAGTGCCACACAGCAGGTGTCAGGCCTAAGCTGGGGGGGGAGGGGGAGCAACAACAACCAAGAGAAGAGTTAAGCAGAGAGGAGAGCTGGAGAGGAGAGAAAGGGAAGCTGCAACTAGGGAGAAAAGGGACCTTCTGTGGGCAAGAAGTAAGATGGCCCCTGGAGTTCATGTCTATTTCCCAGGTTTCCCTAGGTCTCTCTGGATGGTTCTCCAATGTTAAATCTGCCTCCATACTGGCTGCATGTAAAGCATTTACCTTTCATCTGATAGGCTAGTTTCATGCTCTTCTCAGCTTTTTTTTCTCTGATTTTGGAGCCAAGTTTTTAGAATGATTATTTTAGCCAAATAATACAAACATAGTCTTGTTTGAATTAACTTTAAAAAAAAAACAGAAAATACTTTAATTCAGTCTATTTGTCAAAAATGGCAAGGATGTAGAAGTGCTGAAGGGCCGGGGGCTGGGAAGGTGTCTCCGCAGTTAGGGCACTTGCTGCTGTCACAGGGAACTCTGTTCCCAGCACCCACGTGACCGTTCGTGGCCATCGGTGACTCCAGTTCCCCTCTCTTCTGGCCTTTGAGGGTAGAAGATATAATGTGGCACACACACACACATGCAGGCAAAACACTCATACACATGAAATAACAAACATCTTGATACTTAAGGATGGAAGCTTGGTAGATTTCAGTGTGACCCAGATCACACTGTATGCAGCCTCAGACAGTGATTTCACTGAACTGATACAAAGTAAATGTATGCAGAGCCATTTGGCTAGCCTGTTCTAAGAACTTCCTAAATGAAAAGCTTCCTACCAGCCAGGGTGGAATCGCCTCCTTCACCATGTGACTGTTCTGCCCATTCAATTCAATTTTTGTTTTTGTTTTTGTTTTTTTACTTGGTTATGTGTGAACTCACTGTCTCGGGCCCTGCTCTGTGCCAGGCTTGCGCTAAAGAAACAGTGGGAAACACAGTAAGACAAATAGCCACAGGGCACATTGAGGCTGGAGAGTGGGAAAGGTGGTCCAGGAAGGCTTGCTAGAGGCAGAGACATCTTAACTGTCTGAAAGGCCACAGAAAAGAGTAGGAGAATTCTGCCCACATAAAGGAGTACCCCAAACAGCCAATCCAGTAGCTGACACACGGGACTGACCATAAAGGGCTTGTGGAGGAAAGAACCCTTGAGAACCCAGCAGGAAGCAGACTCGGAGGGCCCGGAATGCTGTCCTAGGGGCTGGCTTATCAAAGGAGGTGAGAGGAGAGCGAGGACTTGAATCCTGTGAGGAACAGAACCAAGCGCAGTCACCAGGCAACTTCACTGCCCCTTCACTTAAGAACAGCAGTGAGCTGTGAGGAGGGAAGGCAGCGAGAGAACTGAGTGACAGCAGCCACCACCAGTAGCCCCTCTGGAGCCTGCATTGTACCAGATGTTCTGCAGTGTTCATCCGAGGCAGACCGTACTAGTCATGCCTTAAAGATGAGGAAAGTGGAACTCAGAGTGATTAAGCAACTGCTCCAGGGTGAGAGCCTTTGTTGGGGTCTAGCTCAAACTGGACACGTCTAGGCCTGTGCTCTTCATCACAGCGCTCTGGAAGGGTCCTTGAACTCAGCCCTGCTTTCTCCCTCCCTCACAGGCCCCCAACCTACTTCATAAACTGCCTCTGCTTCCTATTGTTTGTTTCCACCTGATCTGGAGCAGACCCCAGACACCCTCCGCTGTGGACTCTGGAGGCTGTCACCTCATGGGCCTGCTTGTTTAGATGAGAGAAGCCTGGTCTTTGTGTTCCCACTCAGAGAAAACTGATCCAGACTCTTGTCAGCCATGGCTGTGAGCCAGCACAGGACCTGAATGTGACAGGATTCCGTTCGCTGCTGTCGGTGTCGAAGTCAACTGAGTCTGTAGCCAGCATCCCCACCCCATCCCCCAAGTCCTTCAAACCTGACACCAAGCTTTAAGCTTCTTTGGAGACACACACCATGCTCACCCCTGCCCTTAACCTCAGCTGGAGAGGCATCCCATAGCTTTGCACTGGGCCCGAGGACTGGCCATCTGACAATATAGCAGGGACTGGCCAGTCACAGGATGGAGGAGAGCCTTCAGTATATTAACCCTCATTGCTCTCTTCTGCCTCATGGTGGTCTGTATCCAGAGGCTGGGCAAAACTCTGTGTGTGTGTCTGTGTCTGTGTGTAAGCACGCATGTGTGTGTGCACTTGTGTACATGTGCGGGTATGTGCACACACATCTTGCAGGCACGTGGAAAGGCTAAGGCACAAACCCAGCTGTCATTACTCAGGAGCTGTCTACCTTGTTTCTTGAAATAAGTTCTCTCAACTAGAGCTCAGCAAGTAGGCTAGGCCCCCTGGCCACCGAGGTCCCAGAACCCATCTGGCCCTGCCTTCCCAGGCCCAGGCCTACAGAAGCACACCACCACGCCCCGCTTTCTTGCCAATTCTGGGGTATACACAGGGCCTCATGCTTGCACAGCAGGGTCTCTGCGCCTGAGCCATCTCCTCAGTCCTGTGTATGCATACACCTTAAGCAGGTGTCCTAATGGTGGTTTACAAGTCCTAGAAGTCTGTAAGCCTGTCCTAAAGCTACATGAACCTGTGTGTTTCTTTAGGGAACTGTGAGCTTTCAAATGATTCAAAAGGAGGTCCACAAACCCATCACCAGATTACAGGGAAGCAGCAGCTGACAGTAGCTGAGTGTTCCCTGGGCTCGCAGCAGAGGAACTTACATAATCCCAGGGGCAGTGCTGCAAGCTCAGGTGTTCTTTTCTTTCTGGGACGAATGAGGTGGGAGAGGAAGGCTCCAAGTAAAGTGAATTTCCAGCGGGACTCCAGCCAGCCAGCAGGGGCGCTGAGACACCCTCCCTCCCCCACCAGCCTCTGCTGGCTGCTCTGACCTGGCAGCCACCATTGCCACACACCTGCTTGGTTTGTTTGGTGCATCACTCATGCTGGGGTGGTGAAGACGTGGTTATATTCGGCACTGGCCTCAAACTCTCTTTGCATAGATTTCAAGAGGAATGAGAAGCAAGACTTCAGTACACAGGTTTTTTTTTCCTGCCAAAAATACAGCTTCGTTGGCATTAGCTATGTGTTTCTCCAAGATAGCTTTTTTCTAAGAACAAGTGCTTCAAAGGCAGTGCTCTTGAAAAAGAGAGGGAACTCTTCAACGAGGTCATTGAAAAGTTATTTTCAAAAACAAAATCAAAATTCTAAAATGTTTCTTTCCTACTCCCTCCCCTGACCATGACCTTGCCCTGTTCAGCCTTCAGTTGGAATGTGGCCTCGGTTTTGCACCAATGAGCTAGTTGAAGTCGGAGTTGATTACTTCAGTGATTTCATTACACCTGGGATAACTTTGAGGGCAGGCAAGAGGACAGGGAGGCGTCCTCCCTGCACCTGTCCAGCATAGCACGGCCTGATGAAGCCCAGTCATGCCTCACTCTGTGGAAGTCCTCCCTGGATCACCTCCCCGATTTCCCACAGGCAGTTGGTTAGGGAGAGGTACCTCCCGCCAGCTCGGGCAGACTCTCACCTGGCCCTTACAAAGCATAGCATGCATCCAGCCAAGTCCTGGAACAGTTTTCTTGGTGTTCTCTAGAGATCAGCCTCACACTTCCAGGCTGAGGGAAGAGTCGCCCAGAATCAGTCAGATGGGCTGAAAGGTCCTCACAGAGTAGGTGAGCAAAGCGTGAGCCGCTCTTAGCATCCCAGTTACAGCTGAAGGGCCTGTGCCGTGTCTGCTTTCTCCATGCCACTCCCTCCATGCCTCCCTCTGAGAGCTTTCTTAGCCCCTGATAACCGACGTTCCTAACTGTGCGCCTCCTGTCACAGGTGATCGTGCTGTCCACAAGACTCCTGAAACCACTTCACATTCCTGAGCTGCTCTTTGCAACTGACCGGCTACACCCAGACCTTGGCTTCTGACATCGAAGAGAAGATAAGACCTGTTTGAGCTGGAAATACCAATGCCCATCTGTCACCATTCCAGATATGCCTCCAAAGCCAATGTCCCCATTTCTAATTATAGGTATGACTTAGTTCATAACCGTGCAGAAGGCAGTTTGCATGGGTTCTTCAAAAGCAAAATAAAGACTTGCATCTTTGTTCTTCTGAAGGTGTCAAGCTGTCTTTAGCTGACTTCACCAGCAGTCACTCTGATTTATCCTTCCCCTTTTGTAATCTTCCTGAAGCTACCTGCAAGTTCACTAGTTCCGGGTAAAAGCTTGCTAGCACGTGGTGGCAGAAATGAGCACTATGGTATGAAGTTAGTGTACTGAGAATCCCCAGCCTGAGGAAAGCTTCCTTGTGGTTATGTGAGTGAGGAAGGGATGTCACAGACACAGCCTGAGACTTTGTTTCTCTCTTACTGGAAAACATTTCTGAAAGACAAGGAAGGCGGGTGGACTCCATGAGAGCTAAATCACCCCACGAGTGACAAAGGGCTGCTTTGTTCCAGCTGGTTCAAGGGCCAGGGCAGCCCTTCTACTTGGAACAGCAGTGGGAGGGACAAAAAAAAAAGTGTGTTTGGGGGGTGGTGACTGAAGAGCTGTCCGCTGTCCAGGCTACAAATGGCTTCAGGAGGAAGGCCCCATGTGGAAGAGAGCGCCTCTCAGGGAGTCTAGGTTGTAACCACAACCCCTAGACGGCCTTTGCCATTTCAAATTCCTGCTGAAATAGGAAGCTGTCTTCTGGGAGTTTATAATTTCTTTCTGGTCATAGCAGGAATACCCAGATGTATCTAGTGAGATTATATGAGAACTCTAGGGGAAAAGAAAGAAAGGAAGGAAAGAAAGAAGGAAGGAAGGAACGAAGGAAGGACGAACTGCTTAGAACCAGACATACAGTTATAGGTGCATGGCTAATGGGGAGTTCCTGGCATGAGCAACAGATGTCTGAAACAGTTTCTACTGTGGATTAAGCAGGAAGACAAAATAAGATGTAACCCAAGACATAGCTGTACCTTTTATTTCTTTATTAAATGGTGTCATTTTAGGGAAGAAGAAGAAAAAAGAACTGTGAACTTAGAATCCTTTTCAGATGAACAAAGCTGATTTTTATAAAACTAGATGTTCGTTTCCCTGCTCACATGTGCTCTCTGCCTTCACCAGTTATTTGATGGTGCTGAACTATAAGGAAGCTCTTTTTTTTAACTGCACTAATCTGAAAGCCTTACATTTGAATGAGGGGAAAAATGGCATTAGCAACAAAGAAATTATATATAAGCAGAAATAAGTACTTTCTAAAATAAAGAAATTTAAAGTAACCTGCCATGTGACTCAAAACTGTATTCATTCATCCATTCATTCTCACATATCAAGTGGGAATCCGTGGAGAACTCTCCAGACACTCCGAGAAGTTCTGAGCCGAGCTTATCACAAGCCAGACACCACCCTGGCTGCATGGCACTCCCAGGAGGAGCAGCCCAGGCTTTGCCTTATGCCTGGATTCCCGGTGGGTCTCTTCCAAGGTTAAAGTTGTACACCATATGTCTACGTGCAAAGGGAATCTGAAAACAGAACCCCAAACTACTAACCAGTGGTTGCCTCTAGAAGATATGTCAACTGGAATGCTAGGCTAGGGGGCTCACACTCCTATTATTTCTGTACTATTTTAGTTTTTTACACCAAATATATATTGCTTTTGTGAGTTTAATGGTTTATCTTGGCAAATTGTTTCTTACCTAGTAAAAGAATATTCAGCAGTGTCTACTCTATGATTTTGGTTATGCGCGTAGCCTTTAACGGCTGAGCCATCTCTCCAGCCCTCCTCTGATGACAATAGGAAAAAGTTAGCAGCTGTGTTAGCATTCTAGACTGCTCTAACCCTGCAGCAAGTGTGACCATAGCTAGTGTCTGAGTGGTTGGGAGAAGTGTGAAAAGTTTAGTTTATAATTACCCTTTTCCAAATCTGTGGCCACTGGTCGGAAGAACTGGGCCAGCTGGACAGTCACATGATGGAAAGTTTTGGGGATAGGTGGGCTGGAAGAAGTTAGTGATAACAAGAGTCTTGTTTGAATCAGACCTGAGGAACAGGAGAGAATCCAGAGCCTCGATATTAAACAGCAGGGTCATAATGCAAATGGCCCTTAACAAATCAGGGAACAAGATGACTCAGGTAATGTGCAGGTTTGTGCTCATTTCCTTTGAGGAAGGGATTAAGGAGCTTACTAAGAATACCCCCACCCGCCCGTATGAAAGAGCCCAACGGGTCAGGGCTCTGGGCTCCTCTCTGAGTCTGTGTCCACGTTATACCTCTCAGAGGGCCGTGGTTATCCAAGCATGCACCAACATCCGTGAAATAGATGATAATGGAGCCTCCTTCCCAAAGCACTGCTAAGGGGCCACCCCTGGGCTGCTAGGGAGTGTGGGTGTTACTGCCAAGGGCACCAGTGAGCTGTTCCACAACATGGCAAAACATTAACAGGAGAATGGTAGTAAGTGAAGAGTGATTTTGGAGGCATTTCTGGGAAGAGAAAAAGTGAAGGCGAAATAAAGTCTTGGTCCAGCCAAGGCCATCCAACCAAAAGGTCGGTCAGAAGGCCATTTCCCACATGTGGTAGCTCATTTGTCCAGGTCTCGGTTGAACACGAAATCAGATGCCAGTAGACCATAGTGCACTGGGTTTTAGAGTGAACTGGAAGAGTCGCTGCACACCTGGTACTTAAAACATGGCTCGGGGTAAGTGTTCAATGCCCCCGCTTTAGCCAGCCTTCTGTCACCATGACCAACTATCTGACAAAGTCAGCTTGGAGGAGGAAACTGTAATGTAGCTCAGGGTCTCAGAGGTGTCAGTCCACGCCCACTTGGCTCTGATGTCTCTCTGCCCATGAGACAGCGCATCATACATGATAAAAAACATGTGGAAGTGAAGACCTTTTTGATTCACGACAGCCAGGAAATTGTGGAGGGGCTAGAGGCAAGGACAAGATGGATACTCTCAGGACACAGCCCAGTGACCTGCCTCCTCTGAAAAGTCCAGTCTTCTAAAGGCCTCCCTACCTCCTGGTGTTGCAGTAAGGAGTGAGTTTCTTGA
The DNA here is from genome assembly GCA_028658305.1 of Pachyuromys duprasi. Classification (NCBI taxonomy): domain Eukaryota; kingdom Metazoa; phylum Chordata; class Mammalia; order Rodentia; family Muridae; genus Pachyuromys; species Pachyuromys duprasi. The sequence continues at coordinate 34,008,214 of CM053743.1, forward strand.
TAGACTAATCCACTGATGAACTGAAACTGTTCGAGATCCATTTACCCCCTCCGCAGTGCCCCTCTTCTGAGTGCTCCTCTGGGGCCCAAGTTCTTAACCCATGAGCCTTTGGAAGTTGTTTTAGATGTAAGCATAACAATACCTAAGAATCACTACTGCTAGGGATGAATGTCAGAGGATTGCCTATGGCAGATCCATGTCCCCAGCAGGAACTTTTCCATCACTAATGTAAGCCAGAAAATAGTAATGTGTAGTCTAGAGTTGACATCCTCATTTACCATTTCCACATTATCCAGAAGTATCCGTGTTCAAGGGACCTTGCCCATTCCCTTGATGGTTGCGCTAAAGGAGGCATGAGAGGCCCAGCTGAGGAGCTGAGGAGTGGTGCCTCAGAGGTATATTTACTACTTTAACCATGATGGCCAAAGCCAACCCAAGCATGCGCAGGCCAGTTTCCTGCCAAGGGATTCGCAGTCACTTTTTGTATACACAGTTGAGAGCTAAGCAAATGCTTTGTGGCTACTGAGGTCTGCTCCTTTTGAAGCCCTGTCCCTGCAAACATAAGGCACAATCAAAGTGTTGGGAAGTACTCCAAGCAGAGGCTCAGGCCCAGGGTCCAGACAGCTACAGTGGTATTTCCATAACAAAGAATCCCATAGCCACTCCCTCCCACCAACACCACCAAGACCACCATTGTTTCTTTTTACCCTGGTTACCAGAAATGGAATCTCAACATCAAATAATCCAATATTACAAATGCTGTCTGTTGGCTTGCCCAGGAAACATCAAAAAGTTCCATCTCTGCTTTGAAAAGAATGTCCAAAAAACAGATGGGGGGGGGGAGGTTGCCGGCCACGTCAGGAAGAGCAGGAGAGTGGCTGGGGCTCGCCATCCTCACTGATAAAACCCTAACCCCATTCTCTTGTCCAGTTTAAGAACTTGCTGAACTAGAAGAGTACCCAGACAGCTTTCTGGGTTCTTTACTGTAAGCAGGCAAGTGCCTCCCTGCTAGACTGTTACCCAGAGGTTCTGGGAGTTCTCCACAGTTGGGTGCTTGCCAGCTCCACTCTGCTAAGCAAGGCCATAGTGAGCCAACTTCTTCATTGTGGGGATCTGCCCACAACTTGTTCCCTTGCCCAGATCTGTTTTTTTCCCTCTTGGGATAAAAGATCAATACTGAAATCCTATTTTTCCCCCATAAATAAGGGGCTCTCTGTAGGCATGGCCATAACCCTTAAAGCTTGGGGTTCTCAACTGCTGGACAGGCAAACCTTCTAGAGCTAGATGAAGAGGAAAGGCAGTTTTACAGCCTCCCAGTCTCCCCTGCCACTGCATAGGAGGGCCAGGCCCAGCCTGGGGCTGCAAATGGTTTTGATTTGGGGCTGGGAGGAAACTAGAAAGCCAGACATGAAGACAGACGTGTGTTGGGCTCTGAGACAGAGCGGCTGGGAGGCAGCCCCTCCAACCTGGACGTCTTTATTACTGAGGCGGGGGCTGGAGGCCAAGGCAGCCAGCAGCCTCTGGCTAATGGCAACAGCAGATGTGGTCCGGTTGCCAGGAGCCCTGGGGCCAGGCAGTAAGGCAGCCTCCGCCGGTAGCAGAAGGGAGGTGGAGGAAGCTGGCTTCCTGGGGCCAGGGAGGTAGGCCCAGAGCTGCAACTGGGTCTGGGATGGGGCGGGGACACGAACCTGGCATTGGTAGGGTCTTGCGTTGGCTTCTTAAGAGTCAAGCCAGCTGCTTCCTTCCCTGCGTAGGACACTGAAGAGAGACGGTGGAATTAGTGTCAGAATGTCTTTGTTTCGGACATCTCTTGCTGGTGCCCAGACAGTCAGTAAATGAAGTAGAGTGCTGTTACTGTCTGGCCCTAAGCTAACATAATCTCTAGGCCTTGGTTTCCTTGTCTTAAAATAGGAGTGATAGAGCCTCTTCAGGAATCTCCCAAAGATTTAAGGAGAGCGTGTGCAATATGGTATGTTGTAAATACACAATAAACCCTCGTTTGCCTCCTCCTCTGCACCAGGCTCAAGCATATCCCTGCCTAGGGAGAGAGGAGACTGTTTCTCAGGCCCAGGTTTGTAGACCTTAAGTGAGGGAGGGACAGCAAATGGAGAAATACTAGTATGGAGACAGGTGAGATTAATGAAACATTGTGCCAAACTTAAGCTGGGAACACAGTTGTTCTAGAACTGAACTGTCAGCTCCACCTGAGACAGTGGCCTGGATTAGGGCTTGGGTGGCTCCCACTTGAGATTCCCAAGAGATTTTCTCCCTCTGCCCTCTTCCCCCTTCATCCTTCTGTAGCCAGAACCCCTTGTAGCTGAAAGCCCAAGGCCAGGTAGGAGGCTGAGTCTGCACAGGGGTAAGGAGGTGAGGGGCAGTCAGAGTGGCAAAGGTGGGAGATGAGAAGGTGCCAGGCACACCCACCAGACTGCAAGGAGACTGGCCAGAGCCCTGGAGAGATGCATGTGAATGAGTGGTGGGAAAGAGGAGAGGGCGGCAGTAGAGATGAAAGTCCACTGGGCACTTGTGCTACAAAAATCTACCCTCTGCAGAGCTTCTTGTCTCTGGTTTCAGAACACGGGTGAGCCCAGGGCCAGTGGGCAAAGACGAACTGCTCACTCATTGTGCACTGCTAACAACCACACGGGAGAAGACAAGAGTGGATAGCACGGAGACACCTGTCTCTGCCCTTGAACTGTCTCCCTCTTCTGTGGGTACCATTTCCTACCCTGCTGCCAACACACACCCTTCTCAGGGGTGGGGTTAGGTTAGGTTTGAAAAGGTTTTTGTTTTTTTAATAACATGTTCTATGTATAACAAAGCATAAATGTCAGAATGTCACTGTCATGAACCGTCAGATGTTTGCCTGGGAAAATGGCTGTAAGCTGTTACCATGAGAATATAGTGTAGTTTGAGGACAAAACATGCCCCCAAAAAGCTTCACTAAGCACATCATGGATGACGATGCACTGATTTTTGTGGAGAGGCATGCATACCCTCCGTGGCTCTGCTAAGGTGTGCAGATAGGCAGCTGTCTTAGGTCTACCCAGAGGATCATGAAGAAAATGAGTAGGAGACGTGCAACTCCAGAATAGAAAGGCCCGATTACAAGTGACAATGCTTGCAAGTTGTAGCCCTCCTGTTACTGAACTTGCTCTGTGAGGATGTTTTGTAATGTGTAAAAATGTGGATAACAAAGTGATCACAAGTGGTGAGACCTAAGAGACCACTCCCGGAAGGGAGATTCCCTGACTCGACTTGAAAGACCCAGTCAGATGTCTGCTCTTATCAAATGAGAAATTTATTGTACATAAAATAAATTAATTACAGTTTGAGCCAAAGCATAAATGGCTTCTTAAAGTGCATCTGTGTAGGGGATTTGGCAGGTAGCCCTGCATCTGGTCGCTCTATAAGACAGCATTTCATTATCGCAGCCACCTATTGCCACGACTCAGCCAGGCCCAGGAAGCAACCCAACATCATTGCCATGAGTCATTTACACAAACCACACCACTGTCAATTAATACTTTTTTTTTCTGTACCTGATGCCACAGTTCAAAGAAAAAAACAAACGACTGTACAGTCTGGGCAGTCCAAGGTTGAGTTTATCCCAGCTACTCAACACACATTACCCATCCTGCTTCAGGAGATCCTGTGTCAGGACAGCCAGCACCTTCTTGCAGCCGCACAGCTCACAGGTGTCTAGACACAGAATATTTGGTCTAAAATTGGACCTTTGTGGGGTGGGGAGGGTCCCTCCTTGTTTTTAAACCTGGGTGACCTTCAAGTCAGAAAGGCATCCTGTAAAGATAGCATGTTGGAGACACTGAGGAACGCAAACCTTCCTCTTGGGAGAAAAACAAAAATGGAGGAGGAAGAGAAAGCCTGTGAATCGTTTACCCTGTGCTTTCATCCCCACCCTAACTCACATTAATGTATCTGGTGAAACTGACCCTCATTTATAAGGCAGTGAGGAACAAAAACATGCCCCATCTCCACTCAAAGGACTGGGCAGAGAAGTCACAGATCCATCCGTCTGTCCTCAGGCTCCAGCGCTTCCTTTCTCTTGCAGAATTCCACAGGCCCCGTAGGCCCTTCTGTCGCAGCCCTTCCTGGAACCGTGAACCACCATCAACCTGCAATGGTCTCGCCCCAGAAGATCTTCAGGCCCTCTGCCCTGAAGACCAACCCCCCTGCAGGAGTCACTCTTCAGACGGAGGTGACAGTCCTCACTTTGGCAGACAGAGCTTGCTTGAACCTCCTCTTCAGGTCCTGCATGTTGGGTGACTTGGGTCTGGGAATGAGGGAGGTTCTGCGCTTCTCGGGGGTGCTGCTGGGCTGCTGTTTGTGGCTCACTTCTTTGCACAGGGCATGGAAAGCATTGTAGACGTCGTTGTAATTTTCACTGACGGACACCTCATAGAAGGAGCACCCCAGCATGCCGGCCAGCTGCAGTCCAAGCTGAGGGTCGACCTGCTTGATGTGTAAGAGGTCAGCTTTGTTGGCCACGACCACCACGGGCAACCGCGTGCCCGGGTGGAGCTGCTGCACGTGCTGGTGGAGCTGGCCAATGAGTTCATAGCTCTTGTGGTCGGTGATGGAGAAGACAAGGACCGCAGCGTCGGCCCAGCGAAGGCAGCGGTTCAGCTGCTCGTTACAGCTCAGGCCGTTCTCATGGACCTGAAGAGAAGGGTGAGAGTGAGGTGAGCAGTGGGCGCCATACAGAGCGCCGGCACATCCGGAATCCAAGAGAACCCTTCACAGTGATGGTGGGTTATGGGTCAGAGACAAGTTCTCTCCCCACACACTGCAGCTTTCTTAACAGTGTGTCGACCCAGCTGCTCGGAGGGAACAAATAACAGGGCAGCTCACCACACTCAAGTGGAAAATGGACCTACAGAGAACTCCACGCGGTGACGCTTTGTAGTTCACAAAATGGGAAATTAACTGGCTAGACAGTAAGTCTGGGGAAGCAAAGATAGGAGAGGGAAGGATTTAAACCTGGAGAGCTGCCCAGTTCACTACGGGGGAAGGAGAAAAAAAATACTAGCAGAGGTCTTTTGTCTAAGAGAAACTTTCCACAACATAAAAGTGATTCCGGGTGTTGGAGGCTGGACTTGCATGTTTGGTTTTTAATGTCGAAGGCACATACATAAGAGCCAAAGGAAGGAAACACTGCCAATCCCAAGTGTTGGTTTGGTTCCCCCCTGCTCTGGTGACCCCTCCCTCAGGAGGAGCTCTGTCCCTTCGCCCAATCTCCCAAACTAAACCAGGCCAAGGCTGACAAGCAGCCAGATACAATTAAACTGTCAAACAACACGTAAAAGGTCTAGACCTTACTCCTGGCATCTTGACTCCTTTCAGTTTAAGAACAAGTGAACAATTCCACGGCCACATGTCTCCCCTTCGGCCCAAACAGCTTCCCAGTTTCTCACCTGAATGCCTGGCGTGTCCTGAACTTGAATGGCCAGGGTTTCTCCTTCTATCTGGACTTGTCTTGTATAGAGATTACCTAGGAAGGCAAAGAAAAGAGATTGTGTTCCTCCTTCACGTACAGCCTGATGAAACACTGTGATTTGGTTTCTTGTTTGTTTTTAATGTAATAATAGCCTGCACCAATAGACACAGGGAAAAAAAAAGATGCATTTCACTCCTAATTAACAGGCTTACTTCATATTTTGCTTAAAGGCCAAATGCAATGTCAAGCCCCTGCTAGTCGCTTTATCAAAAGTAGGTCAAAGTTTGTGGGTTTTAGAAACTTGCTGGTCTAATTTTAAACCGAGTTTCCATACTTAGACTATTTCCTTGGAGTAGATTTCCTGGCTCAGTGTGCGCAGGGTTTGGTTTTGTTTTCATTTTAGTATATTACTGTTCTCTGAACGGTTACAGTTTGCCCATTGGCTGCAAGAGCTTCAGAGACAATTGTGGTTAGTAAATGCACAGTTAAAACCTCCCTAGCATGAAACTGTGGCATGAGGTGGACCAACTCCACCTCAAAGCACAAGGCTACCCTGTCTTATCACGGGTCAGCTTATATGGCTCATTTTAATTAATCCCCGCAGGTGCTTCAGACAGGCTACTTATTCAAGCAATTTGCTAACAGAAAGTACTGAAGTCTCCTGGGACTGTGGCTATTTTCAGCCGTTGAGAATGAAATATTTGTCTTCTCATTATTCAGGAGCTCTGCTGGCTAGAATCATACCGGCTGGTTATTTTTCTTTGTTAAGGAAAGAACTTTAGGTTTATAACTGCTCTCCTTTGGCCTTTGCTTTGAAAGGTCGCCCCTGAAAGGCAGCCAGCTGAGGGAGGGCGTGGGGGAGGAGATGGCCAGCGCGGGTTGTTTTTCCCCCCCTTTATTTTCTTTTCCTTTTTATGACTTTTGCAGGCATGTTTTAAAGGCAAAAGTCCCTGGGGTACAAAGGGCGCTTCCAACTGGGGTCCTATAGCTAAAACATACCACAGCGAAAGTGTTCGGGCACTTGATAAAATGATGAATGGGCCCGGAATGGAATGAGGCCAGATGGCAGCTGGAGGGGAGGGGGCCCGTGCAGAATTGGAAGTGGCAGAGCCCTGACGCTCACGCTGTCATTCTGAAGGAAGCGGTCCTTGAAGGCATGAGGAACGAGGACAGCAATCCCAACAAGGGTTTTCCTCAACACATATCCTCACCTGCATTTCGTTCATAGTCTCCGATGAATCTTTTGGTGAGGAAGCGGACCACCAAAGCTGCAGTTCAGGAAAGAGAACAGACCGAGAGTCAACCCACCAAGTCAGATGGCACTCCGCCCCACCCCCACCAGGAAAACAACTCTTCCAAAGAAAGTCGCAGCCCGCCACCGAGGGAAATTCCTATCCTGTAGCTCCCTGACCCCTCGGCCAGACACGAGGAAGTAGAAAGCCCGGTGAATTACGGCTCTAGCAGCGGGGAGGGTCTTGTGTTCCGCCCTCCCCGGCCCCACCACCACCACCATCACCGCCCCTTCCGCGCCTCGAGCCGAGCTGGACCACACCTAAGCCTTCCAGCGGGCGAATGTCTCCCTGACTTCACAGAACCCCAGGGTCACTAACTCCCCGATCTGCCCCAGCGCCGCCAGAGGGTCGAAGCCCCAAAGTTCTACTCTGGCCCGAAGGTCGGCGAGCCATCTGGGCCCTGATGGCCCTCCTGCCTAGAAGCGGGGACAAGAAGGGGCGGAGGATCCCGCCGCAACGCCCACCTCTCCCCTCTCCGGTCCGGGCGTGTGTGTGTTGGGGGGGTCTCCCACGTCCCGCCCCTCCACGAAGCGGCTCCCGCGCTCGGACTCACCGGTCTTGCCCACGCCGCTGGCCCCCACCACGGCGATCTTGACGAGCCGGCGGCCGGCGGCCCCCAGGCAACAGTCGGCGGCGGTGCTGCCCGGGGCCGGGTACTCGGCGATGGTGCACATGTTCTGTATGAGGCGCATCGCCTCTGCGGCCGGGCTGCACCGCGCGGGGAGGGAGGTGAGGACGGGAGGCGGCTCGCGCTGCGCGGAGAGGGCGGGCCGGGTCGGACGCCGTGCGGCCGGGGAGGCTGGAGAGCGCCGGGGAGAGCGGCGGGACGGGACGCGGGGCTCGGCGGTACCGACTCGCGGCTGGAGGCGCTGCCGGCCCGGCGCGGGTTTTCTCCGGCTCGGGCCCCGCCTCCGCCCCCCCAGCGGCCAATCCCCGAGCTCCCTGCCCGGGGCCACGCCCCCGGCCTGCAGAGCGGAGCTGCGCCCCGGGAGGAGCGAGCGAGCGAGCGAGTGCGGGGCCCCGTGAGAGCCGAAGGAAAGAGGGCGGCCCGCGCGAGGGCGGCAACGTGCGGACCCAGCCGGCTCCCGCTGCGCTAGCACGCGGCCGCAGCGGTGGCTGCGGGGCCCGGATCCGCGTGGGGGGATCGGTCCGTGCCTGTGAGGTGTCAGATCCTCGTGGACGACCTGCCGTGTCTACGGGGTCTCGGAGCCGCGGTGGGTTAGGGGCACCCACCCTTGTCGGCTCAGCTCTCCGCTGGGCCTCCACAGGGCAGTCCCTAGGCATTCTCTGGGCCGGTCCCTGGCCCCCTGGCCTTGCTGACCGTTGCCTACGTACAAGAGAAGCCCCTAAGGAACCCGGTGAGGAACCCCACAGGTCCGGTTCTGGGCTCTGCTCATGCGCTGGGGACACGTTGTATGACTTGGCTACATCCAAAGTGTCATCGTTGTATTCGTAAAGAAAGACATCCCTGCCGGCCCTAAAATGTGGCACTTGTCTTTGGGGCATAGCATCTATTCTGTTGTCCTTCTTGCCGACAGTGCAAGCCCATGAGAACTCGCACACTGTGGAAAGCAAGCACTGCACGCCGAGAGGCAAAGCCAAGCCAAAAGCCACTAGAACAAGCTTGCCTCTCTTTCCCAGTCACGCCTCCTCCCAGAGCTGTGAAACTGTAAGAAAGTCACTGCAGCTCTGGACAAGGGACTCCCTGGGAGCAGAAGGGCCCCGCGCATAGTCTGGCCATAAGGCAAGGGTTAAAAGTGGCTTGACCCCAAGGAAGACCAGGGGCCAGCACTCATAAAATGCCTAGCCCTTACCCACACCCTTCCAGTGTTCTCATCAGAGAAAAAAAAAAAAAAAACATAGTCAACTGTTGGCCAAATCCCAACCTCAGCAACCTTTCTGCCTTAGCGCCTCTGCCGCCCCGCTACAACCCATGGGCTCTTTTATCTTGGTGGCTAAGGCAGCAAAGCCTGTGACTTTTTGTACGCCCCTTATAAAAGGTAGGAATGTAAAAGCTTGATTCTCGTTTAATCACCTTCCATTCAGGAGTTCGTTTACCAGGTGTTTGAATAGAATTCACCACCCTACTCTGGTCAGACTGTGATGAGCTCTGTATCTACTGACAGTTTGAAGGGGGGGGGGGGGGATGAACTGGAAAGGAAATAGAAAGATAACGTCGAATTGCCTCGTTAAGTCTTCTAGTAAGAACAACACACTCCGTGGGGTACGCTGGCTGAACAATACGCGTAATAAAAGGCTGCCTTCTGAAGAGAACACTGGAATGAAGGAAGATTAGCCGTCTGAGTGGGGGCGGGGCGGGGGAGAGCATGTCCAATTTGCATCATGTCTTTCTGTGTGGTTTAAATCAAACTTGAGTTTTGCCAGTCTATAAAATCAAACTTAGCAGAGCTATAATTACAGGTAGCAAGCACCTTTCGGCCCCCAGCCTCCTAGCCTGCAATTCTATAGTGTTTACATGGGAAATAATTATGCAGTCTACAGTATTTGTTCGGCTGCTTTCTGCACCGCCACAGACATGATAAAAGTTCTCAAAGGGAATTTTGCTTTGAATCATTTTAGCTTCTGTTGTTTCATTTCCATTACCACGAGACTAACCAAACCTGTGATTTTTCTGTCTACACCATGAAGGCTGAATTTAGTATTCTTACTTTAAGTCAAAATGAACTGGCTGTACTTTAAACAGAGAGAGAGAGAGAGAGAGAGAGAGAGAGAGAGAGAGAGAGAGAGAGAGAGAGAGGAAAGATGGGGGAAAAATGAAGAAAAGAAAGGCATGTTAGTTAAAAAGCATCTACCCAGTAGCCCCCACCTGCCTCTAGTTAACCTTAGATTAGTTACTACTTTTTAGAAATCCAAATTAGTAGGAAAAAAGTAAAATAAAAAGGAGGGACAGGGCAGGAGACATATCTGTTTTATTCCAGACTGTAGGAAAGGAATTTCACTTTTTACATCTAATTTTAGCAAGGAAGTGGCCATACCTGTAATTCCTTAACTCCAAAGCCTGAAGCAGGAGGACCCTGTGATATTACTAGGAGGCAGGTGCTCTTATTACTGCCAGGAGGCACACCCACTGCTGCTCCATAAGCCACCTCAAACTGGTTCACAGTCCTTATCCAGACACAACTGTAGTCTCTCGTGTAGTCTCTCGTGGCGACACAGTCAGATGACAATCACATCCGGCATCATATGGAGGTTGTTCCGGCAGGACATCCAGGATGGCTTCTGTAGTCACACACATCTGCGTTTCAGCTAGGAAGGCGGGAAGAGCTGGGTGAGGCTCAGGCCTTCTCATAGCACAATGACCTCTCCCAAGTAACCCCTCTTAAGATAGCAAATAGAGCCCACTCTCTTAAAGCTTGAGTGGATTCTGGCAAAGCATTGCTCTATTACGTGCTGATGGGCCAGCACACAGAGTCACCCACACCAAAGTGGAAAGAGGAGGAACATTAGTCTCACCTTTGGGTGGAAACATCACCAAAGAACCTGCTTTAAGGGTTTAAAGAATCTTTCAAAATGAGAGACCAAAGCTTCCATACATCTCAAAGATCTCACAGCCTGGAATGGACAGAACCACAAATCTGCAGGTGATGAGTGACAAAACCAACCAAATGAGGGCTGGGTCCATAGCTCAGTTGGCAAACTGTCTCATGATTAGGGGAGAAGATCTGAGTTCTAGCCCTGGCACCAATGTGAAAAAACAAAAAACAAAAGACAAACTCAGGCACCATGGCACACACCTTCAATCCAGGCTTTGGAGGGAGAAGACAGGAGGAACTCCATTTTGGGGCTTGCTAGCCAGATGGTCAAACAGAATCAGCTTTATGTTCAGTGAGAAATTATGTCTGAGAAACTGAGATGGGGAATGATTGAGGAAGACACCCAACACAGACTTCCGGCCTCCAGTGGGTTGCTCAAACACGTGGGCATGTACCCACCCCCATGTACCCTACACAAATACACACATGCGCAAATAGCCTGAAGATGTCTCTCTCTCTGTCTCTCTGTCGCTCTCCTTCTCTCCCATCTCTTTCTCAAATAAAGGTAAGAGGGTGAGAGATTAAATTATGAGGGATGTGGAGGGTGTGGAGAAGCAGATATTTTGCAAAGTTTTGATTTTGCCTCAGCAGCTGGAGTTTCTGTCAGTCTCTTTGATCTTTACAGTCAATCTTTGATCTGGAGCTTGCAGAGATAATGCAGTGTCTGGAAGTCTTTAGGACCCCAGAATGTACATTTAATAAATATTTGTTCGATGTGTGGACTGTGTTGGGGCGGGGGCTTGCTCCAGTGAGCGCAAGTACATTTAGGGTGAGGAACTGAGTTATGGCCAAGCAATTCCAATACAGTGTGAGGAAAGGACTTGATAGAAGAAACTCGTGTGCTAGAGGAGCACACAGTAGGACTAACGACCTAGACTGGAACTAGGACCTAGTCAAGGAATAGCAGGGCTGGAGGGTTGCCCAGCTATGTGTTGTATACCAGCCTGCGTGCATGTATGTATGTTTGTGTAAGGACGTGGTGAGGGGACGGGGAACTAGTTTGGAAGCAGCATTTGGCCCTGGACAGAGGAAGTCAGGAAATATCCGTGGGCTGTGAAATGAAAGAAAAAGTACAAAAGACGGAGGGCTCACTCCCAGTGAGGGGACAGAGAATCTGTAGACAGAGAGCAGCGCACAGGAGAATTTCAAGGACGCATGCACACGTTGATCAAATAAGGGAACCTGTGTCCCCTTCTTCCATGGGAACATGTCCGTGGGAGCCACGTGAGTGCTGCTTTGCCTGTATCACCAAGGGCGGCTTCCAAATTGGTGTGTGTCAAAGTACATGGGGCCCTTGCCAAGAGTTGCCTTTGTATTTGATTATTTATTTTGAGGCTTATTTCAAGCTCACCACCCTCGTGGATCTGGCATATAGACACATGTTTGACTATTGTAAACAAAACATGATCTAGCAAATTTTAAGAGGAAGAGGGGGTTTTCAAGGTTATGGATGGGAAGGGCCGCAGTGAAGCGCTCAGGGGCTGAACCTACAATATTCTCTCTCCCTCCCTCTTTTTTCCTGCCCCTCCCCTTTTATTGTAAACCGAAAGCTATTTTTCAAAAGAAAATCTAGGGAAGAGATAGAGGTGAACACAGTCAAAGTATGAGTTATATATGAATAAAAATGTCTTTATAAACCCCATCACTATGGACAATAAAGTATAGCCAATTTTAAAAAATGAAATGAAAAGTAAAGGCATCACAAAGGAACCCAGAAAGCCCATTTTCTCTTATTAGGGGGGAAAAAAAGATACTATAGTGCATTGGTCCAACTCCTGGCTGTGGTTTGGAATCCCTTATCCTTGGCTAACACCCCTCCAAGAGATTTTCCAAGGGAGTCTTGAGTTCTAACTCTTCCTGACATCTGAAGCAGTATGTCCACACTGACAGGGCACCTTCTTGCCTATAGCCTCATCCCAGAGAGACTGACTTTGGTATGCTCATCGGCTTTCTGGATGCCAGGCCAGTTTCACCTTTCGTTTCTCACATTGTTTGGGAAATACTACAACCAGGGGACAGTGGCTCTCCATGACACGAAATCCTGAAGGAACAAGTGTGGGGGCATGTCTCCAGCCCTAGGGGTGATGCAACATGACGTGCAACCAGAGTTTATGTATTCAAATATTTTAACTAAAGCGAACCATGGCTTGGGACCGGTCCCTGGATTAAGGAGGGAAGGGTAGGGAGTTACTCTTGAGATCCCACCACGTGCAGGTGCGTACAAGCCTGTGCACTCCACACTGGGGCCTGGGCTAGCACACAGTGAGGTATCAGTGGGGATTTTCCCCCTAAGACCCCAATCTTCCTTTTTATTTAATCACAACTGAAAGACAGCCAGATCCCCTAGAGTGGGAAAACAACAAACAACAAAAACAAGTTAGGGACAGACCCAAAAGAGAGTGCAATTAAATACAAAGAGACATGGCCCCTACATGCATTACATGTGTGTACATGCTTACACACAAGTGTCTCATCCCAGAAAACTGTAACATTTTTGGAAGGGGGGAGGGACACACTAAAGTCTTCAAACCTAGGAAGCAGACTGGCCTCAAGGAGGCTCTTCCCTCCCCTCATGCTTTGGTTGGTTTCTATGGCAGCAGAACGTGCCTCGTTCTCTTCTTTCAAGAGTGTTCTATAACTCCAGTCTCTGGGTGCACCGTCAGATCTTATATCTCTTCAGGGAGATTTCCTCTTTCTCTCCAATATGATGTTGGGAAGGTAGAAGTGATTCTTTTCATTTAGGCACCTGAAATCCATCTTCCCCTCCTGCATGACCTCTGCAACCATAGCCCAAATCACTTTTTTTTTTTTTCTGGGAGGAGAGAACATCCATTTGACAAGCAGCCTGGTGATAGCAGTTGAGAATAAGCTCGAGTTTTAAGCGTTAGTTGGGACGGTGAGTTCCCACTGTGCCTTCATGGGGAGGAGGAGGAGTTCCAAGGCTGTGGGAGTACTGAGTGCCGGGAACTGACAGGACTGTGTTTTTAACAGGGCTTTTCTGGGGAGTTCTAGTGAAATGAAAAGCCTGAGAACCGCACTGCACACAGAAAGTGACGGTGTCACGGAGACCACTTTCCTCCCTTCTCTGGCAGGAAGAATCTCCTGAGCATGTTCATCCGCACTTGTCTCACTAGCACATCATTTATCTAGAAGATTATGAAACAAGAAAGAAATAAGCATCAGCCTTGGGTCCCTGGGAACAAGAACATCAAGATACTTGACAGGATTTTATGATCAGAACACACACACCCAAGGCAGAAAGATTCAGAAAGACTCAGATAATTGAGGTGATTGTTTAACATACTATGTTGGCTTCTAATTCCTACGTAGATTGGACATACTTAATTTTTGCTTCCCTCCTGCCCTTAGGAGTGCACACCACCTAAGGGCACTTTTTGGTGTCCTTGTTGTCTTTGCCTAGGAGCCAAAGGCCTTCCATCAAACCCTCAGCTCCTAAGCGCGAACATACTAAGGAAATGGAAGCATTTTATATCTGCCTGTAAACCAGGGAAAGAGCAAGCAAGCCCCCTATTCCTCATGTTATCTGGAGAATGAACTATGAAGCTGTGTTTGGGGTCCAAGCCACTGACTCTCATTGCATTATCAAGATTGCAGTAGCCATCAAATACTAACCAATTCCTCCTTCGTGCCGCTACCTCAGTCCTTTCTAATGTACCTGAACCCTCACAGGTCATAGTATGAGTGGATATCCAAATCAACAGGGACACAGGAGTTACCTGGTTGGCGACAAATCAAATGGAGATGTGACAAGCTTTAAATTCAGTCAGTGCAAGGAAAAGTGTTCCTTCTACCTAGTCCATGAACTTTCAGGGCTCTCACCAAGATATTGTCATTATTAGTACATTTTTCTCCTGGTCGCAGAAGAAAGCAGATAGCAGCTGAGAATGATGGGATGGTTTTTTTAGGAAATGTACGAATGACTCATGTACTCGATTTAACAAGGAGACTGGCTTCTATATAAAGAAACAACTTGTCTCTGCGATAGAAGCTGTGCACAGCAGAACGGAGCTGGGAGAAGAACCGGACATTCCGAGGAGTACGCAGGTTGGTATGCTAGGCTACTTCTGCCAGGAACTTTGTGTACAGCTCATTATTAGTTATTATTGATTCACTGGGAACATGAAGCTATCTACAAGGTAGAAAAACTCCAGGATTGTTCAAGCCGATTCCTAACTGACCCTCAAAGCAAGCAGCAACCAAATATCTATCCTTAATGAACGTGTAACCCCACATGCTAACTGATAGATGTATTTGTAACTCCATGGTAAATAAGTTACAGCTGATTTGGGTATCACTAATATATGTCTAATATCTAGTGAGACCATTGTATAAAGGAGACCGACAAAATATACAAGTTTAACATCCTTGTATTTCATTACGAGGGTGAAACAGACAGCCATTTCTCAAGCCTGCAACTGTCCTTTTATCGGTGGTTGAGAGGGAGTTATTTTTAGCTTGTCAAATTCTCTCCCTGATTTCTCATTACCTAGGCTTAGATGAGGAGATAGAAGGAAAGCCCTCGCTAAAGCTCTTCTTGTATTCATTGGCCAAGGTTTCAGGGCAGCCAAGAGTCAAGGCATTCTTCTGTTCTCCGTCCCAAGCAAAAGATAGGATGATTGCTTTTGGATAGCTGTTGCAGTGGACTGTCAGGCAGACCTTTTTGTGAGTTAAGGGCTACCTTCTTACAGGTACAACACATGCCAGCCCCAGAATGCTAGAAAGAACAATGGCCAGATTGTTACAGAGCTCAGCAGGGGCCCTAGAAGTTTCTCAACAGCTTCTCCCAGCACGGGGCCCTCAGCAGCTTCCCCCTCACATAATGAAATAGCTTGAGCCACCATCAGCCCCTTTTATGACAGGACCTATCCTTCCCCATCCTTTGTCCACAGTTCAGTGCCAGGCCCAGAGCCACTTAGATTCATGGTCCACACCTGTTGTTCCATCTGCACTTCCGGGACACCTAATATATTCCCCCAATCCCTTAGACACTGAAGTCTCATATGAAGTGACATGCTATTTGCATATAACCTCCATGTAACTTCTCAAAGGCTTTCAGTCATCTCCAGATTACTTAGAATCTCTAAAAGAATATCAGTGTAGTTTAAGTAGTTACTTAGCTGTATTGTTTAGAGAATAGTGACCAAAAAGTCTGCATGTCTTCAGTACAGACATATTTCCTTCCCCTAGTATTTTCAGTTCTCAGTTACATGAACCCTCATGTAACCCAGAGGATCCCACTCACTAATTCACCATGTACCACATTCTGTTTGGTTGCTTATCATTGGCTTTGGGCTCTAGAATGTAGTAAGCTCTGTGAGTCCATTGCTCCATCCCCCAAACCACAGAGACCCAGACTACCCAGGCACGGTAGGCCTTCCCGAAGGCCAGGCACTGTAGACCTGCAGGAGGGCATCTCATGGGAAGGGGGATAGGGGATGGCTAGGAATATGCTTTTTTGCTTGTTTTCGAGCTCACAGGACAGAGACTGCACAGGGCTTTTCACATCTGTATTCTCCACTGCTGGCAGCTGCCTGATATACAAAAGACCCCCAGTATCCAGCAACAGATGAAAAGTGCTGTTTACTCTTTCCCCTTCTGCCCCAGACTCCCTCCTGGGTGTCTTGTCCTAAGTCTTTATGGGCCTTACACACCTCTACCTGCACTAGACACTCACCAGCTGCCCACAGGCCTGGGCCGGCACCGCTCCTCAGACTCTAGGAGGGGTATCGACTCACGACCCCGCCATAACAAAACCCACACGACAAGGTCGATGTTGATAAGATGTTCTCCCCTGTTTAACAGATATGGGATCTAGGCCAGAGGAGTTAGGCAGTCTACCTGAGGTGACACAGGCAGAACACAGGAGAGACAGCACCTTTTGAAGGCAGACAGTTTGGCTCCAGCGATTCGCAACTCAGGACTTGAGACACACCTCTCAATAGACTCCACTGTCTAGCCTCCCAGGGCAAAGCGCCCTTTATCCGCAACCTTTATCTTCCCTTTTTATCTTTTCTTCAGCTCAGTGCTTGGAGGAGGTATGTATTTGGATTGGAATGTGTGAAATGCAAGGATGAAAAGAGGGTAGGTTAGGAAAAAGGCAGGAAACTGTGTGTGTGTGTGTGTGCATGTGTCTGTGTGTGTCTGTGTGTAAGATCACAGGCTGCAGCTGTTAAAAAAAAATGACTTTTAAAAATATATTTCCTCCTTGAGCCGTGTGGACCCAAAATAGAGTTGAGCCAGGCTGTTATTTCTGCTGATCAATGCTCATAGTATGCACGCTTTAGCACAGGCTAGACCTGGGGAGATGGAGCAGTCAATAGAGTATTTGCTTGTAAACAGGGAGGTTTATCTAGAGAACCTTCGAATTCCAGGCCATTGGGGAACCCTGCCTCAAACAAGATGGACACTGTTACTGAGGACTGATACCAACACTGACCTTTCACCTCCACACACATACACAAACATCCGTATAAACACACACAAACACATACAGTTTAGAACAGGCTTCATAAAAAAAAATGTCATCTCTTGTATGTAACTTAAGCATCTGTTTGTTTTGTCCCTTTGTGCTGAAATCCCAAGATCTGAAAAGGCAGCTACTCAAGAGCTGAGTCTGAAGAACAGAATTCAATTTAATCCAACTCTTAGCCAGGCACTCAGCAAGGTGCTTAAAAAAGGCGAAGGTGGCATTAATCTATTTCTTGTTTTGCTTTTTTGCACCTTCTGTCCTTCTGTTACATAATGCCAGCCCCATTTAGAAGAGAAATAACGCTTCACAATGGGGTTGGTGCCCAATGACGTGGAACACATTTGCCGAATGCTGGTGGCTATTGACAAATGCCACAGCTCCGCTTGAGTGTTTAATCATCAACAGAACCTTTGATCGTTTCATATGTCCTGCCCATGTGACAAGTATGTATAGGCAACAGGCTCCAGCAGCGGTGTGCAGGACAGAATTCTATTTCTATGTCTTAGGAAGCCAGTTTATGGGGCAGAAAGTTCATTTCCTGGCAAGTATCCTTGTCAATATGATTCTCCAAAATTGAAAGGTTGCTGGGGTTTTTTTTTCTAAATATTTTTAAAAAACTGATTTCCCTAAAAATATTATATACTTAACTATGATGTAGAGTCAGCAAAGCTTTTGTGTTTAAATCACCATGTACTTGGTCTGCCCAATATGCAGACCACTGAAAAACAAACAAACAAACAAACAAATGAACAAACGAACACAAACTTGACAGGCTGTCTCTTGCCTGGGGAATTTACAGTCCAAGGAAGGCAAGACTTACATAAGAAAGAATCAATGTACACTGCAGCTCCTAAAATATCAAACGTAAGGAGAGGAATAAGAACCAGCAAGTGCTAGAGCGGCCATGCAATGCTTCTTCAAGGAGCTAGAAAGTGAACTGAGGGCTGGAAAGATGACACATTTTCTAGGGAGTCGAGTTTGGTCCTAGTACCTATGTTAAAGAGCTCACAACTACCTGTAATTCTGGCTCTAGGAGTCTGACAGGATCTTCTGACCTCACAGGCACTTATACACATGTGTCATACATTCACACAGACATACGTGCACATAGGCATATACAAACATAAATCTTTTTTTTTTAATTGAACTGGACCCTGAAGGGTTGCTAAAGTTTGGGTGGAAGGGTGTATTTGAAGGATGGGTGGGTGAGGCATTTTGATAATGGGAGATGGAGACCGCACTGACAGAGGAACTGT
>CM053743.1:34026363-34067054 GCA_028658305.1 Pachyuromys duprasi
GGCCTCTCTCCTCTGGAGCCAACCAGCGAAACAGATCCACTTCAGAATCTGCTAGAAGTACCGGGCATGGTGGAGCATGCCTTAATTAAGCTCAGCTGATCTCTGTGGGTTCAAAGCCAGCCTGGCCTACATAGTGAGTTCCAGACCAACCAGGACTACATAGTCAGAGCCTGTCTCAAAACCAATACCAGAGAGTCTACTAGAATCAGAAGGTGTGAAGGGCCGAATACAGTCAGAAAGGAAATACTATGGCCTTGACCAGCAATATGTTCCTGGAGAGACGTAAAATAACATTTATGCACTGCAAATGGGGCATCAGTGACAGAACAAAGAAATAATGTCACTCAAGTCTAACTGATGTGTTTAAGGGTGTGGTGTAGCAATTTTTAATGGCCTCATGTTCAAGTGTAACATAATAGGAAAACAGAAAGTCAAGCAGACGCATGCAAAGGAGCCCAAGGAAAAGCGCAGGCTCCTTTGTGACAGCCTGCTGTGGCTGTCACTCATCGATCCAGAGAGTGAGAATTCCTATGAGACAGATACCCACTCCTCATTGTTACCCTATTCTCTCTTCAAGCTCCCACCTCTTCCAAGTTCCCAAAGCTACCCCACTTGGAATACAGTCAACAGGAGCTTCAAAAGGCACGAAGCACAGCAAATGTTCCAAACAGAAGTCCTGTGTGGGGTGTGAAGGTGAAGGACCAAACCTGGGTGACCACAAATCTGAAGGAAGAGGAAGAGGGATGGAACTCTGAAGAACTGTCTCTTTGAGCAGGATGTACCCACAAGCTAATATTAGTGTGAAATTTGCCTGGATAGGAAGTAGGTAGACATGGGAATAGAATTAATCCAGAGGCCAGTACAAGTCCAGGCAATACCTTTGGAGTGCCAGCCACATGCTAGGTTTCTGTCAGGAGAAGACAGGCTGGAATACGCAGTTCACAGAAAGGGAGAAATCTGGATTGCAGGGAGAAAAAGCACATTCATTCAGGATCTCCTTGATCGAACCATGCAGTCTATCTTACATTCTTTCATGTGCTCTTCTAGTCATAAAATCACCAAACTGCCCAATTCTGGGTGCTGTCATTTATATTCTTCCCTATAAAGGACTGCTCTGGTGCATCATGTTGAAGAGACATGAACAGAGCCTTTGGAGCTGTGTTTCAGAATAGCCCAGAGTACAACCCATATGCACCAGGTACTGTGATGCTACAGATTAGGTTCAGCTGAGTTCAAGGCTAAGAGATAGCCAACAGATGCAGTTGGGAGGTAGAGGAGTATAGAAAACCCAAAGGATGAGGTGTGCGTCCAGACTTGGCAGCCACCAGGGATCTTGCCAGCACTTACATGTACAATTCATCCCCATCCCTTAGCTCAGAACAGACATGGTGAAAACTAAAGAGGGTGTTTATATTTGCAGAGAGCTAGAAATCCAAGTGCAGTTAAAGACAGAGAGCAGGTTTATAAAGCATGCTCTGTAAGCTCCTGGGTGGGTACTGTGCCGTACATGAGAAAAGACTGTCCCCTTTGGAGACAGGCTGGACCTCTGAAGTGGCTGAGATTCATAACCTTGGGGGAGGGAATATGTAAATGAGTTGCTGTGCTCCCTCTGGAAGGCCAGCGGTGGGGAATAATTTCAAACCTGTGACGACACCTTCCTCTTGACCTCATTCAACACTTGCTTGAGTGAGAAAGGTGAAATCAGTAAAAAAAAATTTTTAGACTGCCTTGCCCCAATTTCTGCAATAGTTTCTTTTCTTTGTCGATGTGAACATGACTTAGGGAGCATGATCTAACAATTACAACTCTACTGCCCAGTGAACATGGGGTGCTTTGCGGAAGTCAATGTTAATGTCACATCAGTGGCCTTATGGTGTCAAGCTGTCCATTCTGTCACAGCAGATGTCTAACTGCTTAAGAACGTGAATAGACGTTTCCATGGAAAGGCTGAATCGGTGACCGTCTCTGCTCACTGCTGTCTCTCACTCAAACTTAAATCCCTAAATCCTAGGTCATTGTTGGAGATGGTGCCAGCTGTAGTGTTGGTCTTTGATGCAGTATGCTTCCTAACTCAGTGACTAGTTAGGCCGTGAATAATCGGAATGATAAAAAAGACTTGATGAGCTGAGCGTGATGGTACACACCTTGGATCCCAGCACTCAGGGAGGCAGAGGCAGGCAGATCGAAGTGAGTTCAAGGCCACTCTGATCTACAAAGTGAGTTCAGGACATCCAGGGCTAGACAGATAAACCCTGTCTCAAAAACAAAAACAAAAGACAGAAAGAAAAAAGGAAGGAAGGAAGGAGGGAGGGAGGGAGGAAAGGAAAGAGGGAGGGGAGGGGGGAAGGAAGGAAGAAAGGAAAGGCTTAATGGAGTACTAGTAGGAATAATTATAACTTAATCTACTTAATAAGCCCCTCCTGTGAGCTGGGTAATACATCCATGGTTCATATTATTTACGTTTTAGTGCTGAGAAGAACAAGTCCCAGAGAAGCCAAGGGAGCAGCCACAGTCATCCTGCCAGCAAGAGGAGCAAGAAGTAGACCTGGAATCTGAGCTCAAACCTTTGGCTCGAGCTGTAGCCTCCCTGTCACAACTCTGCTGTTGTCCGCGCTCATTTTCCAGCTTTGGTTAAAGTGCTTGTAGCTGCCTCTGCTTCCTCGGGCTGTGGTTTGCCCAAAGAACGGCCTCTCTCCCATAAAATCCAGAACTTCTGACTCCAACATTTTAGTCCTTTCTTCAAGAAAAGAAAGTTACTTGTTTTTATTTATATGTTTGCCTACATGAATGAATGTGCACTGTGTGTCTGGTGCCCTAGAAGACCAAAAGAGGGCATCAGCTCCCCTGGAACTGGGGTTGAGGACCGTTGTAAGTCCTGCGTGGATACTGGGAACTGAACCTGAGTCCTCTGCAAGAACATCAAGTACTCTTACCCTCTGATTCATCTCTATAGCCCCTCTTCAAGCAAACATTAAGATTAACTTTTAGGATTGTTATCTCCATTACTGTCATGTCCAGTCACCTCCAGTACCACCACAACTTATCTTTGCCATCAAAACCTCCTTAACCACTAAAACATTTGCCAACCATCAAGGTGGATACCATTGACCAAATCTCATCTACCACCAAAGAACGTACCTTGGGCTGAATGATATACTGACTCTGACTTATACATTGCTTCTATCACTCAGAGGCTGTGGTTGCCATTGTGAATAACAGTTGTATCCACAGAGGCCTTGTCACTAAAGGTTACCAAACTGTGTGTCTCTCAGGACCTTCATCTCTGTGAGCCTTTCCTGATGCTCAACATAACCTATGGGAAGATGTTCTTTGGTGTTTTTCTTAGTCAAGACCTTTACCCAGTTGAATTTTCCTTTGATACTACTCTCTTGAGATGACCTTCATGATCTCACTCCAAAGTAGTGGTTCTCAACCCATGGGCTGTGACCCTTTTAAGGCTCATATATCAGATATCGGGCAAATCAGGTATTTACATCACAATTCCTAACAGCGGCAAAATTACAGTTATAAAATTACAACATAAATAATTGAATGGCTGGGAGTCACCACAACATGAGGAACAGCATTCAAGGGTCACAGCATTTGGAGGGTTGAGACCACTGTTCATCCACTTTGTGTGGCTTTGTGTCTGTGACTACTTCCATTTTGTCCACAGTGACACAGCTACGCCATTTCCATCATTCCCATCTCTGCTCGCTTTCTTAACCACCACCACGTGCATCCGTGACAAATGCAAGATCCCTGGGGTGCCTGGTACTTGTCACTTCCCATGCCTGATACTTGGTAAGCATTCCTGGTTGTTTGCAATGTCTCCACAGCCTCCAAATTGGTCATCCCCAAGCTGAAGGATCCATCCAATGGGAAAACTTCCCAAACGTCTGATTTCCACACCGCAAACAAACATGGTAGTGACACTTGCAGATGTTATGGGCAAAGCATAATCTCTGTGTTGTACAAAGGAACACACAAACAAAGCGAAAGTAACTCAGCAAGGCAATTTCTTTTTGCTAAAACAATGTGCCAGAACCCAACCAGGCTAGCAAGCATGCACAGGCAGGAAGTTCACCTGGTTTTTATTCTAACTCAGGTGATAATGACTGTTTCTTTTTCTCCTGTGAGGGGTCCAACCTCACAGTCTTTCAAGGTTGGCTAGTTTTAAAAGAAATGAAGGAAAGGGGAAAGGGATCATTCTAGGTCATCAAGTTGGATGTTGGGGGGGGCAGTTAATCAAGTGGGGGAGTTGAACAGAATATGGTCCATAAAGTGCAAGTTCCTTTGATAAGAAAAGAAACAAACAGGGCTCATTTCAACATGTGCTGTGACAGAAAGGAGCTAACCAGGACTCAGCTCCTCAGAGTTGCCTGCTTTAGCCTCTAGGTCAAGAGGCTGGTAAGACAATTTTACATTCTTTCCCATCGGTCCCATACCATAGTAGTTACTTTTCTATTGTTGGGATGAAGCACCATGACCAAGGCATCTCAGAAGAAAGTGTTTCTTTGAGTTTCCAGAAGGTGAGCATCCATGGTAGATGAACCAAGGCATTGTCATCTGGAGTATCCCTGAGAGTCCACATCTTAAACATAAACAAGAAGCAGAGAGACAGAACTTAATTGCACAAATGTCTAAACTCTTAAAGCCTGCTTTCAGTGACATACTTCCTCCAACAAGGCCACACCTCCTGGGCCTTCCCAAACAGTGCCATCAACTGGGGGCTAAGCATTCACATGCCTGAGAAAGTAGGGGATATTTCTCATTCAAACCACAACAAGCACATACATGCCATTTCTCACGAAGCACATGTCTAGAATTCGTGCCTTGCTGAAGGCACATCCATTAGTTTTCATACTCTGAAATGACTAGTTCACACTCATCACTAAGCCTTTGTTTTTGTTTTTTATTGTTCACTACAGCTGATTATTTCTAAACAAATCCCAGTTCCAATATAAATGAGGAACTGGAGCCACAAAAGCGAAATATCTACAAATTCTAAGGAAAGAAATATTAACCCACAGCCATGCTTAGGTACTGTGTCAGATCCCTTCACTGAAGTGATAGTGATAAAGTAAAGGGATAAGAGGGTCGAATGTGGAGATGTAGCTCAGCTTGGTAGAGTATTTGTCTAGCACAACGGAAACCCTGGCTTTGATCTCCAAGTCTACATAAATCCAGGTGTGGTGGCTCAAACCCATAACTCCAATATTTGGGAGGTAGAGGCAGGAGGGTAGGAAGCTCAGGATCATCTTCAGATACATAATGTCAGCCTGGAGATATATGAGCACTTAACTCAAAAATAAAATAATATGAGAGTTGGAGGAGGGAAGAAGTCAAAAGGCTTAGAACAAGGCTTAGAACAAGGCTTAGACTGGTTGAAAAATATCCCCAGGACAACTGGGTATACAAGGGTCCCACAAACACAATATAAAAGTAGGAAACCAGATTCTCTTTTTTGTTTTTTTGTCATTTTTGTTTTCTTTCATTTTGTTTTTTGAGACAGAGTTTCTCTGTATAGCCTTGGCTGTCCTGTACTTTGTAGACCAGGCTGGCCTCAAACTCACATCGATCTGCCTGCCTCTGCCTCCCGGAGTGCTGGGACTACAGCTGTGCACCACTGCTCCCGGCAGGGAACCAGATTCTTGACATGAATGAATGAGACTGTTTGTGGCAGATGCCATCACCTGTCTGATCCAACACCCAATCTACTCCCTGGTCTTGATGCATCTCACGTGGGTTGTCACGTCCTGTTCCTGCTTCCTAAGAACTGGCTGAAAACACTCTTCTAGCCAACAAAACAGAGCAAGTGGACATTAGTTGAGGACATTAGCCAGTGCTGTCCTACTAAGAGACAAGGTCCGTGTGGGTACACCGAGACAAGAGGAGGGTAGGCATGGTGGGCAGCTGTGGCAGTGGTCAAGTGTAAGGCTGGCTCTAGGGCCAGGTTTCTGTCCTCTTCGTCAGCCTGCAGGCATAAAATAGAATGGGAGGAGTGGTTTTGTGTTCTTCCTGGGACGCATACTAAGCAGAAGAAAAGAGATAAAGGGGTAGAAGTTCTTTGCGAAAAAAAGAGATTCTAGACACGAGCTTATGGTCCTTGAAGGGAGACAGCTGGGTCAGAAGGAACATCAATCTCGATGGATTTTACCCACCAGGGCTGAAGGATGGCTTGAGTTGAGCTACCAAGGGCTTTGAGTTGGGAAAGCCTAAAGGGGGAGGAGTTGTGAAGCTGAGTCTAAGCTGGGATGCAGATGATATGAATTATCATAGTGGTTATCAGATTACAGTAAGAATACAAACGACCAGCTGACAAGTGTGGTGGGGGTGGGGGAGGGAGGAGTCAAAGAATCTATGCTACTTGAACTGAGATAAAAACAACAACAACAACAACAACAACAAAAAACAGTCTTAAAGCCAGAACCACCATTATTCTAGCCTTCTATTGCCTTCTCGCTGCCTAATGGAGCAATCCCTAAGTCTCACAATTTATCTTCTTCCTTCCCTGTCCCTAGGGGCAGACTCCATGCAGAAAGTCTCAAAGAAACCAGAGAAGCCAGACAAGCTGGGCAGAAGAGTCACTGTGAAATGGTGAATTAGCCGCAGAGAAGACAGGGGCTTAGCAATGAGACAGGGGCTCTCTGGCTCGGGGGGCCTGAGAGCTGAGACTGAGACCCTGAGATCTGGAGATACCTTCCTTTTGCTTGGCCTGGGGAAAGCCCCAGAGAAGGTAAAACTGAAAGCTGCAAAGGTTAGAGGGCCAAAGTTCGAAAGCTCCACAAGATGCTTATTATAGTCAGGATTTCACAGCCAGACAGAGCTGGGCAGACCATTCATTAATGTTAGACACGGCTTTGCACAACAGAAGTCCCGATGTGGAAGACTCGGGCTGTGGTCAGAGTATACACCACAGTGTGGTTGGGACCTGGCTTCAGTTACCTACACAACAGCCTTATGTGTGGCTCTTATTCTAGTAACATTATCTGGAGCAATCTTAACCTTAGCTGTCGGTCCGCACCTATGATCACAGTACTCAGAAAGCTGCAGCAGGAGAATGGTGAGGTCTCGAACACACTGAACTATGTAGCAAGAGCCTATCTCAAAACAAAACACAATTAAAAGTGTGTTTAACCTTTCTGGGGTCCAGTTTCCTCGTTTAAAGAATGGGGGTAATTACAACATCTACTTCGTGCGGCAAATGAGCTGATGCATTAATATAAGCATGCCCTATTGATGTGATAATCTGCAGCTGCTCCTGTTTGTTCCTCTCGGGAATAGTACAGTGCTAGGTACATGGTAGGGTCTCAAGAAACCGTTGTCAACTTAAAATCAATTGGACAACACTAAATGGACACAGTAGGTATTATATTTAGAAAGAGAGAGAATGTAAAGTTGAGAGGAAAAAGAATAGGGAGCTAGGTGAGGAACTGGAGGGGCTGACTAAAGGTGGGTTGTATCTGAATACATCATATCCATGTATAAATACTAAATAAAGTACCTTGTAAAGGTGGAAAGTGGTTAACAGCATCCTAAAGGTGTTCTCTGGCCTCCACATGTATGCTGTGTCGTATATGTGGCCACACACACACACACGCCCGCGGACAGATAAGCACGATTCACTCGTTGTACCCACGCTCCATCAGAAGCCCACTCTGTGCAATACCTCAAAAGAGCCGATTTATTTGACCCGGCTCCACTTCTGGCCCGCTGAGCTGGAGTGTACTTGTGAGGCAGCTAATGGAAGGCTCAGCCCACACTGGCTCACCAGAGCCTGTGGCCTACAAATGCTGCCACCTACACCAGACCAGACACTGCTAATGGCTTTTGTCCATCTGCCAAATTCTTCTGCCTGCCTGTCCTCCTCTGGGAAGAGAGCTCAGACATGGCTGAGTCTCCTGGAAGCCAGAACATACCAGAAGCTGGAAGCCTTGGAAGGAACACAAAGTGGTGGCTACCAAAGGGACAGTTCGCAGGGATCTTGCACACCCCCAGAGCTATTCTGTTTTCTCTGTACCCTAGTTGCTTCTGCGATTGCAGGCCTGGCCTTCAGATTGCCTGCACTTCCTTTCCTCCCGAGGAACCGTTGCAGAGAAACCCCACAGGAGTCAAAACAAGCCTGGTGATATGAAAACCATATGTAAACTTGGCAGGGCTGCCTTTTAGCCTAATGGGCCTCCCAGACATCACCGGCCCGCAGACACTGGCCTTTTGTGAGGCTGGAGACCTGGCTCCCTCCCTCTCTCCCATTCTGTGGAGACAAAATGAAAACGGAAAGAGAGACAAGGAAGGCAGCCAGCCCTTTTCCCGTCAGCCATGTGTTTCTGAGGGCTCAGGACTGAGCGGCATTAGGCACAGTAAGGAATAAGTATGCATTGGGCTTCTGCTGCAGGCCTTGTTCCCAGAACCCTCGTTGCTATCACTTGGTCCTCATGGCCTACCTTACCCCCATTTCAGAGGTAATGTCATTGAGGCTGATGGAAGTCAAGTAGCCTATGTGATACTACCGATGACTGGTATTTCCACTAGTGAGATGTCAAACGCAGGAGAATATAAATGAATGATCTTTATCTTCGCAGAGCTGCCTCCTAGATGACCTTTGGATCATTTCAAACAAGCTTAGAAACACTCAAAACTCTGCCTGCAGCTTACTTTCCCATTAGAGAAAGAAATTGAGATGTAACTCTCTTTTGTGACATTGCTAGAATGTTGGATAATATTCTAGCATGTCATTGTTGCTTCTCCCTGAAATTACTGTAGTTCAAGGCCCATTGGGTGTAGGTGTGGAGGATGCCTGTATTCCAGAATGATCATCACTGTGGTGTGAAAAGTTAACATTTTTCAAAGCAGCTTTTAAAAAAAGAAAACTTAGACAAATGATATATAGGGCCTTGTAGTTTATAAAGGCCTACTCTGTGTGTTTCCAAAGAGTAGAAAAATGTGCTCAGTAGGCAAATGCCTATGTCTTAACCTATGCATTGAAACCTGCCTTCTTGGAATGGCTTCTAAAAAGATGCAAGGATACTTGAACAGCATATGCAAACCCAATAAGCTTTAGTGCAGTCAACTCGGACTCAAGTGCGCTGGCAAGAGTTCCTCTCTCATGGACTTCAGGGCCCCCATCTGGGCTCATTCTGCTGCGAGATGCCTCCTGGGTTGCTTTAGTGCTCTGAAGGAGCTGTCTAGTAACGAGACCGGAGCAGGGGTGGAGAGAGGTGCTGTCCTACTTCCAGGGGGCTAGATGAAACACTAGTCTCCCACAGATGAGAAAAGCAGCGCAGAGGGGAGGAAGCAGCCCAGCGGGCAGAGCACAAAGCCCACTCAGACAATGGGGGGAGTCCGGCAGTCACTTGGTGCCCACCTCGAATGGCTCGAAGGAAAAGCTGTGTCCCCAGGTCTCGATGAGGCACAACATTCTTATTCCGTTTTGATCTGTAGTACATCTTGTCAGTGTGGCTTAGGGAGCCGTGATCCTGCGCCGTGTGGGAGGGAAAGCTCCAGACCCTTGATACTGAGCAATGAGGTAGTATCAGACCCTGGAGTCACTATGTTTTCTCCTATACGTCTGTGTCCAGATAGAGTCTAATTTATAAATTATGCCGAGTATGGGATTAGTGACAACAGCTAACAATAAAATAGAACTGTTCTAGCATTTTATGACAAATGTGGTAAAATGTATGAATTATTTATCTGGGTGACTTTTTTTTTCCATCTAATACTTTTGGACGGAAGTTGACCGTGGGAAAAGGAAACTGTGGAAATGAAAGCCGCAGACGGGGGAAGCAACTGTCTCATACGTATGCACTACTTTTTCAGAAAATGCAATCTTTTAAATAGGCTGGCCTGGTTCCAAATGATGTGGCGTGAGGGTGGGCTGCAGAAGCACTTGGAGGGAGA
This sequence comes from Pachyuromys duprasi, assembly GCA_028658305.1. Lineage (NCBI taxonomy): Eukaryota > Metazoa > Chordata > Mammalia > Rodentia > Muridae > Pachyuromys > Pachyuromys duprasi. Next base: position 34,036,267 of record CM053743.1, read on the forward strand.
GAAAGGTAGAAATAGAAAGATCTCTCTTAGCCAGTGTGGGGGCTCCCCAACTCCTCTGATAGCCTTAGATCCCCATTATTTTGGTGCTCATTTTAAAATACACAAATTAACATTTGCTTTAAACCTCGTGGGCATGATTTTGCAGCCCTTGCTAGAGGGAACCAAGCCTAGACGGAAACCAAGCAATAATCAGTCCCATTTCCAATAGCTGGATGGAACAGAAACATCTTCACCTCATTTTCCATGTCAGATTAAGGCAGCACACTGTGTTGTCTAAATGTGCCCACGATAAATGGTGCTCTCTCCGAAGTCTCCAGACCCATGAATGAAAGCTGGCTCTCTGACCATGCAGCAACAAACCCCGTAGTACTCTACTTCCATTCAAAGCTGTGCTAGCCCCCCTGTGAACAGAGAGCACCTCTCGAGAGAAATGGAATCCAAGGGGAGAAATATCCAAATGTGATTTTAAGAGACTCGAGCAGATCCAGGAACTACTAGCATTTTCAGAGCCAAGTCCCAGGAGGTCTGCAGAGCAAACAGAGAATATTGCAATGGCATCGGAGGAGGATGTGACTTGTCGGGGCAGATTTGCTAACAGGAAAGGGAGCAGAGACCATTCTTGTCTAGACGTCTGATTAGCGGGGAACTGTAGGATTAGAGGAGTGTGGAGTTTTCTGGCTGCCATTCTAAGGAGGCTGGGCTTTCTGTAAAGAGCTCTAGATGAGAGTAACATTTGTTTCCATTGAAAATGCTGACTGGTCCTGATCCTGCATGAACTGCACACTATGCCAGACCAAGGAACTAAAACCCGCTGTGCCACCCTTTCCGTATAAAGGAGCAATGTGTGGACTTTGAGTCTGGTTCATTTGGGGTGTGATGTTTTAACTCATTTGCAAGGTTTTTTAATAATAGAGTTTGTTTTCAAAATTTAGAATGTTGTTTTTCATTTTTGTTTCTGTTTGTCGAGACGGGGTTTCTCTATAGAGAGCCCTGGCTGTCCTGGAACTCAGTCTGTAGACCAGACTGGCCTTGAATGCATAGAGATTTGCCTGCCTCCGTTTCCCAAGTGCTAGCATTAAAGGCATGCGCCACCACCAGCTATTTAATGTGTGATGGACCATCAGGGTCTTGCCCTCAGAGAGGGAGGAGTCCTTGGAAAACAGCCACTCTGAGACTATCCTCTCCTTCTCTGGTCCTCCCATGTCAGCCCCAGCTTGCTACGTGAGCACTTTGAGGTCCATCCCCTTAGAACATCTGTTTTACAGTTAGAACAGTTCACCCATGTCCTCTCAGCCCACCTACGGCTCTCTGGAAGCTATCTATGGCAGGGGTGGGAGTTGAGGTAGACCTTCTTGCTAGCTTGGCCCTGAAGGTGAGCATGGAGTAGGGGACTCCGAGGGCTCTGGTAATGGGTTGGGCTCTGGAGACAGCAGGCCATCACTGAAAGGAAATGAGCTCAGAATCAGAAATCAGAAACAGAAACATGAGGTTCTTGGAGAAAGTCCTCTCTCAAAAGCTCTCCTCATCGTTATTCCTCCTGAGTCCCTTGTGGTCCAAGCTGTCAGCCATCGCTGCCTTCAGCCTTAGGCTGCATATTTTTGCCATGACCTAAGCCAGACGCTGTGTGTTAGGAGGTCACAGCCCAGCTTAGTCACAGGAACAAGCCACCAGCAAAGGCAGTGGTCGGGGCTTGAAGAAACGAAGGGTGATTACAGCCATCCCAGCCATCAGAGGCCAGCCAGGGAAATGAGTCCTCTGTGCTTAAAACAGGGAATCCAGTCCAGGGACCGTAGTAACCAGAACATGGAAGAGCTGAGACATGAACAAGATGGTAGGACAACCGGGAACAGGGTCACCAAGCAGAAACAGCTACAACCCCGAGGCTGGACAAACGATAAGAGTTGCTGATCTCTGGCAATCCAGTACCGGGAGGCAGGGAGCATCCGGGCTTCTTTCCCGCCCCCCTGCCCCACCTTCCCACAGCCAGTCAGCGACTCCCATTGGCTGAGTCCCTTAAGGCAGAACAAGTGGCTGCTGCAAAAACCTGGGGAACTGGTGGGGTCTGTCTGCCTGTCCCGACAAGCTGGGGCAAGTGAGTCAGAGAGACCAGCCCACGTATTCTACAGAACACTCTCCTGCCTTGCCATGCTTGCCCCTCAGCAACAACAGGGGCCGCATCGCAGGGTGAAATCTTCTTAGAATGACTGTTTAATATTTCTTTCGCGGTCCCCAGCTAACCCCTCAGCCCCGAGAAGTCTAGGTTCCATTAGGGGCAAAGGAGTCTGCTTGATTTATTGCTGATTCTTTAGAAATGTTTGTTTAAAGGACTAGGGGTGGAACTCAGTGGTAAGTCACCTGTCCAACATGTGCCAAACCCTGGGCTCCAACCCCAGCAGAGTGCAAAATGAAAAAAAAAAAAAAGGAAAGAATGTATACATAGATAGAAATATTTGTTGCAAATAATTGAATACCTGGGGTGAAGGGGGTGGAAGTGACTCCGTGGGCAAAACCCTTGCTGTGTAAACATGGAGGCCTGAGCTTGAATTTCCAGGACCCACATAAAAAGCTAAGAGTGGACACACACACACATACACACACACACACACACACTTGCAATCCTAAAGTTAAGGGTATTAGGAGCCTGGGTCAGGTGTTTCCAGAGTCTTAGCCTTGTCTTCAAGGAATTGAAACAAAGGCTCACACAGATTTGCAAAAGCAGCAAATCTTAAGGAAATAAGATGGAGAGCGATAGAGCAGGACCCCTGACCTCTGGCCTCCATGTGCACTCCACGCATGAGTGATTATGCCTACACACTTACATGCATGTACAGAATACACACAGAGGGGAAAAAAATAATAACTGTGTACTGGCCTTCTTGTAAGCGAGTGATTCTTAGAGTGGGACATGTTGAGATCTAGAGAGACACCATGAAGCTGTTGAGTCCTCAGGAAAGAGGAAAGAAAAGGGGACCTGAGATTGAGAGGGGGGGGGGTGCGGTGGGGAAACTGGAAAGGAACTTGCCTGTGTGCGTTTTATGAGCCCAGAAGGCGACTAGCACGTTGGCTATAGCAGACAATCCCAACAGTTAGCAACTGTTTCTTGCTTACGATGGAGAAAGCATCCAGCCAAGACAACCCCATGAACTAGACAGTGTTGTTTTCTATTTTAGATGAAGAGGACTAGTAGGAGCCCACACCCTCTGTGTATGTGCTTGTGTGTGTGCGCTTTTTACCTACCTAGCTACTCTCAGTGTCCCTTTAGAGGAATGAGGTGCTGGGGTTCTAAGGCAGACTCCAATGCACATCTCTTTTATAGCCCCATCCACATAAAATAGGGATGACCTACATGACAAAAGAAATTGAGGAATCAAGGGCCTGTATCATAAAAGTGAAGGCAGCGTCCCCCTGCCTATTTTTGGATGGCACATCCTGAGGCGCAAGCTGTCCTGTCACCTGGATTTCAAGAAACCCTTGCAGAAGCTGAGCCGAGGCCTCTGGATGACAGCCAGCAGCAGATGAGTGAAGCTTTAAAGCAGAGGATGAAGAGCAAAAAAGCCCAGCCAAGCCTTCAGGTGCCTCCAGCTTGTGACCTCATGGGAAACTCAAGCCCAGAATTGTTCAGCCAAGCTGTTGTTCCAAGTACCTGAGCCATGGAAGCCATCACGTAAGTATTTGTTTTCTTCTTAAGAAACTATGTTTTGGGGGTATTTTGTTATACAAAAATAGAGAAACACAGGGGGCTGCTTTTCTTCTCTTGAGTTGCCGGGAGACATGTGGCCAGAGCTGAGCCAATCAAAGTGAGAATGCCCGGGCTGGTGCATCCCGGATGTGCCTCCACGGTCCACTGAAGACTCCATGCTGTTGTGTTCTCCGTGAGGACTGCTGCTTGCCTGTTTTGGAGTCTGGTGTTCCTGAGTCCCGGGAAGCGGAAAAGGACCAAACATCCTTTAGTAAGGCTCCCTCTGCTTCAGTGAAGCACACACTTCGTATGAGAAGGCTGGATCCAAAGCCTCGGTCCACCACTAAGCAGTTTCATGGTGCCGGGCAAGTTGCTGGAGAGGCCTGTGTCCCCTTCTTTCCTCCTCCATGGAAGTGTGTATAACCTGGCAGGTTGTGCGTGAAGTCGTGTCCCTCAAGTCTTGGTGGAGAAGCTGAGTTCCTGGTGTTTAAGAGTCAAATGTTATTAACAGGTGGCCTATGTGAAGAGGTCAAAGGAGAACTCTGGGACTCTCTTCCTCCACTGTGGGTTCCAGTGATAGAATTCAATTGGTCAGGCTTGTGTAGCAAGTCCGTCTGCTCACTGAGCCATCTCACCATCCCTCAGTAATCTGTATGGCTTTTGGCTCTGTCTGCATGTGTGGTCTAACCCCACATCCCCAGCCTTAAATCAGTCCTGGGTGATGTCGTCCAGGCCTGCTGGAGGCAGCCCTAAGACACACGATGAGCCTTGTGCAAGGCTAGCCTTCAGCATGAGACAGGCAATAGCTCTCTTTTTGCTTTGTTAGGCTACAACTGAGAAAAAATGGCTCTTCCCTGCCTGTGGCCACCCCTGTCTTTAGCACATACGCTGATCTCAGCAGCCTCCCTGGTCCACTCCATCCCTTACTCTTCCTCATTTGCACATCATCATATCTAAATAAAGCCAGAGTCCTCTGCTCACTTTACGATTTCACTGTCCACTGGGGTAGACAGGCCAAGTGTCCAAAAGGAAGCTGGTAGGTGCTTTTGGACAAAGAACCAGGTGGTATGTGTTCCTGGGAAATGGCCCAGGACACAGAAGAATAGAACACAGTAAGCATAGGCAACCTCAATGGACTGGAAGCAATGGAAGAGAAAGCTGGTGTGTTTGCGAGCGACAGGGTTAGGAATCCAGCACTCCAGCCCCATCAACAAAATCAGAGTCTGTGCAAATTCCAGGACTTCAAGGGTTGAAGGCTTGTTAATGCATTCCTTTTTTAATTTTTTTTTGAAATTATGATTATATCACTCTCCTCTTCCTTTTTCTTCCTGAAACATAGATCCTCCCATAGATCCTGATTTTAAATTTATGGCCCCTTTTTCTTTAGTCACACACACACACACACACACATACACACACACTCCTAAATACATGTTTTGAAACACAGCTTTACTAACCACCTACTACATAGCAAATACTAGATACTGAGGACGCTGCAATTAATAAACCAGCGGCTGAGACGTTAGTAAGAGAAGGACAAAGTTCACTACTATGCGCTATATTAGGCAAAGCACTAAAAAACAAACAAACAAAAATAACCAAACAATTTTCGGTTATGTGCTGTAGATGCAGAGCTTCAGGTGGGGAGATTCCAGACCGGTGTTTTTTTGGTTTGATTTTATGGTTGTTTTTGTTTCATTTTGTTCACACAAAAGAGTTCTCAAATGAAAGGCCATGCTTCAGAGTCAGGGGCAAATCTCTGGCCAGGAGGGGCATTTATGGGGGTGGGGAGAGCAGATGGTCACAGAGTCACAGGAATTGGAGTGGGCACGTTGGCTGGAAAAGGATCTGGAAAGGTCATCACCCGTGTCTACCTCGGGAGAAAGAGGTATAGAGCGCTGTTGGGAAGTGACGTTTCAGTTAGAGTGGCCAAGGAGACCTGGTGAGACTGTGGCTCTTCAGAAATCTTGTAAAGGAAGTGAGGGTGACCAAGGGAGGAAGAGACAAGGTCAGGAAGTGGAATCTTAGCCACGTTACAGGACTGATGTACAAGAGAAGCAAGAAGGAGGGCTGGGGAGACTGCGCAGTGGTTAAGGGCCTTTTTTTTTGCTATTGCAAAGGACCAGGTTCAGTGCCCAATGCCTACATGGTAGCTCACAACTAGTTCCAGTTCAGTGTCAGCCTGTCCCTGATGCTCTTCCCCTCTGATCACATGCAGAAGAGAGCAGACCCTCCCGGAAAGACACTAAAGACATGGCATGTCCTTTCAAAGGGGCTTCTGACTTGGACAGCTTTCCTGAAGCTGTGACGGAAAAGACAATATGCTAAGGGACTTTCCAGCTGAGTGCTACCATGAACCTCCAGTGACTTTGGGCAGGTGCTAAACCTACCTGTGTCTCAGTCTCTTCACTCACAGCAAAGGACTTGAAAGCCCCTAGAGGTTGTTCTGAGGGAGAAAGAGCTGGAGTGTGAGAGCTACCAGAGAATGGCCTTCACAGAGTAAGCTTCTTTTGCAGTACCCAAACAGTGACTCTTGGCTGCCACTGCTATTGCTGCAAATTATTTCCGATGTTTTCTGTGCTGGCTTCAGGACCTCAGAGATGGTGGCCCCTGCCCTCTGAGGTACTTCAGTCGAACCACAATGGGCTGAGGAGAGTGCCTTTTCTGGCTCTGACTCCAAGCTAGGGCACAAATCTGCAGGAGCACATTCAGGAGACCACAGCCATTGGCCACAGACAAGGTCACATGATGGGACTCAGGATGGCCCTGTCAGAAGTAGAACATGGCAGTGGAATTGGCTTTTGCTTCTTCTCTCCAAGGAAGAGCTATGCCACCCTAGATCCTAGAAGAGCCGTACAGAGTGCTCGGAACACCTTATGCTGCTGGCATCCATGGGTAAAATTTCAAGTAAGCCATCACAGTTCATTAACTTTTTCCCGGAACAGGCTCCAGACCAAGCACAAATGCTCACACTTCTGAGAATGGATGTCTGCACATCCAAGCACTAGCAGGCTCTTTCTTAGTTTTGAGTTCCCTGTACCAGTTACTGTTTGGGCAGAACTGGGTACATCTTGTCAACATGAGAGGCAGGTGATCACGTGCAGCTTGCAGAGGACATTGGGTGCCCCGGCTGTACCAACATAGGAAGACAGAAGCTGAGAAAGAGGGAGGAAAACAAAGAGTCCTGGGCTAAGGGACCCCACTTTGGCACATAGGACCCCAGGCGAGCTATTCATTTACGGGGTTGTGTTTAGTTGCAAGTACAAGAATTCTACCTATGGGACCTTCAGCGGGAGGTATAGCCTCCCAATCCTTCCAAAATAAAACAAATCTCCACAATATACCTCCAAAAAAATATGTCTCCATAAATTTATCAGGGAGCCAAGCTCCCCTACATTCTCTGATCTGCAATCTCTCTTTCTCTCCTTTCTTTCTTTCTTTCTTTCTTTCTTTCTTTCTTTCTTTCTTTCTTTCTTTCTTTCTTTCTTCTTTTGCTCCCAAAGTTGGCTCATGAACCAGCAGGGCTGTCAGAAATTCCACCCACTACATTTACATTCCAGGAAACATGAAAAGGGTGTAAAGAAAACGCAGAAGAGGTTCATGTCTCTTATCCTCTATATAATTTTCTAAGAATACATTTTTGGGGGAGCCGGCTTGTTTGGTTTGGTTTGGCTTGGCTTGGTTTTTCAAGACAAGGTTTCTCTGGCTACCCTGGAACTCACTCTGTAGACCAGACTGACCTCAAACTTAGAAATCCTCCTGCTTCTGCCTCCCGAGTGCTGGGATTTAACTCAAGTGCTACCATATCAGTTTGAATCCTATTTTTTGTTTGTTTTGTTTTGTTTTTTAAGACAAGATTTCTCTGTGTCACCTTGGCTGTCCTGGACTCACTTTATAGACCAGGCTGGCCTTGAACTCATAGAGATCTGCCTGCCTCTGCTCCTGAGTGCTGGGATTAAAAGTGTGTGACACCACACCTGGCTTTGAATCCCATATATTTAGGACAAAAGCCTCGACACCCAGCAGAAAAGGCCGAGCAAGTGCAGAGGCACTGAGAAGATTCTGAGACAAGGCAGAAGATGGAGGATTTCAGGAGCAGTTTGGGATCCAAGTTACTGTCCTTAACAATTCTGCTCTGGTCCTAAACCTTCATGACCTCTAGAAAAATAGATAGAGAGAGAGAAGAAATAGCTCAAACAGCTGTGTTTTTATCTTGTGTTACTAAAATGTTCCAGTCAAATGTCAAAAGATCCACCCTTATTTTTTTCAACCGGAGGTTGCCTATGTTGCTGATGATACATCCCCACCCACGTTCATGAAAACAATCCTAATTAAACTCAGAATGCCACATAAAAGAAAAGGGAAAAGACACAGAAGTAGGAGGCGGGGCTTGTGGGAAAGAAATGGAGCTTCATCAGAAGACAGAAGGGATAACAGAGGGTAATGGGTGTGAATACGACCAAATGTATCTCCCACAGGGGACATTCCGGCAGTGCCACGCTGGCACATTTCCAAGGGTACTCCACCTGCACAGCAGAGTCCAAAGTCTCCTAAAGGCTGGTGGTCTGAGCAGTTCCTGTCTGAACCACTCACATTTGCCTCTGACTTGAAGACGTAGGTTCTGTCCCTTTAGTGAGTGAACACTGTCTATCGGATCCTTTATTCATTCAGCAAGAACTCGTCCCGCAGATGGCTTGCCCGATACATTGCTCACTCAGCATCCCAAGGACAGACCCCATCAATTGCCTAGTAGAGATTATAGGAATTGCGTATTTATTCACAGTGGGAGAGTGAGGCTCAGCAGCAGCTCGCTGGCAAGTCCTTGACCTCCAAGTTGAGAGCTGAAAGTCACGTAGAAGCACACACTGTTGGATGGGTGTGGGGTGCGGAACAGGCAGAAGAGCCCCCAGTGAAACTGTTGGCTTTCCCCCAGGAGAGCAGAAGGCACTTTGGATGGGGAAAAGGAAAGGCACAGCACGTAGGGTTAGCTTAGAGATCTCATGGAGACTTGGTGACTATAGTAGCAAAGAGAAAGAACCCGAACATGGAGGCTGGTTTCTCGCTTTGTAACTCTACGGCGAGGTATCACGGAGACGGGGGTCAGGCAGGAAGATAGGCCAAAGCCTGAGACTTTGGCACTGAGGCCGAGTAGTGAGTCCAAAGCCACACCCTCTACAGGAGCCTGGCACAGGGCCCTCCAACCTGCACAGGACCTACACCAGGACCTCTCCCGTGTGGGGTCTTACAGACAGATAGCAGAGGTATGTGATTCTGGGTCCCGGGAGAGAAGCTTGATCGCTGGGACAACATGTACCTTGGGAAGAGCTGCCACTACGGGGCAGGCCAGAAATCGAAGAGATAGGGGTGTGCCTCTCCAGGGGCCACAGCGAGGATGGGTTCCCAGACCTAGGGCAGTGCTGTTGGACAAGGCAGAATCTGGAGAGGTGCCCTGGATGGTCTGAGACGCTGTTATTCAAGGGCTAGGGACAATGACAGATACCACAGTGAAGTAGCAAGGGCGAAGTAGGCTCATCCTGCGAGATTTCAGCTCCGGGTTTCTTCCTGTTCCAGAACTCTCTGCACCATGAACTCCCCCACGGGGGCCCCCAGCTGGTGCACCCTGTGGCAGCAAAGCTTATGGAAGGCTATCCCAAAGACCCAGCCTAGCCCAAAGGCCAAAATCTTGTAATCAGTTTAGTTACACGACAAACGGGGACAAAATCCAGATCAGAGAGAGAGGATTAGGATGCATGGCTTGTGAACCGGTGCTTTGAACTTCACTGTGGAAGCCCCTCCCCAAGCGAACAAAGAAAGCCCCAAGTATTCACCGTGACACAAACACATCACTGCCCCGGTTTCCCTGAAGCGAGGAGACCCGCAGCTGGCTGGGTGATCATTCGGCATCCCAAATTGCCTCCCCGTGGCGTTCCACTCTGGTCTCCCAGGGGAGAAATGGACCATGTCGCAGCCCGCTGCTCCCGGAATGGCAAGCATCCGAGAGGCTGCCCCACTCAGCGGTCCCCAGGACTCAGGAGATTGCAGGAGAGGCACGAAGCTCCCTCCTTGCGCTCACCTTGTTAGAGTTGGGGCGGGGGGGGGAGGGCTGGAGAGAAACAGCCCCTGCCCGGGCTGAGCGTGCAGCTTAGGTTATTGTTCCCAGATGGGGACTGTCAGCCCCTGTCAGCTTCAGATATGCGCTGAGAGCTCTCTACATCCGCATTCCTGGGATGCGTGGCGGCCCAGAGTTCACCTTCTGCACCCGGATTCAATAACATGTCAAATCCCTTCAGTCTCACCCGGAGCTGAAACTCTCTCAACTTGCTTGCTGCCTCTGCACACATGCCTTGTGCCTGTCCAAATATTGAAGCTGGGTTGAGTGCATCCATGGAGTCTGGGCCAACTGGGTTCCACCTGCCAAGAACCAGCTCCACGGTGAGAGCCAAGAGTCCTTGAATAGTATGCAGTGGGCCTTGGAACTTGGCCAGAGTGCTGTCCCGGGGTGTGGTAGCGTGCGGAGCTGGGAAAAGAATTGGGCAATTGGTGTGGCTGCGCTTAAGTCTGTCTGTAGCCTAGCTATTGCCAAAAGTCAGGTTCTGCCCAGAACTCCACTACTGGGGGCTTATGCAGGAAGATATTGGACTATATAGCAAGTTCAGGGTTAGCCTGGGCTACGTGTGTGTGTATTCTCTCTCTCTCTCTCTCTCTCTCTCTCTCTCTCTCTCTCTCTCTCTCTCTCTCTCTCTCTCTCTCTCTCTCTCTCCAAAAACAAAGCACACAAAAAGTCTTTCTAGGGACTTGTCTTACCCCTCCTGTCGGAACTTTCCCCTTATTCAGTATTTTAGAGACAAAATAAGTGGGAACAGCATTGAACAGACAGAGGGGGGCCAGGGAGTCTAGGATTGATAACTGAGTGACTGAAGATCACACAAAAATAAGTGAAACACATGGATCTATGATTCTAGAATCCTCCCATCCCCCATTAAAAAGAGAGAGAGATCTTACTATGTAGTCCTAGCCTCCTGAAATTTGCTATGTAAAAACAGCTTGCCTTGAATGCACAGAGATCTGCCTTCCTCTGTCCCTCCAGCGCTAGAATTAAAGACACATGCCATCACGCCTAGTCAATTTAAAAATTTTTTACTATCGAATTATTGTTTCATCTTGTCTCCCCCCCCCCAAAAAAAACATAAGAAAGCCCTTCCCCGTGATCCTTACAGATGCGGCCTGTAACTACAGTTACTGTGGACATAATGATAAGACCATTAGGATAGGCCCTGACAGGGAAGAGCCAGTGTCCTTACAAGAAGGAGGAGGTCACGAGAATGAAGGGACAGAGATCAGTTACAACAGCCAAGGGCCGCCTAGATAAAACCACTGTCTTCTGAAGATGGCGGGAAAAGTTTCCCACCTAGAGTGCTTGGAGGGACCTGCCAACACCTTGATTTCCCATTTCTACCCTCTCATCCAAGAAAAGTTCCTGACGTTCGATACTACCATGTTGTGTGACTCACATGCCAACCAATAAAGTTGTTGATAAAATCCTGGGTGGAATCAATTTAAAAAAAAAAATGCTGTTTGGGGCAGTGATGAGAAATGGCTCATGGCAGCCTGGGGATGCAGGGCTACTTCCCTGGTCCTGTTTAGCGTACAAGTCACCTTTAAAAGGGACCCAGTGTTGCGTACCTCCTCTTATCCTGTGAAAAACCCTCTATAATGACATGGGCCTCCTACCAACTTTTCAACCTTAATTTATGGATTGATAGAAACCCAGTGCAATTCCCACTTTATTCTTTTATTAGGTGGCCCCCAGGCTTGCATGGAAGTGGCTTCTCCCTCAGTGAGGCTTTACAGCGTTGAGATCCTACTACCCTTCAGAGTGGCCTCCGAAGTTAGGAACTCCTGGTTAACATCTGCCCTGTGACCTCACCCTGTCGCAATGACTCCATTAAACTGAGTCATTCAGTCCTGCGGACTCTGTACAGATGATAAGGGCTGGCACAGAAACCAGCAGCTCAAGCTCTGGGCCGACTGTGGGCTGTGGGTTTGAGCAAATGGGTGCTTTGCAATTGACCTCAATGTTTATTCTGGTTCTCAAAAGATGGAGATTGTATGCTGGCGATTTTCCGAGACTCCATTAGCCAGCTCCTGAGTCTGTGATGGTGTTTCTTACGAGACCATTTGGTAAGTTTTTTGTTTTGTTTTGTTTTGCTTTTTGTTTTTCATCTAGAAATGGCTGTGCTGGTATGCTAAAACCCAAAAAGGACAGTCCACAGGGCAACCCCCACCCCCTTCTATTGTCTTCTGTTTGCCTCACACGTCAATGGAGGTTGGTTTTCAAAACCCACATCTCTTGCTTGCATAACTCTGGGAATAACTGTCTCTGCAACCATGTTCCACTCTTTCTTGCCTCACGGCTCTTAGCTAAAGCTTCTTGTTTACTATGAAAAAGCTAAGAGTCTAAACATGTTGAGGGACAGCTCTTCCTGCCTCCCAAGGCATGACTTGAACTAAATAGAACCATACCTTAGCTGTCTTTCCAAACCAACCACGAGGAACCAATTTACAACTTTTGTGATCACACAAGTGCGTGTGCAGAAGATCCCCTGCATGTCATGTTTCTACCGTGAAGGACATACTGTTCTTGCCTGTGTTCTGTCTTCCAAAGACAGACCGTGCACTCCAAGGGCTGTAGATCTAAACAACTGGGCCATTGCTGATTCCATCCAGGACAGCCACACACAGGACAAACACACGATGTGCGCTCTATGCAGCCACAGAATGTCATGTTTGAGAGGCACATTTCACAACACGGAAAAGCGTTTACGGTCTGCTATGTGGTGGAGGAAAAAAAAAGCTGCTAGCAAAACTGAATATACCATATGAAAACAATTATGCAAAAAATATGTACATATCCATAGAAAATCTGAAAGGCTTTTCTCCAAAATGTAAACAGTGGAGAAACCCTCAGGGGCTTGAGCATAGAATGCTTAGCTGTGCACAGCACTTGGGCATCCACTGGAGAGAAGAGTAGTGGTGGGCATCTTGGCACAGGCTGCCTTCCTGAAATGAGCCTTTTTTTTCCCTTTTCTATTTATGAAATGGCACCATATAGACTGGCAACAGCCCCAACAATTGTGGCTGACTCTAATTTCTCTCCCATGTATTTTCCTGCATTTCCCAAAGAGTATGTACTATGTTTGTGTTAATTTTTAGAGGACTCATAAAGTAATCAATTTTCAAAAGATAAGTACTAGAAAATTGGGTAGGACTGAATCTTTAATGGTATTAGGAAATTGGCTTTATTTTCAAGTGTGCTAATGGTCTTGTGGTTATGTTTTTAAGTCATTATCACCTAGAGATGCATACTGAAATATGTCTGGATGGAATGGTGGAACACCTAGGGTTGTCTTAAAAAGAATACAGGAGGTAATTAAGTGGGTAGACACACACACAAAAAGTCAAGATCATAGATTAATCATCATTGAAGCTAAGTGCTTAGAATGTGAGGGTTTATGTTACTTTGTTTATTTCAGTATCACTTACAAATTACCATAATACAAAGCCTTTTAAAAAAACATAAAAATAGCTTATATCACTGTAATTCTCAAGATTTTCCAGAGGGGGAAAAATATTCATATGAGTAGGCCTCCTTCTCCATAATATGATTCCCTTTTCCAAAATTGGGTTACCCACAAGCCAACTGCGGTACAAAAATATCAAAAGGAAAATTTAAGAAGTAAGTAATTCTGAAGTTTGAGATTGTACACTGCCTGAAATCTCATGCCATTGTTCTCCAGATAGCTTAGGACATGAATTTCCTCATCGTCCCCTCTACCCATGCTATGCACCTGTTAGTCATCTAAGCTTAGCCATCGTGGTGATCAGAGCAATGTCACAGTGCTGCATTTAAGTAACTTCTATGTCCTGTCCCACTGCTTCTCAGTGTCTCCATCGGTGACCTCATTCCATCTCACAACACAGGTATTACATCATCTCACAGCATCATCGGGGGGAAAAAAGGTGGCAACGCTCCAAAAAGATACTTTTAGAGAAAGATCATATTCTTATAACTTTTACTACAGTTTACTGTAATTATGCTGTTTATTATGTTACTATCTTACTGTGCCTTACATATAAATTTTATCATATGCATACACATGCATATGTAAAACCACCAGGCTTTTTTTTTTTTCAGTTAGCATTCCAACATCCATAGATTCAACCAACTAGAGATTTAAAATATTTGAGGTGGAGGGGGGAATTATGTCTGCACTAAATATGTGTAGAATGTTTGTTGTTGCTGTTATTCGCTAAATAATTTAGTATAGCAACTGTTCACACAGGATTTACTTTGGGGATTATAACTAATTTAGAGGTGATTTAAACTACACTGGGAAATGTGCATAGGTTGTGTATAAATGGCATCACTTTATATAAATGGCACAGAATCTGCAGGGTTTTGTGTTCATGAGGGTTCTGGAAGGAATTCACTGTGGATACTGAGGCGTACCCGTATATGTAGTGTTTAGTGCACTCCGATGTCCCATGCCTCTACTGTGGGGTCTTGGAATGCATCCTCAATGCATAAGGGATTGGGAGTAATATGTGTGTGGGCAAACGGTTATTGTGATATTCAAATACTGACTTCTATAGCTCCCCACCCCATGTCTGGTTGCAATCCTTGTTCTGAAAATCTCCTGTCTCAATGTGGTAAAAACACTGCTCCCCAATTGTTTCCTGATATGCCAATAAAGTATCTTACAGCCAATCACTAAGTAGGGAAGAGAATAAAGCTGTATTTTTTGCCAGCCAAGGGAGGAATTTGAAGATAAAGTAGGAGATTCAGCCAGGAGAGAGGTTCAAGAGACATCAGGAGAAGGAGCTGGAGCAGGAAATCTACAAAGTGCAAGTCTCTCTGGGATGCACGCTGGAAGGAAGCCAAATTAGCTTAGAGGGTTTAAGAATAGAGTAATAACTGCTCAGTTATTGTGTTGTAAAGCTTATTATAAAAAATATAAAAGAGTCTCAATTATTTGTGTGATAGCCAGGTTGAGAGAGAAACTGAGAAACAAATACAGTTTTATAAAAAAAAAAAAAACCTTTAACATATGTGTGGGAGGGGAAGATTGAGAGATGTTAAGGAATTGGCTTACACAACTCAAGAGGCTGGACATTCCCAATCTGCAGGATGGGCTAGCAAGCTGGAGGACCAGGAGTTTTAAGGCCGTCAAATAGAGAATTCCCTCTTGTTTGATAAGTGCCAGCCTTTTCTTTTATGCAGGCTTTCAAGTGATTGGTGAGGTCCACATTAGAGAGCACCAAGTACTTTATCAAAAGTCTCCTGACTAATGTCATCCCAGAGCAACCTCACAGAAGCTTCCAGAATAATGTTTGCCCACGTTAAGTATCAAGGCACTGTCACTGTGGCTAATGTGACTGTGTTTCCACCTTTGCTTCTGGAGGAACTGTACAACACCACAAGCTGCCTGAGTGTCCCCTATAGGGGAGCGGTGACTAGGGGAGATGGTTGGTGTTCTACTCACTGAGGTAAATGGGAACAGCAGAGGAAGGCAGATCCCTGTGAGTTCCAAGCCAGCCAGGGATACACAGAGACATGATAGATAGATAGATAGATAGATAGATAGATAGATAGATAGATAGATAGATAGATAGATAGATAGAAACTAATAAAAATACAGACAGCAAGGTACATGTCACCTGCCTACTTCCTCCAATGACAGCTGCTAAGCCCTCTCCTTGGCACTGGCAGACCACACAAAGCCACCAGAGTTTGGTAGGGGACAGCAACATCGCTACCGATATAGCTAAAGACCAGCAAATGTGTCCCCTAAGATGGAGGGTGAGTAGCCAAAGTTTGACAAGACCCACCAATCACCTATTTGTAGCAGGAAGAATAGGATGTAGTTCCTGGGAAATTTTAGAAGAGTGAGGAACTCAAATACAGAGCTGCTATGTTACGTAGGAAATACTTCAAGATACGAGTAATTTAAAAATCTAACCTCCCCTTACCCATTTCCTGCCTTTGACGGTTGCTGGTGAGTATGTCCCTCCTGCTGTTGCTTTCACTGATGTCCTTCACTCAAGTCATAATCTAGCCTGCTCTGCCTTCCAACCTGAATTAAAGTCCAGGAATCCTGTAAGGCTTCAAGCACAGAGTGAGACTGGCTGAAGTGCACAGCTTCATGAACTAAGCAGCCGCCAGGTTCCCAGCTGCTGCGGACAGTGTGCAGTCAGCCATTGTTGCACTAGTGCATAGCATACAAGCCAATCCAACATCAATACACACACACACATCACAGACTCCCAGGGTGATGGCACACACCTTTAATCCCAGCATTCAAGAGGCAGAAGCAGGTGGATCGCTACTGAGTTTGAGGCCTGATGTACATAGTAAGTTCCAGGCCAGTTATGACTACCTAGTAAGACCCAGTCTTAAAAAGAAGCAAAAGAAAAAAATTAACAATGATTTAAACCATAACATATCTAAAACTAGGTTAAAATTTTATTATAATAACATTTGTAATAATTGTACATATGCATTAGATATAATATGGTGTTTCAGCATGCACATGCATTTGGGAATCAGGGAAATTAGCATTTCCCTTTTGCCACCATTTCTTTAGGGTTGGAGGCTTTGAATCTTTTCTTCTAGAGCTTCACAATTATATGTTTATAGGGCTCAAGATTGGGACACATCTTTGTTTTATTTCCAAGGACACTGTAGAGGGGAGGCAGTTGCACACACTCACACACGCTCATACACACACTCACACATCCTCACACACACACACACACAGTCTCCAATATCCCCTAGCTTGTCCAATTCATTATGAATCCCATACCACATGGTGCTTTGTACATACTGTACTTGGCTTTGCATGTGTATCTGTTGCTATTTTATATTTAATTAGAATCTAAGCTTAGTTTTCTGCTTGGCCACAATTCAAGACTCAGTACACCTAGAACAATAGTAGATGTATAATAGATATTCACTACGTTCTTGCTGAGTGGATCAATGTCATGTGACATGGAGGTTCAGGGTCCCAAAAGGGTCCTGACATAGGACAGAAGTCAGGAACGTCTGGGGCATCAAATGAGACGGCAGAGTTGTCAGCACCTTCGAGAGCTCCTCATTGGAGATATAGAGTTGTTCCCTCCTGGACACCTCCTGG
Organism: Pachyuromys duprasi; assembly: GCA_028658305.1. Lineage (NCBI taxonomy): Eukaryota > Metazoa > Chordata > Mammalia > Rodentia > Muridae > Pachyuromys > Pachyuromys duprasi. The sequence continues at coordinate 34,053,139 of CM053743.1, forward strand.
ATTTATTTTTTTTTCTGTCTTTCTTTTTGCCTCTTCAACAGATTTCGAGATTCTGAGCTGCCGACATTGGGAGCACCCAGATGGTGTCAAAGAGTTCCTAAGCCGGCAGAGATAAAAATCTCTTTCTCCAAATGAAAAGGCTTACTCTTTCACAGAATTCACACTGGCCTCTTAATAAGGCCAAATTAATCTTATCAACGTGCGTGCCTCCAAATCACCTCCAAAGAGCAGCTCAATGCTCAGTTACCCTCCAGAGTGTGGTCCTTGGCGCTGCAGGCATAAGCAAAGAGGGGAACCCTGACTGCCAGGCAGCTGCCGACCCTGCTGCTGCCTGCTGCGGCACTTTAGAAGCTCTTTCACCCAGCAAAAACTTAGGGGGCACAGGTCCTCTCTCTTTCTCCTTAAAATGTCAGCCCTCAAGATTGAAACACACCCATGCAGGGTGGCCTCACCCTGTAATCCCAGTAGATGGGAGGCTGAGGGAGAGCACTAGGACCTTAAAGATAGCCTGACTGCACGTGAACTCAAAACGAAAACACAACTAGGAAAGAGTACTTGAGGAAGGGAAATTCTACAGCTCCAATGGACATCTTCCAGCCCCGCCCCTTGCTTGATTTCACAGCCTGGGCTACACCATAAGACCCCATCCCACCACCAGACCTTCCTCCAAGTGAAAAAAAAAAAAAGAAACTGGAAAAGGTGGTGAAAGCATAATTTTAAATTTATTTTTACTCTTTCATCTTAACTGAAAGATGATTTTCTGTATGTATCGGCTATACAGCTATGCCGTAAGGACGTGCAGTGGAATGGTAAACACACCAACTCTTTTGCCTCTTACGCTTCATACTTGATGTTCTTAAGAACTATAGAATCTACTTTTGGCCATTTTGCATTCTACAGTGAGATATGGTTGCCTGCTATCACTGTGCTGTGTGCTCTGTCCCTAAAACTTACTCCTCTGTATCATTCAGGCTGAACCGTGTGATCTCTCCTTACCCATCCCCACCCTCACCAGCCCCCACGGCCCATCAGCTCCCCTCTGCTGTTGAGAATTTGATTCTTTTAGATCACATGTGTGAGTATCCTCCTGGGCCTGGCTGATTTTGCTGAGTACCATGTCACCTGGGCTCATCCATATTGTTCAAAGTCACAGTGATCCTTTCTCCTGGATGACTGCCCAGTGCTCAGTAGTATGGATCTGTATCATATCTTCTTTTCCATTTGCCAATTGATGTACACAAATTAGAATGTTTCCACAGGCCGGTGACTGTGAATTCTTTTCCAATGGATATAGGATACAGACATCCAGAACATGTTGTTAAACAGAATATTGATTTCATCACCAATGTCTCAAGTTTCACAGTAAATCCCGGACAGATTACTCCTCTCTGGGTATTTTTGCTAATTCGTGTAATTTCTCTGGGGTCCCAGATCCTGTCTAGAGGTAGACACTTCTCTATCTCATCAGCAGGTTCTGAACCAATAGAATAAGATGATACAAAGCCATTAGCCATTCTTTTCAGTGAGGTAGTTCATCTTAAGAGCAATCCAAAGACTTGGAAGTACCAAGAAACAGCAAACTATCTTCCCATGTTCCCCCTGGAACATAGCAAACAGCCGCAAGTGGATCCTGGGGGTGATAGCGCCGGTTTTCAGTGGTCAGGCAGAATTGGTGTCATCAAAATCATCAGGAATGCCACTCTTACACCATGACTGTCAGCAGTCCAAGCCTCAGGTCCCAGCTCTGACAGGCTCTTGTGTAAGGATGCTCTCCTAGGTTAAGTGGCAGGCTCTGACTAAACTCTTTAGTTGTTCAATGTTCCAAAACTTGAACAGTGGGTGTAATCACACTTTCATGGAACAGAAACTGAGGCTCCAAAACCCACAGTTACTCCAAGCCAGTGGCAGGATTCCACTTCAAGAAGTGTGGCTCCCTTTCTCTTGAACATGGCTCACTCATACTCTGCCTCCGCCTTCCCAGAGCCTTCCATGCCTCACTTCCAGAACAGGCCATCATTCTTAAACACCTGGCCTACCTCAGGCTGTGGGCTGAATGTTGGTGTTATAGGGACAAGGAACTCAAAAGCTCCCAGAAAGATGAGAAAATAATGTGAGCAGGCCAAGCAAATACATGCGTAGCTGGGTAGACTGAACCGCGCTGAGCAAGGAAGAGCCACCAGGCCCAGAGATGGCTCCAGAAGCAATCAGAGAAGACGTCCCAGAGGAGTTGTTGCTAGACAAAATCTAAAGGCCCTGGTTCTCAGCCATGGGAATGTGGCCACGACTAGCAAGCATGCTTCGTACCGCTGCACTTACCTTTGTAGCAATGGCTGGTGGGCCTTCCAGAACCTCAGTCCGTCTGATTTATTGGTGAGGTGTCTTGGGTGTCTGGAACCTTATGCAAGCACCCAAGCACTGGAGCATGAGAGAGATTAGCAGCACCCCACTACCATCCCCTGGTGGTGCCAAGTCAGTTCTTCCCTGCAGGCCTGCTACAACTTCCATTCTCTCCCTATTATTATGCCCACACTTGTTGTTTCTGCAAAAGAACATTTGCATTCTCTTGGAAAACTTAAGGTCTGACACTGAAAAAAAAAAAAAAAATCAAAGCATGTGTTCCATTTCCAGTCCCTTTCCACAGTCCTCAGGTGGATGGTCCCTCACCTCACATGGATCCAGACCTCCTTGCTCTTTCTTTTTGTGGAGGACAAGAGAAGGAAGCCAGGACTGCTACCCACACACGGCAAAGATCACAGAAGCACAGGAAGGGCGGGGGCCTTCACTGGCCAGGTACATCAGATATTTGGATGGTCTTTGACACAGGTACACAAACCTCCTCTATCTAGCCACACAATTTCCCCAAGGATACCGCCACCTTGAGGCTGATCTAGAGCTAAAGTAAGGGCCCAAGGAGCCCCTATGAGACCTTGTGTTGATAAGACAGATAAAAATTCCATTGTGTACATCAAAGATTTAGCTGACTGAGCAGCAAGGGGCAGGGCTAGAGCTTTGCCTTAAACCCAAAGAAAGAAAGGATGAAGATAGGATCAGAGAAGAACAGGGAGTGGGGGAGGAGAAAGACTCAGAAAGAGGAAACCTAAGAACCAGCGTCCCTAAAGGTAACTTCTATCACCAGTTCTTGCTGCCGTCTTAAAGCTCTAAAGTAAACCCACAGTTGGTGAAAATATTTAAGCAGCGAGCCTGAAACTCTCCCACTGAATTATGGTGCAGTTAAAAGAACCTGAGATTTGGGGAAAAGCAGAGCGATTTTAGATTTCGTTGCTGCCATGTCTTAGCCAAGAGGCCAAAGACAAGCCTGGCATAACTTATGTGTAGAAATGGGTGTCAGGCAAAAATGCCCCAGGTTAGGCTCCAGCTAAGGGCTGTGCAGAACACAGGCAGGTCTTCTGTTCCAACGTGGGATAAGGAAATGATGGTCCGAGCTGGGCACAGTGGCCCACGCCTGTAATCCCAGCACTCTGGGAGGCAGAGACAGTTGGGTTTCTGTGAGTTTGAGGCTTGGCATGCTCTACAAAGTGAGTCCAGGACAGCCAAGGCTACACAGAGAAATCATTTCTTGAAAAATAAAAGTAAATAAATGAATAAGAAATAAATAATAAAAGGACAACAATGGCCTGGCTGGATTGCTTTCTACAGGTCAAGACTCAGCAAGAGAAGGCCATTTCTATTGCTGATGATGGGCTGGAGGAGCTCGGGATGATGAGAAGGTACACATGGCGATATCGGGTTCGTGTGGACAGACCCTGTGCTGGTCCCTTTAATCAGTCTCCCCCTATATACATTAGTTACTTTTTCTGGCTGCTTTGACAGAGGCAGAAAGCTGCTTGAGTCTCGGTTTAAAGGTACAGTCCCTCCCAGTGGGTGTGATGGCAGAAGCAAGAGAGCTGCTGGTCACATGACACCCGTGGTCAGGATTGCCACTCACGTCCAGGGTGGGTTTTCCTTTCTCCGTTAAACCTCTCTAGAAATACCCTCAGATACTCCCAACGGTGTGTCTACTAGATGATCCTGTCACAATGACAATGAAGATTCACATGTTGTGTTATAGGCCTGTGGTACCCTGGAAGGCAACGCACTTCTCCATCATTTATATCTTATATGGTAGACGTAAGATTCAGATCTACACTATTTGAGTGGAAGGTGCTCATGTTGTGCCTTCAGTCAGCATCACCGTCTCTGTGCTGAGCTCTCCTCCGTGATCAAAGAGATCCCTCATTGCGACCCAGGTAGCTGCAGGCACTGTGAGAGCAGAACAGCTGAGTGTGCAGACTCTGATCATTTGCACACCCGAGTGTGTTTTTGTGAGCATAGAAGTGTGCACCCGCATGTGCCCTCCCATGAGCACATCTTCTGTCAGCTTGAGTCCTCTCTGTGAATGAATTCATTCCCAGTCTTTCGAAACATTTCTTCCTTTTAAAGATTGTGTTTTAATTGTGTGTGTGTGTGTGTGTCTGTGTGTGTGTGTGTTTGTCCATGAGTGCAGGGGTCTGAGGAAGCAAGAAGAAAGTGTCAGGTCCCCTGGAACTAGAGCTGCGCTTGGTTGTGGGCAATGCTGAACCACCTCCCCGGCCTAGAGGCATTTCTCCTTTAAACCCACAAGAATGTGTTATAAGATTCTATCTGGACTTGAGGAATTATACGCTTTAAAAGTCACTTCGAGGCCATCAATCTCGGAACACTAACCTTTTTGAGGCTGTCAAGTTGTTCCATTGGCAAAGTTAAATATGTCCTGTTCTTTCTTTGTTTAGTAAGTTAACTAATCTTTTTTTGGCATTGTCCTTATTTTGGATGTGAAGAGAAACCCCCACAGTATTTATTTGTGCCACGTAGGTTTCTCAGAAAGGCTTATAATCAGGGTTAAAAAAAAAAAAAGTGATGTTTTCAAGTAAAGAAGGTAATTCTCCAGGAATGGAGTTAAAAGAGAAAATGTAAGTCATTGTTGCGTAGGAATGTGCCACTTAACAGAGTCACTTCAGTGTGATGACACAGGGCAAATGTATCTTATTTGCAGTGTTCTTCAAACAACTTCTGGGGGTGCTCTGTGCTGTGGAATGAGATATTTGCTCCCTCGTTAAAAGAACCAAACATAAAGTGCTCCAAACACAAGTAGAACTGAACAACTACTTTGGGCATAGACAGGACCTTGCCCTGTTGACTGTGTTGCCCACGCTCAGAGCAGGCCTGCCCCCTCCATCAATCACCTCTGGAAACACCTTCACAGACACTCACCGAATGGTACCTGATGAATCACCAAGACATAATTCAACCTGACAGTGAAGACTAGTCCCCACAGCCAGACACGGTGGCACACACCTGTGGTCCCGGTTATTGGAAAGGCAGCTTGGGGCATGCTCAGATAGCTTGGTGAGACTGTTCCAGTCACAATTAAAAGAGGCTGAGGGTGTCTCAGTGATACAGAACTTGATAGAAAGAAGGTAAGGCCATAGGCTGTCCCCTAAGTACCTCCCCTTACCAACAAAAACAGCAAATAACATAGATGGTCTTGACAAATCTTTATGCCCAGCCTTTCGTGCGTATAAGTGTATCTGTCTGTAAAGCTCTCAAGAATTCAGGGGCCACAAGGTGGACTTTGAGAAAGACAAGCAGAAGAGGTGCCAGTGTGAAGGGATGAAAGAGTGAGACAGCCAGGGGACAGGGGTGAGCCTGGAGCCTCAGAGGCAGACGGGGACAGTGGGAGAGGAGCAAGGGTGCAGGAGAGGGGACAGAGGCGGTGGACCTCTGGGGGTCACAGGGATTCTGCAGGTGGAGAACAGAACACACAGAGGGGACAGACCGGAATGCGACACTATGTGCCGTGACATGCTCCCACAGGATCTAAGCAGGTGAGCAACACAATGTAGCTTCTGTGAGAGCCCTCTGAAGGATGTATCACGGTAGACTTCAGGAAGCGAGGGTCGAAACTGAGAGCCAGGCCAGAGACCTCTATGGAGGAATGTGATGGTGACCCAGTCAAGATGGAACCGTGAACATGTGGAAGCAGCCTCATGCCAGATGCACTCTTCAAAAAGCTTCAGTGAGACTCTTGTGTATGTGAAGCAGATGTAGGTGTGAGAGAATCAGGGGTCCAGGAGTTCCTGTGTGTGTGTATGTGTGTGTGTGTCTGAGGCAGGGTCTCATGATGTAGCCTCTGGCTGGCCTCAGACTCATAGAGATCTACCTGCCTCTACCTCCCGAGTGCTGGGACTATGAGAGGTTTTGGTTTGATTGTGAAATGTCCCCCATTGGCTCAAGTGTTTGAACACCCGATCCGCAGATGGTTAGCACCATTTTGAGAGGTGGTGGAATCTCTTGGAGGTGAGTTCCAGCTGGAGAAAGTGGGAAGCGGGTCATGGGGAGCCTAGGGTCACTCAAGTCTCCACTGCCTGACTTCTGTCTATATGCATCCAGCTGTCCCGTGTCCCCACACAGCCTCCAAGCCTTCCTCACGGGGTTGTACCGTTCCCTCCAGTGATGCCGCCACAAATCGTTCCTTAGACTGTTCCTGCCAGGTATTCTGTCACAGAGTAAGAACCTAACACCGGGATCATGAGGAAGTGGGTATGTCCACCAGACACTCACACAAGCCCAGCAAGGAGGCAAGTCTCCTGGAGTCTGAGAGAGGGCTCGAATGAAGTCATGGCTCCAGCAATCACTGACATAAGCGTGGATGTCTTAGATCTCTGACATTCCCGGTCTCATCAGGATGCTGTGGTAGAATGCCTCACAACAGGTAGATCACAAACCACATAATGCTGTTTTGCACATTGTCAACAAGGAGAGTTTGAGATTAAGGTTCCAGCGGATTCAACGTTTGCTTCCTTCACAGACAGCTTACCATGACTCCCTATAGCAGAAAGGAGCTAGAGACATGTTGATGGGATCCGATTGGTTGCCCCCCAGGGGCTTCTGGGTTGCAACCTTAGTTCTTAGTCTGGTGGTGCTGGGAGGTGGTGGAGCCCTTAGAGGCACAGTCTAGTCTAAGGTGGTAAGGTCATGCAGACCCGTACTTGGGAGGGGTTAATGCTGACCTTACAGGGTTAATTTGTTCCTGGAAGAGTGCACAGTTACTTAAAAAGAATCACCCCCTTGGTTTTTGTTTTAAGGTCTGAGCCTCTCTTGGGTCTTTTGCGTCTTGTCTAATCACGTGATCTGTTCTTCACAAGCTGACACTGTAGAGCTGCCACCCACGTAAAGCCCATCCCAGAGCCAAGCAGAGGCTGGTATCCCGCTGTTAGGATGTGGCTCCAGATACTGGTGTGCAGCAAGGGCAGGAAGGGAATCTGTAAATGTCTTCTGGCTGTCAGATGCTCTCACGCACTCTGAGAGGCCCGTGAGCCCGTGCCAGCTTCTCCCTGGCTTTCACATGACTTTTGCTTATCTGGTGCAGCTATCGCTCAGCGCTGCTGATAGGAGTGACTGGGTCTCAAGTGACAAGGGAAGTGGTACCGTGGATGCCTGGAAGGACACACAGCCCTCCAAAGAACTCTCAGAGCATGTGGGCCCTTCCCAGGGTCAAGAATTTGAAGCAGTTGCCCCATCATCTATTCCTGAACCCTGGTAGAATTTTGTACTAAAAATAGCTAGTCTAAAAATAAAAATTCTGGTACTTATCTGAGATTTGTCAACTGAACTGACATGTACTTCTACATATTTGGACACATCCGTACAAGCACTCAGACCTTTGGAGGCATCGGAAACCTTGGTTTCATCCGGCTTTGTATATGGTCCTTACAGAGATATTTGGTTTTGTGTGGACATCATCAGGCAGCATGTGAATGGTCTGTTTGAAATAAAGCATTTGTGCACAGAGTTTGGTCCAGTTGCCACACAGACACTAAAGGAAAGAACTCAGAGTATGAGCCAGGAGAAACCAAGAACTCCTCTCATTTCACCCTCACGTCATTCCAAGCAATTAATTACAAGACTTGTCTTCTTTTTTTTCTTTTTCTTTTCTTTTTTTTTTTTTTCTTATTCTATACCTGCCTTGGAACTTGCCATGTAGCTCAGGCTGACCTTAAATTCATGATCCTTCTGCCTTCCTTGGCTCCCTGGTTACTGAAATCACTGGTGCATACCTCTACACTGGTTACTAAGTCCCTCCCCAGGGCGGATGTGCATGCTTCCGGGTTCTGATCAAACCTCTTGGTTCATTCAACTGGCCTCTCACTGCCTCTGGATTGAGCTCCCATAATTTGTTATGAGTTGGTGGGTTTGGCAAATCACCATAGCTCACTGGAAAATAAACTCAAAGAACCACTCAGCTTTTCTGAAAACTTGTGATTTCTGGTAGGCCACGCGCTATTCAATTCAGCTTCCTTTATTTATAAAAGGCGTCATGGTGAAGAGTGGGGAGGTTTTTATTCCACCTCTTTAATGTCCTTATGAGTCTTTTGCAACCTGCCCCTCCCATGCTTACATATAATTACTGTACAAAAAAAAATACTAATCTATTAAAGGAAAAGCAAAATTCTCAGCAGCCGGTCTGTTTCTCCAGCACAGTTAACAGTGTGGAGATATTCAGGTGACATCTATACTGGTCTTATTCCGGCATAACAGGAAACTTTCTGAGGTACTTTGTCAGTTGACCGGCCTTTGCCCCTCCCTCTCCCCTCTGTGGGGCTCTGCAAACTTCTGTGGGCCTTGGAGGTTTGGAGAGTTCTAAAGCAGGAAAGATGTTCCTTCTGAGAACTACAGCTCTGACTCCTACGGCTGTTATTTTATTATTGAACTAAATCACACAGCTATAAAAGGAAATCAAAGAAGCCCATCATTGGTGTTAGGTAGAATAACTGTGGTGGTTTGGATGGGTTTGGCCCCCAGAGACTCATGGGTCAGAATGCTCGGCCACAGGGAGTGGTACTACTGGAAGGCGGGGCCTTGTTGGAGGGGGTGTGTCACTGTGGGGGCGGGCTTTGAAGTCTCCTGTGCTTAAGCTGTGGCAGTGTGGAACACAGTCTCCTGCCCTTGGATCCAGATGTAGGACTCTCAGCAACTTCTCCGGCACCGTGTCTGCCTGCACGCTGCCATGCCTCCCACGGTGATGATGACCGACTGAAGTTCTGAAACTGTCAGCCAGTCCCAGCTCGATGTTTCCCGTTATAACAGTTGCCTCGGTCATGATGCCTCATCACAGCACAGTGTCTCTTCACAGTGCAGCTAAGATGGTAACGCTATGGGCTATCACAGCCCAATTTTTATGACATGGCACAACCGAGGTTCAAATCTCACTCATGCAGCTGTTGAAGTAATAGTGTTACCAAGCCAGAGACTGTGTCTTCCCCACCGTCTCTGCGAGAGCTGAGTCCCTTCTGAGCCACAGTTTCCGCAGCCCGTGTTTCTGTGAGCGAGGGCCCTTTCGTAGAAGACCTATCCTAGAAGTGACCATGTTAGTTCTGCTCACATTCCACTGGTATCAGCCAAGGGTCCCTGTTTGGAGGCTGGCTAGCTTGGCCATGATTGGGGAACTGTAACTCCAGGCTCAGAAGTGAAGAAATGTGACTTTTAGCCTGTTACATTTCCATTCTTATGTCATGTCATATAATGGAATTCACTTAAGCATACACATTTTGAGCTGAGTATGGAGGCACATGCCTGTAATGTCAATACTTGGGGTTCCTGAGAGATGCTCAGTGGTTAAGACTGACTGCTCATCCAGAGTACCCTGGTTCAATTCCCAGCACCCACAGGACAACTCACAACTGTCTGAAACTCCAAGAGCTGACACTCTCACACAGACATACATGCAGGCTAAACACCAATACACATAAAATAAAAATAATTAATTTTTAAATAAATAATTTTTAAATTTAAATAAATAAATAATTCTAAATAAATAAAATTTTAAATAAATAACTAATTTTTAAAAATTTTTGGTAGGCAGAGACTAGAAAGTACCAAGTTCAAGGCCAGATTGGGTTACATAGTAAGGACCAGTCTCAAACAAACAGAAAAAAACATATACTACCACAAGGACAGGAATAGAGACGTCTCAGCTGCCTTTCCAACCAGCTGTACCATGCCTTCCCCCTACCTTCACAGACTCTAACCCTCTGAAACTGTAAACCCAGTTAAAACCTTAGACGTTGTCTCGTCGTGGTGTCGTGGTGTGCAATAGAAAAGTAGCCAGTGCTAGTGTGCACCGAGCAATCCCCAGGTTCTGTTGGAGGAATGGCTTTTCAGCATCGTTAATCATGGCCGACCTCCCTTCAGTCTGTCTTCTTAAGCAGTTATCTGATTACTCACTCTGCAACTATGCTGCCACATTCTTTGAAGGTCAAAAGGTCAAAGAGCGTGCATTACAAACAAAGCAAAACATAAACAAATGCATATTTGCATATCTGGCCTACTTATCCTTAAGACAAGATTTGGCCACCCCTGAGATAAACACCAAGTAGAACCATTGGCCTACAAAACAAAAATTCATTTGTACAAAGTCGCAGCCAGATGGAAGGAAGCTTCCTGGTTAGCCAGAACTCACACTAAGGGCTGGGGAGGTGACTTGGGGTGGGGGAAGCCCTTGCTATTCAAGCACGAGGATGTGAGTTCAGATCCCAGAACCTGTGTAAAGACCCGTGGCGGCTGGGACAAAGGTCTATACCCTGAAACAGGGGACTATACCCCTGGGTCAGGGGTCATTCAGAGACCAGCAGATTCCCAGAGTTCCCTGTCCCCAGTCTAGCTAGTTGTTGTACGGGTTATTACAATAAGTAATCTAGAGAAGACTGAGAGTATTCTTGAGGGTGTGCACAGTTATAAACCAATATTTTTCCAATAAGGAAAAGTCTGCTGGCTGCAGGGTCCTGGCATCAACCCCCTTCGGCTATGAGCAGCCACCATGCCTACAATTATGCAACCATGCCTGTGCATGCCACACCAAGGGCTCTGCGCCTGTGCTGCCCCCTGAGCCCCATGCCGAGTGGGTTTTGAGCCTGGCCTAAGATAAAAAGTGTCACCCAGTTAAAGAAAAGCCAGTCGGCTATCAGTCCCCTCAAGGTGTACCGCCCTGCCCCCAAACTAAAGCAAGTCCCTGTGTGGGAGAGAGAATAAACCCAGCTAGGCAAGATAAGAAATCAGTGACCCAGGCAAATAAAGGAGGCGCCAATCCAAGTGTAAAGTAGATATAAGCCAGGCTCACTGATGAATTAAGCATTAAACACATTCAAAGAAAAAGTTAAAAAAAGAAATGAGAAGTTGAAAATTAATCGGAGTTCTGATTAATGTTGGGAAAAGTATAATCTGGTCTATGGCCCGGGTCGCTGTTTTTATGTGGTCCTGAGCGCTCACGTTGGAACAGTACTTCCGCTTGCCAAAACCTGAACCTTGGTGCTTTTCTTTCTCAGAAGCCTGTGTTTTCTACGTTCTCCCTTCTACCCCACTGTTCACATCCACTCTCTGTATTTTGAAAGCTCCTTGGAGCCAGAGAAGGAAGGGAGTGGAGTGATCAAATAGGCAAAGCAAAGGCTTGAAAGGAGATTCACTGGGTGAGTCTCTCGGTGCCCCACAGGGGAGGTGACCCACAGAGGACTCTGGTGTCCCTTCCAGGGAGACCCCAGCTCTGCTCGTAGTCACCATGAGATGGGAGCCATCCCAGGGAGGCGTCCTGAAGCCTAAAGCCAGAGCACTCATAGCTCCCTGGGAGGATCTCTGCCTGGTGAAGGGAATGTGGGTAGCTGGGAATCACAGGGATGAGCTAACCACACATAACATCTGTCTGAACTGGGCAGGATGGCAGAGCCTGTAACCCCAGAGACTTAGAGAAGCTGAGGCAGGAGAATGGGTGTTTGAGACAAGCCTGGCAAATGTAATGACGCTCTGTTTCGAAAACTTAAAAACAAACAAACAACAACAACAAAACACAACTTAGAAATTTTATTGATGTTATGTGTGTAGTTTTTGCCAAGTTCGCTACGGAAAGTCACAGCATCAGTCTCTTTTCAATGTTCAACTGTGAAGTGGCGGTTCTGTGGACTCAGCCTCCCAGGTAGCCGGGGTCACAGACCTGCACCAACAGATAGACAAAAAACTGTCTTCTCTTCAGAATTAAATCATGAATTCATTCTTTTGCTTGTTTGTTTGGTTTGGTTTTGTTTTTTGAGACAGGGTTTCTCTATGTAGCCCTGGCTGTCCTGGAACTAGCTTAGCAGACCAGGCTGGCCTCGAACTCAGAGATCTGCATGCCTCTGCCTGCTGAGTGCTGGGATTAAAAGCATGAACCATGACCAGCCTACGAACAAATTCATTATCAAGTTAATTCTGAAAAATGAAAGCAGAGATAAGGCCTTAGTCTATTAATAACATGCATACGAACATGAACACAGGCATAAACATATGTGTAAGCACAGATCAAACACCCTTACACTCACACACCCTCTCACACACTAGCTCACAGAGCACAGTTATACTGTCATACTCACATACATAGACTCTCCACACACACAAATACACATAAATGAACACGACTAGGGATGTATGCATTCACACACACACATACATATCTGAACATACATGCTCATACGCATGCTCACATATATGCTTAATACATGCATATACACACATAGATACACAAATACACATAAACATCACACATACACACATAGACAGATATACACATACTTATATGCTTACACACGCGCTTCTACAACATACACACCCCCGTAAGTACACACTCACATCACTACACATATATCGACTCACACAGACATAGAGCCTTGATAATGAAGATACAGACAGACAAAATCCTGGCGGCCGGAGTGATAGCCCAGTGGTGAAGACTGCCGGCTGCCCCTCCAGAGGACCCAATTTTGATTCCCGGTACCCATGTAGCCACTCACAACTGTCTCAGAAACTTGACAACTCCTCTGGGCCTCTGAGGACACCAGACACACGGGTGGTACACAGAAATACATGCTGACAAAGCACCTACACACATAAGAGAAAAACAAATCTTTTTTTAATTGAAGTAAAATGAATTAAAGTTGACAAACCTCTGATCCAACATTATTTTCTTTGTGTGTGTGAGGGAGTGTTCCCATATGCTAGGGCATGCATGTGGAGTTCGGAGGACAATCTATGGGAGTTGGTGCTCTCCTTCTTCCCTATGGACCCCAGGAATTGAACTCGGGTCCTCAGGCTTGGCAGCAGGCAAGCTTTACCAGCGGAGCCATTTCACTGGCACCTGATCCATCATTAAACAGGTAGAAATGGTGGACAAGATGTCTTCTACAATCGATTTAAAGCTCGTGCCCATAGTCAAAACCAGCGAAGAGAATCTGTAGGAGGTCAACACGAAGCGGCCCCTTCCTAGCCACAGAAACGAGCAGGGGCTAGCCCTGCGCAGTCAGGTGCAGTCTGAATTGGAGGCTTCCCTTCCAGCCCCACAGAGGCCGAGCAGGAAGTTAAGTCAGCAACGGAAGCGCGCGCCCCAGACCGAGAGAGTCAGTAAGAATAGCACCGAAGCCCAGAGCTCGTTTTAGTTGAGATGAGCCCACAGAAGCGTGGATTTTTTTTTTGAAAAAGGGTTAAGTACGAAATCCTGAGCTGAAAACACATCTTAAATATAGCCACACTGGACAGGGAGAAAGTGTTCTCTGAACAAAGCTATACCAGTAAGACAGAAAACCTGTGTGATGGGCAGTAGTTTTTCTGGAGAACATGAAGAACTGAGATGTCCTTGGAAGGCCCTGGCCCGCGCTCTAGTCGGGGTACCGAAGAAGCTTTAATCAGGGGACGCTTCCGGGAGCCTCGTAGGTGGACGGGCCTCCCAGGTGCGGGCATATACTTAAAATGATAACCCCTTTCCAACATGAGAAGCACCCAGCACCAGAGTACGCACGGCGCCCCCGGTGCTGGCCAGGCGGCTTCTGATGAAGCACCAACGCTTGGGCATGTTTCAGAGC
>CM053743.1:34067554-34093576 GCA_028658305.1 Pachyuromys duprasi
TTTTTCCAGTTAATATAGTGGTAGAAACAAATAATTTTCTTCATAGTCTTAACTTTGTAGTCTCAGCAGCAAGAGATTAGTTCATATCTCTACTGGCTTGAAGATTTTGAAGATCCTGGCTTTGCTTACCGTGGGATTTTACTCTTGGTAGCCTTACGAGAAACAGAAAGGGGTATAAGAAATGAAGCTGTGGGCAGGGGAAAGTTAAAAAATATACAACAACAACAAAAAATTGATCATGGTAAATCACTTGATTCTGCAACCATTACATAACTTGCTGTAATTAGGTACAAAAATAAGATAAATAGAAATAAACTTTGAATACACATTTATGATTGTATGACATATATTTGTGTAAAACTTGTTGTGATGAAACTTTATTGGATATAGGAGCACAGAGATAGAAAAGGTATTTGATATCTTTAGTAGGGTTCTAATGGGAGATTGGTTAGCCCCATTGCTTTGGGCCTACGGCAGCACTTCAGTTCAGGGCAAGAGCACATCGTAGACACTGGCAGAACTAAACCACTCCTGTGTTGCTGGCAGGTGTCTCCTTCAAGTTCATACTCCCAATGACCTTGAAGTCCTCCCTTTGGGCCTTGCCTCCTACAGGATTCACAACCTCCCAGAAGCACAACAGTGTCACTATGCCTTTAACTGAATGACCTTTGAGGGAATCCTTAAAAGCTAAGCACATCCCTGAAAGGACTGAAGCAGTTGGCACCTCTAGCAGTGACTTGAGAAAACCATTGCCCTGCTTGCCAGCAGAGGCATTGCTCTATGTTAACCTTCCTTTACTGTAGATCTATATAGGCAATGAACTGTGAGGACAAGTCTCTGTTTAACACTGTGGCTTCATTGCTCAGCCTCAGTAAAGGATGGGTGGGCGAATACATGAGTAGGTACATGGATGGGTGGGTGAGTATGTGGGTGGATGGATGGAGGGGTGGGTGTGTGGGTGGATGTGTGGATGGATGAGTAGATATGTAGGTAGGTAGAAGGGTGGAATGAGCAGATGGATGAGTGGTTTTGAGGGACTATGAATTAGACAGATCCCTGATAAACAGTGATAGAGGAAAAAGGGCCACAGAGATAATAAGGATGGCAAACTTCTAGCTTCTTCCTCACACTCTTGACCCAAGATAAAGGCCTGGCAAGCTTACTCTTCTGCCAATAGGGCCCATTACCAATGGACCCATCACACAAGTTCAAGGCTAGATTGGGACAAATTTACTACAAGGCCAGATTTACCACAAAGCTGTAGGTCTATCAGGTTCCTTGTCTCTGTTCAGACTGCCCAAAGATCCCTCAAAGACCTGGAGGACATCCAGTCCTGGAGGAGAGACTCAACTCTGGCCTCCTGAGTCCTTCAATCTGCTTTTCAGAGGATCTTTCTCTCTCCGGGCTTTCTGTGTATATTTGCTCACCCCTCACCATTTGATTCTGTTTTCTATGTCTGAGATTTTTCCCTACTGCTAATTGTTGCCCGTAAAGATTAATCCTGATTTTTAATTCTTTAAAAAAACCACTGGCAAAACCCACAAACCTCATCAAGATCTCAAGGTGAGTGGGTTAGTGGGTGAATGGAAAGATATGGTTGGATAGATAGATGAATGGAGAGAGGATGGATAGTGGGTAGAGAGATGAACCTGGTTGTGCAAATGAGCCAGGCATGGCCTTTCCTACTTACCCACTCACCTTTTTTTTTTTTTTTCTGATAGAAGCTTCATGGCACAGTATGATTTCTTACAGGTGGGAGAGCATACTTCTAATTAAACTATAGCACTAGTTTTGCATCCTTTATGTATAGTATGTTATATAAATTAAGGAGACATGGCCAACAATGACCACAGGTTGCTGTATTAATATAAAAAGACTTACCTGTCATATCACATATGCATCCTTCAGTAGATCAGGCACTGGGGGAATTTTTGTGTGTGTGTGCATTAAAATTGAGCTGGTCCTGGCAATATAGGTCTGTAGTCCCGGCTACTTCTGAGGCTAAAGGAGGAGAATCAAATTCAAGTCCTATTTGGACTACACAAGGCCAGTCTGATTAACTTTGTGAGTCATTCTCAAAAAAAATTATTTTAAAAGTAAAAACAAGGCTGGGGACAGTTTAGCAGCAGAGGGCTTGAAATCTCTAGGTTTCATCACCAGTAGCAAAATAAACAAAAACATAAATAAATATTAAGAAATAAAGCATTCATTTGAGACTTCATAGCGATTTTTAAGAGAGGAAAGTTTTGCTCAAGATTAATAATATATCTACCATCCACTTACATATTGGGCACCTTAAAGGTGTAATTGTGCTTCACCTTAATCGGAATGTTATTATCCTTTTGTTATTTATGAAGAGCCTGGAAAGGATGAAGCGTGCTTGAGGGCACACAGCCAGTCAGTGCCAAAGTCAGGGTTCAAAGCTGGGCTCGTGCGTTTCTAAGCCCCGGGCTTAGCCTTCTCCCTCTCCGGCCTCAGGCAAGTGGAAGCAAGCATTTGCAGTCTTTTACTGGATGATGTGAATAATCTGATCCTGAGCTAGCTTCCGTCCAGAAATCCTATCGGCATTTCAAAGTCACAACTAAGAATTAACAAATTGTGTTCTCCCTAACAAATCTCCCACCTAATCATGAAATGATGGTGCACGTTGGCTTTACCTTTTGGCTGTGAACAGTAGCTGTAGGAACACATCAAAGTTTTGTGGGTGACAAAGAAGGCACCTCTGATCTTTACTTCAAAGCCACCAAAGAAAAACACCTTTCCAGCCATAGTAGTTTGAGATTACTGTCAATCAGGCTTTTTTTCTTCCTCAGCCTGTCTAAACAGGTGTGTGCTTTTTGAGGCTGCAAACTTGTGAAGAAACCACAAGTCTTCTCCTTTAAAGTAGTGTAAAAATACTTGCAACACACGCGCACACACACATACATACTGTTTTTATCCTGGTGTGTTACAAGAAATTTTAGCTAATGAACATCCCCACCCATGCCCATCAGGATTTCCTCAGAGCGATTTTAAAACGATGCTGAGTCCTGACCACAAATATGTGTGAGTGATATTCGTCTGTTCCACACCATTTGATGTTCTTTGTGATGTCCAAAGAACTGTCCTTCTTCTACAGAGCCCACATGGAACCCCACCCACCTCACTCCACCCCTGCCTCTCCCAGGAATGGGTCATCTTTGCAAAGTCAGAGTCTAAGACTTGCTGGTGTTTTTCTAGAACCCAGCAACCCAGGGAAGGTAGCCTTTCTCTGGCTCTGTCACAAGCTGGACTGATGCCTTGTCCCTGTGTCCCTCAGTGCTTGGAGCTACCTTACTGTGAAAGCAGGGTCATCAGACATGGGCTGTCTGAGCACTGACACTCTGCCACTGCTTTGTGATTAAGTGTTTAATGAAGAGCCTTAAAATGATTTATGAAGGTGGGCATGATGGGCGTGCCTTTAATCCCAGCACTCTGGAGGCAGAGGCAGGGGGATCCCTGTGAGTTCAAGGTCAGCCTGGTCTACTGTTGTGGCTAAAGAAGCTCCATTTTATGCTAGGCATCCATCTTGGTACCCACCAACTGTTTGTCTCTCACTCCATTCCCTGGGAGATAAGTTCCCAGTAATCTTGTTTCAGCGACCCTACCCAAAAATGTACAACCATGACTACCTACTTATTATGATATGAATAAGAGCTTTTTTGCGTCTGTAACTTGCTTATGCAGATACCTAAATATTGTTTTGAGTTTCTACAACCACTTATTTTGGCAGAACAGAACAGTTTTCACTTGCTTGCATAGATATTGAAGGTCTTTGTGTGGCTTTTCTACTCTAAAAGTACTTCCCCATACCCCTCCTCCTGGGCAATCTCAAATTTGGCTCAGAGATCATTCATCCTACTAGCAACTAATCAATAAATATTTTAATTATAATTGAATTCACACTACATAGTGAATTCGACAAGGTCAGCCAATGCTGCACAGTGAGAACCTGTCTCAAAAAGTCAAAAAAATTAATTTAAATTTGAATTTAATAATTCAGAGTCAACAAATATTTGTTTAGTTTCAACTAGTAAAAACACTATACTTTCCCATTCACTCCGACCTCTAAAATACTGCCATCCATAGTGCAGAAGAAACCTAGACAAGAAGGCCATTAGTCTGAGGCTAGCCTGGCCCACATGGGAGAAAATCTGTCTTTAAAGGTGTGGGAAGCTGGGTGGTGGGGCACGCCTTTAATGCCAGCGCTCAGGAGGCAGAGGCAGGCAGATCTCTGAGTTGGAGGCCAGCTTGTTCTACAGAGTGAGTTCCAGGACAGCTGGGGCTACAGAGAAACCCTGTCTCAAAAAACCAAAAAATTAATATATTATAGTATAATGAATATAATAGAATAATATAATTAAAAATTTGGGAGAATGTAAGCAAGAGCAAAAGTACAGATATTTCTTTCTCTAATTACATCTAAATTCCAGCATACAAAAAGGGTGATTTCCCTTCTGTGTTAGTAAACAAAAGTGTTCTGATTTGAGGAACTGTGTGGTTACAGATCGCCTTCATTCTTCTTAAAAGTTTACTTTATGTGTGTGCGTGTTTTGCCTGCACGTGCGTGCTATACATGTACTATGTGTATGCTTGGTACTCTTGAAGTCCAGTAGAGGGCATGAGAGCCCCTGGAACTAGATAGTTGTGAGTTGCCATGTGGGTGCTGGGAACCAAACCCAGGTCCTCTGTAAGAGCAATGGGTGCTCTTAACCATTGAACCCACTCTATAGCCTCCATCTTCATTCCTTTTTTAAAATGGTTTACTTATTTTTATTTTATGTGCATTGGTGTTCTGCCTGCATGTATGTCTGTGTCAGATCTCTTGGAACTGGAGTTACAGAGGAGGAGGAAGAGGAATTGTCTCAATTCTAAGGTAAACCCTATGTAAACAGCCATGTGGGTGCTGGGAATCAAACCCGGGCCGTCTGGAAGAGGAGCCAGTGCTCTTAACCACTGACTCAGCTCTCCAGCTCTCCTATCTTCATTCTTTGTAAACCTCATCCCAAGGTCCAAATAATGAATGCAAACAACATTGTGGCCAGGGCAGGGCAGGGCAGGGCAGGGCATCAAGCGGGTACATGAGAAAGCTGTCCAATACAGAAAACAGTTCACACTCAGAGGCAGAAAAGAGGCTGCCTCCTGCTCTGTCCCTTCTCCAGATTCTCCAGAGGACCTCTCTTCCTCTCCCAGGGAAGAAGCTGAAAGGTGCAGAGGCAGACTTGTCTCCTATGAGAAACCACTCTTGAAATCCCCACATTCTTGGAAAGTGGCACTGCCCACATACCATCTCAAATTCTCAAAAGTTCTTCTTTAGATTTAGTTATTTTATTTTATGTGTGTGAGTTGTTGCCTACATGTATGTATGTATATCATGCACTTGACTGGATCCCCTGGAGCCAGAGTTATATGGCTTGGGAACAGACCCCAGATCTTCTTCAGGATCAACATGTACTCTCAAACATTGAGCCATCCCTCCAGGGCTACAACTCAGCTTCCTTCCTTTCTTCCTTCCTTCCTTCCTTCTTTTCTTTTTTTTTTTTTGGGGGGGGGGAGCAGGTTTGAAACAGGATTTCTCTGCATACCCCTGTCTGTCCTGGAACTTACACTGTAGACCAGGCTGGCCTCAAACTCACAGAGATCTGCCTGCCTCTGCCTCCTGAGTGCTGGGATTAAAGATGTGTGCCACCACTACCCAGCTGAAACTCAATATTTGAAAGTATTTGATGTCTCCCTTTTGATTCTAACCTAAACTGTTTTTCAAAGACCAAGTAAACTTACTCTGTGTGTCACACTACACAGGTGACATAAGAGTGGATTTCTCCTCACCAATATGGCCTGTCAGTCATTTAAAATGCATGAGCTCTCACATACTCATGTGGAAAATGGTCTCTCAGCTGATGGTATCCTTTGGGTGGTCTGGTGGGGGCAGCACTCTGACGAATGGATTAAAGTCTTTATCTAGAGACTGACTTAGAGTCTGGGGGCGATGATCCACTATAGTGAGAATTTTTGGTCTCTTTTAAAAATACAGAAATGTTATGGGAATGTGTTTGCTCCTGCTTCCGGTTGCTGTTTGTTCCTGCTGCTGTTGCTGTTTGCTGGATTGCTGTTTGTTGGTTGGAGCATCCTGCCAATGAAGATCAAACTTGTCCCAAGGAACTCCATGTCCCTAATAAGCAGGAAGTAATGTAATGATATAAACTTCCCTTTCCCCTCTAACCTTTTTTCCTCTCCTATCTGGTGTTGTGTGGTGGAAGAGATGGAGAGGTGTAGGAAGGTAGGAAAAATAACCCAACAAAGTAGCCAAAGTCGGACTACAGTGCATCCCTTTAATCCAAGCACTCTGAAGGCATAGACAGAAGGATCTGCTGGAGTTTGAGGCCAATCTGTTATACATAGCAAAGTTCCACTAAAAAAAATAAAATAAAAAGGATTTTTGGAGGCTGAAGAGAAGGCTGGGGGGAGGGAGGGTTAAGGATGTTTATTGCTTGTGTCAGGCAGCTGATTGTTAACTCCAGTCCAGGGCATCTGATCTCTATTCTGATCTCTGCGGGCACAAACATGTGGCGTGCACTCACACAGACACATAAGTGAAGGTGAGAGTACCCTTCAAAGGAGAGGCAGAGTTAGCTATCTCCAATGTATGACAGGCATCTTCCCAAGCTGTCAGTCACTTCCATGCACAGATGTGTTGTGGAAAATGTTCATG
Organism: Pachyuromys duprasi; assembly: GCA_028658305.1. Classification (NCBI taxonomy): domain Eukaryota; kingdom Metazoa; phylum Chordata; class Mammalia; order Rodentia; family Muridae; genus Pachyuromys; species Pachyuromys duprasi. The sequence continues at coordinate 34,074,285 of CM053743.1, forward strand.
TGTGTATTATTACTAATCCTTTTACACACATGCCCTTGTTCCCTCACCCGCTTCTGCCCACCACAGGGAAGTAGTGTGGTGCTCCCACCAAATGATGAACAAGTGTTGGTGCCTTTCTAGACTCAAGAACCAAGAATCAATCAAGCCCTGCAAAATGGCTCAATTTTAGAGCATTTCTTACTTCTAGTACTCATATCCTCAGTATCAGAGTTAAGGTAGCTTTTTTTTTTCCAGAGTTGAAGTTCATTAAAAGACATACTTAAGCACATTTAAGAACAAGAGACAGATGTGGTGAAACACACTTTTAAATCCCAACATTGGGAAGCAGAGGCAGAGACAGGAAGATTTCTGTGGGTTTAAGACTAGCCTGGTCTACATAGGGAGTTACAGAAGAGCAGGGCTATGTAGCGAGACCCTGTCTAACAAGCAAACAACAAGTTTTGAGAGGAACTCCAGGAAGGAATGGGGCATCCCTGATGATGGGTATGGTCTTCTCATGAGAGGGTTGCCATTTTCTGTTGTTGTTTTGTTGAAGTTGATCTTACTCTATAGCCTAGGCTGTGCTGGGAAAATCATTCTACAGCTCAGGCTAGCCAAGAACTCATAGTGGTCCTCCTGCAACAGCCTCCAAGAGCTGAGACGGTAGCCATGTCCTCACTACCCACTTCAGGACTGAGATTGCTGAGGAGATCTCAGAGTGATCAAGCCACCTCAAAGCCCATTGTTACAGTCTTCTCAGCTAACTTACTTTCTTTCTGCTACAGGGGCTCTTTATGTAGCCCTGGCTAACCTGGAACTCACCAGTTAGACCAGGACAGCCTCAAATCCTCTGACTCCTGAGGGCTGGGATTAGAGACTAAACTCCTAACTTCCCATGTACATCCCCAGGGACACAGAAATTCACTATGACACTGCTTTTGTCCAACAAGTCAGCCTCATTTGATTTAAAATTTAATAATGTATTTCAGATGCTCTTGCTCATTATGCTGAAAATAGAACACATTCCCCCAAACAAGTTGACCCCAAGTTGGAAGGCATCTTTTTGCTTCCATCTTAGTTTCATTACTGGAAAGATATATTTGTCTTTTTTCTTATTCACATTTGGAAAGTGGAATTTTAAAGAGCAGCTGGTCTGTGATTTTAAAGCTTTAGCTTCGTATTAACTTGTCAAATCCCCTTCCCCCCCCCCACTGTGAGATGATTTTCATTTCTCATGAAAGTACAGCAATAAAGATGCATTCGAAGTTACAAAATAGGGCAAGGTCACTCGTGGTGCTCATTTATTCTGCTTCTCCATGAAAAAGGCTAAAAGCATCGCCTACATCTTGCAGATGGAAAAGAACTAGCAGGTTCCATCTTGCTTGGGGTATAACAGCAAAATCTGCGTTAGAGCCAGAAATAGAACCCCGGGGGACTTGTGTTCCTTGTTTGATGTAGAACAGCTCTCCGCTCAAACAGCCTCATTAAATCATATTACAGAAGAATCAGATCTCTCCTGTCACTCACTTTTCTTTAGCAGAATTAAGCGGTTCAGCCAGGTGTGATGGTACATGTCTGTAATCTCAGCATTTAGTAGAAGTAAGATCAGGAGTTCAAGGTTGTCTTCAGCTACATAGTGAGCTCTGGTTCTATCTAGGTGTAAGACTCCCTTCTCAATACAGAAACAACAAAAATGATATCTTCCTAATCAAACAGCTAGTTTATGTTAATTAGTCTAACTGATCAGTCAAATATAATTTATAAGACCACTGGGTGCATTGGATGCTAGGCATAATGGATAGTCATGAATAATTTTAAGAAAGGTCTTCAAAAACATAAACAAGATTCAAATCCAATATAATTGAGCACTAGAGAGGAAGCTATGTGGCTTAGGTCCATCTGGTCAACAGACAACTTCTAACATGACTACCCTTATAGAAGTCCTAATTTTAGGGGATTCTAATTTCTATCCTATGATCACCCTTGGGAAAAGGATCTTCAATGATGTGGTGATTTGAACGTGATTTCCCCCATAAGTTCCACGCATTTGAATACTTGGTTTCCATTGAGGAGGCATGGAAGGTGTGACCTTGCTGGGGGACATATGTGATTGAAGGACAGGCTTTGAGGTTCCAAAATACCCATACTGCTTTGAGTACCCTCTTTCAGTTTCCTGGTTGTGAGCTTTCAGCTGCTGTGCCGGGCACCATGCCCACCGGCCACCTGCTACCTCCACTCCACCATCATGGACTCTAACTTTCTAGATCTTTAAGCCCCAAATAAACTCTCTCTTCCATAAACTGCCTTGGTCATGGTGTTGGATCACACCAACAGAAAAGCAATGGTGTATACCAATACAGATAGTGTAAGAATGGAAATTCCCATGCTGTCTGCCTTCCACCCTGTGCCTACTTTCTTGCTATTTCAGAGTTCCTAAGCTCCTATTTGTACACATGTGTGTGCCAGTGCAGAAGTGGAATGAAAGTGATGAGCTGCTTCACTGGTTGCATGTGCTTAGGATCCCTACTGTGTTCACAAACCAAGTAGTCAAATAACTTACACGAAATATTGGCAATACATGTGTCCTTGGGTTAACATAAGGAGTTCAATTATCATGCTAGAAGAGTTAATTGGTGGAATAAATGTGATCAGTGCTGGGTTGTTCTTGTTTGTTTGTTTGTTTGTTTGTTTGTTTGTTTTTAAGACAAGGTCTCTTGTAGCACAGGCTAACCTCAAACTTATTACGTGGTGAAAGATGACTTCGAATTCCAACTCCTGTGCCCAGCTATCAGGTCACATGAAGATTACAGGCACATGCCCTGCACTTGACTTATTTTTTTTTGTGTGATTGAGACAAATTTTTATCAAGGAGGCCAGAGTGGCCTGAAATTCTCCATTCTTACATTCAGTCTTCTAAAGGCCTAGGATGGTATCTGACACCAGGCCCAGCTCCAGATAATCTGCAAAGAGCCTCTAAAGAGTGTATAATAAATATGCACTAAAGATCAGCTACTGTTATCTAATATACTTGCCTGAACATATCCTGGTCATGTTTTGTGCTCTGTATTTTACACCACGTGCTATGATTGAACATCATTTAAGAGCATCTTGTTTGAAGCAGAGTCTTAATATGTAGCCCTGGCTGGCTAAGAACTCCTTGGGTAGACCAGGCTGGCCTGAACTTTCATCAATTCTACCGCCTCAGCCTTTCAAGTGATATGACATGCAGCAGTGTTCTGCCTTGGCCAGCTTTGTTTCTGGAGATTTCTAAATATGTTCAACCACATGGAGCGTAGTCTGGCAACCCAGCATCTCGGGCCACCCTCACACTCCATCACACCTCAGTCACCCTAGCCTTTGGCTGTTTGTGCAGAAGTCTCAGCAGCTGTTCTACACTTCCATGAATGCATGAAGCTCCTTCCTGGAGCATGTTCTGTCTTGGTCTTCCCTCTGCTGGAAAGGAGACTCCTAGGCTCCTCTCCTTTGCCTCATAGACACATCTTCGGTTTTCCACTTTGTCATCCCTTCTCAGGCTTGGAGGTGTCATTGACCCTTGCTGTGATACCTCTTAACGTATATTTATCTTATATGCTTTAGTATGTTGCCTGCATGTATACAAGTCTGTACCCTATGTGAGTGCCTGGTGCCTGAGGAAGCCAGTAGAGGGCATTAGACCCTAGACTTGAGTTGTTGTGAGCCGCCATGTGGGTGCTAGAGCGCAGCCATCTCTCCATTTTCCTATAATAACTCTTGTTGAGTGATAGTTTTACATCCTTAAAAAGGGTTTGTATTCATGTCTGTCCACCAAGCTAACAGTCACAGTCCTGGGTCAATGTTCCGCACTTCTGTTTCACTGTGCACTCTCAGGCTGATTTGCTTCCACATTTGCTCTCTGTGTAATGGACTGACATCCCAACACAGTGCTGTCACTTCTACAGAAAGGGTTTTTCTCTCCTTTATTTCATGATCACAAGCCTCCCATTTCTGGTCTTACTCCATTTTGGGGGGGAGGGAGCTTCTGTGTGTGGGTGTGCATGTGTGTATAGAAGCCAGAGGTTGATATTGGGTGTCTTAAAAACTATCCACCATATATATTGAGACGGGAGCTGGGGGTGGGGGCCTGGAGAGATGGTTTAGCCATTAAGGCTAGGCTTACAAACAAACAGACATGAGAAAGCATCTCTCATTTGAATTTGGAGCTCACAGATGCAACCTAGCCAGCCAGTTTGCCCTGAGGACCCTGTCTCTGCCTCCCAAGCATCAGAACTATGGGCAGGTTGCCATGACTAGCGGTCCCTTGAACTCAGGATCTTCCCGCCTCTGCCCACCCTGTAGACTTGCACCATTACTACTAGTTTATGTGGTGTTGAGGATGAAACTCAGAGCTCTGTGGCCTAAGAAACAGACCCTCCGGAAGCTGGAGGCCGGGACTCAACGCCTCACCTAAGCGCAGAGGTGCGAACAGAGCAATCGCAAAGACACGCGGAGAGGGCCAAATCCACCAACACCCTACGTGGGAAGCGGACAGATCCGGCTGGGCGGTGGGGCATCCAGAAGAAGGCACTCCACAAGACCCCCGACTTCACCCCCGACCGGAGCCAAAGCCGGAAGAGAGGAGGCGGGCTGAACGTCCCCGGCAGCCAATGGACAGACCCGGAAACTGCTCAGGCCCTACCTCGATTCTTCTCTGGGGTTGGCTGGATGCTCGCTGAGCTCTACTTTGGATTGGCTGCCTGACCGCGGCCCCGCCCCACCAGGTTTCACGGTGCCAGGTTTCCGGTCACGGTGTAGCTCGCTCGGGGCCTCGGCCTTAGGGTCAAGGGTTTTGCCCTGAGTGTCGCGCGGGAAGGGCGTCAGGATGGCCCTGTGTCCTCTCGAGCTTTGCCCGCCCCGAGCTCCCGGAGGCCAGAAAGGAGGAGTAGACCATCCCCGGCGCCGTGATGCCTGCTCTGCTCCCAGTGGGCCGGTCCGCCAGCCACAGCCGGCTCCAGCAGCAGGTATATTCCTGGAGCGAATGGAATGGCCCAGGCCATCCCAGTGGATACCGAGATATCTGAAGGGTTCCTGAGCACTCCTGCTTCAGCGGCAGTAGCTGACGTTCGCTTAAAGAGAAACAAAAGAACACACAACAGCAGGGCGGTGGTGTGCATGCCTTTAATCCCAGGACTCAAGGAGTCAGAGGCAGGAGGATCTCTGTGAGTTCAGGACAGCCTGGTCTGCAGAGCAAGTTCCAGGAAAGCCAGGGCTACACATACTTTGTTTACAAGAAACAAATAGAGAGAGAGAGAGAAAAAAACAACACCCCAGACCATCTGCTTCTGTGCCCTTTAAGGACAGCACAGAAGCCATTGCATAAAGTCTCTGGAAGAAGTCAGAGCTGGACCAGAAGAAACTTCCAAGCAGTGTAAGCACCCTTGTGATTTTCCCCCCTAAGTCATAGCACAAGTGATGAATTCATACTTAACCTGCCCAACCTCCAGAACCACATAGAAAATACCCTTTTGCACTCTATGATCAGTGGCTATCTAAGGCACCAGCTGACAGAAAGCTAAGCGGCTGTGCTTAGCTCTTTCCTACTTATGGTGTGAAAATAGGTCAGGGTATTCATATCCTCAAAATGCCTTGGGCCAGTTTGTTCATCCTTTCTCTAAGGACAAAAGATTGTACAAACTGATAGCCAATGGATCCCTACTGTTAGCTCTTACAGTCATGGGCATGAACGACTGCCTCCCTGGTCTGTTGGTCTCTTAAAACACTGAAGTTAGCATTGCCCGTGTCCATTCCTGACCTCTACTCTTCATATATAAAATTTAGCTCCTTTTAACTAGGAACTCACTTTGCAGAGAATCCGATTATAAAATTTCTGTCACCTCTACTTACCTTAATCCTTGGGACAAGAGAAGCAAAAAGACCTCTGGTAGAAACAAATACTACACTATAATGGTCAAGAGCATGACCTTTGTCTCAAGTCTAACCAGGAGGGGGTGGCACATGCCTTTAATCCCAGCTCTCAGGAGGCAGAGACAGGCCGATCTCTGTGAGAACAAAGCTTTTAAAATTTGGTTTTGGAAGCCAGGAGTGGTAGCTTGTACTCCCAGCACTGGGGAAACTCAGACAGAAGATTGCTGCAATTTGAGACTAACCTCAAATAGTGCCACACAAGAGGTTGTCGTACACAGGAATTGTGCTGAGGATGTGGCTCAGTGGCAGGGCTCTCACTTGTCTTGGACCAAGAATTTCGTCTTCGTATAATTGAAGGAGCTCCCTTTCCTGACCTTGAACTTTCTTTGACACCTGCTTCTAGAACTGTCATCCTGAAATGTGAGACTGCTGTACTGTTTAGATTTAGTTTGGTTGGTTGGTTTTTGTCAACTTGACATCTGGAAAAAGAGAAATGCCTCCCTCAAAATGGCCTGTGGACACGACTGTCAGGCATTTTCTTGGTTAATGATTGATTGATGTGGGAGGAGCCAACCTGGTGTGGGTGGTGTCATACCTGGGCAGGTGGCCCCAGGTTGTTGTCCTAGTTACCTTTCTGTTGCTGGGAAGAGACACCATATCCAAGGCAACTTATAAAGAACGAGCTTATGGGGGCCTTGCTTACAGTTGCAGAGAGCTAGTTCACAAATACCATGTTGAACACGGCAGTAGGCGGGCAGGCCTGGTACTGAAACAGTAGCTAAGAGTTTCCTGATTTTCAAGTTGAGAAAGAAATGGGGAGGGAAAGAGAGGAAAGACAGAGAGGGGGAGGGAGCACTAACTGAGAATGGCATGGGCTTTTGAAACCTCAAAGCCCATTTCCGGTGACACACCTCCTTCAACAAGGCCACGCCTCCTAATCCTTCGAGAACAGTTCTGCCAACTTTGGAACAGGCATTCAAACATTTGGCACTATAGAGGACATTCTCAGTCACATCACTACAGTTGTATTTAAAAATTTGGATGATGATGATGACAGTTACAATGCCTGTGATGACCCAACCTGATTGAGCCATGGGAAGCAAGTTGGAAAACAGTATTCTGTCATGCTTCTTGCCTGTCCAGAGTCCCAGCCTTCTTGGGTTCCCACTGCCATCAGTTGCTGGACCATAATAGGGTTGTAAAAGCCAAATAAACCCTTTTCTCCCCAAGTTGCTTCTGTTCACAATCTTCATCACAGTAGCAGCAAACTTTACCACAGGACAACCATCTTTACCATGTATGTTCCCTGGTTTTGGTCTAAGAGCCCCACAGAAACACATGAGAAATGGAGATGTGTGAAATCCCATAAAATGAGTAACAGGTTATAGAGACATCAGATCTCACAGGTGCCACACTGACCTTGTCTGAAAATGGCCCTGTTCTCTTTATTCTTAAAAAGTTAATGATCAAGATAATGTGGGCTTGGCTATCTGGGACTTTCCTAGCAGACATGACCTAGTGGCCAACCAAGCTGGCATGCTGCACGTCTACATAAGCATGACACACCATGCTCCTCAGTGTTCCCAGAAATCAGAACACTGAATTCTGAGGGAGCCAAAGTACCAGTAGCCTGGCTGGGGCTCAGTCTGCACTCTCCATGTGTCCTTTAATGTGTTTCTTCCATAGAGACCCAGACAGGATGAGTGCTCACTGTCCAATCTGCAGTAATGTGCTAACCAAGTTCAGCCGATAGACTTCCACTATATAAGTAGCTGTGCACAGGCAATACTCCAGAGTGCTTCATCTCTGTGCTCTTTTGTGTCTCCCGGAGCATTGCAGTCTCATCTGGGGATGCCCTGGTAATGACCATAAAGGCATATCTCACCTTACTGTGAAGCAGATACAAACGAGGTCCTTCATAGAATGCCACTTAGATGCAGCCAACGACTCAGACATTCTACCCGTATACCACAAACGCGCTTAGTAATATGGATCCTTTTCTGAAGTTTGAGAACTTAGCCTCTAGCAAAAGCAGATCTGAATACTTCCAAGTGGCAGGGACGACATTCCCTGCCATTATGCAGCGCTGGCTGCTTCTGTACCCCAAACTGTCCTCTGCACGCTGAGCTGAGCAGACAACTGGGAAGCGCTTATGCAGCTATTGGCAAGCAGCTCTGCTTCTATGTAAATAAGAAGTAATGTCTAATCTACAGTGTGGAAATGAACAGGTCAATGCCCAACATCAAATAAAGGCGGTGCCTTCATTTAATCAGACTGACCCGCTTCTAGGAGCGAGGCCCCTTTCAGTGGAACACGGGGCTTCATGGTTCTCTTTGATCTTGTGAGCTTTCTTTCAACTTTGTTTTAATCTGTGTTCTTGCCTTGCATGGAGCTCTAACTCCCGACCTTTCACCCAAGTCTTGTCTGTGAGCAATTGAACCAGCTGTTTGTCAGTGAAACTTCATGTCAGTTTTCAAATGGGCCAGTGAAGGGCCTGACAGCCCATCAGCATGGCCTCACAGCTACTGAGTCTGAACATCTGAGCAAACAGCAGCTGCAGGGAAAAGCCTCATCTAAAACTGCCCTCTGATGAGTTGTACAGACCTTTCTGCAGATTCAGCTGCCACAATCCCCTGTAAGACAGCCTCCTGAAAGGGGGGAGGCTGAACACAAGGGCCTCCCAAGGGACTGAGTTGCAGAAATAGGCTTTACATACCTTTCACACTTTCCCTCTGAAGCCTTACACACATCCACCACCACCACCCTGACCCAGCTTTTCAACAAGTTTCTTATAGAATGTGCTCTTGTATATGCACATGAGCTCAGGTCTTACTGACCTGTTAAGCTTTACAAAGCCAGCCATGGGACCATCTTGGAAGATTGTACCAGGAAGCATTTACTGTCCCAAACACTTCATTTTACCTAGTCTTAGGGCAAGCTCCTAAGAAAAGGATGAAATAAGAAAACAGTACAAATCCACATATGTACTTGCAAAGAAAAGTGAAAGAATAAGTCAAAAACTCATGAAAGATTACATAGGAAGGATGCTCCTGTTTCTTCTCCCTTGCTTTGAAAAAGGCTGTGACCAAAAAGCCGCTTAGGCAAGGAAAGGGATTTCTTTTATTTGGTTTAGAATTCCAGGTCACAGATGATGGTTGAGGGAAGCCAAGGCAGGAATTCTTTTTTTTTTTTAATTTATTTATTTTTATCTCAATCACAGGTTAGGTACTTTGAATCCCAGGCGTAGCCCCCTCCCTCATTCCTTCCTACCCTCCCACTCCCTCCCTCATCTCAAGGCAGGAATTCTAATAGGGCAGGATTTGAAGCGGAACCCTTGGGAGTACCAGGCTTGTTCCTCTACAGTCCAGAGCCATCTGTGCAGGGAGGTCATCACTCAGAGCGGGCTGGGCCCTCTGGCCTCAGTTAATAGTCAGTGCTTTCAGACACGTGCATAGGCCAGGCCTATTCAGACAATTCCTCTGACAGTTCATCCGTTGGATGTCTCTAGTTGACAACTAAAAGTGTCAAGTTAACAGTTAAAGCAAACCAGGACAAAAGGGATACATGTTTTAAAGGTTGAATAGAGCCAGGTGTGGTGGTGCACACATCTAATCTCAGCCCTTAGGAGTCAGAGGGAGGTGGGCCTCTGTGAGTTTGAAGTTAGCCCGGTCTACACCAGTGAGTACAAGGCCAGCCAAGGCTAGGTAGTGATATCCTGTCTCAAAAAGAAGTTGAATATAAACAAACTGATGGACATTGAACCAAACTTATACTTTGTTAGTGCAGAATTACAAATTACACAAGTAGCCTGGACATATCCTTAGAGGTAGGTTTACTCATTTTAATATGGATATTGTCCAAAAAAAAAAAAAAGGTAAGAAATAAACTTTGCAGCAGGATGGAGCATAACAGAAAGCAAAACAAAGCCTGGGCTGGAGGATGGGGTATGCTATGTGAGGCAGCTAGGCTTGCACATTGAAGAAGCGTTTTAAGAGGACGCAGCGTTGAGTGCTGGCTGTTAATGACACGGACTTAAGCAATGTCACAATTCTAAGCTCAGAAAGGAGCCCGGAAGAGGGGATGCTGTCATTGGAATGTTAAAAATGTCTATTGGGAGGATGAGAACTGCTCACGGAGTATCCCAAGTGTTTCTTTAGACAGAGGAAGCCATAGTGTGCTTGGTTATTGCTTCTTCTGTTTGTATGGCTTTGCAGGCTGTGGGAAATAGCTCCAGAATCACTAAAGATGGACATAAATGACATTTTTACTATTAAAACTCAACTTGTGAAACCATTTGAACATATATACATATATATATATGTATATATATATATAATTCCATTTTTATGTGAGTGTATCACATTCATGCAGTGCCCGCAGAGGCCAGAAAAAGTCATTGAATTCCTGGAACTGGAGTGACAGACCATTGTGAGCTTCCATGTGGGTGCCAGGAGCCAAACCCAGGTCCCGTGCAAGAGCAGCCAGTATCTTGCCTTCTAAGCCATCTCTCCAGTCCCAACATTCAGCTTTCATGACAGAGTGGGAGAGGGGCTCCTTTTAATACCTGTGCTTCAAAAGAAACTCAGGGTACACTGACTGACAGAAGTTTGCTAGACAGCTCACAGGTCTCAGGCATTTAGATTCCTATTTCCATTTCTGTAGGGAAGATCTGTTATTCAGTCTCTGTCAGGATGGGTTCCCAGAGATATACACATTTCCTGTCATATAAATTCTGTCCTTTGATACATTTGCCTAAATTCTTCCAGCTCTGGCCTTTCAGAATTCTTTAAAGTTGATTCCTAGGTGCTTATGACATGCCATTGACCTTCTTGGCTTTCTTTAGGGGTTCAGCACACATTTTCTAGTACTTCCAGTCCCATCTTGTAATTTTTCTGCACATCAGCCCTTCTACCAAGGAAACCTTGGTCCTTGCTCCTTCCCCCCATTAAAAAAAAAAAAAAAAAAGATCTGGGCATGAGATGCATGCAGTGTTTGCACTAGTCAGGTATCCACACACCCATACATTGCCTTATTGGGGACATAGCTATGACACATATGTATATAAATTAATCCTTGTACACACAGACACTGCATATCTGGGATACTTTAAATTAGGATGTTCATACCAATATCCCCAACCCTCATGTCAGCACAGTGACCTTCATTCTCACCCCTTTATTGTTTGTAGCTTCATTCCGTGACAGTCAGCCTTGTTTCCTATCACCTGAAATGTATTAACGTCAATCAACTGTGCTCAGAATTCTATGAGGTGCACATTGCTAAGCTATATCCCTATGAGAAATGTCCTAGCTCCAATCCAGAGTTCGCCTTTTCCTCAGCTTTACGGTGTCTAGTCTACGCATTGTTTTCAAAAGGTAAGAATGATGATGGAGGATTAGTATGAAGTCAAGGACAGCCTGGCCTACAGAGTGTGACTGGGTCTCAAAAAGAAGAAACAAGAGTTAGAGCAAGGGCTGAAGCCATTGTGTGGCAATTCGAGCCTATAGTCTGTCCCACTTGAGAGGCCAAGGCAGGAAAATGCCAAGTTCAAAGCCTGCCTGTAAAGAGACAGTTCAAGGACAGCCAGTGAAACTTAGTGACACTTTTGTCTCCAAAGAAGAAGGCTAGGGAGAGAATTTGAATGTCTGGATTCTTTCCCTACCACCATGAAGAAGAAGTGAAGTGAAGTGTGCTCTCAGATTTACTTATATAAATACATAATTCTTTTAAAATTAATTCATTATTGTTGGAAGTTAGATGATCGAGGCACAAAGTGAAAGCAAATAAACAAAAAACCCAGTTAATTTGATTAGAGATAGTTTTCTCTCTTTAAATTTTTTTAAATTTATTTTTATGTGTGTGTGTGTTTTGCCTACTTGTATGCCTGTGTGCAATGTGTGTGCCTGGTGCCCAGGGAAGCCAGAAGAGAGCATCAAATCCCTAAGACTGAGGTTATAGTCTTCACCTGCCTTCTGAGACCTGGGAATTAAACCTGGGTCCTCTGAAGAGCAGGCAGTACTTTTCTTTCTTTCTTTTTCCTTCTTAACCAGAGTCATTTTTCCAGCTTTTTCCTTGCTCAACTTTAATGTTACATAGATGGACTGACTATTGAAGAAAGGTAAGTTTGACTTTTCTGGCTACTTCCTTGCAATTTTATAAGATAAGACTCCAGTGTAGCAATCATAACAGGCAGTCGGGAGCACACTTTCATCATCCCCTCCGAACAACTCTGTAACTCCTTACTTACTATCAAGACCTTGAGGTCTGCAAAATAAAAGATAAAGAAAGGGGGCAGTCCACAAAAACATTGTATACATTCTAACAACTGAAGAAATGCATACTAAAGTAATCGTCTCAGAAAACTGGAGGTCATATTTTGTATCTTCCCAACCAAAAGTGGATGTTCTGACCGACATTCGAGATCTTTGTGAGGGCCTAATTCTGTATCAGTTTCACTGGTTCCGAGTATCAACATGTGACACAATGGCTCGGAACTGTGGGATATTGGTGCTATGTCTCAATGTCAGTTTCCTGCTTTTGACACGCAGTGTGGGTTGCATGGAACCTCCATACTGTTTTTGCAAGTTTCCAGGAAATTAGCATTTACAATAAAAAAAAATAAAGTGACATTTAAAGCTTCCAATTAAATGTGTGTATATTAAAACATAATTGTCTTAAATTTTGGTAATATGGTCATATTAAAGCCTCAAGCAAGATAATATTAGTTGTTCCATGTATAATAGGATATTTAAAGGCCCGTTCTCTTTGACTGAGTAATTTTACTCAGAGTGCATCCTTAAGGAAATATTCCACCCTCTCATGCCTTTCTAATAATAGAAAAGTGTCTTCCCAATGAAGAATCTCTACAAGGATATTCAAAGAACCGGAACTCATTCTTAAACAAAAATCAATAATTTCAGTTATTTCCTATCTCTCAACTTCTTTCCCCTGCTGTACTTACCCAGCCAGGGGCAGCTCTGGTTGGCCTTCAAGAGATATCTATTCCTGGCCTGCACCTGAGCATGGCTAACATTTAATGTCTAAATATGGAGCCATACTCCTTTTAAAGTTCAGGATCTTAAATCCAAGATAGAGTTTCCCTGCCTGCCTCACAATTATAGTTTATGCTCTACAAAGTTATGGACATAGCCATGTGTGGTGGCACATGCCTTTATACTCAGCACTTACAACATGGAGGCAAAAGGATCATGGGTTTGTGGTCATCCTTAGTTATAAAGAAAAACTGAGGCCACCCTCAGCTCCATGAGACCCTGTCTCAAAATCACAGAAGCAAGCAAACAAACCCCCAAATCATTGTTATGCTCTGTGTGTGTTTCTCAGAATATTCTTAAGCTACTTCCCTCTACAGTCTCATCAGATGAGCTTACCTTACATTTCATTGAGAAATTAGATTATCCTCTTCCCTTCAACCTACCCCATTCAGTCCCCTCACCATCTTCCCTCTTTCCATGAAGTACCCTTAAATACTTCAGCATCCTCACCTCCTAGTCACCCTTGACATCTTTACTGAAGTTTCTGTTAGTGGAATTGCTCATCAAAACTCTCATGGCTTCCATCTTGCCAAATGATCTTACTAAGATTTTTTTCACACTTATTTTTATTTATGTGTGTCTGTCTGTGTTCCACATATACGTGGTCTCCCACAGAGGCCAGAAGATGGTTTCGGATGTCTTGGGCTGGAGTTGAAGGCAGTTGTTAGCTACCTGGTATAGGAGCTGGGCAGTGAACGCGGGTTCTCTACAAGAGAACCAAGTGCTCTTAAGCCCCATAAAGTTCTTTAGGGTCAAATAGAAGGGGAAGAAGACCTCTCCTATCAGTGGACTAGGGGAGGGGCACAGGGAGAGAAGAGGGAGGGTGGGATTGGGAGGGGGCCACAGCCTGGATACAAATTGAATTGTAATAATTGATAATAAAAATTAAAAATTTTAAGTTATTATTATTATTATTATTATTTAGCCTTGGCTGTACTAGACTTGCTTTGTAGACCAGGCTGGCCTCGAATTCACAGCAATCCACCCGCCTCTGCCTTCCTGAATGCCCCTATAAAGTTCTTAGCTGAACTTACATCCCCATTCTGCAGAGCTTCAGATGCCTTCCCTGAGTCACACTGAGAGTATTTTATGTGTCCATTTGACTGGGTGTGGGGGTACCCAGGAAATGGTTCAAGTATTCTGCGTGTTTCCTATAAGAACAGCTTTTGGCTGGTATTAACATTTAAATGTGTAGACAACACAGTTAAAGCAGGTTTCTCTGCTGTGGAGAGACCTCAGTCACTGAAGGCCCGACTAGAACAAAGGCAATCACGGAGTCCTTAGCATATTCTACACATATTCTAGGTGCTAGACATAGATATTAGGCAGAACACTGTGTTATAGTCTGCCATGAAGGGATAATTCTCAAAGAAATAGCTAGCACCTTGCAATGTGCTAGAGTGAAATCCAGCAGATCATGTGATTGGGGTCACTAGCAACCTGTCTTGCAGACAACGGGGCAGAAAAATCCAGTGACAGCTCTATTAAGCCACTTTGCTGCTGCTGGATTTTTTAGCTAATTCTTGGGACTCAGTCGACTTGCTAAAGATGAGTATGATAATAACAGAGCCTTGTTCCCTTGAGCCTGAGAGTGTGTACTGAATATCAAGTGTCCGCGGCTGCCATACGAAAACCATTGAACATCTTTGATTTAAATGTGGAGCTTTGCATGTGGCTTCTAGCAGGAAGAACCATTTAAGCTGAGATGAAAAGGATAAAAAAAAGATCCAGTCTTGTGAAGCGGTTGAGGATGAAGATTGTGGCAGAAGAACCAGCTGGCCCAAAGAGTGAAGTTGGCTCTTCGGAGGTGAGTGGTCACGTGGGCCTCAGAGACCTGCCTAGGGATTTAGATTTTGTTTAAGTGGGATGGGAAGGTGATTTGGAGTGTGACATAATGAGAGTTCTAACAGTCATGTTAAACTCACTGAAAGGATCTTGCCCAACCAGGCTGGATGATGGGTTTCCAGGAAAGCAAGAGAGCAGGTAGAGGTCCTGGTAAAAGGGAAGGCCAGTTAGGAAGTTTGGAGATTCTGCAAGGATATTTGGGGCTTTTGTTTGTGGGGTTGTTTTGGTTCTGTTTTAGTGCATATTATTGTGCTTGCCTCTATGTGTGGTGTATCGTTTGTGGGTGGTGGGCGCGTGGTGAACTTAAGCGGAGGTCTTCTGATTCCCTCCCTGCTCTTAGTAACAAGAGGCTCTCACTGAACCCGGCACTTGCCATTTTGTGTTATATCTCGGTGAGGCTTGCTGCCAACTGTCTTTCTGTTCCCACTCTCCTACCAGCCACAGGGTTAGGGGGTGCATACAGCTGTTCCTGGTTTGGGGTGGTGGTTTTTAGAACACAGGTCCCCACACATGTGCAGGAAGTAGTCTGAAGTAAGTCTTCTCCTAGATCTTATCTTGATTTTCAAACATCATGCACTCTTTAAGAGCTGTTGTAATTACATTTACTTGTTTGTGTGTTCGTTCATGTGCATACACGTACGGAGATCAGAGGATGAATGATGAGGTCAATTTTCTCCTCTCACCATGTGAGTACTGGGGGGTCAAACACAGGTCTTCAGACTCGAAGGTAAGTGCCTTTACGAACTCAGCCACCTTGCCAGCCCCTCATTTGTTTTTGTTGATTATTTTGTTTCCATTTACAGATAAGTAAAATCATAGGGTACCTACTCAAAACCTCCAGTATTTTTCTATTGAATTCCTCAAAGTGGATAGAAAATTACTTTCTTCCAACTGTGTTATAAAAAATTGTTTCTGCACTTTTAATCCCAGCAGGGGCAAGCAGATCTCTGTGGAGGCCAGGCCAGTCAGCTACCTGACTGAAAACAAACAAAAAACACCAAAACAATTGTTCCCTAATAATTTTCCATTAACTTCAGCTTTGTTTTATTTTCTTTTAAAGCTTGGAATAATATAGCATTGTGTGTTTATTTTAATTCACTGTGGTAAAATTTTATGAAACCACTGAAATTCTCTAATTGCTGCATAATTGATTTTAAAAACTAATAATAGCCTTTTTCATATATTCTTTTATTTTAAATTCACTTATTTTCATGTAGGGATATTTTTCCTCCACAGTTCTGAGGTTCAGTCCCAGGCCCTATTGAGCACTATACAAGCCTCTACCCAACCTGCACATCTCATGCCTTCTTATGAATTTTATAAATATCTTCTCTATATTTAGATTTAGCAACCATTGTACTAACACACCAATTTTATATGCATTTATGTAATTATAATTAAACAGGCATATAAAATCTGTAGTCTTGGGCTTCAGAATTTCACATGCATCCAGCCATTCAGTGTCTCTCTCCCTTTATCTTTTGAACCATCCATAGTCTCAGGTGGTTTGAATAGGAATGCCCCAATAGAATCATGTGTTTGAATACTTGGCCCATAGGGAGTAGCACTATTAGGAGGTGTGGCCTTGTTGGAGTGGGTGTGGCCTTTTGGAGGAAGGATGTCACTGTCATGGAAGGTGAGCTTTGAAGTCTCAGAAGCTCAAGCCAGTTCACTTCCTGCTGCCTGTTCTTCCGGATGTAGAACTATCAGCTCCTTCTCCTGTATAGTGTCTGCCTTCATGCTGACATGCTTCTGGCCATGACAACAATGGACTAAACCTCTGAAACTGTAAGCCAGCCCCAACTACTTGTTTTCTCTTATAAGAGTTGCAGTGGTCATGGTTTCTCTCCACAGCAACAGAAACTAAGAAACCCCAACTAAGACAGTCTCACTGTGCTGAAGAAGTACTCTTCATATATTCACCCAAGGTCTTAACCAGAGGCCAAGAAGCAGTACCCCCATGTAATCACTTCCCTTCTCATAAAGACTCCCATCAATGAATCTAAAAGCTAGCACTGAAATGGCATTTGCTGTATGTCAGGAATTGTTCGGAATACTTTATATATTCTAAAGCAGCAACAAATACTACTTGTGTTAGAGGTAATTTTTAGTGCTGAAATAACATGTCTAGACTCCCATTGCTGGTTTGTTCTACACATATCAATGTACAGGATCTTTCCTCTGGTAGAGCCACTGTTTCCTTCATCGTGAGCACCAAGTTGCTAGGAGACTTGCTGCTCAGTTCTTTGCTGGTGGTAGGGGTTGGCAGACAATGTCTTCATGCGTATCCAAGGCTGATCTTGGACTCGTGATCTTCCTGCCTCAGCCTCCTCAGGGATGGGATTACAGCCTTGTGCCGCCAAATCAAACTTCTCTGGTTTTAAATTATAGGTGTTAAGTACTGTAGCTGGAGAATCTTAAAAGTATGAAAGTGAATTTGTTTTGACTAAATTGGATTGGAAGGTGTGGGGTCCTCGGTATACTATGGGAAGTGTAGGGCAAGAGAACAAGAACTTTAGGTGAAACACTATCATGTTATGTCTGCATTTCAGTAACCAAAATACCCAAGTGGACAAGTAAAGGGAGGGAAGGCTTATTTAGTTCACAGATTCAGAGGGTTCAGTGTGTGCTAGCATAGTTCCATGCACTACAACGTTCTGGCAACTGGAGCTCAGGACTGAGGAGCCTCTTTACCTCCAGGCTGACGGGAAGCAGAGGCAGGAACAAGTTTCCCGAAGGGTACACCAGAGGACTGCCTTATCTAGCCCCACCACTTAACATATTCAGAACTAACTCTAGGATAGCGCTCACAGCTGGGGACCAAACATTCAGCAAATGGGCCTGTGGGGAACATTTTACATCTCAGCCATAACAAGTGTTCACTAATCAAGCTTTCAGGGCAGCCATTCTCAAACTCGGCTGCACATCTGAATCACTTGGTAAGATTTACAACTGACACTGATGCCTGACCCCACCTCCCAGTGCTCTGACATAGCTCTGCAGTATGGCATGGGTGCTGTGAAAAATTTAAAACCAGGTAATTTTCAAAGGAATGGCCAGCTTTTATAACCAGCAACCTAAAGGAGTCTTAAAGCTTAAAGTCCTTCCAGGTGTGGCCATGCACACCTTTTCTAATCCCGGCACTTGAGAGGCTGAAGCAGGCCCATCTCTGTGAGTTCAGGGCCAGCCTAGTCTAAACAGAGAGTTCCAGGAAAGCCAGCGTAACATAGTAAGACCCCATCTCAATGAAAAACAAGGAAACAAACACAAAAACTAACCTGTTGCCTATCTATATGAATTCTAGGTTAGAGGTTTGTACAATATACAATAAATATACGTAATTCAACAAACAAGTGTGCATATGCAAGTGCAGATAAACAACATCCATCACAGCACTCTTCAACAACCCAAAGGAGGAAATCCCAGCACCCGTCAATATGTGAGTAGACAGAGCATAGTGTATGCAATAAAGTGGGATATTGTCTAGCCCTGAAAAGGAAGACAGTTCTTACACATGTCACAATATGGGTAAACCTTGGCTGAGTGAAATAAGGCAAAAAAGAACAAAATGTATGATCCCCCTTATAGGAGTGAGCATAATCAAATTCTTGGGGACAGGAAGTAGACTGGTTGGGTTAAGGGGACCTGGGGAATTTTGTTTAATGGGTGCAGAGTTTTCAATTTGGAAGGTTGAAAAGCTTCTAGAAATGAATAGTAGTTGCATGACACAACTGTATGCTTATAAATGGTAAAAATGGTATATTTTATGTTATATATTATTTGTTTGAGACACGGTTTCATGAAACCTAGGCTAGCCTCAAATTCACTGTGTAGCCAACAGTCTTCTGTTCTTCTCCTTCCACCGCCAAAGTGCCAGGATTACATATACCCTAACACAAGAAATATCTCTCTCTCTCTCTCTCTCTCTCTCTCTCTCACACACACACACACACACACACACACACACGCAGAGCCATTGTGCACCTGCAAGCTTCCTTTCCTAGCTAGATTTGGTGTATCAGGAGTATAATATAGGATATTTTGTTTTAGTCAAGACTAATTGTTTGTTCAGTGGTGCTTGTTTTTCCTATAACTTTATCATGTTGCCTTAGTTAGGATTTCTGTTGCTGTAAAGAGACATCGTGACCACACGACGCTTATAAAAGAAAGCATTTAATAGGGGCTGGCTTACATTTCCGAGATTTAGTCCATCATCCTCATGGGGAGTGAGTATGGCAGCATGCACACAGACATACTGCTGGAGAAGGAGCTGAGATGCGGATCCACAGGGCCCCAGAGCCCACCCCCAATGACGTACTTCCTCCAAGAGGGCCACACCTTCTAATCCCTGTCAACTCGTGCCACTCTGTAATGACCAAGCATTCAAATGTGTGAGCATGCGGGGTCATTCCTATTCAAATGTATGAGCATGCGGGGTCATTCCTATTCAAATGTATGAGCATGCGGGGTCATTCCTATTCAAATGTATGAGCATGCGGGGTCATTCCTATTCAA
>CM053743.1:34101850-34129055 GCA_028658305.1 Pachyuromys duprasi
TTATAGTATGTTTATCCTATATTTTAGGTCTAATATCCACTTAAAAGTGAGTATATACCATGTGTCTTTCTGCTTCTGGGATACCTCACTCAGGATGGAATTTTCTAGTTCCCACCACTTGCCTGCAAAAACAGAACTCTACATACTTTGACCTGAGAACTTAATAAAACATTCTCAAAGCTTACAAAGCATTTTTTAGTGTTACATTTAACGCCAAATATAGCAAGAACCTGTAACTTGGTATACATGCAGGGCACAGCATGTATACTAAGTTAGTCTTGGGGGAAATGGCAGCATGTAACACAGATTGAACATCTCAAAACATCTTTCATTGGCTTTATAGGTGTGTGAGGTGCATGAAGTATTCAGCATGTGAAACTAAGTGGTAATGTAGTGCACGGATGGAGCTGTTAACCCAGAGCCTGGAATGCTAGCTCAGAGGAACAGCCTGAGAGCACACAGGCCTCACATGTTCAAGCTACCTGCAAGACAGAAACAAATGTCTCCAAGGGAATGGTTGGGTCCTGGCAGGCAGAAATACTGACAATGAGAACGTTTGAGTCTTCTCAGCAAGAAAGTGTCATGTATGCTAGCGCATGACTTTAATCCCAAGGCAGAAAGGCAAGTGAGTTTTACAACAGCCAGGACTACACATAACTACTCCTCTCAAACATAGAACACTCCCCAGAAAACCATGGAGGAAGCTATGAGGAATGGGGAATTTAAACTGCTCCCCTCATATCCTGTACCTTTATTACTGTGCTTTCTATATATCATTTCTATTTTAAATTGACTTAATCTTGAACTCAAGTACATACTCAGAAACCACTAATTCTGTATGTTTCCTTCCCCATCTTTGCCACAACCTAAGCACCAAAATTACAACATGAAAGTAGTTTTGGTGTATTTAATTTTTAGATTTTGACCATTTCCCTACATGTATGTACACGAGCTTGTGTGGCACCCAGGTCACTCTTATAACTAGAGTTGGTTATGAGCCTCCACAGGGAGGCTGGGACCCAAGCCAGGCGCTCTGCAATAACAAGTGGTCTTACATTGCAGCCAGCCCTGAGACAGGATGAGCTGGGGTTGGATGGAAGGGGAGGAGGTCCTCCCCCGTTGGTGGACTTGGAGTGGGCGGGGAGATGAGGGAGGGTTGGGGAGGGTGGGAGGGAGTGGGCGGGCTGCGCATGGGATGCAAAGTACCTAACCTGTGATTGATAACAAAAAAAAAAAAAAACAAAAAAAAAACAAGTGGTCTTAAAGGTGAGCCAGCTAAAGCTACCCAGAGACTCCACTTTAAATTGGTGTTAAAGACATCTAAATAAAACCAGATATTCAATTTTACTTCTGGAACACTGTAGGCTGAAAATATAGAATGTCCTATTATATTCCAGTTGAATTTTTGTAAATTAAGTAATTTTCTGTGTCCTTTGTCTGGCTAGCGCCATTAATCTCACTGGACCAAACCAAAGCAGGGAAAGTTACCTTCTCCCCGATTTATATTTTCCCTGTGCATTCTTCTGCCCACACACTTGTTGGGTTGTCTATTTTCAGAAAATAAGCTTGGTTACAGGATATTCTAGCTATACTGTGCTGTTCCTGGTCACATGTGGCCAACAAGGTTATTATAGCCAACTTTGCTCCCAGAACTGCTTTAATAAAAGCTATTATGTAAGTAAAAACTATAACACACAATTGCTTAAAGATTCCTTTGATAATTATATACATTGTATCCTGATCCACAGTCTCCCTCCAAACTCAGCCAAAGACTTTGTATCCTTGACCTAGCATCTTGTGAACAATGGGTGTGGCAGCACACATGCCTTTAATCCCAGGATCTAGGTGAGACCTGCCTGGCCTACAAAGTGAGTCCAGGACAGCCAGCACTTATACCAGAAGCCCTATCTTGGGGGGGAGGCTCTCACACAGTACCTGTCTAGCAAAATGGAAATTGTGGATTCAGTAAGCTTGGAAAGGCCAAAGGAAAAACAGTGCTAAGAATAACCCTACAGCTGAAGGTGCCTGGTTTGATTCCAGAGAGCCCACGTGACGGAAGAACCAGACTACTTCCTTCAATTGTTCTAAGAACACAGGCAAGCATAAAGGATTACTTAAAACCATTATGAAACTGACACAGGAAGACTTTATTTAAGATTGCGGGAAATTATCAACATACAAAAATGTACAGGTCAATAACATCCTGACTAGCTCCTAGCTAAGAACGGGTCCTAGCACGCAGAGGGTTACAAGCACCAACTCTGACAACATATTCTTATGAACATCCTTTAAATCTTCCTTTTGCCTGCTTATTTAAAAATGCCTAACATGCCATATGTAGGTGTGGTGTCTCATGCCTCTAACACTAGCACTAGGGAGGCAGAGGAAGGGGTAGGAGAGGTCCCTAATATGTTGATCGGACCCTTTGGGAGACTACCTTCTAGGCCACCAATTACTACAATTCAAGAATACTTTTCACGTGGCCCCCATTCTTCATCTGTCAAATGGGACCTCACCTATCTCAGCAACAAAGTGGACGACAGGCAAGCCAGATCACTACGTGGAAGACTACTTCACCTTGGAGCCCCTCAGTTCACTAAATTTCTTTCTTGTAGTTTTCAACCTATAAGAAATGAATAAAAACCGTCTCAGATGCATGGAAAATAATTACATATATCCTTTTCGGCTGATCTAAAACTCATTTCTAGAAAAGTAGGCCAGTCCTTTCTCTCTTCTAAACCACTTCCTAGAAACCACCAGAAATCGAAAAAGAGCACGCCCAAAGTTTAAGCGAAGCTCCTGGATGATCTGTGACTCCAGACAGGATCCAGAGCGGAGGTGTACAGTCTCCTCTCTGGGTTTTATGGAGAGTTCCTTTGCCCTTCTGTGTTAGCCTCTCAAAGTACTGCGACAACCTTAAAAGGGCACAGGAAAGGGCGACCCGGGAGGGCCTAAGCAGAGCAGCTCAACAACTACCGGCCGGGAACCTCGCTCCTCTCGGCCACGTGGCCTGCGCCTTCCTTCGATCAGAGCCGGGACGTACCTGCGCTTGGGTCCGAGGCAGCGGCACGGCTGGGCAGTAGGTCCAGGAGGGTCGGCCTGCGGAGGATAAGAACGGTGGTCAGGGCGCCCGGGCCGGACGGCGCACAGGGCCTTGTGTCTCGCGCGGCCCCGGGCTGGGCACGGCCGCCCGCCCCCCGGGCCGCCGAGGACTGCTCTACCCCTCCGTTCTGGCCGCCAGGAGCAGCTGAGCTCGGGGCGGGCAAAGCTCGAGGGGACACCGGGCCCTCCCGACACCCTCCTCCCGAGAGGACACTCACCTCCAACACCGGGGCAGAAAGACCGAGGCTGTGCGCGCTGCGCCAATACAGCTACCGGGGAGCGGGGCGGGGCTGGCCGGAAACCCGCAGCCAATCAGCGGGCCTTTCGGAGGGGAGAGGGGAAGGACAGGAGAAAAGGAGCAGCCCGGTCCTAGGTTGTGGGCGGGGCTGGCCCGAGGAGCCAATCGCTGGGCCGTTTCGGATCAGCCTGGCATCGCGGGGCCACGAGTTTGCGGCGGCAGGGTCTCCACCCGCTGCGCTGGAGGGGGCGATCCAATGCTAAGCATCGTCCTCGCGGGTTCTGGAGGTCCCCGGTGAGCCAGGTCCAGCACATTCCTTCCCTACCACTACGCCGGGGCTCTGTGTGTTCCCGCTTAGGTCCTGTCTTGCTCAGCTGGTTCGCTCCCGGGGCCTGTCCCTCCCCCTAGAAGGACCGGCCTATTTCCGTGTTCTTTTTCCTGCGTTCTCTCAGCTACCAACCAGCCATTCACCCCAGACCGCGCCCTTTGCATACTCATTTTACCTATCATCTTTTGGGGCGAGGAGTTGGGGGGGGCAAGTTTTAAAACAAATTTCAAGCCTCCGTTTATTTCACCTCTAAATATTTCAGTATTCCAAAGAAAAGAGGCAATCACGCCTGAGGACAATGCCAATGTGATTGCTAAAACAAACAATGGCTCCAAGTTCCCGGCCAGATTTTCATACAGTGTTATACAATGTTACTTTACAATTTGTTCTTTTCAATAATGAATCAAACGATCTATTCATTATGGTCACTTGTGTTTCTTTAAAGCCTCTTAGTTTGGAAAAAAAATCTTTGAAGCCTCTTTCAGTTTAGGAAAACTACTTTGTAAGTCCTTTGACTTTTTAGATGACTTTTTGATATTGAAAGTGTTATAAGTCACCCTTTTCAAGGTTTTATAATCATCGTCACTGTCTACTTCTAGATCGTTTGCATAGTTAGGGTTTTATTGGAAAAAGAAGCTCTATGGAGAGATGGCTCAGCAGTTCATAGGAGTAGGCTCCTAGCATCCCTTTCAGGTGGCTTACAACTTCCTGTAACTCCAGCTTCAGGGTACCTAAAGTTCTCTTTGGACAATCCTAAGTTCACGCACATAAACGTAAAAATAAACAATAAATTAAAAATAAACTTCCATGGTTCTTGGAAAACATTCTCTATGGATTTGGCCTTTACATTTTTTTTCATAGAAATGGCTTTCTTTGTATGTATGTATTTATGTATGTATGTATGTATGTATGTATGTATTTATTTATTTATTTATTTTGAGGCAGAGTTTCTCTGTGTGGAGCCCTGCTGTCCAGGAATTCACTCTGGAGACCAGGCTGGCCTCAAATCCACAGAGATCCGCCTGACTCTGCCTCCAGAGTGCTGGGATTAAAGGCGTGCCCCCCCACCGCCCAGCTACAACTGACCTTTTAAAAATAGGCTTTCTTTTGAAACTTATTTTCAAGCTTTCTCCAGGTTGTATTGCGCATCATACATCACTTTACTTTATGGCCGAACAATAACTGCCTTTTAAGGAACAGCAATCTGTTTAGCCATTCATCAGGTTTGGTGTAGTCTTTTTTCTGGATCCAGCAGTCCTGGCTGACCTTGAATTTCCTGTGCGTAGCCACAGCTAGCTTTGGCCTCCTGTTCTTGTTTCTTGATCTTCTTGTGGGTAGGCCTGGGCCATGATGACAGACTAGTATTTAACTCTAAAGACCAGGCCACTCTCCTAAAGTTTGCCATTTACAGGTTCTGACTGTTTATTTCTGGTGTTATTTCTGCTGTTCTCATAAACTTGAGAGAAATTTTATATTCTTGAAGGTTTGATTGTTAAACTTTAGTGCTTGAAATAAATCCTCTAGTCTGCTTGCAAGAAGTACAGAGTTCCAGGCCATATTACCAGAGAGTAGTTTAAAAAAAAAAAAAAGACTTATTTATTTTTGTTTTATTGGGTGTGCAGGCATTTTGCCTGCATGTATGTCTGTGTACTATGAGTGTGCCTGGTGGCCAAAATACTGTGTGGGTGCTGGATGGAACCTTGGGTTTCCTGGAAAAGCAGTGGTGCTGAGCCATTTCTCCAGTCTCAGAGAATGATTTTCAGTGCTCTCTGGGGGAGTCTGGACTCTGTATGTTTAACACACCAATTGCTCTGTTCTCAGATATTGAACATAACTTGGACACATGTAAGAACACTATTAAAAAAAACAAACCCTTTTCGTCTGGCATAGTGGTGCACGCCTATGATCCCAGCAGAGGCAGAGGCAGGCAGATTGCCATGAGTTCGAGGTCAGCCCTGTCTACAAAATGAGTCCAGGACAGCCAAGGCTACATAGTGAAACCCTATCTGGAAACAAACACACAAACAAACAGCCAGCTTAGGAAAATCAGTCAATCAATAAATAAACACTCCTAAGTGTCCCTAAATCTTGACTTCAGCAGCACTTAGCATGACACAGGAAATGCCATAAAAACATGTCAGGTCTCTAATACTTTTAAAACATAAATTTGCAAATACCACTTT
This sequence comes from Pachyuromys duprasi, assembly GCA_028658305.1. Classification (NCBI taxonomy): domain Eukaryota; kingdom Metazoa; phylum Chordata; class Mammalia; order Rodentia; family Muridae; genus Pachyuromys; species Pachyuromys duprasi. The sequence goes on from CM053743.1 coordinate 34,107,702, forward strand.
TAGAATTACTAAAAAGGACCTAGGCTCTGAGGTGAACTGGACATTTGAAAAATGATGGCCACGAGAATTATGTGTGGTGTTTATTAACCTCCTTGCTTTTGGCCAAGTTTAGCTTTATAGGTGATGAAAGCCAGGTGGCCTCTAATAACTAACTTATTGTATGTGTCTTTATAGTATTGACCTCCAGATTTACAAATGCACTCTGATTAATTAATTAGATAGGGAAACTGATTTTATGGAGAGAGAGTGCTACAGTGCACTTGTGGAGGTGGGGGGCCAGAACTTTGGGGAGTTGGTTCTCTTCTTCCACTTTGGGGTTCAGGGACACAATTCAAGTCACCGGGCTTGTATACACAAGCTCTTACTTGCTGGGCCTTCTCTTTGGCTCAGATGTGGGAAAACTGAAGCCATGCATCTGATCCCACATTCTTTAGGTTGACCCAGAACAGATCGAGATATGGCTGCTGTAACCCAGCTGTCATTTTACACTAGAGGTAGGCCAAAACAAAGGGCAACCATTACCTCTCACACGTTGTCATCGTGTAAAAATGCATTTCACAACAGAAAAGCTACCAAACAAGAATAACTGTTTTCTATTTTGTTCCTGGAAACGTGTTCATGATCATTTAATAGAATCATGTGGTAGTGCTTTTTAGGCTGTTTTTACCCTCCCCCCTGCCCACAAACTGCACATGGAGTTCCATCTACTCTGATCTCATGAGGTCTTAAAGAAATGGTAAGACATGTCAGGCAACGGTGGCACACACCTTTAATCCCAGCACTCTGGAAGCAGAGGCAGGTGGATCTCTGAGTTCTAGGCTAAGGTGGTCTACAGAATAAGTTCCGAGAAACCTTGTTTCAAAAGGAAAAACAAAAAAGGAGGAGGAAAAAGAGGAGGAGGAAAGGGAAAGAAATGGTAAGGAAAACTATTGGTATGTTTAGAGAGCTGTGTTGATTTAAATGGCATTGGCCCCCATAGACTTTTTTGAAGTGTTTTTTTTTGTTTGTTTGTTTGAAGATTTATTTATTATGTGTAGTGTTCTGTCTGCATGGCCAGAAGAGGGGACCAGATCTCATTGTAGGTAGTTGTGAGCCACCATGTGGTTGCAGAGAATTGAACTCAGGACCTTTAGAAGGACAGCCAATGCTCTTAAACTCTGAGCCATCTCTCCAGCCCCCAAAGACTCTTATGTCTGAATGCTTGGTCCCCAGTTAGTGGAACTGTTTGGGAAGGGTTGGGAGGTGTGGCATTGTTGGAGGAGGTGTGTCACTGAAGGCTTAGAGGTTTTGAGGTTCCAAAAGCCCACAGCATTCCAGCTGACTCTTTCCCTTGTGGTTGTTGTCTCAACATGCAAGCTTTCAGCTAATTCTTCTGTGCCATGTCTTTGTATTTGCCTCCAAGCTGCCTCCCATGATGACCTTGAGCCTCCAAATTACATGTTTTCTTTCATAACTTGCATTGGTCATGGTGTTTCCTTACAGCAGTAGAAAAGTAACTAAGATAGGGACTTTGAGTAAAAAGACATGGGTTCCAGGGTCAATAAATGATGAGTGTCTGAAGGAGGTTTATGCTGAGTCTCTGAAAGGGAATCCTGAGTCCTGAGAAATCCTGAGGACTTCCACCCCCTCCTCGGTTCTCCTGACCTCATTAGCCTGATGTGGATGGCGAGTGGGGCAATGCGATAGAACAATTAAAAGAGCTTTTAATCATGGAAAATGGCAAGCATCCCTCTAATTAACAAGAATATAGCAAGCTTCGGTGATTATCAATACTTTGATAATCCTTTTCATCTGTTACCCACCTCATCTTCACTCCAGTGTTTGCAAAACTCCTTGACTTTGATTATCTCACTTTTCTTTAACTTTTTATTCTTGAGAGGTTCATACATATACACAATAAAATATTATATTTATCCCCATTATCCCCTCTAATTTCCCCAATATCTCCCCTCAAGAAAATCTTTCAACTTCATGTCTTAAAAAAAAAAACTCACTAAGCCCAATTAGTGCTCTCCATGGGTAAGTATTTGTACTAGGTTATTAATATTTACTATTGATAAATCTTTTAGTAAAGCTGAGGTTAATCCTAAACAGCTGTCTAACCAAATCACCTCACAGAGACTAGGATTTATTTAGTTAACCTAGAACACAATGCTGGGCAATAGTTACTCCATCCTAAACCTCCAAGCCTGCATAGTTTCCTCCCATTCAGATTCATCCATTATACTTGCTTTTAGTGATCTCTTGGGTCCAGTTCATTTTTCCATGTCATTCCAAGACCTCTCCTCCAGTCTGCTCTCCCAGCTTCTGCTCCTCTTCACCCTCCTATTCCTTCTTCTCCTCCTCCTTCCTCTCCTCCCACTCTGAACCAGGATGTCCCCCACCCTGTCCTCTCCATTGCTCAACATTGTGGCTGGTTGTTTTGAGACAGATGATGCTTAGATTAAGTATCACAGAGCAATGTCGGGATTGAAACCAGATAGTGGGGGAGAGCAATCAGCATTTGAATGAACAAGGGTAAGGTGTACACATTCCAAAAGAACATTATACCAACAGGTGAGGGGCAGTGCGCTGGAGCACGGAAGCCTACCAGTGGACACAGCCCTCCCCAGGCACTATCACCTGCCAATGCTCCTCAGAAGGGGTGAGGCCTGGGCAGCACCACCACATCTGTTTGGGGGCTCAGATTTGTCTTTTATAGTCACTTTCTTTTAGTTAGAATCTAAACTAGAAGCCAGGCATGGTGGTGCATGCCTTTAATCCCAGGACTTGGGAGGTTAGGGGCAGTTGAATCTCTCTGAATTTGAAGTCAGTCTGGTTTATATTGGGAGTTCCAGGCCAGTCAAGGCTATATGTAGTGAAATCCTGCCTCAAGACAATGACGGGGTTTAGGGGTGGAGTGAGAGAGAGACAGAGAGAGAGAGAGAGAGAGTCTGAACAAGACTTACATGTAGTGTCTGCTATGTCCTTAAGTCTCTTACAGCACCCGCCCATCCTTCCTCAGTCCCTGATCTGTCAAGGAAATTGGATGGTCCTTCAAAATGACCTGCGATCTAGATTTGTTTTATAGTTTCCTCTGCTATTTCCTCATTGCTTGAGTTTCCTATTTTCTGACTTAGTGAGAATAAGATTGAATTTTAGGGCAAGAAGAGTTCTGCTTCTTAGTATTCCCTGTCACAAGGTTCTTTGTGATACGTTGGCCCACATTCTCTAGGCCTCACCAGTGGGTTCTGAATATCTATTAATCCCTGTAGTTGGCCTTCATTGCTCTTGTGTTTGCTTTGCTTTTGTCCTTGAGACAGAGTTTCAGGCAGTCCATGATGGCCTCAAACTCACCATGTAATCAAGGATAACCTTGAACTCATGCTCTTCCTGCATCTTTCTCTCCCAAGCGCTGAGATTGCAGGCGTGAATCACCATGTCTGACTCCCCTTTTCACCTTTGAACTAAAAGGCTTTTATATTCATCTGTGTCTATTCTTTACACATTTTGTGTAATCAGTAGTTGTGAAATAGTGGTTTATTTATTTATTTTGCAATGCTATGGATCAAATCAACAGCATTGTACATTCTAGGCAAGCCTCTACCTCCATCCTTAGCAATCTTTTTTCAAGATTCATCAACACTTTTGCATTAGTATCTGGGCTTCTACGGAGGGAAGGGCTTTCTCTCAGACTGTTTGGTCCCATGGAAAACAGTTTATATAGGAACGGCAACACTAATCCTTCTTTCTTACCCATTATGGAATTTAGCAGAAAACTTTAAGTTACAATGAGATTAATTTTGTATTATTTATTATGAACTTAGATTTTTTGTTTATTTCATTTTTGTTTTTCAAGACAGAGTTTCTCTGTGTAGACAGTCCTGGACTCACTTTGTAGACCAGGCTGGCCTTGAACTCACAGCAATACACCTGCCCCTGCCTCCTACGTACGGGATTACAGGCATGCACCACTGCACCTGTAATTCTTTTTTAAGATTTATTTATACATATGAGGACTCTATTTGTATGTATGCCTGCTTGACAGAAGAGAGCATCAGACCACATTATAGATGGTTGTGAGCCACCATGTGGTTGCTGGGAATTGAACTTAACACCTGTGGAAGAGCAGACAGTGCTCCTAACTGCTGAGCCATCTCTCCAGCACAAACTCAGACTATTTATGTATTAAACGTTTCAACAGCAGATGTGCTCTTCAAATTGATTTGCTAACACCAGCCTTCTGACAGAGTGTTGCTCAAAGTATGGCCACAGACCACCTATTTCAGAAGTCCCTGGAGCCTGTGTGATATGTCAGCTCCTGCCTCCGCACCCCAAGCACTCCCAGGACTTCCTGGGTTAGAGTCTTTGGGAGCAGAGCTCTGGAATCATCTCTACTGCTGATTCTCTGAAAGTTTCTAAGATGGCTGTAGCATGCACAGGGCCACTCCCATCAGACACTAGCATTAAAGGATAGTTGGACGGACCCCTGCATTTATTCCACATAGGTTTACAAGAGAAGGCAGGACAGAAGCCTTCGCTCCTCTGGCAGAGCCCCACAGACCAAAACAGGGCCGTTAGTGCTGGGATCCTGTCAGGGCTGAGTCTTGATTGGGTTTCTTAGAACTCTAGAGATACACTCCCCACACACCAGGGGTTCTACATGACAAAGAACTATTTTCCCCTGTGCATCATCAGGGATACAGTGTAGTAGTATCTGTACCCTCACATCCTGCACTGCTCTTCCTCTGGCCTCAGAGGCCCCTCAAGGCCCTGCTCCTCTCTTGGCTTATGTCACCTCATCAGGTGACACAGTTCTTCTTCCATTTATGGCTGAAATATGAATTAGCCCTGTTGTCATCCACTGTAGTTCTGAATTGCTCATCTCCCCCTAGGGAACAAGCTTTCCATATTTTATTTAAGTCTTCTGATGCTTGACATTTTGAACAAAACACATATTTAGTTGGTTTTCCATAAAAGACGTTCCATTTTTATAGTTTCATTTGTCTTTGGTTATTGAATTCTAAATGGCATTGTTGGATGCATTGACTCACAGAGGGAAAATGTGATGCTTCAAAAAAACAAAGATTCAGATGCACAGATCTCTCCCTGTCAATTGTGTTTCTTGCTGATCAGAGAAAGCTAGGTCACATCTCCCAGCAATTTTCTAGGCAGGTGCTTTGGAAGAAGGATGCAGAATCTGGTTGATGGGGGGTGCAGAAATCCTGACATTCTCTGGTGGGCACAGCTCCTGTGTGTGTCAGAGGAGCCCTGCCAACATTCAGCACACAGAAAGGGCACAGCAATAAGAGGGTTGGGCACTTCACCAGGGCCTTGCAGGCACACTTACATACAACTGCCCAGTTTTGAGAGTCTTCCGTTGCGGCCGGTGCCATGACATTGCTGTATCCAGACAGAAACCTGGCCTGAGGAGAACTGGCTGAGGTCAGGATTTGGAAACTCAAACGCCATCGTTGCCAGGAAGGCACATAAAAGAGGAGGAGGCCTGGATAGAAAATTGTGGTGAGTGAGGAGACACAGCCCCCTTGAAGGAGGCCACTCCACTTAGCTACCTCTGGCCTCAGCCAGGAACATGGACCTGAATGGCTAAAGCTTTTAGACACTGATAATGTGTTTTTTTTTCTTTATTGTGTATGTGTATGTTTGTGCACGTGTGCATACATTTGTGTCAAGGTATGTGAGCAAGTCCATGTGGAAGACATGTCATCCTCTGGTGTCATTTCTCAGACACCGTCCACTTTGTATTCTGAGGCACAGCCACTGGGCTGGAGTGCACTGAGTGAGCAAGGATGGCTGGTCAGCAAGTCCCCAAAATCTTCCTGTCTCTCCTTCCCTAGTACTGGGATTACAGAGGTTTGTCACCATGGCAGGATTAAAAAAAAAAAAAGGTTCTGAGCCAGGTATGGTGTCTCACGTTTGTATCCCAGCACTCAGGGAGGCAGAGGCAAGCCTATCGCTGTGAGTTCAGGGCCAGCCTGGTCTACAAATAGAGCCCAAGACAGCCAAGGCTACACAGAGAAACCCTGTCTCAAAAACCAACCAAAATAAAACAACAACAACAAAAAAAACAAAGCAAAAAGCATTCTAGGGATGGGACTCAACCTCACACTTTTGGGACAAACACTTAAGCCTCCTCGGTCCTGATACTCTGAGTTGTTTTTTTTTTTTAAGTAATTTATTTATTTTTATATTAATCACAGGTTATGTACTTTGTATCCCAGCTATAGACCCCTCTCTTATTCCCTCCCACTCTCCCCATCCCTCCCTCATCTTCTCCCTGCCCCCCTCCAAGTCCACTGATAGGGGAGGACCTCCCCCCCCACACCCCGCCCTCCATCTGACCCTAGCTTATCATGTCTATTCAGGGTTGGCTGCAATGTCCTCTTCTGGGATCTAGCTAGGCTGCTCCTCCCTCAGGGGGGTGGGGGGTGTCGAAGAGCCAGCCATTGAGTTCATGACAGAAATAGTCCCTGTTCCCCTTACTAGGTACCCAGTTGGATACTGAGCTACCATGGGCCACATCCGAGCAGGGGTTCTAGGTTACATCCATACATGGTCCTTAGTTGTAGAAACAGTCTCATATATGACCCCTGTACCCTGATCTATTTGGTCTTTGCGGAGCTCTTGTCCTCGCCAAGTCTTACTAACTCCCCCTTCTTTCATATGATTCCCTGCACTCTGCTGAAGGCTTGGTTGTGAGTCTTACTATCTGCTTTGATACATTGCTTGTTAGAGTCTTTCAGAGGCCCTCTGTGGTAGGCTCCTGTCCTGTTGCTTGTTTTCTCCTACATTCAATGTCCATCCCATTTGTCCATCTAAGTGAGGATTGATCATACCAATCTGGGTCTTCCTTCTTGTTTATCTTCCCTAGGTGTATAGATTTCAGCATGTCCATCCTATCCTATAGGTCTATATAAGTGAGTATATACCAAGTGTTTCTTTCTGCTTTTGGGATACCTCACTCAGGATGATCGTGATACTCTGAGTTTTTGATGGTTCTTTCTTTTTAAATTTTCTTCTGAGCTAGTGTATCGTGGCGCCCAGACTCGTTATGTAGTTAAGGCTGGTGGTAAGCTGCTGGATCCTCTTGCCTCCTTTCCTCAAGTGCTGGGGTGACAGGTGTGCACCATGGTTCTTAGCTGTGATCATCTGAAGTTTCATGTGAACTCATTATATTTCAGGCGGTGACACTGATTCAAATGGATTTCCACACAGCAACAGTCAAACTAGATCTGTCTATGGGCCATCACTTTAGAACTTTAAATTTAGGGGAAATAAATGCTTTAAACTAATACCAAAAACTAATAGAAGAGGATTAGATTAGAGATGAGTGAAAATCGGGTTACAGCTGGTTTGTCAAAGCCATTAACGGACACTCAAACCATGGACAAGTTAAATGTGCTGTGATTAGGAAACGCCAGGCTTCCGTGGAGAGGAGCCATTGTCTGACGGCAGCTCTGGATGAAAGGGACAGGTAAGTGCACACGCCGAGGCCTGTGGGCCCATCGTCTGATCCCTCTGTGAGAAAGCTGTCCTGTTAGCACTCATCGAATGAAAAGGGGGCAGAGTATTTACAGGGACTGCTTTCTAAGACTCCAAGCTGGCGTTCTCAACCTGTGAGTCCAGCAATGCTTTCACAGGGGTTGCCTACCAGATATCCTGCACAGCGGATATTTAGATTATTATTCATAGCAGTTACAGGTTCGATGTAGCAAGGGAAACAATTTTATGGGTTGGGTCATCCCAACAAGAGAAAGTGCTTGAAAGAATCACAGCATCAGGAAAGTTTGGAACCACTGCTCCAAGTCTTGACTTGCTAGCTGAGAAAGCAGTGGGAATTTAGACAGACTGTTCCTGCCTTTCTGAAGAGTGATTGGCAGATAGTATGTTCTGCTGGGATTGGAGTTCAGTGTTGTGTTGTCTGCTAATTATCTAGAGAGAGAAAGCATGGCTATACAATTTCAGCATACAGACAGACCAGTCTTCTTCGTGGTTAGCTGAGTACATTTTGAAAAGGAATCCAAACTTTGAGAAGTTAGATTGAGTTTCAGGATAAACTTTAGACTTTAAGAAAGATCATTTCAGGGAGTAATTCTGGGAGGCTGTGGTGTATGGACCAAACTCCTACCTCTGTCTCAGACTGAGGTTCTGGATACTGAGTTGCTTTTGGTTCTAACTTGGTTAAAATACGTGACTCTCGATGTCATATCAGTTATTCCAGTTTTTTATTTTTAAATTTACATGTATTTTTATGTATGGGTGTTTTGTCTGCATGTATGTGTGTGTACCACTTGTGTGCCCGGTGCCTATGTAAGCCAGAGAAGGGTGTCGGATTCCCTAGGACCGGAATTACAGACAGTTGTGAGCCAGCATGTGTGTGCCTGGAATCAAACCCAGGTCTTTGGAAGAGCAGCGGGTGCTCTTAACCACAGACCCATCTCTCCAGTCCCCTTTATTTGGGTTTTTTATAAGTTAGTTATCTCTCCACTGCTGTTTATGGCTTCTGGTTTGTTTTGCCTAACTTCTATTTTATTTCTCCAAGTTTCAGTGCTGATTGAGTCCACAGAATCCAGGCAGCTCTCCAGCACCCAGCCACATCCCCACCCTAGTGCCCACCTCCCTTAGGTCCAAGGAGACATTAGGTGAGTCCTTTGGCCCAACTGTGGCTTCATGTCTGTGTTGGTGTTTTTGTATCGAGAACACAGTGGAAGGAACCAGGATGCCGTGGAGTCATTGCCAACAGTCCAAGCCGGCCTGGCACTCAAAATCCTCCTCCCTTCTGTATGCAGAGCAAAAATATATTCAGGAGCATTGTGAAGTTATCTATGGTTCCCTCTCTGTAAGCAACACCACAATTGCTTTATTAAAACACAGTATTTAAAACAAATTAAACAGCGAGGATACTATAAAGCAATTCATTAGAAAGGTTAGCATTATCAAGCCCATTATCTAAGTCCTTGGAGACTGTAGAGCAGAGAACCCTGACATTCTGCAGGAGGGAAAGTTGACATGGTCACCTCAAACACCAGTTTAACATTGTCTTCTAAAGTTCATACTCACGAGATAGATTACAAACAGAAATATGTACAGTGAAGGACGTGCAAAGTTTCAAAAACATTTTTGGTGATGAGGTCGAACTAGAAAAAAAAAACCCTGGAAATGTAAGAGATGTTCATAAAATAGATGAGAAACTAATTAGAGCTCCCCCCTCCCCCAGGTATGGAACTCTGGGTCTGGCAATATGGTAGGCAAGCACTCTACAACTGAGACTTAGCCCAGAATCACAGCTTTTCTGAGCAACACTGATGAACCTCACAAATATATCGAGGAAAGGAAGCCAAAACATATACTGTGCGCATTTACTGCATGGTTTTATTTATATAAATGTACACAAACAAAACCGCACACAGAGCCAAACTATGGTGTTGGAAAGCAGGGTGAGGTTTTTCTGGGGAAATGGAAAAAGCATCGGGAGGGGAGGGGAGAGGAGGGTAGCCTGGGGGAAACGCTGCTCTGGGCCCTCGCCTGAGCATTCACTGCACAGTGATGCCTGCTGTATCAGCACTCACCTAAGCTTTATGTTCTTTCCTATATGTTGCCTTAATTAAAAAGATTAAGAGCAGCAGAGTTAGTTTTTCTTCTTTTTTAAAAAAAATTAGATAGAACATGTCTTTCAATGTTCTTATAACCTGTAAGAGTCCACTCTATTTGGGAGTCGAAGCTCATTGTTTTTACAGGGACTTCTACCAAATGGTTCGTAATTACCATCTCCTAGAACAAAATTAAGCTATCTTTGTATTTATTTATTCATTTTTTTCAGTGCCAGGTGCTAGGCAAGGCAAGTCCTTTACCACTGAGTCACACCTCCAGTCTCCATACTATTATTACTGTTGTTGTTGCTATATGCCTTTGAAGTTCAAAAAGATTTTTATTAGCATTAAAGAGAAACAAGAAGGCCGGCAGCTGCAAGTCTTGGCAGCTTCCATAAGGGAAGTGGAGAAAAGGGAGAATGAAACCATGCTGTTTACAATGGAGGTTAACAAGCAGCCGCGTGACAAAAATGGGTGGAAGGGTATCTTCAGAGAAAAAAGAGCCCATGGGGCCACAGAGAGCATGCTTAGCCTTTGGCCAATACCTGAAGAAAAAAAAAAAAAGATAAAAGATAGTTCAAGAAAAACCTACAGTCAGGACTACATAGAGAGCCCAGTGTCAAGAAAACAGAACAACTTGCTGGACATGGCGGCGTAAACCTTTAATCCCAGCACGCGGGAGGCAGAGGTACATGGATCTCTGTGAGTTCAAGGCCAGCCTGATCTGCAAAGTGAGTTCCAGGGCAATCATACTGTTGTCTCGAGAAAACAAACAAACAACAAAAAACAAGCAAACAAAAAAAAAAATAGAAGAAACGGAAAAATAAAACCTTTTACTTTTCTGAGTCCTCACTCAAACGCTCCTGGCTTCCCCAACTCCCACCCTCACCCCCTTTGATTCAGGTTTCTTGCTAAAGGTACCCAGGTAAGCCTTGGCCTTGGAATCTCTGGCCTGTGCCTCCAGACCTGATACCTTTTCCTTTTAGATGAGAAACACATTGAAGGGCTCCCACACTGATAATCTTGACAAAAGAACCAATCAGGAAAGCCCCCTGATTCCCTGCTTCTCTCAAGCTTTTGCCTGAGATTCTCCCAATTTTATGGTCAAATTTCTTTAGGATGCCAGCTTCTACGGAAGCCGGTATGTTTCAACCTTCTCTGGCAGACCCACCTGCCAAACGCCGCTCTCCCACATCAATCAGAGGCTCCAGTTCTACTTAATTCAGAGCGGAGCGTGGAGGAAGGACAGAGACCCTTCCGGAAAGCAAGATGGTGAGTTAAGACCAAGTGAGCTGGGCGTTTCGGGTAAAATAAGGGCATGTGAGGCATTGGAGATCGCTGTCCTAGCCAGTTTAGGTTTCTAAGGAGGTGTTTTAAAAAGTTATGTTTGAACAGAACTTTTCCTGGAGAAAATTAAACCAGGGAGACTTCCTGTGAAAGCGAGCTCTGAGGAATGAGTGGGCCTGAGGCAGAAGGCAGATGGTAGGGGCAGGAGTGGGCTGCAGGCCTGGGAGCGTGAAGCCCGGGTGGTGGACAAAGTGGGCAGAGCCAGGTCCCGCAGTCGAGGGAGAAAGCCCTCGCTGAAGGCACTTTTGAGCTCTTTACTGTGTGACCCTCCCGCCTCTCACAGCAAACACCTTCTGCTTGTTGCCTCCTTTCCTTTTATCTTACAATCATTTCCCAAGTGGACTCTGTCTAACCTCCCACCCAAACTGCCCTAGAGAGAGCCACAGAGTGCGTCTTCCAGACAGTCCTTATGTGCCTCCAGAGGACGCTGTCTTCCTCTTCCTGTCTTCCCGTGCCCTCCTCCCCCCTTTTTTCAATATGTGTTTGTGAGTCAAAGGACAACTTGATGGAGTGGGTTTCTCTTTACACCACGTGGATGTTGGGTGTTGCTAGATCTCAGGTGGTCAGTCTCGGCAGCAGGCACCTTGATCCATCAAGCCATCTCCCAATTCAAGGTCTTGCCTCTTCTCGGCTGGTGTTGCACTCAGAGTTCCACCTTTCTCTGCTTCGGAAGTGCTGGGATTAAAGGCACGTGCCACCACACACACCCGGCTCTAGGCAACCTTCTTAGATTCTCCAGAACCTCAGCTCTCTTTCCTTCCAAACAGAATCGAATCCCGCCTTTCTCAAAGAACTGTGAGGATGACCCGGTATCTTAGCGCCTGTTCTGAAAGAGATCGTAGTTGCCATTATCATTTATCTGGCCTTATTATGTACCTGCTGGCTGTAGTAGAGGGTGCTGGGTGGTAGGATATGTTGATTTTATACATCTTACAGTTCCTCTGTCTGTTTTTTTTTTAAAGATGTTATTTATTTATTTATTTGTTTGTTTATTTATTTAATGTAGATGGGTGCTCTATCTGCATGTGTACATGTCTGCCAGAAGAGGGCATCAGATCCCTGTATAGATGGTTGTGAGCCATGTGGTTGCTGGGAATTGAACTCAGAACCTCCTAACCAGCTGACAGTGCTCTTAACTGCTGAGCCGTCTCTCTGCCCTCAAGTGCCTCTGTCTTTAAATACTGTGTTTCTATTATTACCAGTCTTTCCCTTTCTATTTCAGGATTCCTCTAGTTTCCATTGGCTTGCTCTTCTCCTATGGCTGCCTCGCTTGGAGGTGCTCTCTGACAACTGCCTCACCGTCTCTTGTTCTACCTTTTCCTGTGGCAAATTCCTCCAGAGCTGTTTGCCCTCCATTATTATCTATACATTAATTACTCTTAGATTTATTTCTCCAGTGAAGATTTTTCTTAACCTCCAACTTTCATAGTTAAGGGCTTAATTGATTAATTAGTCAAGCTGTTAGTGCTTGTCTCAAAATCCACACCTCTGAGCCATGCTCGTGTCTCCTAATCACCCTCACCTGAATCTAGTCCTCTAGCATTTTCCATTATTAAAAAGGAAAAGTGTTATGGAAGCCGGACAGGGAGCTCAGCTTTTAAGAGCACTTGCTGCTTTTCAAGAGGACCTGGGTTCAATTCTAAGCACCCACATGGCAGTTCACAACTGTTGGAACTCCAGTTCCAGGGAATTTAATGCCTCCTCTGGTCTCAGCAAGCACCAGGAATGCATGTGGTGAACAGACACACATGCAAACAATAAATCCATCCATCCAGTTTGTTTTATTTTATTTTTTAAAAAGTGGCACACCATTCTTTCTAGTCAGAACCTGGGGCTGGTCTCTGCCTTCCATCCTAGTCAGCCACAAATGCCAGTTTTGATGCTGTTCACCTCTCTCTCTTTACTGCCCTAAATCCAGGATCTCATCAACTCTGGGACAGATTTCTCACAGATGCCTAAATGCTTTATTTATTTTAGTGTGTGTTTGTGTATGTTTATGTTTGAGTGGGTTCCTAGGTGTGTGTACATATACACATGTGTGTGTATATAGACTCACTGTTGGCATCTGTAGTTTTCCTTGATTACCTAATTCTCTGAGGCAGGGCATCCCAGTTGAACCCAGAGCTCATTGATTCGGTTAGTCTAGCCTTCTCCTGTCTCTGTCTTCTGAGTGTGGATTACAGATGGCCTGCTACACTCACCTGGAATTTCTATGGATTTGGGGTGCTCATACTTACCTAGTAACTGCTTTACTCACTGAGCCGTTTTCCTGAACCCTCACAGATTTCTAACTGGCTTCACCTGGAAGCCTCTCCACTGCCCTTCAACTTTCCTTCATCCAGGGTAGCCAACCAGAGCAATGCTTTTCCAGTCACAATGTATTATCAAATAAAAATCTAATCATGTTCCAATCTAGCTCAAAGGCCTTTAAGTGGCCATTCAATGGCAGTTCAAAATAGGCTGATTTTTCTGAGGGCTTAAAAAAAAATAGCACTAGGAAATACACACATGAAACTACATGATGTTAGATGTAGTTACTACATTAGAAGAAATCTGATGTGATGCCAACCCCAAAGCTGGCCTTACTTTATAGTAACGGTACCCCAAAAAGTAACAGAGGCTTTCCTAAGCAGCGGCCATGGACGCTGCTAGAACTGGAAGAGCTTCAGCACCCATTGTCTTGGTTTATCCCAAGTCGCTGAGGTGCTAAGAGGGTCCAGTGTTTGCTGGCTCTGTGGTGATTGAGGGGTGATGGTTCCAGTGGACAATGCGCTGGTTCCTCAAGTGTAGCATGGGGCAAAACAGACTGGACTACATCTTCACATCTAGTGAGCGTTAGGAGAGCAGTGGCTCTTGAAGGAGAAATCCAGGAGGTAGACCTTGAGCTGTCTGGTTAGGTGGCAGGGCAGACATAGGGACACCTCTGCAGAATGAGCTTGAGTTCTGTGAGCCGGGAGACACTGACGAATTGGGATTCTTTTGGTCTTCAGCGGCACGTGCCCAATTTGAACTGATCGGGGGAAAGAGCAACATACTTCAGGGCCATTTTCCTGTGTTGGCTTCATTCTGGGTCGTGGGGAAGAAGTCGGCTCTAGAGTCATGTCCCATCAGTTTTTCAGAATCAGGAATAGGGCGGGACCTGTTTTTCCACTGAAGTCTCAGGGCTAAAAGCCGGGTCTGATGGTGGCTCACACCTGTAGTCCCAGCACTTGGAAGACTGGGGGTAGGAGAACAGCCTCAAGTTTGAGCCCAGCCTGGTCCACATAGTGAGATCCTGCTTTTGTTGTTGTTGTTTTTTAGAGACAGATTTGTCTGGGGAACATTGCCCAGTAGGTAAAGTGAATCAAAGCATGAAGATCTGAGCTTGGCCCACTAGCACTCACATGCCAAGATGAGCATGCTGGCACATGTCTACAATACCAGCACCAGGGAAGCAAAGGCAGGAGGGTCCCTGGGGCTCGCTGCCCAACCAGCCTAGCAGAATTAGTGAGCTCCAGTTTCAGTGAGATGCCTTGTCTCAAAAAATAAGGGAGCGAATAATTGAGAAAGACACCCAATATTAACCTTGCACCCCTCCCCATGCCTACACATATGTACCAGCACTCACACTCACACCTGCACACTGGGAGTGACTTAGGGCTGACTCTTTTTGTTTTTGTTTTTTGAGACAGGGTTTCTCTGTGTAGCCTTGGCTGTCCTGGACTTGCTCTGTAGACCAGGGTGGCCTCGAACTCCTAGAGCTCTGCCTGTCAGGGCTGACTGAACAAATCAGTCTCTGTGGCTAGGCCAGGAGGCCTCCTTCTGGCTCCAAGGTGCAAAGGTAAGACTCATCAGAACACTTGAGTCTGAGCATGGGAGAGGGAAAGTTCCCAGAGTAGGTCCGGGAGTAGCTATTGGGAGAAAGAATGATTCCAGGGCAGGCAGCCTGTGAATTTCAGCACAGTGCTTGGCTGAGGCAAATTTGACCTGTTCTGAGATGGGTGCAACTTACCACATCCTAGGCTGGTCCACGGATCTCACTTTACAGCAAGGAACACACAATCGGGTGTGGCTGCCTCCTTCTGCTCCACTTAGGTTGATGGCTAGAAGCCATCGTTTCCTTTCCTGGCTATTCCTTTCCTCACCATAGCTCTCATACTAGCTGACCTCTATATGTAGAAATCCTTTCCCTGAAAATCTCATCAGCTAGGATCAAGATTTTAACTTTTCCCACCTGTGGGTAATATTGTCTCACTGCATGAAGCTAAGATTACAATTCCTCAACCCAAGCCTCCTGTAACTGAGACTCGTGAATATCAACCTTGTTGAACTGTAAAACGCTTTTAGTCATTCATGAGCTGGGTAAACTCTGCTATGTTCAATTGATTTGCTGACTAACCCACCACAGCCTTTCAACCTTTTGTTTGGTTTGTTTTCTCCAGAGGTAGACAGGGTGACCACCTTGCCCCGGCAAGCCTGGCACTCACTACGTAGCCCAGCTGGATGCGAGAGTCCTGACTTAGCACTCAGATTTCAACTTATGTGCCTACATTATGAACTTAGTTTTGGGTGCTGAGAGGGCATGCAAATAATCCTTTTTCTTTTTGGCGCAGCCCCCAGGGGCCAGGTGCTGATCACTTTTCACTGGGTCACTGGTGCTTGTGTGTGTGAATACGTATATATGTTCATGTGTGACATGTGTGTGCCAAGGTCGGAGGCTGGTGTTGGATAGCTCTCTCTCTACCTTATTATTATTTTTTAATGATTCGTTTATTTTTATTTTATGTTCATTGGTGTTTTGCCTGCATGTATGTCTGTGTGAGGGAGTCAGAAGCTCTGGAACTGGAGTTACAGACAGCTGTGGGCTGCCGTGTGGGTGCTGAGAATCGAACTTGGGTCCTCTGGCAGAGCAACCAGTACCCTAAACCACTGAGCCACCTCTCCAGCCCTCTACCGTAGATTTTTTTTTTTTTAAGATTTATTTCATACTATGGGTGTGTTTGTGTTTAGGTGGGTATGGAGCTGAAGTTACAGGTTGTTTTCGAGCCATCCAACATGGGTGATGGGAACTGCACTCAGGCCCCCCGGAAGAGCAGTCTGTACTCTGAGCCATCCAGCCATCTCTCTAGCCCACCTGCTTTACTTTTGGAGACAGAGAGGGGCTATCTGTCCCTGAACCTGCAGCATGTCATTTGGCTACACTGGCCAGTCAACGCAAGCTCCGTGTGTTCACTCTCTACCTTTCCAGTGTGTGCTGAGTTACACACTGTGGCCATGTTTATTTGTGGGTGTGCATTTTGGGGGGGTGGGCGCTGAACTTAAGGCCTCATGCTCATGCAGTAAGCACTGACTGAGTCATCTCCCTCAATTGTGCTTTAAGTCCTGAAGGCCCAGTCAGGGCACCCATAATGGAAGAAACCATGATGTTTTTCACCAGAAAAGCTTCTGCGTTCAAGCTTGGGATCAGACACTTGTGAAACTGAGGCCTTCAGCTTATAACGTTTCTTACTCTTTAAGCTTCTCTGGGCCTCACTGCTCCGGCCAGTGAAAGTTTGGATGTTTTATCACTGTCTTCTCCTGAAGTGGTGCCCAACCTAGGTTTAACACATCTTCATATGTAACATTTGGGGAGCATGAAGCTGGTTGGGACACCAGCTGTCTAAGCCTTATGGGGCTAACCTTGTCTATTAACTCATAGTCACGGTAGGGGAATGAAGGAATCATAAAGTATATCATAACTGACAGCAATAAAAAAGAAAAGAAAATTTAGGTAGAACGACTCATGGTGAGTACACTGAAAAATATAGTATCCACGTGACCCCCAAAGCAGTAGGGCTTGTCTATTTCCACCCCAGGTCCTAAGAGAATTAGCAACGGATGGCTCTCATGTGTTATGTGCATAACCCTCCCTCCCTCCCCTAGTATGTTACTCTTGGCTCGATAAAGCTGTCTTCAATTATATTAATTTCTTTCCTAATTTAATTTGCCACAAAATACACTGGTTCAGGAATTTATCACGTCTCACATGCACAGCTTCCCTGTGGAAAGCATGGGACTGCAAGCTTGTCTGCACAGTCGTTTCCCATGTTTGAGATGGATCCTTCAGTTCTCATGAACGTATTCTTCAAGCAGGGCACACCTTTGCACCTTGAGCCTGCAGGAACGTGTAAAAACTCAAACAGCGTCCGGTCTCACGAAACTGAGATCAGGAGCTCCGCGGGTGGAGGGCTTGAAAGTTCTGTTCTGATCCTTCCTGGACAGCCCCTGGCTCCGCCCAGATCGTGGCCACTTCCTCTGTACCTGCTAATGTCACAAATATCCGGAGTGCATCTGCTCAGATCCGGAATTCTTTCCCTAGGCAGCTGGGTCGCGGCTGGCCAGGGCGTTCAGGCCACGCCCATGTCCTGCTCTACACTTTTCGGGTTCCGGCGGATACCATCTGCCTAGAACCCTGGAGAGAAACTTTAAAGTTGGACCACAGTCACCCCTACTGCTCACACCCTCCACCAGCCAACCCCTAAAGCCTAAGGCTTGCTGGAGATCGGCAGGGACGGGGAGAGGGAAATCGGAAACCGAGAGCGCCCGTGTCCCCGCGGTGTGGGTCCCCTGTCCGCGATCGGCCGGTGTCCAGTGCCCGGTGTGCTTCTGGGTCCGGCGGGGAGGCCGCATTGCCGGGTTCGCCGGGGGCTGGCTTCTCGGTGCACCGGGCACGGAGCGGGAGGCGGGGAGGGGGGGGGCGGCCGAGCAAGAAGAACGGCTTCCCGCGGGGGTTGGCGGAGCGAGTCTGGGCGGGAGGGCGGCGGCGGCGGGAGCGTAGCAGCGACTCCGGTTCGGCGCCTCCCGGCTCCGGGCTCCTCCTCCCGCCGGCCGCGGCCCGGGCTGCGTCGCTCCGCCACTCCCCGCCCCGCGCCGCCGCCCCGCCCTCGCCGCCGCCCGGCCTCGCTCGCCCAGCCCCGCTGACTGCAAGCCGGCCCCAGGCCGCCCCGCCGCCGCCCGGCCTCGCTGCGCGCCACCATGGACAGTCCCGTTTTCCCCTGGTAAAGATGGCGGTGCGCGATCGCTGCAACCTTTAGACTAATGACTGTCCGAAACATCGCCTCCATCTGTAATATGGTGAGTGGCCGCCGAGCCTCCGGGGGGTCGCGGCCGCGGCGAGCCAGGCAAAGAAAGGGAACCCCGGGCTGAAGCTGCACGCGCGCCGCGGTCGTGGGGGCCCTCGCGGCCAGAAGTTCCCGGCCCCGAGGCTGGGCCGGCTGAGGGCGGTCACCGCCTCTGCCCCAGCCGGGGACCCGGAGCCGAACCGGGGGATCCCCAAGGCGGCCCCATGCCCCCGCCCTCGAGTTGCGGCGCGGGCGGTGGTTGGGGGTGAAGGGCGCGGGGTGGCGGCGCACCGATGTCCCGAGGGAGGACCGTGAGGGTTCAAGCCCAGAGCGGGAGGACTCAGATCTTCCTGGTGCAGTAAATAAGCCCTTGCTGGACTCCCTGACCGTCCTCGTCGCCTTCTGGAGTTCAGGCTCGATTGTATTTAAGATTCACTTTGCAGTAGCTGTGCTCTTACCGGGAGAAATTGGATAGACATAAAAGATGTGTGTGTGTGTGTGGGGGAAATCCAGGTGCAGAATCTCGTTAGAGAGGCGAGCCTGGTATGGGAAAGCATGGCAATTTGTTCTGGAGGCCTCAGTTTCCTCACCTGCAGATTGTACGGCAGTAAGGTTTGCAGGCCCTGGGAGTGAGGCTGTTGTGGGTGTGAGGAAGTCCATAGGGGTCATCCTGCCCCGCCTCTTCTCCACTTAGCTTAGCCTGGGCACTGCCTGGCTTGTTACTATTCTGATGGGGTAGGAGAGGGAGGGGGGTGTGTTACTCAGCGGTCACTTTAATTTGGATTTCCCCCATTATATTCCTGTCCTGTTCCTAAGGACCGTAACCAGCCTTTGGGTCCTCTGGGTGTACTCAGATGGCATCCCCCACTTGTGAGAGCCTTTGGGAGGTCAGTTTGGGGTAAGGCATTGCCTACTGTGTGGGGCTTGAAGGCTGTGTGCTCTGCCTCCACTCTGGATCCTCTCCTACTCCAAGCCCCTTCAAACTGGAATACTGCCGTTTTGTTTTTTTCTTTCTTTTTGTGGAATACACCTCCCACCGCCCCCAAGATAGTAATACTAGCATCTAAAGGGAATCTGAGGAGGCCTGATTGAGAAGGCCTTAGGTAAGGTGATCTGGCGGCCCTTCCCCCATCACCCAGCTCTTTAAATCTTCTGTTGCAAGATCAACACATGGCACAGAGCATTAAGGAGCCATGTGTTCACTCAGGTGGAGTTGAGGCCTGCTGGGGCTGGCTCCAGCTCTCAGCGCTGGCCGCCCAGACCATGCCAGCCGAGGAAGCAGGGGAGTGATAGGTGTCTGCTTGGTGATACAGGTCTCCTCAGATGATGGCAGTGGCTCCCGCAGCCTTGCCCTTTCCCCTTTCTGCTTGAAGACGCAGGTTTCCTGCTTCTCCCTGTCCAGTGGCATTAATGTGGCCGGATGCCCTGAGGAGACAATGCCTGTCTTCTCAGCGTCTCTGCTGTGACCAAGTTCCTGAGAAGGGGGGTGGGGGGGCTGTGAAACCACAGTAGCTTCAATGTTGTTTATGCCGCCTGTGGGGGTGGCCTCAGGCCTACAGGCTCCTGAGGCTCAATGGCTGCTTGTGGTGGTGTTCTTGTCCAGTTTGTATTCAGTGACACCTCTCAGTATTGAAGCAGAGTGGAAACTCAAGAGCTAGCATGTCCCAGGGGAAGTCTGCCTCCGGCTTGTTCTTGCCCTTGCTGTATGTAGCTAGGACTTCTTGGCACACCTGGACAGAATGTCACAACCTGTTTTCAGTGAAACTCAGCCAGGAAGACAAGCTTCTGGGAGGACGTGTGAGGAATGGGCCAATACTGTGTCAGTAGATTCAAGCACTTCTTCTGGTGACCTAAAAGGGTACGAAGTTAAGGCTTATTACCCCCTCCCCCCAAGAACACAAACCTATTATCTTTCTGTTCAGACACTTGTCTTGGGCAGGCGGAGAAATGTTCGCAATTCTAAAGTGAGACTCTAGATCCAGTCCTGCTTATGTATTTATCTGTGGCTGTTTTCGAGGCAGAGTCTTGCTAGCCCAGGTAGACCGTAAGCACTAGATGACAGATGTGTTCTACTTCATCCAGCCTTTAAGTCCTGCTTTGGATGGGCGCACAGGAGCTTTGTGTCCTAGAGCGAGCTGCTCTTTGCCTGGGCTTTTGTGTGTAAAAATGGACTGATAATGGTGGCCTTGAGTGAATTCCTGGGTTCCGTACCTTCTTTCTCATTATGATGCTACCTTCAAGTACTTTAAGGGGCCGCAGTGTTCTCCTACCTGGCTGTAAACAACCCATAGGGTCATTTATGCCAAGCAGGCTGAATGATACTATAGAGAAGCTGGGGTAGGAACTGGAAGCCCCGCCCCTTATAAAAAGCTGCTCAGGTCACGTCCGCCCCTCCCATTCTCATTTCCCAGAGGAGAGGGTTGGTGATGAGACTGCTGTCTCTCTGCACAGTGAGATAAAAGCTCACTGTGCCCGTGTAGAGTTCTGACGCGACCATGAACTGTTTCCAGGTAGGCCTCTTCTCAGCCTCACTTATTATTAGGCTTTTCTTTGAGCCTTCCCACCTTCCCCCTATGGTCCCAGCTGGTTTGAGGAGCTGTAGAGCAAGCTGGGATTGCTTGTTTGCATGCTTGGCTGTTTATATTTATTTATTTGGTACCGAGTGCCACAAAACAGGACCTTGTACATGCTAGGCAAGGACTCTGTCACACAGCCACACACCCAGGCTGCTTCTTAGAAAAGTATGTATTCTCTCTATTTTAAACATTTTCTGGGGTGTGCTCTGAAAGAGCGTTTAGAGATACTATGTTCTTGAAGAAGAGAAACAGACCAAGATCCAGCTCGGAAAGGCCGACTCCTTTCCTCCATGAAGGGAGAGAACAGCAGAGCCTAAATGAGCCTAGCAGAAAGTTCTTCTTGTGATGGAGAGCTAAGCAGAATGTCTTCATATCCCCTTTCTTCCTTTTGCCTATCCCGTTGAGGTTTCCTTGTCCTTTGAAAGTTTAGAGCCGGTTCCCATTTATTTCTTGTGGATGCCTCCCATGGTAATGTCTGATCAGCTCTCTTAGGGCAAGTCAGCCTGACCACATGGCAGTGTGTGGTTGGAGATAGTAAAGCTTGTTTGGCTGGTGTGTTGTAATTTTGAAAATGCTTCAGCTGCTACCAAGCACAAGGAGGTGTCCCCTGTTGATGATCCTCTGCCACTCGGACCAATGGGTTGCCACTCCCCGTGTGTTTCATGGGCCTACTGATGGAGGATATCATTTGTGGCTATGTTTTCTTTTGTTTCCTGTTTGGATTGCGGAATTTTCTAAATGAGAGAAAATTTAAAAAGGAAC
>CM053743.1:34129555-34388419 GCA_028658305.1 Pachyuromys duprasi
TTTTTTAACATGTCAAATTAAAAAAAAAATCACAAACAGTAAATAAACTCAGTCCTGGGATTCCTTTTTAGGGTGGAGGTGAACTGTAGGCATCCAGAAAGGTATGTGGAATAATAGAGCAAGCATCCAGCACTCCCCACCCAAAGAAGAAACGACCGCTGACACACACAGTTAAACCTCCCGTGAGCGGCTTGACCTCAGCCCCCAACTCCCCGGACACAGTGGCCATTATTCCAAATGTGGTGTTTATCATGTGTTTCATACTTTCTCTAGATAAGTGTACACGGACAAACTACAGCACCAGTTCTTCTGTTTTAAACACACTCTGTAAATCTGAGCTCACGTCAGTCCTCTAATATTAATGAAATAATCATGGGATTTATTCATGAAGGTGCTCACAATTGTAGTTTATTTTATCTGCTATATAATATTCCATCAAATGAATGTGCTACCATATATTCGATTTATTAACAATCATGCGGACTTACAGTTTTTGTATTTCAGTGTTATAAACAGTTTCAAAGTTGCTTCCTGTGTAAATGTTTATAGTTTCTCTGTGGTAAATGTCCAGAAGAGGATTGTTATGTGAAAGGAAGCGGGCGTCCTCTACTGTGCTATATTGCCAGGTTGCTTTCTGAAGCAGTTGTACCAATTTGCACTCTAGCCAGTGTTGTTGGGGGAGGGAGCCTAGTGGTTCCATACGCTTGCTGACACTTGATATTGTTAGATGTGGCATTTTGCCAATCTGATGGGTGTGAAATTGCATCTCTGTGGTTTAAACTTGCACTTTATTCTTTACTAGCGAGGTTGAACATCTCGTGTGTATATCATGCTGCACTGTTTCTAACTCAGGATCAGTGTTGGTTTTGTCTGAACACGGGGCGTGGGATGAGGGAGAGGAAAATGAGGGAGGGAATGTGGGGAGACATCAAAAGATACAGTGGAAGGAGTGATGCCAGCATGCTCCCTGGGGTGGGGCACTGGCAGCATGGAGGTGCCCTGAGTGCGGCAAGTACTTTCCGGATCTGTTTTGGTGCTGGCTGGACTCATTTCAAGCCCGTGCTTTGTTGAATGAAATCGGCTTTGGTGAAAATCATGTCAGGTCTTCTCTGGCCTGCACAGCTGCAAGGCTGGACTTGGGAAGTTTTCCTGTTGACCCAGTTGCTGTTTGAAGATCTTTCAGAAATGGTCTTATTCTAAAAGTGCATTTCTTTGTCCTTTGGGTTTGGTTTTGTGCGCAGGAAACCAGTTCTCTTCAGGCTTGGCTTGAATGTACCTGGTGCAAGTGCAGTGTTCAATATCAGAAAACATTCCCTTCACCAGCCCTACATGAATGGCACCTCACTGAGCACAATAGGTGCCAAAATGCCTTATAATTTAGTGGCTCTTTGTGTACCAAAGAAAGGAGAACACCTGTGTGTTCTCTTATTAAGAATCCAGACTCAGGGAGTCTTGCCTCTGAGAGATTTTGAGTAAGCAGGTCTCAAGTGGGGCCCTGGAACCTGCATTTTCAAATGCTCATTCCTTCTTACTTCCATTCCCCCACACACTTTGAGGTCCATAATTTGGGAAATTCCGAGTTTCCGGGTAATTGCCCCAAGCTCTCAAAAATACTGTTTAGAGAAATTGCCTGCCATGTGAGAGGTTTTTAGAAATCGATGTTAAAATGATTTGAGGTAGTGATTTAACTTCAAAAGCCAGAGATTGTCACCATTCTTTAGTTGTGTTTCTTGTCATTAAACAACTAGGTTTTTATTCCCTTCTCCTTCTGTCACAGAGATTCTGAGTGTTGGCTGTGCATCCCCTGTGGGCCTTTCAAAGAAACTTAAACAAATCATAAGCCATCAATACAAATATAAAAAATATAAAATTTGTCATATACCCAAATATCTGCTTTCAGAGTTCATAGATATCAAAATGGAGCCATATTTAGTTACACTGTTTTGTCTTCTTTTTTTCAGACATAATGCTTAGAAGCCAACACTTGATACTTCCTCTTTCCTTTATCTCTCCTCCTAGAACAGACCATTTCTGGAGTTGAGCTGGCATTCACCACACATGCCTTTTGTCTGTCTGTCCGTGGTTGTGTGTGTCAGACTGTCCGGCCTTTTGCGACTCTGACTCGGGATTACGGTTCACTCGTTCCAATTGCTCTGTGACAGTGCTCTTGGCTATGGTCCCGTTCTTTTCATTGTCTTCTTCAGGGGCAGGTTCTATAGCTTCTAAAACACCCTGTTCTGAAAATAGGGCTGCAGCCGATGTCCCTGTACTCTATTTGTATGGGTGTCTTCATTTCTGTGTTCTAAGGTCCGGCAGATGTTGCTCACGTAAGGATGTGCCTGAAGCTTTGTGAGGCTCTGTGCTTTGGAAACAGGTCTAGTGTGTCTCTTGAGGGTTCACATGTTGGAAGCTTGGTTCCCCAGTAGGATGGGGAGACCTTTAAGGGGTGGGGTGGAGCCTAGAGGGAGATGCTAGGCTATCACAGCAAGGCCTAGGAAGGGACCGGTGGTGTATTTCTGGGATTCTTCTGGTCTCTTGCCTAGGAGAGGGGCCTTCAGGGAGCAAGCCTAGCCCTTCCCTGGGCCCTGTGGCTTCCTGCCTCTCGGTATGATGGCTCCCAGCCACATGTGCTCCTGTCGTTGTGAGCCGTGCACAGGAGGCTTTCGCCAGAGCTCCTGCCATATGCTGTTTTGACTTTCAGCCTCTAACACTGTTAGCTTGGGGCCAGAGAGATGGCTCAGCAGGTAAAGGCGTTTGCTGCCAAGCTTGATGACTTGAGTTGGATTCCTGGGACCCATATGGTGGAGGGAGAAAACCAATTCCCACAAATTGCCCTCTGATTCTACAGGCTTCTTATAGCACTTGGGCTCCTATACACATGCATGTTCATGTACACAATGTGTAATATAATATACAAATTTGTTATACATATCTAAAATAAATTTTTATAGTTTATTATTTTTACTTATTTACTTATTTATTTATTTATTTATTTATTTATTTATTTATTTATTCTAATTTGTTCATTTTGTATCCTGCCTGTAGGCCCTTCCGTCTCCTCCCAGTCCTGCCCACCCTCCCTCTTCTCCCCCTATGCCCCTTCCCCAGTCTACTGGTAGATGAGGTCCTCCTCCCCTTCTATCTGACCCTAGCTGATCGGGTCTCATCAGGCCTGGCTGCATCATCATCCTCTGTGGCTGGCAAGGCTGCTCCCCACAAGAGGAAAGTGATCAAAGAGCCAGCCACTGAGTTCATGTCAGAGACAGTCCCTGTTTCCCTTACTAGGGAACCCATGTGGACACTGAGCAGGGGTCCAGGTCCTCTCCATGCATGGTTCTTGGTTGGACTATCAGTCTCTGCAGGCCCCCCTGGGCCCAGGTTATAAAATCCATTTTAAAAGTATAAGCTAAATAAATCTTTCTGCCTTCATTCCTCTCTCCCTCCCCTCTTTTCTTTTTCTTTCTCTCTGTTTTTCAAGGCAGGCTTTCTCTTTGTAGCCCTGGCTGTTCTAGAACATGCTTTGTAGACCAGAAGGCCTCAAACCTAGAGATCCACCTGCTTCTGTCTCCCAAGTGCTGGGATTAAGGGTATGTACCACCTTGCCTAGCTCTCTCTTCTTCATGAGATATAGCCTTGGGGTGTTTTGTTATAGTAGCAGAAAATGGAGTCAATAAAGTAACTATTGACAGAGTATTCTTCAAAATGGTTCTGTCAGTGGGAATTTGATACTCAGCTGATAAAGGGCCTTGCACTCAGTTTCTGCTATGTATAGTGTATGTAACCCAGCTTGTTCGTGTGTGTGTATATGTGTGTGTGTGTGTTGTTTTAAGTGTTGAAGTTAATTCTGACGAGCCACTGAGGTTGTTAAACCACCATAGTTTACAAGATGAGAATGTTATTTTTTGCGGCATTTGTGTGCATATGTGAAGAACATCTTTCAGGTCTTGATTCTCTCCTGATGGGGAACTGGGCGATCAAATTCATGTCGTCATCTTGGGCAGCAAGCACTTTACGCACCAAGCCATCTCACTGGCCCTAAATCGTGAGTTTGCTAGCCCACCAGGGCCGAAGCTAGGCTTGTCTTTTCATGACTTTTTATCTGTCAGCATGGTACCTAGCACATTTATGTGAGAGGTGTTCAAGAAATATTTCTTGATAAATGAATAAAGAGAGCTAGCTTGGTAGAATGAAAAGACCACCTTGTAGCCAGGTGTAGTGGTGCACACTTGTAATCCTAGCACTTAGGAGGTGGAGAATAGAAGGTCAGGGGTTTAGAGTTCAAAGCCAATTTGGCTTAAACAACCCTAAGCCCCAAAACTTTTTCATAAATCAGTGTTTGCTTGTAAAAATGTTGATTTTGATTGGCAAGTCTGGAGTGAAGTTTTGCCCGTGTGACCCCCTTTCTGGGGAAGCAGGTGCTTCTGTTGGGAGCCCTGTTAGAGCAGCAAGGTCTTAGGAGGGAATCAGAAGGGTGGTGTTCCAGCGGGTAGTGGTAAAGTGAGGGTTTGGTATCGAATATCCTGGCTTGGAAAATCTCAGAGCACGTTTCCTCATCCCTTTCAACAAAAGCAAACAGCCAAGTCCCTTCCTCTCCACTGCTTTCTTGGGCATCAAAGAAACTCCCCTGTGGAGGCACTTGGCAAGCTGTGCCGGCCTTGTACAAGTTGCTTTTTATAACTATCTCCCTCTAGTAGTGAGTTAATATTTTCCTTCAGTTGCTGAAAGCACAAAGCTGTTTGTTTGTTTGTTTGTTGTATTTTCAAGACAGGGTTTCTCTGTGTAGCCCTGGCTATCCTAGAACTCTAGACTAGGCTGGCCTCTAAACTCAGATCCAACTTCCTCCGCTTTCCTAGTGCTGGGATCAAAGGTGTGTGCCCCATGCCCCACTAAGCACAAAGCTCTTAATTTCTCCAGGCCTAAACGACCTCTGCTTTCCTTTTGACTTGCCTCTTGTGGCTAACGGGTGCTTCATCTGGCTTTGGGAGTAGTGACACAGGAGGTGCAGGGGCCAAGTCTACCCCTTATTGAGATTTTATGGGTACAGCACCACCATCACATCTGTAAGACACTATCTCGCTGCAGGGGTCCTGGTCAGTGACAGTGGCAGCTGACATGCTGAAATGCTGGTGTGGATAGTGGGAATTTCATGAGAGGAGAGGGAGAGTCAGTCCAAATGGACTTAATAGGTTGTGTGTGTGTGTGTGTGTGTGCGCGTGCTTGAATGTATATGTGTGCAACAATAATTAATAATTATAGATGAGGAAGAGGTCATGAACTTGAGAGTTGTGGAGGGGACACAGAGGAGAGGGAAGTAGAAATTATATAAGTACAGCCCTCATGGATGAAATTAAAAAAAATTAAATAAATCAAATTCATTCCTTGCCTTCATTCTAACTGTGGGTGCGTCAGAGAGGAAGGGGGCTCTGTCTCGCCGCTTCTGTGTTATCAGACAGCGAGAGAGAAGCCCACAGCTCTCTCTTAACCAGCTTTGCCTTGGAACAGGAGACTGTGTAATTTATTCTCCAAGCCGGACTTCTGAAAGTGAAAGTGGCGCTGAAGAGGACTGTGTGGCCTTGGTCACTCCACAGTGCCTGGAATCTCAGCAACGCAGGGAGACACCCTGAGAGTGAGTGCCATTTAAATGCCAGGCTTCCAGGCACTTTGATAAGTGGTGGGACCTCTGGCTCATTGGTCTGAGAGAAGGCATATGGCATGGGGAAAAAAATTAAGTTCAGTGACATTCAGAAACATTTGTGTGTGTATACTGGGGTAAGGTACCTTCTATTCTCAAGTCTTCTTCTTCTAGAAAAAAAAATGATGGAGTAGGTCCAGTTCCTTAGGTCAGTGGCTCTTTTTATTTTAATCTTTGTCTTATGTGAGTGGGTGCTTTGAC
Source organism: Pachyuromys duprasi (assembly GCA_028658305.1). Classification (NCBI taxonomy): domain Eukaryota; kingdom Metazoa; phylum Chordata; class Mammalia; order Rodentia; family Muridae; genus Pachyuromys; species Pachyuromys duprasi. Next base: position 34,135,449 of record CM053743.1, read on the forward strand.
TGCATGGATGTCCGTGTATCGCTTGTGGCCTGTGGAGCTCAGAACAGGGCTTCCGGTCCCCTGGGAGTGGAGTTCCTGGAGTTAGTTGTCAGCTGCCATGTGGGTTTGGGGGACTAAGCTTGGGTCCTCTCTAAGAGCAGCCAGTGCTCTTAACCGCAGAGTCATCTCTCAGCCCTGGTCAATATCTCTTAATGCTGATTTTCACCCAAACTTTTCTAATAGTTTTCTTTCAATCTGTAGATTTCACTTCAATTGAATCGCAGAGAGCATCCTTAGGGTAGACTAGCCTGTGACTGAGGTCTGCTTTGAGTTTCTCCAAGTTGTTGATTGGGTCTTAGAGCTCGGTGTTCCTGCCTCTCACTGACTGCCCTCTCATCCATATCACAGAGGTGAGGAATGAATTTACCCCCCTGCTCTGTTGTCGAGCTCAGATGGAATCAGTTGTGGCCACGGCCTCACATGGTACCCGTGCGTGTTGAGACTGTGAACTTGGTGTCCTTTCTTTGTCGATTGGCAGAGGAGTCCAGTTGATACAGATGGGGTGCAGATGATGCAGCCTTGAGCTCAGCATCCCACATTCCCAGGATCCAGTTGCTTTCTAGCTCAGCAATGTCAGGCAGATCTCCAAGACCTATCTGTGCCCACACAGTAAGCACCTTTGATGCAAAGGGGAACTTGTTGGAACCTAGTATTGGCTTTAGTCAAGGAAGGCAGAAGGAGGGAGAAGCTTCAGGGTGAAATGTCCTTAGGATGCCCAGGCTGATAGCATGCAGCCAAGCTTTGGAAACATTAGTTAGGATGCACTGTTTTTTTTTTTTTCCCATCTCCTGATAATGAGGGCACATGGTCTATTAAAAGATATTTAGTCATCTGATGAGTGTTCGCCACTTCTTTGAGTTCTTTGGTGTGCACAATTATGTGTTCCTAACTGGGAAAATAATGCAGTACTAAGGTTTTTTGTTTTAAGTTCCTTTAAGTTTGTTTATTTTGCTTTGTTTTTTTTTTTTTTTAATTATTGTTTTCAAGGTGGAGTTTCCCTATGTAGTGCTGGCTGTCCTGGAACTGGCTGTGTAGACCAGGCTGGCCTGGAACTCAGAGATCTGTCTGCCTCTGTCTCGAAAGGGCTGGGATTAAAGGTGTGCGCCACCTCGCCGAACAACTAGCAGCTTCCTACTCTTTGTTTTTTGCTGACAAAACTGTAAGGACCAACCTGTTCCTGTATCATGTTGTCAGTGGAGGAGCATATCTGTGAACTGACTTCATAGACATGGCTTTGCATTGCTAACTCTGAGAACATTTTGCCAAACGGCCTTCCACTGGCCACGTGTGCAGCTTGGGTTGCCCACAGCCTTGCCCCAGCTGGTGTCACACAGAAACCCTTTGCGCTCAGCCAGTTAGGGCTAATGGCATCTTGGTGTGTTCTCTAGTTTGCATCTCTCTTACTAGAAGTGTGCCCAAGGAGCTATTCACACATGTAAAGTAACTCAATCTCATTTCAGCGGTTTGCTTTTGGTAATTATTTTCAAAGTCTGTAGGGAAGCACGTGCTTCGTTTTTATTTTCAGTTTGCCTCAGACCCATTTTTTTTTCTTGGTAAAATACAAAAATAAAAAAGGATCACTAGCAAAATGGAATGAAAACCCAAAGATAGGTAAAACAGAAGCCTCAATTTTTTTATGACTCAGCCTGACGGATACAAATTTGCCGCAGCCGCATGTTGTGGATGTGTGTTTGCAGTTTCTGAGCTTGAGGGGGTTTGGGGCTGGTACTGGTGCTTTCTAGTATCACAGTACTGCTCTTTCTTTACCTTCCTTCTCCCGACACCATGCTCTTTGGCGTGAGGGGGACAGAGCAGAGTTTTCTCCTTCTGCTGTTGCTATCCATACACAGCCGATGTTTTCAAACATCTACAACTCCTTTGGAAAGATGGGCTTCCTAGAGCTGACGAGGCAGCTAATACTCAGGCGTGGTGAGTCTGTTCTCGCCAGGCTGAGAGAAAGGTCTCCTGGCTTCTGGTTTTGCCTGGCTCATGGTTTTCACTCCAGACTTGAGTACAGAGCCAGGGGTGGCAGGCTGGGGAAGAGGGAGGAGGAAATGACCATGCAGTAAAGCTTTGCAGAGAGCTGGCTGGGGCCTTGCCAGGACCCTACACCCACTACTACCTCTTTGGAAAGAGTTAAGAGAACAGATGTGCCAAATCAGAGCCAAAGGGACATCATCCCTGAGGATGGCTCTTGTGGCCTTGGATTGGGAGTGAAGTTCTTGTCTTCAGTTCTCTGAGGTCAGTGGCTGGGTGGCTGTTTTGTCCTTCTCCATCCTTGGCTGGAAAACAGATATGGACTCTGCCATTTCTCTTATGCTCTTGAATTTAAATTAACTTCTGTGTGAGGATTCGGTTGAGCTGCTTTTGACTGTGTTTCACTTGCCAGAACCCCTAGCAGATGTTCCTTCATGAGGTGACTTGGTGCTACTGTGTAGCCACATGTCCAGGGAGCACTTGCTTCCTCAGGTGTAGAGGCTAGGCTTCCATGTAACAATTGCTTCATGAGATCTTGTTAGGTTTCAGAATTCCACTACCCCTTCTGGGATCACATTAGTGACAGGAACTCATGCTGTCATGTGCTTGTCCCACTCTGCCTTCCTGCTGGTGGCTGGCTTCCCTGTGGAAGCTCAGAGAAGTGCCGAGAAACGGTTTTCTAACCACAGTGGAGGTTGTAGTATTCAGTTTGGCCGCCATTGGCCTCTGCCTCAGCTGAGGCCTGATCTTGGCAAGTCTCTTCAGCTTTGTCACCCACACCTCTCCTTTGCCTGTGAGGTGGGGATGGGCATGCCCATTGGTGACTTATTGGCAGGGAGAGTTGGGTTCAATGTTGCTTAGTGGCACTGAGGCTCTGTGTCGATGTTTGCTAGCTCATGACCAGGATGGCCATTCATAACACTCAGGGATGTGCCCAGTCAGCAGCCAGGAAGTACTCCTGGCTATCTGCCTGCTCCCTCCACTCAGTGCTAAGGAATTACTGAAAATGTGAATGAAGCATTCTCTGGCCTGACTCGTAGTCAGCAGCTGCTTCTGGGGACAGATGCTGTGGTTTTGGGTCCCTGGCCCTGCCCTTGCTGGCTCAGTGGGTTCGGCAGCTTTCCCCCAACATTTCCATGTGCAGGATGGGAGGACACTGCTCGGGTTTGTGGGTGAGATTACATGAGCAGGCAGATGTGCAGTTCTTGGAGTACTGAGTCTATACCATTCACCACCCTTCCTCATTTTCCCAAGTTTGTTCAGTGAGCAGATTTGTCAAGTTCTTTCTATGGAAAACACTGCCAGGTGTTGGCATACAAATCAGACCTAATTACTTCCCGAGGAGACTTTGGATGATTGATCTCGTGTAGAGGGCTAGATAGTAAATTGTTTAGATTTTCCGGGCCACACTATCTCCGTAACAACTCCATGATCCCACCGTTCTCTCGGCAGTGTGGTTTTAAGGACAACCTGGAGGGTCACAGCTGTGTCCCAGTTAAACGTCATAAAGACAGCTGTTAGCTCAGAGTAGGTCTGCGAGCTGTAGCTTGCCCACAGGCATCCAGCAGGACGGCATGTCCACTAAGAAGTTAGTGCTACAAACTGGAATAAGTGCTGAAAGAAAACAGAGAAAGATCTGTGTTAAGAAAGGGTCAAGAAACAAGTGACACTGAAGCCACATGATGAGGTAGAGACAGCTGGAGAGGGAGTGTATGCCAGGCAGGGTGCAGCCCTGAGGGGTGGGGTCATAGCGGACATAGTCCCCTTCCCCCAGACCCCCAAGAGTCTCTCAATCTGCTTTTGTATCTTTTGAAGGCATGGCAGATGCTCTTTAGCTTGCTTTGGATAAAACATACATTTTTGCTCTGTGTAATCCAACTCCAGTTTTCTCTTCCCTTTTCCTTCTCCCTCCATAGCCCTGTTACAGAGAGTTGAACTCTATGTGGAGTTCAACTCTATGTTGAACTCTTTGTTCTGCATACTCCTGGTAGTTACACCCTCTCTCTGGTGTTCCCTGCTTCGTTAGATTGTTTGTAGGATCCACGCAGGGTGTTAGAAGTTGGAGGGGCAAAATAGCACCTTATTTTAGTATTTAGTATTAACTTGGATTATCCTCTAAAATTCAGGTCTTTTTTTTTTTTTTACTTTTAAAATTTAATGTAATTTTATTACTTGGGTAAAGGCTTGCAACAGTGACAGAAAACCCTTTTTCCCTTGACAACATCTTATGTCCTGTTTTTGCAAGTCCCAGCGGTTTTATTTCCTTTAAGCAGGTGTGGTGTCTTGTAAAGGGTTTGGTTGTTTGTTTGTCTGAATGTTGTTTTACTCAAGTGTGTGGTCATGTGCTACCATGTATGTGCTACCATGTATGTCTGCACCATGTTTGTGCCTGGCTCCAAAGGAAGCCAGAATGAGGAGTTGGATCCCCTGGGACTGGAGTTACAGACAGTTGTGAGCCTTCCTGTGGGTGCTGGGAATTAAACCCTGGTCCTCCAAAAGAGCAGCCAGCTCTCAACCACTAAACCATCTTTCCAGTCCCCAGTGAAGCTTTTGTGTAAGAGGACTGGGACATTTTCTATTTCAGGGGATGCCTCTGACATAGGGATGCTCCTGGATCCCACCAATGTCTAGCCTAATGGATGATTTCAGCTTCTGTGCGAGGATCAAAAAATATGGTGGAGAGTTGAGTGACATAGACACCCAACATTATCCTCTCGCTTTCACATGCTGTCACATGCCCACATACACGTGAATACGCACACACGTACATACACGCGCACACATGTGCGCACACACTATAGGAAGAATAATTACTGTGAGAATTAAAATGAGTATAATGTGCAGGAAGTGCTCAAAGAAGTGACTACACAGCTAATGCTCTTTCCCACTCACCTGCTGCCATTATTGAACACTAAGGCTCCAGGTTCCTTACTCCTCCTGAGCCTTACTGGGGGCTCTCGACTCATCCCACACACTTGGGCTCCATCCTGTCACTGGGCTGTGGGATGACCTTTGCCACCAGAAGTCCAGGAATACAGACCTTTTTGAATGTTCCGTTGTTCTATGGATATGATATTGGTAGAGTAGCTTTTTGAACATAAAACTAGAGTTTTACCAGCAACATTCCCCACTTGTGTCATGTGCTTTAACTCACTCTGTATTCAATGCCTTCTTCTTTGGCCCTCCCTAGGTCCCCTTTCTACTTTGTACAAAATTCAAAGAGGTGACATGCAGATAAATGAACTGTGTTAGGGAGAGCTAGGGCAGGGGCATTTATTTCTCTGACATTGGTCATTGTGCCTGTGGTGTGCTCTAGCTTACTTCCAAGGATGCCTCCTGGCCTCAGTGTTTTTGTTTTTGGGTCTCACATATTGCAGCAATGTTCTAACTATTTCTTAGAGACCTTGACCTAATCATGATGCTGTTCTAATTATTTCTTTCTCTCAGGCAACCTCCTTCTCCTGGAGGAATTCTAACTTGTTTTCCTTATAAATTGCTTTTAAAAAAATGTTAAAAATATTTTTTTTCTTTCGTGCCATTCTATGCATTCATGATTCATCTTTTAAGAGTTGTTTGTTGTGAGCAGTGGAAGCACCCTTGTTAGGCTCCAGAGGTGCTTTGAAAAGCTAACATTACAGTCTTGTTGGAACTGGTCCCAGCTCGGATTCTATTTTTAGTAATATTGGTATTGTTTTTCAAAAGGTTCCCACTTTCTTTCACTGACTGATGGAAGAACTTTTGTTTCTTATGCTTCCGGATCCTGTGATTGTCCCACAAGGACTGGTTCTTTGTTCAGCATCTGGTCATATAGCATTTATATTTTCAGGGCCTCCAACAGCCTTTTGTGCTATTATGCTGGGCACTCGCATTGGAAGGCAGGCTTTGTGTTTATACTGATTTCTCATTTGATCTAGTATTGATAACCTTCACTATTTGCCTTCCATCTCTGTTGTCCTTTGGATAGGCAGGCTGGACATTAGCACCAGGACCTCTGAGCTCTAAAGGGAGGTAAAGGGGAACAGAACTTAAAGACAGATAAATACTGGGAAGAAAAAGCAGGTGGCCCTGATGGGTGTGCAGGCCTTAGCTCACTGGCGCAGAAGATTAGCTTACCTAACTTTTATTAAACGTAGTAAATGTGAACTCCAAAATAATACATCTTCAGAGTAAAAAGTTCAGAGAAGGATACAAAGAAAAGCCGTTGAAACTGGAGAGATGGCCCAGTGTTCAAGAGTACTTGCTACTCTTGCAGAGGACCCAGGTTTGGTTTACAGCCATCTGTAACTTTAGTTCTAGGGGACCTGATGTCCTCTTCTGACCCTTGTGGGCACCAGGCACCCAAGTAGTTCACATACATCCATGCTGGTAAAATGCATATGCGTAAACTAAGTAAATCTTTATGAAAGGAAGAGGAAAGCTCTCCGTGACCTTCTCAGCCCTCAGTGCTACTCTCTGCCAGTGTCACTGACACAGTCTGGAGTGTTAGCCAGGTGTAGTGCTATGCGCTCATAACCCCAGCTGCTCTAAAGGCCGAGGCAGGAAGATGTCTTGAGCCAAGGAGTTGAGCTTCATTCACCCTGGACAACCTAAGGAGAGCCTGTCTCATAAACAACACCAAAAAGCAAGCAAGGAAAACTCACAAACAAAATAAAAACAAATCCTCAAGCTGAAAGCAAGTGTTCTGGAAGTCTTCACTAAAATGCAGGTGTTGAATACAGCAGTTTGGTTGGCTTTGTTGATCTTCTTCCTCCCATATAGAAGAATGTGGAGCACATAGGCACAAACAGGGCCAGTTGTATGTTGATTGAACAAATGACATTTCCAGGGTTGTCCTAAGTACACTGTCAATATACTGTGTTTTACTTACCATTTGTCTTGTTCAGTTTTGCCTAGAAGTATCTGAAAAGAAACCTTACTTTAACAATTACCTACAGAGAAGGGGTGAGATATAGTTTAGTTGGTAAAGCATTTGCCTTGCATGCAACTGGTTATGAGTTCAGTCCTGGTACTACAAAAATAAAAATACTGACATGGTATTCTATACCATTACTATAAATATTTAATCAGCTTGAGGTACTTCTAATTTTTTTTCTGTTACAACACTTGTTGCAAAGACTATCTGAGACATTGCCTGCTGATTGTCAACATCTACTTTCTATCTCTAATGTAAGAGAAATTTTTAACTGGCCTCAAATACTTAGGTAATGACCACCTTTGCCAGGCTCCCTTGCAGCTATGTGGCTCCATGACTAAGGTTTTTGGCCAGAGAGTTCTTAAACAAAAGTATCCTTTGTAGTTCTTAAGAGCCTTCTTGTAAGGGGAGCTGTTAATCTATTTCCCCACTTTGCTGTGACAGAGATTATTTGGTGGCAGGAGATAAAATAATCAACTTGGTTCCAAGGCTGCAAACTGACTCATGTTTACAACAAAGTGACAAGATATAAGGACTGTATGTCCACAGCACTGCAGAGCTGTTGCACCAGACCTGCACTACATCTTCTTAAACATTTATACAAAAGAGACAAATGAATTTCCATTTTGTGAAGTCACACATATGAGTTGGGTCTTTGTTACAGTCTCTTTATTCACCTGCATGGATGTATGTATGTAATAAAGTAGAATTGCCGCATTGAACGACATGGTCATTTAAATTCTCGATTGATACCATCTAATTAACCTTTATGTACTCATTAGCATCCCTATCGTGTCAGTTACCATCATGTCTGCCACTGTGTCGTGGATGCATTTACATTTAATGAATATAACGCCCAAATCTGTTGAAGAGGTATAAAGATTCATGTTACCAAAGAAAAATGCTAGAATGTAAAAGCAAGAGTTTAGTTGCAAATGTCAGTATCTGTTATATTCTGTCTCCATGGAAACCAATTCCTGTGTGTCTATAAAGGGAATGGGAGAATGAGGAAGTGATGGAGGATACCACTCAAGCTTCATTGAACAGTTCATTGGGAGAATATACAAACCTGTGTCCAAATTATCACGCACACGGTTACATCACAGACATCCCTAACCACCCCTGTCTGTGCCCATCAACCTGACCATGGAACTATCCTGCAGGTACTGTGGGCCTACTATGTGCTCACCACTGAGAATGTTGCATTGGGAGGTTAGATTGTTTATGGATCAGATCAGATGTTAATGATTATATAAATAGTAACTGCCATATGTGAGGGAGACAGTATACACGGAGAGATGTGGAGGAGGTGTATTAGTTTCTTCTTTCTATTATAAGAAAATTATCCTAGTAGCTAGGGAGATGGCTCAGTAGGTAAGTGTGCCCACTGTGCAAGTCCTAGGACCTGCATCCCCCGCCACCCCCAGCATCCATGTAAGAAGACAAGTGTGGCAGTTCATATCTGCAATTCCAGTGCTGGGGGATGAGGCAGAAACAGGAGTATCGTTAGGGTTTACTAGCTGCCAGACTAGCTCTAGGTTTAGTGAGAGACCCTGTTTCAGGGTAATAAGGTAGACAGTGATAGCCCATGACACCCAGTCTTCTCCTCTGGCTTCCATATGCACACACAGAAGTATGTGTACCTTTACACATATGTGCAAATAAAATATCACACACAATTAGTAGCTCAGAAAGAACAGCCTTATTTCTTACAGTGTGTAGCCAGATTGCTTAGCCTCCTGAGGTTCTAAGGTACACCTGCTTCCTGGCCTTTGAGATTTCTGTAGGCTGCCTGTGTTCCTTGACTCATGGGCCCTTCTGTCTCCAGGGCCAGAGGTGTAGTAGTTTCAGTGTTTATGAGCTGTTTCCACTATCACCTATCTTAACTCACTCTGACCTGTGGGGACCCTGAGCATGCAGACAAGTCCATCTACCATTTAGAGAATCCAGAAGAACCTTCCTGTATCAAGATCCTTTATTTAGTCATATCTGCCAAGTCCCCTTTGCCATGTGTGGTGATGTGATGGAGCCCAGAGATGGGAAGTGCACAATGGAAGGGATGTCATTCTGCTAGCCACAGTACTGTTTTAACAGAGATGCTGCTCTGTGAATAATTCCCCTAGGAGTTGGCCTTTCCATTAGGTTTATAAGGTACAGGCAGGGGAGAGTAAGTAGGTAAGAACTTGGCTGAGCGAAGACTGGAAGGCAGCCATTGGTCTAGGCAGGGTGTGCAGGAGAATGAGTGACAAGTGAGGTTAGTGACAGCAGGGAAATCCACCAGGGGATTTCCAAAACAATTTTGTGTTTAAAAAGAATGCTTCTCCTGTAGTGGTTAGGGATTGCTAAGGAGAGTAGCAGAGGCAATGTAGTTGCTGGTGGTGACTTGGATGCTGAAGCCTTGTCTAGCTGCAGCCAAAAAAGAAGTGCATGGAGTAGAGAGGTTCAGAACAGTGATGGATGGGGATGATGCAGCAGGGATGTTGAATATGACCTGGAGGCTCCGGCCTGAGCCCTGCTGAAGGCAGGGCCATTTTACTGCACTGGAAAAGAGCAGAGGAGCAAGATGTCCTGTTTGAGTAGATGGATGTTGAGGGCCAGTGGATAGGCACGGCCCATATTAAGACAGCTTGGGGCTCAAAGGGAAGTCTGCAAGGTGCAGAGAGAGTTAGGAATGGTTGGCTTGAGGCTGCTGACTGGGGCTGCGCAGAAGCTTCTGCTGGGACCCTGGAGAGAGGCATGGGAAGGCCTCAGGCCACCTCTGGGGAAAGCCAGCTGTCTACAAGTACCCCTTCTGCGGAGCTTCATACACACACACACACGGGGGTGGGGGGGGGCATATATCTGTGTGTATAGGTTTGTTGATTTTTTCCCCCACCCAGAAAGCCCACAGCAAACCAAAGTAATGATTGTAAAGAAGTCTAACTTGATGAATCAATGAATTTTTGTTGGGTGAGGGTTGGTTACAGAAGCAAATGTGACTCAAAATCAGCTGCATCTGGGAAAGGGTGAGGACTCGTGGGAGCTGCAACCTTGCAGCTCTGTCTGCATGACTGGCAGGCAGCTCACCAAGTCCAAGAACCTCCTCTCTGCAGTTAGACTGGTTACAGTCTCCTCCTGCAGCCGCTGTTTTCCCCTTCTGTAGCCCTGGAGTTCATGGGGCCCTCATGAAATGCAAGCTTCACCTCCCCAGGCAGGTGAAGTTTGTTTACCCCTGAGTCTCATGAGCCTTTCTCCACATTCTTCCGGAAAGAACGTTTTAACTCGGAGGGCAATGTTGCATTATGGTATCCCAAGCCATGCCAATAGCTGTAACAGGATAGTGTGACCTGTTTCTCACTGTGACACAGCCTGCGTCTTTGTGGTGACATAAACTTATTGCCAGTTGTATGAAAGTACAGTACACACTATTGTGCCGGGCACAGAAGAATTGGTAACGGTAATGAACAGCTAAGTAGCTGCATTATGTATTTGCTTTACTGTGCTTTGGGCTATTTTAAAATGCACTCCATTTATAAAAAGTTTCCGTAACGTAAGAGAAACAGCCTTATAACAGCTCCTGCTTAGGTGTCTCTGTAATTATATTTGTTTATTTTTATGTGTACACACATGTACTTAAATGGGTTTACATGCTTTATGTGGGTGCAGGAGACCAGAAGAAGGCTTCAGGTCCCTGGAACTGGAGTTGTAGATGGTTGTGAACTGCTATGTGGGTGCTGGGAACTGAACCTGTGTCCTTTGCAAGAGCAATAGGTGCTCGTAACCACTGAGCCATTGCTGCAGCTTTTTAAATGTGCCTTTTTGATTTCACCTTTTCCTATTGCACTTGATTTGATCTTCTGTTTCCGTTGTCCTGCCCCAAGAAGCAACGAGTTGTTCCATATATAAATACATATATGCAATCTGCTTCTCCTATAGCCGAGGGAGGTGGCAAGTTACACCTTGCAGGCTTCTGTGTATACTCTCTGTGATGTCTGTTAATAATAAAGTGGCCTAAATAGCATAACCACGAGTGTCGTCAGAGTTAAGAGATGCATAACTAGCCCCTCCAATCCTGTCACTCAATTTCCACCATAGAGCTTTACCGTAACCTTCCATCCTTTTCCTTGCTTCACTGATGTGAGGAATCCTCCGATCCCTGTGTTTCAGCAGAAACAGTTCAAGAGAAGAGAGGAGGGAGTGTGCCAGGCATGGGGGATGCTGAAGGGTATTGCGCTTATGTGATGGACCTGAGGAGGAGAGATGCTTAGATTGTGGAAGCATTGCAGCCGTTTACTATAGAGAGGCACGTAGGCTTACAGGCTGTCAATTAAGGGGTCCTCAACTGTTGGTGTAATTTTTTTTTTCTGTTAAGCTAGGAAGGGGTAAGGGGGTTGCTAATGTTTCAGGGTTTCAAAAAAATGTTGAAAATGGTCTTTGTGGTATGAGGAGCAATTACGCTCTACAGTGTTGAAATACTCTGTCTCCCATTCCTTCCTTCTTCCCTCCCTCCCCCTCTCTCTCCCTCCTTTCCTGCCTCCGTTCCTCCCTCCCTTCCTCCTTCCTCCTTTTTCTTCTTTTTGGATTTATTCAAGTCAGGGTTTCTTTGTGTATTCTTGGCTGTCTAGGAACTCTGTATATTAGGCTGGCTGGCTTTGAACTCACAGAGATTCGCCTGTCTCTGCCTCCGCCTCCATAGTGCTGGGATTATAGGCATGTGCCACAATCGTCCGACTCAAATGCTGTCTGAATTTCTAAGGTCTCTAGAACTGGGTTAATTTTGATGAGTCTGGTTGATGGTGTTGTCTGACCTTTCTTGTCCTCAAGTTCTGAATGCTTGTCTGGGTGTATATTCAGAAAAAATATGGACTATTTGGTTCATAATGGGCTCTATCTTTGCTGGGTGGGAAATCCAATGGGTAGGATAGTAGAATGAAAGAGTAATTGAAGTCATGGCCTATGATAAATCAGTCATAGACCCTATGATAAATAAGAAAGCAGATGAGTGGCTCAGTTACCTCTCCATCACTGTCCCTGAGTTACCGAAGGACAGTTTAAAGGAAGGAGTTGCTTGTTTTGGATCATAGCTTCAGTGGCATCAGACCGTGGGCGTGGCTGAGAAGAACAGTTCACACTGTGGCTGTTCAGAAAATGGAGAAAAGGGAATGCAGGAAATGGCCAGGACAAGATGCTACCCCAAGGACATGCTACCCAATTTCTCCAGCCAGACCCCACCTCCTAAACTTCTAGACCTAAGTAGTGTTCCAGTCTACATAGTGCCCCCAGCTGGGGCCCAATGCTCCAGCACATTAGCTTGTGGGTGACTCCTTATATTTAAACCCACACAGTTTAGCACACCATAGGTATCTCCATGATGGGAGACTTCAAGAAGCAGTGTGGCAGGGCTGTGCTTGAGAAGAGAGTGTGTGGTTGAAGTCAAATGGAGTGGAGTAAAAGATAGTGAGAAAATGGGATGTGAAGTTGCTAGGAGAGCATCTCTGCCATGTAGCTTGGCCACACGGGTGCTGGAGCCCCCAGAAAGATGGCAGGAATTGAGGCATACAGGTGAGTCTTCTATGACTGGAAGCTGCTAAGGAGAGAGGAAAAGGACTTTGGCCGTGGACTTCAGAAAGACAAATGTTGGTAAGTGAAGTGGTACAGTCTGAGTCAGCTTCTCTTCCCGGCCCTTTCACAGTCATGTGTGCGGGGACAGAGAATGAGCAAGTTTGAACTCAGGGGCAGTGAGGAGGTATTGAGCCAGGTCTCACTGTAGACTACAGCCCCGGAATTGTTACCTGCCCTACGTGTGTGATGACCCTGCCATCTGTGTGAGTGGATACTGTGTGACCTCAGGGTCTCTTTGTTCTCAGGACAAATCTTCATCCCACTTCAGGCTCCCTTTCCCCAAATGGCAAAATTAGTGCTAAGACAGGCCAGACCATGCTTGAAGAATTAACTTCTCTTAATTTGTTAACTTCTCTCCATTGCCCTTTTTCTCTCATAAGGAAAGGGCTAATGAGATCTAGTTTCAACCACTGTATTTTTATCTTATATTTATCCTGATCTCCCTGTCATATATTCTAGTTTTGATTTGAAAAAAAAAGAATGTAGGTCTATTTAATACCCATTATTTACATTAATTTATGATTTATAAATAACTTTATTAAAAATGTTAGTCTGTACCACAAAACCCTGCCGTAGTTTGATCTGTTGTGTCAAAAGTTCAGCTGTGTGGTGAAGCCATGTTATTGTGGAAACAATGGTTCTCTCACAACATTGAAGAAAAGGGACTGAAACTGGCTCCTGTTTGAGTGTTGAGTCTTCTCTTAGATGGTGGGTAAAGGAGTCTAGAAGGTGACATAGCACAGAGAGAACTAGATGTCACATGGAGACGTAGAGTGAGGAATAAGAACCTGCCATACGGTATTCTATTTGCTTACATTTGAGTTATTTTCTACTTAACATGTACTTTGGGACAAGTGACCATTTTGACTAGCACCAACTTGGTGACTCACAACCATTTTTAACTCCAGCCATAAGGGATCTGACACTGTCTTCTGGTACCAGGTATACACAGAGTACACTATTCACATGCAGGCAAAGCATTCACAGACATAAAAATAAATAGAGCATTAGAAATAGTTTTTAAAGATTTATTCTGTATTTATGTGTGTGTCTCTGTGTGTGTGTGTGTGCAAGTATTTAGGGAACCAAGAAGAGGACATCAGCGCTCCCCTGGAGCTGGAGTTATAGGTGGTTGTGAGCCGTCCGACTTAGGTGTGGGAACCAAACTCAAGTCTTCTGCAAGAGCAGTACACACTCTTAATCAATGAATCACCCACACACCCCAAGCCCAGTAGCATTACTTTTTAAAAAAATAAAACACGGGTAACTTTCTGTTGTCTGTCTCCCAAATCCTTGAGTCTCTGTGGGCTATGAGCTTCCATGATAGCCTGAGAAGTAGAAGCTGCAGATGGTGGGGAGCAGCACCAGCAAGGGGACTCTGATCCCGCCTGGAGAGGCTCTGTGCTACATTTGCATAAGATTGAACCTGACGCCTCAGTTCAGCCTTTGGACTTTATTAGACTTTAGCTTACAGGCTATGGCCCACCTACTCCAACAATGGCTGTCTACCAATGGAAGGTATCAAGAATCCAGTAGTTGTTCAGTCCATGAGGCTGGTTATCTCAGCTGCCGGAAGTGGGCTCTGATGCCTGTGAAGGAATGGACTTGCCAAGGAATGTGGGAGCAAGCAGGCAAGAGAGGGAGCTTCCTTCTTCCATGCCCTTTAGATAGGCTGTCAGCAGAAGGTGTGGCTCAGATTAAAGGTGATCTTAAAAATATCTAGAGTACAGGGCCCAGAGGGGCTTGCTGAGACTGAAGCATCAACCAAAGGCAATACATGAACAGGACCTAAACCCGCTACAAAGATATAGCAGATGGACAGCTTAGGCTTCATGTGGATCCTCTAGTGAGGGAAGTGGGGACGGCAATGGACACAGACTCACTTGCCAGCTTTTTGATCACTTTCCCCTGGCAGGACTGCCTTACCAGGCCACAGGGGAAGAAGGCATGCTCAATCATAATGCAACTTAATGAGCTTGGGTGGATGGGAAAGGGAACTCCCTTTTTCTGAGGAAGAGGCAAGGGGGGAAGGGAGGGAGAGGGAAGGTGGGACTGGGATGGGAGGAGGGATGGGGCTACAACCAGGATGTAGAGTGAATAAGAAATTAATTAATTAATTTTTAAAAGATCTGGATTAAAGAGGGGTCTTCCCATCCCAGAAGATCCAGATTAAAACTGGGTTTTCCCACTGCAAATGATTAAATGAAGAAAAAAACCTCACAGGTGGACCCAGCCTCTTGGTTTTAAGTTAATTCTAGATGCAGACAACTGAGAATAGTCGTCGCTGGTAGTTCTTAGTTCTTATGAGCATCACGAGGCTCGGTCCCTGACACATAGGCACAGGGGCTGTTCCTCCTACCATGCTGCAGTATCACCAGGCTTAGCACTTTGGTGCATCTGACAGCTGTCGGGTTCCACGCTGGATCTGTTCATTATCTTCGACATTCTCTGGACATGGAGCCTTCCCTGAGTGCTCCACGTAAAAGTACATTTGTGAGCCTAACCTTTACCCCTGAGCCTTCCCCGCTTTCCTCAGCCCATCTCCCAGCTTACTTTTCTTCATTGTGCTCATCACCTCCTAGTGTATGTCTAATAGACTCGCTTCGTGGCTCAGGCTCTCTTCATGTGTGACAATGGGAACTCCATGGGCGTAGACATGTATGTCTGTTTCGCCACCATTCTCATTAATCCTGGACCTAGAGACCAGTGCTTGGCTCAGAGAGTGAGCAGTAAATCCTTAGCAGAATGAAGACATTGCTTTTGAACGTGGGCCCGTCTTCCAGGTGCTGTTTCTGAAAGCTGCTTGCAGCTGTGTGAAATGTTTTATTCAGAAGACCATCTTCTCATTTCCGTATCTGTCTCAAGTATCCTTTCCGAATGGGAGGTGCCTGCAACCACACAGTGCAGGAGGTCCCTGAAACCACCCCAGGTGGTTGGGTGAGAAGTACAGTGCTGGCATTGCTAGCCAGTCTCCTGGTTCACATCCCGCGTGTGCTGTTGACAAGGGGTACTTGTCACCTCACTTCCCCATCTGCTTTCATGCCACAGAACTTTCGTTATGTTCTCTTGTAGGGCACCAATGCCTCTGCTCTGGAAAAAGACATTGGTCCAGAGCAGTTTCCTATCAATGAACACTACTTCGGATTGGTCAATGTAAGTATTTTATTGTTTCCAACATTTTAGGGTATTTGATGTAACTCTGCTGACTTTTGGTTTTGTTCTGGGAGACAAGATCTAGCTATGTAGTTCTGTTGGTCCTGAACTCATTATGTAGACCTGGCTGGCCTTGTTTTTTTTTCAGTGATCCTTCTGCCTCTGCCAGAGCACTGGGATCACAGGTGTGTGGAACCATACCCAACTCTCCACAGCCAAGTCACTTACTCATTTTTAAATAACTGTCTGTATAGCAAGGCAAAAGGTGGAGAAGGACATTTTAATCCACTTTTTAAAATGTACTAATAGCTGTCCCCAGCAAAGGACTTAATTACTACATTATTGATGGAATTCACATTCCCTTCCCTGCATGCCTTGAGGGATTCCCTTTGTATCTGTCACTTTCATAGTGACTTCATTAGCTTTTGTAGCCAAACCTGCTTTGATTTGTCCTCCCTTTCTTACAGCATGAACTGTTCGGTGTTTGTTTTGTTATAGGTTATCTGTTCTTGCCTAATAAAATAGCTTATATTGTTAGGGTCCAGAATATGCTGAAAGAGTGATTCCAGACCCTAACATGCACGCAACAAAGGACATTATTCTACAGAAGTCCAGCATTCAAGGATCACCACCTAGGTAGAATGGCGACCTTCAGATGAACACACAAGCTCTATTTAAGGTCAACTAGGGAATTTCCATGACAGGTCATCTCTATTTTGATTGGTACAGGTCAAAAGCATGAGTGTACTGCTGATTAGCTAGGGCTGGTTAGGGCTTGATTAGAGGCTGGAGGCTCTCTAAACTGGTTCAAACCTGCCCAAACTGATGGGTGCCTATGGAAGCTCCATGACTTCAATCGGGGCTTGGCCTCTGTTGTGAAGGCTACATGACTCTGATCAGGGCTTAGGGGCTTCTCAGACCAGTAGCTAAGCAACCTTATCTCTCCAGGCCAAATGTCCTGGCCCAGCCCATTTCTTTCTTTCTTTCTTTCTTTCGTAACTTACAACTGAAGTGTCTTTTTCTGAGATGTGGAAAACTCAGGCCTGTTCTATGTCAACAAAAAAATGAAGCCTGCCGCAAAGTCAGTCAGTGTTATTTAGCCAGGTCCTCTCAATATTAGAGATCTATAATAGTCTAAGTAGACTCTCCAGTTGAGGTAGGGGTGGAATGTGAATCAAGAACTAAGAGTCATTTATCCCAGAATCACTGGCCCCATTGTTCTGTGAGAAAACATTTTCTAGGGAAATGCAACACACACATCTACTCACACCAGATAAGGAGCTTATGATAGACCAAATTACAGATACCACCAAAGTCCAATTTGGTGAACCAATGAGTTTTATTGGGGTTACATGACTATAGATACATAGATTACTTACAGCAGCAAAAATGACTCAAAGTCAGCTGTATCACCAAGGCCCACCCCAACATGGGTGACAGCTCACAAACGCTTGGAAACCTGGAGCACACCGCATAGCCTGCAGGCAGCTCAACAGGTTGGAGAGTGTCCTTTCCAGGTGACTCTGGTCTAAACCTTCTCCAAGCAGCTTGTCTGGTTCCTGCTTCTTCCAGGCACTTATCTAGTCTCAGAGTCTTCTTAGCAACTTTTGTTCCTCTGAGAGTCTTTGAAGTTTAGCTCTGCTTACTCTGGTAAGGGAGGGGCCTAGTGAAGCTGGTCAGTTTCAGGGACTTCCTGAATATTTTGAGTTACTTACTTTCCTAAACTCCTATGTAAGGAGTTTCCCTGCAGTATGGAGGATTTCAGTCTTGGAGGAAACTATTACACAACGCTGGTTTTCTTTGTGCTAGGCAAGAACCTCCTAGTATCTGGCTTTTCTTAATGCCCTGCTTCCTTGGTAAGGTGGTAACTGCCACATGGTAAGATAGTATTGCCCACTACCCTTGTGGGCTTTCTACTTCACTGTATCCTCTTTATAGAATACATGTTTTTAGGTGATGAGCATATTAACTTACAGACAGATTTCTGGAGTGGCTGCTCTGCAACTCTGCCAGTATCCATTTGTGAATTGTGCTTGGAGAAGTTGGGCACATTCTTTGCAAGCAAATGCTACATTGGGTGTAAAGGAAAGAGCTAAGTTTGAACTACCCTGCACTGCTTAACTGTTGGTGTGATCTCTGGCAAGGAACTTGGCCTTTCTGGTCCTCAGTTTCTACATTTACTCTTGAACCACAGCGAAAGAGGAATGAGAGCCCCCATGTTAGGCCCAGATGAGAGGCTGGGGCATGGTCTAGA
This sequence comes from Pachyuromys duprasi, assembly GCA_028658305.1. Classification (NCBI taxonomy): domain Eukaryota; kingdom Metazoa; phylum Chordata; class Mammalia; order Rodentia; family Muridae; genus Pachyuromys; species Pachyuromys duprasi. Next base: position 34,153,385 of record CM053743.1, read on the forward strand.
CACTTGGAAGCTATTCCTTTTATTTCTCCAGAGTTGATTACTAGATCAGGCCATTTGTGACTGAAGGGTATCTGGATAAAAGATGCTGAGAAGCAGGGAGAAGACTGGGCAGAGAAAGGCAATGCAAGGCTCTGGGAATATAGGGTTTTGTATTGGTAAAAGCCAGTCTTCGCATTTTAATACAGTTTATTATAGCCACTGTGCATGGCCCTCCACTTAACTTTCAGAAGAGAGTTATTCAATTCATGGGAATTCTTTCCCGACTAAGGAAAACACAAATTCAGACAAGGGAGAATTAAGCCTGCTGCCTACACAGTATAAGAATTTTGAGAGCTGTATTTATTAATAGCTTCATTTATGATTCCTTGACTGGTAATTTATGAAGGTGCCAGCCTCTATGTGAAAGAGTTTGTCACCTGTTACACGATTGTGTCAAGGAGCATCAGAACACATAGGAATGCAAGGTGTCCGAGCCATGAGGCCATTCAGAGAAGACAGCCATGCTTCATTTGACCTTCTACAACACTTTGTAATCTGGGCTCTCAATCTTATTTCTTTGGAATTTTTTTCCTGTTCATTTACTGAGTGGGAATAGCTTTAAAATGCAGGTCTCAGCTGGGTTCTCCCACAGAGCTGGGCTTCCAGTCACTTAGAAACCAGTGGGATAATGACTTTCCCTCCACAGTCAAAATCTCAGTGTCTATGACCTAGAGAGGGATAAAGTGTTGCTGTGTGGGCCCTAATCTGATTATAGGGGGGCTGGGGACATGTGTGATACCATATTGGGACAATTGCCACCTTGGAACAAACATGAGGCAGGTAATTTAGAAGGTAAGCGATGGATAGAAGGGAAGGTGGCCTATGGAGACACTTCTCACTCTGTTGCGTTGGAGTAACTGAAACTTCATGCTGTGGGGCAGCGACAGAAAGGCTTTGGTAGAGCAAGCAGTTCTTAACTCCTTAAACGATACCCCCACTCCATTGTATTATATGTGTATGTGTGTATATGTATACTGACACATGTGGCTATATATGTATGTATACATGCACACATACATACATATATCTCCCCTTGAGCTATATCCCTAGTTCCCTCAGTTTCTTTTTGATTTGGGTTTTTACTTTTAGTCACGGGAGGTGTTTTTGTGAGTCAGGCTCTCCCTCTATAGTTCAAGCTGCCTCTATGAATTCAAGCTGCCGTTGAACTCATTGTGTGGTAGCAGCTGGCTTCCAACTTGTAGTGGTCCTCTTGCCTCAGCCTCCCAAGAGCTGGGATCACAAATGTGCATCACCGTGCGTGCAATCATAGGGGCTTTTAAAATATCGCATTGTGCCTTTTCGTTAGCCAGCTGCTTTTCTGAGTCCCCATGCTATGTAAGTGTTTTTTTTCTTGTCTCTTTTTCTGAGCATGAGATCTTACTACATTCCCAGTCAGAGTGTTTAGTGTAAGTTTATAGACTTTGATGGATCAGGAAAGCACTAGAATTAGTAGGCTTCCCTTATGTGTGGGGGATATATTCCAGGACCCCCAAGGGATGCATAAAACTAGATAGTATCAACTTTATATAGACTATGCTTTTTCTGTATGTATACACTGGTGATAAAGTTTAATTTATATGTGAGGCACAAGAGGTTAAATGATGTTCTAATAAAATAGAACAATTACAGTAAATTGTCAATATGAGTTTGTTTGTTAATACTATGTTGGGGCCATTGTTAAGTAATACAAAGGTTACTTGTGATACCCAAGATTTCTACTAAGTGACTAGTGGGTGGCTATCATATACTTTGTTGGTCCACTGGCCTAAAAGATGATTCACATCCCAGGCAGGATGATGTAGGATGGTGTGAGATTCCATCATACGACTCAGAATGGCACACAATAGAAAATTATCAATAATATTTCTGTAATTTTCCATTTAATGCTCACAGACTGTGGTTGATTCTTCATAACTGAAAGCATGGCAAGCAAAACTGCAGCTAAGCGGGGATGGGGAAGATGACCTTGTACCCCAGTGGTTCTCAACCTGTGGGCTGTGACCCCTCTGGGGGTCAAACTACCCTTTTACGGGGATCTCCTAAGACCATCAGAAAATACAGATGTACGTATTATGATTCATGAGAGTAGCAAGATTATAGTTAGGAAGTACCAATGAAATGGGGGTCACCGTAACATGAGGAAGTGTATTAAAGGGTTGCAGCATTAAGAAGGTTGAGGACCACTGGTGTGTCCTTATGTTCCTGCCCTTGTTGATCTGCTCCGCTGTTATCTAATTTGGCATGTTGGGCTCTGATATGGGAATGGAGGGGTTGGCAGGTTCTTGGATCCTGGCATCCCCCTCTCCTCCCCTGTTCAGAGGTGGCATATCCCAGACAATGATTCCAACACCCCTCTTATGCTTTGGCAGTTTGGAAACACATGCTACTGTAACTCCGTGCTTCAGGCATTGTACTTCTGCCGGCCATTCCGGGAGAATGTTTTGGCATACAAGGCCCAGCAAAAGAAGAAGGAAAACCTGCTGACGTGCCTGGCAGACCTTTTCCACAGCATTGCCACGCAGAAGAAGAAGGTTGGCGTCATCCCACCAAAGAAGTTCATTTCAAGGCTGAGGAAAGAGAATGGTGAGTGCCGTGGCCGTAGTGGGCCCAGGCTCTGACACGGGAAAAGCAGTGGTTCTGGGCAGCCTGAAGATGGAAAGCTTGCTTAACTACAGTGGTGCTTAAGAAAAGACATTTCAGGGAGCTAGGAGTGGCGCTTTGAAAGTGGACTGGTCCCTTTCAGAGTTCAGTTCCCAGGACCCATGTTGAGGGGCTCACAGCCACTCTAACTCCTCTTCCAGAGGGTCTGTTACCCTACACATTACATGCACTTACATAGACACACACATACATAAATAACAGTGAAAAATAAATCTGAGAGAGAGAACAGGTATGATAGATAGTGCATAACTTTAATCCTAACACTCAGGAGACAGAGAAAGATCACTGTGAGTTCCAGCCCAACTAGAGTTCCCTGGTTAAACCTTGTTGAAAAAAATGAAATATAATTAATTAAATTAGGAAAGGGAGAGAAGAAAGAAAAGAAACAAACAAACAAACCAGGGTTTCTCTTTATAGCTCTGGCTGTCCTTGAACTCTCTCTGTAGCCTAGGCTGGCCTCTACCCCACAGAGATCTGCCTGCCTCTGCCTCCTGAGTGCTGGGACTAAAGGAGTGCACCCCCACCACCCAGCAGAAGACATTTCTTCTTTTCCCATTAGACATGAAACAAAAAACAATATAAATTTAAAAACTGATAATTGGGTATCCCATTTAGAATGATTTCTTTCTCTCCTTCCTTCCTTTTCTTTTTTTAACATGTTGCATTCTGAGAAAGGATCATTGTAAAAGAAAAAAAAAAATTGTCCAAGGCAGCCTTTTGAGTACTGTATTCCTAGAATTAAACATGTTGATGCAATCACTGATTGGCAGAGTACTCCTTATGAACTGAGAACAAAGCAAGCACACACTACCTCCTCGGAGGCTCTGCTGTATTAAGAGGGACACGAGTACTGTAGTGTGGGTGTGTCCCATCTCCCATAAGCTCGTGCGTGTTTGGTCTCTGGTTGCTAATTCTTAGCTGGTGGTGCTGTTTGGGGAGGCCATGGAAGCTTGAGGAGCTGGGACTTAGCTATAAAGTCGGTTACAGGGGTGGGCTCCTAGTCCCTCTCACATTCTGTGTCTCCTGTACACCATGAGGTGGATGGCCTCTGCCACACTCCATTGGTGAGGTGTGTCTTTCCAGTGTCTGGGGCTGAGCAATCAAGGGCCAAACCCTCTGGAGCTGTGAGTCCAAACAAATCCTCCCTCCTCTGAGATTATTTGGCCAGGTGTTTTGCCATGGTCCTGACTCCAGAGATGATAATATCAGTGACAAGATTTCCAATCGGTAGCGTTTGTTTTTTGAAGGGAAATGGTGATAGAAATATGTTGCCTATTCCAGAAGTTTTAGCCTGTTAATTTTTCAGATTATGGGAATATCTAATGTGGTAACTTGTATCTACCCTGGATGCCACTTGCTCCAATAAATGTTCGGTTAACCTGGTGTTTGTTTTACAACGACTTGTTTAATTTGATGGCTGTCTCTAGAAGTTGTAATATTTTATGCATGCTAGAACAGACGTGACTGGAATGGAGAAGGAAGCCAACCATCCCAGTGCAGTTGTGCGATCATGAGTAACAGGGGCCTTCCAGCTGCTTCCTTGCCCAGCAGAGTGCTTGTGTTTGTTTTAGGAGCACTAGGAGAAACATATCTGTTCTCAAATGCCCCACATGTCTCTTATATCTTGCAGATAAGATTCTTCCAGGCTGCTCTTAGGTTTGATATGACTCTCAGGAAGAGAATCCAGTTGCTAGGGCAAGATGACTCAAGGACTCATTCGGCACTGGGGGTCATATCAGATCAAAAATTAGTTTCAGCCAGGTGTGTGGCAAGCAAAAGGACTAGAGTTCACATCTCCAGCACTCCCATAAAAAGCTGGGCCAGCGTGGTAGCCTATCTGTAGTCCCAGTGGGCAGAAGAAGCTGGCTGTCTAGACCAGCCAAATATGTGAGTGCCAGAGCTAGCAAGAGACCTTTTCTTAATAGATAAAGTGGAAAGTGATTGAGGAAGATGCCAGTGTCGGCCTTGGCCCTCTTCATACACTCACACACACACACACAAATTTGCGCCTGTTCACAGATGTGTGTCCCTCTCCCTCAACATGCACACTTGCATGCATACATGCAAAGCCAATAGATATTTAAACAAGGTTCTTGTCTAGTAACTTTTGGTTCTTTTCTAGAATGAATTGAACTTTGATTCATTATTATTTGCATGTTTTTGGTGGGTGGTAGGAAATAGAAAGGAACGATTCTTTGGAAAGTTACTCATTGTAATTGCATAGTAGAGATGAAATGTATTTACATGTCACTCCTGTCCACTGTTCACTCTTCAAGATGCAGCGTGTGAAATGATGGTCTTCTCCTTTCCAGATCTCTTTGATAACTACATGCAGCAGGATGCTCATGAATTTTTAAATTATTTGCTAAACACTATTGCGGACATCCTGCAGGAAGAGAAGAAACAGGAAAAACAAAATGGGAAATTAAAAAATGGCAACATGAACGAGCCGGCAGAGAATAATAAGCCAGAACTCACCTGGGTCCACGAGATTTTTCAGGGAACACTCACCAATGAAACCCGATGCTTGAACTGTGAAACGGTGAGTGCCGGGAGGATGTTAGTCTTCCTGGTGTGTGTGGTGAGGTATCACATACTTACTGTTGCCTTCAGTACGTGTGGAGCATCCTCTTTATTGTGCCGCTGAGACTCTTGGGAGTGTGGGTTCATCATGCTGTCTCACCTGAAAGCAAAAGAGATGTCAACTAGCAGGAGTAGAAGGCTGAAGGCAAGTGTCCTGAATGTTGGCTTATTTTACTTCCTGGACAGATTTTAGGGCTAAACACTGACGTATTGAACTAGACCATGACCCTGCTAAATAAGGTTCTCGTCATGAAGAGGTCAGCTGTGATGTAGGGACCATTGTTCTGACTTCTGCGAGTCCACTGCGGTATATCCTACTTAGATGTAAAGGAGGATTGACTCCTACTTGGACCCCGTCACCTGGGTAGGTGAGAGGTCAGCCACAGTGTTATTTTGGGAGTTGGGTTCCTGTGTGTGCTTGGTTCCATCTGGCACATGGAAAGCCCATAAAGTTATTGGATTTAAGGCTATCTTCTTTAGGGAGTGACATATTTGGTTGTCATATTTAACTTAAACTTTGAGAGTGGCTTCACATTTTGCTAGGGAAGAGCCCAGCTGCCTGAGTTTCCACGCTGGCCCTGACTCTCAAAAGACTTTTCCAACCTGGCTATGAGATTGTAGTTTTCTTCTCTGTCTTCCTTGTCCTCATCCGTAAAACAGGGATGATGTGCACATATGATCCCATGCATCATCAGCCCATGGGTGTCCAGGAAGAGTGGGTTTGGTGGTGTCTGTTAATTGCAGAGTCGTACTTGACACACAGAAAAGTATGTACTGAATGCCATCTGTCATTTACTCTAACTGCTAAACCCACAGAAAGTCTATGGCTCTTTAAAGCTCTCAAGGTTTCTTGATTCAGACATATCTGTCTGAATATGCTTTTTTTTTTTTTTTCTGGGGAGAAGAGATAAGTAGCTTTCAAGAGAGTGTGCTAAGGGTCCCCTTGTCATGGTCGGCCTGGCTGCTGTTAATGTGCCATCTGTTATGGGTGATTTAAACCAGGCCTTCTGAACTTTTTTCTACTTGTGACCTCTTTTTAGCCCAAGAAATGTTTAGATGACTGGTTTATGAAGTAGGCATAGAAACCAAACACTTATAATAACCATAAATTTATTTTACAATAGTTCTTTGAGGGGGGGTTCACATAATTTTACCATTTATTATAAGTTAAACCATATTTGCATTTTAATGTGATGGATGCACTTCTTTATTTTCACACCAATAATTCAATCATGGCTGGCTCCTTGATGCTGTAGGATGCAGAACACCGTCAGTGTTTTTCAGGGGTGATCAATATTTTGATTTTATAATCATCAGTGCTGAAAACTCTGCTTCACATAAACACATAGGAAAAGTGGCGGAGGTATGGTTAGGGCTGTTTCATTCTATCCTAATCCCAAGACAGAACTAACTTAGTAATTTTTGTATTTGTGCTTTTAAAAGATATACTTGTTTATATTTCTGTGTATGCCTCTGTGAGCTTATGTGCACCACATTCATGCAGATGCCCTTGGAGGACAGAAGGGGCTGGTGATCCTCAGGAACTGTAAGTATAGGTGGTTGTTGGAACCCAAAGCCAGGTCCTGTAATAGAGCAGTATGTGTTCAGAACACACGACACCTAGCCCCCATTTAAAAGAAGTTCAAGTAAGCAACTCCAACAGCAGTTTTTAAGATCAAGCAGTCTAATACAATCCAAGCATATACTGACTTAATACTGCTGAGGAATGATTGCAGGGACATTGGAAAAGCCCTTGTTTGCTATACTTCAATCGTTGTTTTGATAAGAGCAGAAAACTTTATATAACACAGATACTGCAGTTCATAAAGTACGGCGATCTCAGATCCGAGCCCACGTGTTTTGGGCAGAATCCGTTGGCAGTGGTAATGCTGTGCACAGTGCTGAGTGAGTATGTTGTGTGTTCAGAACCAAGACTTCAGTGAAGTCTCTGGGCAACACAGGTGAGGGGTAGAAACACCTCAGGTTCATTGAGTGTTTGCTTTTGATTAATTTGGGCCATTATGTGTTCGAAAACCTTTCATTGCTAAGTTTTCTGCAGCTTCCACATTTAGTTATGTGAGCCTATGTTGGGTCACAATCCCCAAAGAGTAGAGGTTTACACCTCACAGCTGGGGAGGCTGGAGGGCTGAGGTCAGGGAGCTTTGGGTTCTGAGGAGGGCGCTCTCCTGGTGGAGAGAGAGAAAGCAAGGTCTGCACACACATGACCTAAAGGCTCCATTTCCACATACCTTAGCTTTCCCAAGTAGCACGGCAGTGCCAGTTTTGAGAGGTCCCCGCCGCCCTTTGCAAGTGGTGGTCCTTAAACAGCTGAGAAGAGGAGACGTCAGCATCAAGGAGAGGCAGGAGGCTTTGTGTCTTTGGCAGTCCTTTTAATGTCCTTTTCAACACTGTTTGAATCAAGATTCTGATTTGTTCCCCACAGAAATGGTTAGAAAACACAGATAAGCCAAAAGAAGACTAAAAATTACAAGTATTCTTCCCATCTGGAGATGATAAATTTATGACATTTTTTTCTAAAAAAAATTGTGATTATGTAAGTTTAGAGATCAGCGCTTGAAAAATTTACAGTTGTACCCGCCAAAGCACTTTTGGCACAAACTTACTTATCTGGATCTCTACCTTCCTTCTTTCCCTTCCCATTTTCTGTCTCTTTATACTTTCTTTTTCAGTAAAGTTCAAGTGAATGCAAAAATAAAAACTAGCATAATGCATTGTGTATGTGTGTCAGATCTAGGACTGGTGACTGCTGACTCTTGGCTTCATCTTCATTTTTCTCTCCTTCCAAATCTCTCTCCCCTCAACTTGATTGATTTTTAAGTAATCCAGATATCACTTCACTTGTAATGTATTTGTTATCTGTATATATCATTAAAAGGTAGGTCTTTTTGAAAGCACAATACCATTTTCACACCTAAAAATAATTTCACCATTATTCACTCAGTGTTGAAGTCTGTTTGATTGTATCCTGTTCTTACAGAAGTTGTTGATTATATTTTTTAATTTTCCATTGAGTGTGTGTGTGTGTGTTGTGTTGTAGGGGTGAGGGCAATGCATGTGGAGGCAAGAACTTGGTGTCGGAGTCATCTTTCATCACTCTTCCACCTTACATAGTGAGAAAGGGTCTCTTAGTGAAGCCCAGACTTCATTGCTACGGCCAGCTTGCTTTGGGGATCCCCTTCCTCTTGTTTTCAAGGTAGGCATTGTAAATGGGTTCCCGTGCCCACTCAGCACTTACGTGGGTTCTGGGGATCCAAACTCCGAGTCCTCCTGCTTACACAGCAGATGAACCGCTGAGCCATCTCCCCAGTCCAAGGGTTGGTTAATTAATGATCCTATAGCAGTGTGTGTGTTAATCTGTAATTTATCCCGCCCTCCTCTTCCCCTCTTGTGATGAATTTGTTGAAGAAATCAGGTTGTTTGTCCTATAGTATTTTCTACATTTTTGAAAATCTCTTTTTGGTGTTATTTACCTAATTAAAAATTTTTTTTAAATTACATTTGTGTGTGTTTGTGTGTGTGGGTCTGTGTGTGGGTCTGTGTGTATGTGGGTCTGTGTTTGTCCGTGTGTATGTCTGTGTGTGTGTGTCTGTGTGTGTGTCTGTGTGTGTCTGTGTGTGTGTCTGTGTGTGTGTCTGTGTGTGTGTCTGTGTCTGTGTGTGTCTATGTCTGTGTGTGTGTCTGTGTGTGTGTGTGTCTGTGTGTGTGTGTGTCTCTGTGTCTGTGTGTGTGTCTGTGTGTGTGTGTCTCTGTGTCTGTGTGTGTGTCTGTGTGTGTCTATGTGTGTGTGTCTGTGTGTGTCTGTGTGTGTGTCTGTGTGTGTCTATGTCTGTGTGTGTATCTGTGTCTGTGTGTGTGGGTCTTGTGTGTGTGTGTCTGTGTGTGTCTCTGTGTCTGTGTGTGTCTGTGTGTGTGTCTGTGTCTGTGTGTGTCTGTGTGTGTCTGTGTGTGTGTCTGTGTGTATGTGTGGTGTGCAGATGCCAAGGCAGTGGGAGGACAGAGGACAACTTTCAAGTGTCAGCATTGTGCTTCTTCCACGGGGGTTCTGGGAGTTGGATGCAGCTCATCCAGTTCGGTAGCAAGAGCCTCTGCCACTCCCTGTCATTGTCTCCTCACCAGCCATCTCGCCAGGCCGCCATTTACCTAACTTCTGCAATAAAATGCCAGCAATTGCCTAGTAGGCCTGCTTCTGAGAAGTCCCCTGAAGACTTGTGCACCAAAAGACGACATACAAAGGAAGGCTTGAAGCTGCATTTTATTTTATCTATTTTTCCCCACACAATGGAAAATGGAAAAAAATATTTTGGTCATCTTTGCCCACTCCCACACTTCTCCAAGATCACTCCCGCCTCCCTTCCCACTCGACCCAGGATCTTTTATCCTCCTAAAACAAAACAAAACAGACACTGAAAATCAGAACAATCGAAAAGGAAAACAACCAACCAACCAACCAAGAAGAAACAAAAAGCCCACAACCCCCTCACCCCGTGTGCATTTATTGTGTGTTGGCCAGCCATTCCTGGGCATTGGGCTGCTGTGGAGTGTGGCTGATAGGCCCAGTGACTCTCCATTTGGAAAAGGCTGATTTTGGAGCATCGTTTTAAAAGCAAAAACTTGCTCGTGTAACCAACACATAGTTAGAAATAGAACATTGTCAGCATCCCGAAGCCCTGAGTGCTTCTTTACAATTTCATTTTTCTTCTACTCTCACCCTCTCCCTTTGAGCTCATTATTATATTCGGTTTTAGATAGCCTCATACTTATTGGACATTTTAAAACAATATTTGTCTTTATTAGTTTTTAGTTAGGCGTAGGTGTGTAAGCGTGCATGTGGGTGCAGGTGTGTGTGGAGGCCTGAGGCATTTGGTCCCTTGAAGCTGGTATTACAGCCTGACGTGGGTGCTGAGAACTGAACTTGGGACCTTAACTGCTAAGCTGTCTCTTCAGCCCCCTGCTTTGAAGTTTTATATGAAAAATTTCTGCATGCTTATCCCTAGTCATGTACTTAATTCTGGGCCTTTCTGCTTATGGATGTGTGTATGTATACAGTCTTCTAATCTTGTTTTTTTGTTTGTGTACAGTGTGGTTCATTGTGTTTTATTATTGTGTAATATTTTATTTCAAGAATGTGCCACAGCTTGTTTTTCCATTCTTGGATGATATATGTCCGGTTTTTAGCTTTCTCTGAGACAGCATTGCTGAAAACCTTCTCACACACATCTGGTGTGTGTGTTGGGGGGGGGCGGTAACTTCTTTCTAGGGTAGCCCTCAGGCATGGAATTGTTGGCCGTAGAACACTCACATCTTCAGATGGATGAGGTGAAGCTGATTGGTTCTGCCGTGGTGAAAATTAGCTTAGTAGAGTTATTTCTGTTGAACCCTGCTGTCTGGTTTTGTAGGCACCAAGCTTTCTCTTTGTCTTTTGAGATGTAATATTTTATTTAACATTTCTGCCACTAATTTTTAGGTGAAATTGACTTGAGCTTTTCTTTTCTCATAGTGTATCTGTCTGTTTTGGGAATCAACATATTTCTAAAGCCACTTTTCTGTGGAAGAGTTTGCAGAGTCTGCATTCATTCTGATGTCTCTATTCTTTGCATGTCTGCTGGGACTTAGTATTTCTCTCGGCATCTTTAACTTTTTTTTTTCTTAGCGCCCTTAAAACTCATGGTTTAGTTTGGCTTGTTGCTGTTTACACAAATGACCATGTAGCCTTTTGTGTCTTGGCTCCTTTGGTTAGCATCCATGGTAAGATTTCCCGAACCGTTACATGATGCTTAGTTCACCTCACTGCCATGTGGTGGTTTAGTACAGTAGTGTCATGGTTTATTAACCTACTTTATGGTTGATGGCTATTCGGTCATTTTTACTTTGGGGCAACTGTGAACAATGCTGCATGTGGATATTATAGTACATAAAACCTAGCGACAGAATCCACATTTCTCTAGGAAAGTATATTTTCTAATGGAAGTAGATTTATGAGGTAACAAACAGGTCAGGATATGTTCATCATTAACGTCATTAGAATGTCTCCATTCCCCAAGATGGTAATGCCAGTTTACACCCTGTGTGAGCATTCTACTTCTTTTCCTTCTTTCCTTTCTTCCTTCCTTTCTTCCTTCCTTCCTTCCTTCCTTCCTTCCTTCCTTCCTTCCTTCCTTCCTTCCTTCCTTCCTTCCTTCCTTCCTTCCTTCCTTTTTTTGCATAGTGCATATATGTATGTACACATGTGTGTGCTGGCAGGCATGCGTGGGGGATGTCAGGTGTCGCCCTCTTGCTTTCTGCCTTAGTCCTGTGAGAAAGAGTCACTTACTAAGCAAGGAGCTTGTTTTTCTCCAAGGCCAGTGTCTAGCAAGTTGCAGTGATCACTTCATATTGGGGTTTTGGGCACATATGGCCATGCCTGCTTTTTCTGTGGGTGTTAGCGTGTTCTGCACAGAGGTCTTCACGCTTGCAAACAAGTGCTGTTAGCCACTGCGCTGTCTCCTCGGCAGATGTGTGAGCAGTCTCAGCGCTTCATCCCCTCCTCTGACACCACCTCTGCTGTCTGGTTTCTCTGTAAGTATCCTCAGATTCAGTGTACGTCTTTCCCACACACACTGCTGTGTCAACATATGAAGACTGGGGATTTGGTGCCTCCTTTGTTTCTCCAATTTCCACCATAAAACCAGATCTGAAGGACAAGATGAATAATCGGTTATATAATTATAATCGCTCCCAGAGCTGGACAGGTTCCAGGAATCATCGAATCCTTGTTTTACCCGTACTCAGGTGAATCCTATGATGTCCCAGCCAGTTGGTCACCATTGTCCAGTGGACCCTGGCCAGAGGCAGGGAACCTAATCTCCCCAAGGATGCATTCCATTTTTAGCCAGCCCTAATTGTTAGAAAGCCCTGGACTTTCTAAGAAAGGGCGTGGCCTCTGGGCTTTTCCTGCTGTCAGATATGCAGGGCTGGGTTTCACAGAGGAGCTAATACAATGTCAGAATCTGACTTTCCTCTGGGAACCCCCTTCAGGGACTCTTCTGGGGCAGGCCACGCCCTCACTTCAGCTGGAATTGCCGAAGCCTCTGTTTGTGAAATGTCACAGTGGATTAAGCCACCCTGGATCCTGGGTAACAGATTAGCCCGTGGGGCACCTTGCCTTTGTCCCTGCTTCATCCTCTTCTTGTTCCTCCACCTGCGGAAACCCTCTGTGCCAGTCTTCACATTCCAAAAACAAGGGCTGAGTTTCCCTAGGGCCTGTCTTCGTAAAACCTTGCCTATGACTGCAGCACAGATACCAAATGAAGGATTTATGGAGACAAATGTTCTCTGCCGTGGATCTAAAGGGGCTATTTTAAGAGGTAATCAGGGCTCACTTGTCCACATAACCTTGACAAGGGCACTTTGGAATTGGGGTTTCAGGATTTTCCACTGGAGTCTAACCACTCCCTTGGTTGTTCCTTTGTTTCTTTTGTAAGATTTATTAGGCCAGTTGGAGCTCAATCTTGCTGTTGTTTATTTTAATTCTTTTTATATAAAGCTGATTTTTCCTTTCCTTGCAAGATCTGTGGCTTTTCAGAGCATCTTTGGCTTTAAGATATATTTGTTGCTAGAGCCAATCCCATGTGCAAAGAGCTGTTTTATTAACAGTTCCAATTCTACAGGTCTTAGTGCTTAGTTCACAGAGGTTCACGCTGCTCCAGAAGAGCTTCTGAGACCTGCCCAGAGAGAGTGGAGCAGAGGAGGTAGAGGTTGCCAACGCACGCAGTGGAGAGTCTGAGGCCAAGCTTTCAGATGGGCAGCATGGGCCACTTCCCTCAGTCTGTCCTTGGGTACCAGCCCGGGTGGTGTCATCACGACAGAATCCTAAGGACCTCTTACCTTTCCCACTGACCCAGGGAAGGAATCAGCACGTTTAAAGATGACCTCACTTACTCATCATGTAAATGTGTGACCGGAAGGTTGATTTTGTTTACTAATTGAGTTATAATTATTTAAAACTGAACAAGTAGGGTCTCTTTCTCTTCTTTTCAAAGGGGGGGGGCGCTCTTGGGGATGGGGGAGAGGATGTCAGGCTCAAAATTCAGGAAAGAAAGGAGAAGTGACCGTAGGCTGTTTATGCTGAGAGTGTTGGAATCTCTTAGTGATTTGTTGCCTTGGAGACAAGCTGTATTTTCCCTCTGGCCAGATCCTTGTGTTGGGAAGAAATGCTTTCCCAGCAGCTTGCTTGAAGAGAACAGTCCTCCTCGGCACCCTCTCACCACCCTCACCAACCACCAAACAACAACAACAACGAAAACAACCCCACCTTATCAAAATGTCAAACACTTCCTCACTTAGACTGTGACTTCCTGGGGCCGGGACAGATGGGACAGGGGTCCAGGCTTTGATCTTCCCCCCAGGGCTGACTTACTGAGCAGTGCTTTGCCTCTCTCATCCTGAGAGCGCTCTGCATTTAGAGCTGAGAAAGATGCGACAACTTTCTTCAGTTTCTTCCGGAGATTTTCTACTTCTCTCTGCAATGGTTAAGTTGAAAAAGACTCACATCTGATCCCACAGAATATTTTGTTTCCCCGCCTCTTTGTACCCCATTCTATGTGATTTTGGTGTGATTCCACTTGCCCAACATACTTTTAATTTTTTCTCAGAGAGGGGCTGTTTCAGTTAAGAGAATACTGTATCAGTTTGAATATAGAATATTTGTGAGCAAATGTAAAAAGAGAAATATGTACTAAAAAGAAAATGATTCCTATTTCTGTGTCTGAGAGGCCACTGATTTAGGGATTTGTTCAGTTTTTCTTCAGCTGAGTAATTCATGTAGTGTGTATTTATTATGTGCCTGTCACATGCTAGAAATTATGTCAGGTCTTAAGCATCGTCCTTGCTTGTCTATCTACTGATATGCATGTTTAAGCTGTGACTCCCCTAACTGCAGCAGCAGCACCCCCATCTCCATAGTCGTCACTGTCTCTACCACCACCTTCAGCACCAACACCAGCACCACCACAATCACCACCACCACAATCACCACCACCACGGCCAGGCGTGAGTATTAGTTAGACAGGCAAACCAGCAATGACAATCGATCCACATCTTCATTCACGCAGATATTCACCATTCTTGATTATCTGGATTTCCACATGAGTTTTCTTTGGCTGAACGGATCATCCTCCTGGTAGACGTGATGCTGTACACCTTTAACCCCAGCACTTATGAGGCAGGGGCAGGGGATCTGAGTTCAAGGCCAGCCTGGTCTACAGAGCAAGTTCCTGGATAGTTAGGGCTACACAGAGACCCTGCCTCAAAAATAAGCAAGCAAGCAAACAGATAGGAATATAAAAGAATTCTCTTTCTTGAAAAAAGAAGCCTCTATTCTTGAAGGTTTATTTGTGGCACATCTGGATTCTGTATTGATAAGATTTCTTTGGGCATATTAAAGATTATATCTCCTGATGCCCATGGTTGAGACCTCAACTCTCAACTACTGTTTGACAAAGACCCATGATCTATCTTTCTTCCTTCCTTCTTTCTTTCTCTCTCTCCTTCCTTCCTTCTTTCTCTTTCTTTCTTCCTAATTTAATGTATATGAGAATGCTCTGTTTTCGTGCACACCAGAAGAGAGAATCAGATTCCATTACAGATGGTTGTGAGCCACCATGTGGTTGCTGGGAATTGAATTCGGGACCTCTGGAAGAACAGCCGATGCTCTCAACACTGAACTGTCTCTCCAGCCCAGCCTCCCCCATAATCTTTCTGCCATTCTTTACTGTTCTTCCCTCCATGAATGTATTATCTCTGTTCTCTAACACCTTTCAGTGCCTCCTTCTCATTTATGGTGATCCATAAATATAATTACTTAGAGATATTTATAGTTTTTTTGGAAGCATATTAATAAACCACGATTTTTAGTTACTGCCAAAGCCAACTTTCTGAGCTTTTAGTAAGGAAAATAGAATATATATAATGTCATGTGGTTGTATCAGTTTGCTATCAGCTACCCTCATAGCTCTGAGGCTGGAGTGCATCTGTCATGTGTTATTAGAACCCTTGCAATATGTGTTGGCTTAGGGGCACCTGCTTTAAGTTGGATCTGGCTCAAGTTCTGTGTTAGTGTTCAGCTGGCATATTTCTGTCTCATAGGTTGCCGGGTTATTTGCTTTAGAGGAGTGTCTAAGTTGAGACCACATTTCTGGAGTCTTCTGTTGGATTAGCTGAGCTTAGCATCCTTATGGTGACAACAGAAGTGCAAGAAAGCAGTCTCATGGTTCTGGAGAGATGGATCTGCAGCTAAGAACACTGGCTACTTTTTTAGAGAACCCAGGTTCGATTCCCACCACCTACGTGGTTGCTGACAACTGTCTATAACCCTAGTTCCAGGGGACCCGACCCCCTCTTTAAGTCTGTTACAGGGGCAACAGAGACACATGTAGCACACAAACATACATGTTGGCAGAATACTCATATACATACATGTATGTATGTATATATATATACTTTAAAGGGAAAGCAGTTTTGCCCGTGCTTGTCAACCTATGCTGATAATGTGTCTTCTAAAGTCTCCCTGGCTGAGACAGGTTCCAGAGCTGCACTTGGATTCAAGAATGGGCAAACAGTTGGTTACCCTGTCATATGCCTGCCTGTCTATAATTGCCTAGAATCCCAGCACTCACCATGCTGAGGCATGAGGATCAAGAATTCGGTTCAAGGCTAGGTTTGGTTTGACTGCATAGTGAATCACTGTCTCAGAATATCACACACACACACACACACACACACACACACACACACACGGCTGGGGGGTGGGGGGGTGATGGCAATGTCCTCTTGATGAGATGAGCTGTACTCAGAGACTTGGAGCTAAGGATGGCCTCTACCATAGCAGAGCAAGCACTGCGCACAGTTAAAGTGGGTGACGGGGAGCCCGAAGGACTGTCCATCCAGATATACACATACCTTTTGCACAGACTTAGTGTATGTGGTTGTGTATAGTGTATGTAGTTGTGTAGCCTACATTTTCATTTAACGTGACTACCATGTAGCAAACCATTTCTAGCTTTGTGAACATTTTAGGCCATTAACCATTTTATTAGCTCTCTTCCAGTTACTGAACACCTTTTTTTTCTCTCTCTCTCTTTCTTTTTGAGACAAGTGTTCACTGTGTATTAGCTCTGGCTGTCCCAGAACTCACTATGTAAACCAATATGTCCTCAAATTCTGCGTGTCTACCTCCTAAGTGCTGGGATGAACGCTATGTACTACCACACCCAACATTTTTGTTGTTGTGTTGTTTTGCTTTTGTTAAACCCTGTAATCCTGGCTAGTCTTGAACTTTCTATGTAGATTCAAACTCACAGAGATTCACCTGCCTGTGCCTTCCAAGTCCTGGGATTAAAGGCAGGCTCACTACCCAGTCCTGAGCACATAATTGTTAAAGCTCTCTGCATATGTTATCTTAACAACACTCCTAGGAGATGCTGTTCTTAGCCCAGTAACGAGACAGGTATAGAGCGTCTGAGTAGCTGCCTCAGTTTCTACTTTCATAGTCAGCAGGGGCAGCCTCCATTTCTGTGTTTACTTTAAAAGCAGCAGAGAGTGTGTCTGCAGCTCTGAGTATTGCTCTAGGTCATTTTTCTAGAATCTGTAATTATAGGGTCATTGTTGCTCTACCCCCCTTATATAATATTTTTATTATTTGGGAATTTCACATAGTGCACCCCATCAGACTTACCTCCCAGTCCTCAAAAAACCAAGTCCAATTGGTATCCATATACTCCCGGGAGTATGGGCACTCCTAGTTGCTCTTTTCAGTGAGTGTGCTCTTCATTTTTCCTGCTGGCTGACTGAACGCTTCAAGTTTGTTGCTGGGTCAGTTCATCCCTCCCAGGCCACCAGCAAAACTGAAACCTCAGGGCTGTTGTTGAATGAGCAGAACGCAAGCAGTCGCTCACAAGCTTTGATAGATACATGAAGTGCTGGGGAGCAGCTGTGGCTGGTGAACTGGCTCAGCTGAGCATGGCCTACATCACAGCGGGCTGTGTGACCAGCTCAGCAATGACAGTGCAGGAGTCTGCACATGGTGACCACGTTGGAAGGACAGCTCAGTGGAACTCAACATGACAGTCCAGTTCCCTCATCCCACAGGGCTTAAACAGAGTGGAGGAGAAGAGGAGGAGAGTGACTTCAAGGGACTGGGCTTAGCGAAGAGTCACCATGTGGGTGGAGGTGTCTTATCTCATGCCCTTTTTCTGTCCGCACCCTCTGCCAGTGTGGGCTACATAGATGCCTACCTGATATTTTTTGGGTTGCAGCAATGAGGAATGTGGCTGGAGCATAAGGGAAATCAGGTTAAGTTTTAGTTACTGAGTTTAGAATCAGAATTATGAAAAGGATGAAGTTGAATTGGAAAGTTTCAATTGGGTTAGATGGTTTGGTGAGTATATTTGCAGCCACATGTGACCTTTACTGCTGTCATGTGTCATGGGCTACTTATAAAAAGCTCAAAGTTTTAGCTATGGTATCTACTGTGTATTGTGTACCTAATCTTCACCCGTCTTTTTTGTTTTGGTTCAGGTGAGTAGCAAAGATGAAGATTTCCTTGACCTCTCTGTGGATGTGGAACAGAACACCTCCATCACCCACTGTCTGAGGTAACTGCTTGCATTCTGCCTGGGGTGAACACTTAAGGAAACTCCAATCCCACACCTTCATCCCTGCTTTTAAACCAAGATAGCTTTATTATTATCTGTTCCTTCTTCCCTGAGACATTAAAAAAATAAACATATGTGGTCTGGAAAAGGGTCTTAGTGAGCAGAGAAGACCAGGAGGAAGTAATTAGTCATGGTAGTTAAAAATAAAACTTTAATCTTTAATACAGGTACATATTTTAGCTGTGTGTGTGTGTGCCAGCATGTGTATCTATCTGCCTCAAGCACATACTCGCATATATAATTAGGTTAATAAATAAAAAAGATGCCAGTCATTGCTCATTTTCTAAGGCATCAGTTCTCAACCTATGGGTTGTGACCCCTTGAGGGTTGAATGACCCTTTCATAGGGGTTGCATAAGACCATCAGAAAACAGAGATATTTACATTATAATTCATAACAGTAGCAAAATTAAAGATATGAATTAGTGAAAATAATTTCATGGTTGGGGGCGGTGGTGTCGCCACAATATGAAGAACAGTATTAAAGGAAGGTTGAGACCCCCTGCTCAAAGGTAACCTTTTAATTAACAGTTATGTGCTTTGAGAGCTAGTGATACAATTGCCTTTTCTGCATTGTTTTGATATTCTGTAGAGATCCCTCAGTAGTGTTAAGAGACAGGAATGAGCCAAAGTTTAACAGCATGTGCCCAGGATTACTACAGACGAAACATACTCACTTATGCATTGAAACTGTGCTCAGGGGGACTGGGAAGGTAGCTCAGTGGTTACATGATCACAGTGTTCTCCCACAGGACCTGAAGTCAGTTCTCCGCACCCATGTCAGGCAATTCTCAACTGCATGTCATTCCAGCTGTAGAGGAATCCAATGCTTATGGCCCTGTAACCACAGACAGACACTCATACATAGCGAAACAAATCCTTTAAAGGAAAGAAAATGTGCTTAGAATTGCCACAAAAAGAAGATTCCCCATCTCCATTCCCTTTCAACAAGGAAACAGATGCTTCTAATTTTCCTACTTCTGCCCCGAGACCCAGGCGACAGGAATGGATGTCTAGAATCACCAAGCTCTAAGGCCTAAAGATCTGGCCACTTCTGGTCGAGTGGGACTACATAGATGACAATGAGGGAATGAGACTGCTTCTCAGAGCAGCTGATGGTGAAGGTGTTAGTACAGCTGAGCGGTAGGACTGGGCTTCCCCAATGAATAGCTGCCACAGCTTGTGGGCATCTTAGAATATCATAGCAAGGTTCGGTAGATTTGTGTCAGTAAGAATCAGGAGACAGGAGCTTGCTGAGAGGGGCTTCTTGGTTCACACGGGTACGGTAGGCTGTATGATTTGGGGGCCTTGGTTCACCTGGGGTGCAGTAGATTGTATGACTTGGTGGCTGATGGCTTTCTCATTCACTGCCGCCTTTCCCCCATTTCCTCCCTCTCCACTCTCAGCAAGGAGAGTTTGCAATGTATTTTGTAGGCTGGCCTATTTCTTCAGCTTGGTTCTGTTTAAGGGGCTGTAAAAACAGACCATTTTTGGATCTCCTAAGCATTTTCTAACTATCATGGATGCCCAGCACACTTGGCTGGAAAAAAAAAAAAGAAAGTTGTTTCAACGTTGATTCTGCTGGGAGACCAGGTTTGAGGAGTTTCTGCTGCTTCTTCATGGGGAATCCCTGGGCTGTTTGAAGGGAGGTTGCAGTGGCTGTAGCATTGAAACCAGGCAGATCGAGTGCTGGTTGGTAAGCTCCGAGTTCAGACACGTTATGGAGACCTGAAACACGGATTGCTGTTTCCATAGAGGAATGTCAGTGCGGGTCCAGATTCCCGGTAACGGCAAGGTAGAGCGGTGATAGGGGAGTGTGTATTCGCTGTTACGTCAGTTATTTTCGACTGCTGTGAGAAAATGCCTGACAAAACAAGACAAGTGGAGGGGGAAGGGTTGCTTTGGGCACACAGTTTGAGGGGACAGTCCAACCCAGTAGAGAAGGCATGGTGGCGGAATCACAGGGCGGCCAGTCACACAAGTCCACAGCTAGGAAACAGCAAGGCGAGCACTCACGCTCACTCGCCTTCTCTTTTTATTCCCCCTGTTTTTATTTGGTCTTAGACGTCAGTGGATGGGATGGTGCTATCTACATTCAGTGTGGGCCGTTTGTTCCCAGTTATCCTCCCTGAAAATACCCCCACAGCTACCCCCAGAAGCATATTTCCTGGGTACCTTAAATGCAGTCAAGCTGACAGTGAAGATTAACTACCATAGCTCCCAAACTGGCCGTTTAGAACCGCCAGCTTCCTATCTGAATGGACAGTCCAGGCCAGTATCCTGATACGCACTCCACAACTTTTCATCACCTCTAAGTTAGGTCTTGGCCAGCTCGTGTCATAATGAGACGTCAGCCAGCTGGTGTCGTTCACCATCCAGGCTCTGTAACGGGGCCGCAGCTTCCATCCCTCTGTCAGGAGTGGGTGATACCAGCACCCCCCTTAGCTGCTTTTTGTCTGTCTGTCTGTTTGTTTGTTCGTTCTTCCTGCCAAATATATCTTTGGATTAAGGTTGTTGTAGTGCCGCACACCTTTGGTTCCAGCGCATTGGAGGCAGGCCAACTTTTGTGAGTTCACGGCCAGCCTGGTATACATAGTGAGTTCCATGATAACCAGGACTCATGTAGATAAAGGAATACACAAAGTCTTTGAGATGAGAGAAGGAATGACCATGACGTTAACCTGCATGACTCAGTTCGGATTGTATCCATTTTATTTGTTTTTCAGTTAGGAGCTCTTTAACATCTCCTGTATTAATGTTTTATGATGTGCTGTTTCTGTCTTTCATCTATTTTAATGACTTTTAAGGAGTCGAGCTGAAATCCTGTGACCTGAAGTAAGTGCTCAGCCTTCTCCTTCCAGAAGGGATGTGGGTGATGGATCCCAGTGTATTCTCACTGAATTTTTGCCCCAGAGAAATGGTATAAATTACATTAAAACCCAGAAAACAGATGAAGAGAAGCCACAAATCCACACTGTTGTCTGAGCTGAATATTCACACTTCAGAGCTCAGTATGCGTCCTTGGCAGGATGAGCAGCCTGTGACGGAGGATTCCACGAGAGAGGGTGTTCTTGTTGCTCCCGCCCCTATTGAAAAGCCCAGGGGTGCCCTTGAGCAAAGACTTAGACTGTGTGCAGTCTGTCCCGACTGTCCTTCTAAGGCCTTTCTCGTGTTTCCTGTCTTCCCTTTGAGTGTCTTTGCTCTTTCTCCCTGAGGCTCTTCACAGGCCCCAGCCTTTGCTTCTGAGAGCTCAGGTTTAACAGGGCTTTCTCCCATCTTCCTCTCACCTGAAATCCTCTCCAGGCACGAGGTCAGCCGGCTGTCCGAGCGACCTTTGAAGCCTCTGAGAGCTCTCTCCATGTGAAAACCGATCGCTAGGAATCCTGTTTCTCCCTGCTTTGAGAAACCCAGTTCATGGCCTGAGTTTACCCATCTCGGGCATCTGTGGTCTGGGTCACTGACCTCTGTCTTAGTTTTGGTCATTAGTGACAGATGGAATTTCTGGGGATGTGACACTCAATGAATTTTTTGATTTTTTAGTTGACGTCCTAAGTAATGTCTTTTGTTATGGCATTTTCAGACATTATAGTTGATTCTTACTTATCTACCCCTGCTACCCCTGCCATCTAACCTGCTCTCTCTTGGTTCCCTTCTCTCCTCAGACAGTCCTCTCTCCTGCTTTCCTGTCACATCCATGTCATCACTTTGTTATTTCCCTCCCGTCTCCCTTCCATTAGAACTCCTCTTCCCTTCATAGGCCTTTATCTATTTTCATGTCTTACACACAATGCACAGCACACACACACAGAGAGAGAAAGGGGGGGAGATTCCACATATGGGACATTTATCTCTCTAAATCTGTCTTATTTCGCTTAACATAATAATGGCCAGTTCCATTCATTTTCCTGTACATCATTATTTCATTCTTATTTATGTCTGAATCAAAGCCCATCGTATATATGTACCACATTTTCTTTATCCATTTGTCAATAGACATCTAGGCTGCTTCCGTGTATTGTGAATAGTGTAGCAATAAGCATGGATGTACACATGTCTCTGAGGTATTCTGACTTAAGAGTCCTTCAAGCATGAACCTAGTCATGGTAAGCTGGGTCCTCCATTTTAATTTATTGTGGTTTTTGAGGAACCTGTATACTAATTTCCATAGCATATGTCCTTTGTCCCTCTGTCCTTCTCTCTCTCTCTCTCTTTTTTCTTTAACATTCAAATCAGTGGTTCTCAGACTTTGGTGCTTATATCAGACTCACCTGGATAGTAGTAAAAAATAGAGGCATAGAGCACACTAAGAACTTGAGTGGGTCTGGGCGCCTGTCTCTAATGTGTGATCTGGGGATTCTGGTGCCGCTGAAGTCTTCAGCAGCTCAGCTCCCGCTCTTTGCTGTCTTCCTCCGGTCAGTGGGCCAGCAGCATTGACACTGGCTGGGATGTCACTGGAAATGTAGTCTTCAGAATCATTGTATTTTGACCAGATTCCTCAGGTGCGTCATTTGCATGCCAGCCTCTGGGTGGCGTTGGAACAGCTGGTGTCCACCCGGGCAGCCCAGTCATGCCTGGGTTTTACCCGGAAGGGTCTGCTGGGCTTGACTGAGGTGAGAGTGGATGAGTATTGATTGAGATGCTTTTAAAACATGGAGCGCTTGGGCTGGAGAGGTGGCTCAGCAGCCGAGAGCGCTGGCTGCTCTTGCTGGACCCCAGTTCAGCCCTCAGCCCCATGTGGGGTGGCTCACAACCACCTTTTACTCCAGCTCGAGGGGGTCTGAGGCCTCAGTGGGCACCTGCACTCACTGTACTTACCCACTCACCACCACAAGTACAAAATCAGACAATTAAAACCCAAACAGCTCTTCAAAAAGAAACACAAAGTGCTTGGAGGCCTGAGCTGAGGTGCGGTCAGGAAGCTACGGGGAGGGACAAGTCATTCAAAATGCAGGAACCTCCTGTTTCTTTGCTTTGTTTTGTGTTTTGCTGTCCCACCCTGAGACAGAGTTTCTCTGTGTAGCCCTGGGTGTCGTGGAATTCACCCTATAGCCTAGGCTGGCCTCGAACTCGGAGAGATCTGCCTGCCTCTGCCTCCTGAGTGGCACAGTCAGAGGTGTGTGCTAACACCGTCTGGCATGTGTATTTGTGAGGCAGGATGTCTCTCTGGCCTTGGAGCTTACTAGCTCAGCTACACTAGCTTGCAGGGAGCTGCTGTATAGCCTCCACCCAGGCACTTCTGTTACAGACGTGTACTGCCCCACCAGTTGGCTCTGTCATGGGTGCCGGGGACCAAACCCAGGTCCTCAAGCTTGGTGAAGCAGGCCCTTTATCAACTGTGCATCTTCCACGCTCCCGAGTGTCACATTTTCTAATGTTTAGCTCTTGGGATTGAGAGGGAAGGGCAGGGAAGCTAGTTCACTGAGCAAAGCTTTTCAGCTCTAGGGAGTATGGGTTACACATATATGTCGATTCCTTGTCTCCGGAGAGACTGGGCACAACCTGGCCCTGCCATAGACCATCACCACTTATGCAGCCACACCGTTACCTGAAGTGTCCTGAAGAGCCTCAGAGGTGTTGCCTAAGAGCATTCTCTTCCTGAGCACTGAGGGAGAGAAATGGGCATGAGCTCTCAGCCTAACCAAGAGGCTATCTCCAACTGACAGTCACTTGCAAAGGAAAAATGGCTTTTTTCCAGCAGAGTCTCACTGGATATATAAACCCCTCTTAGGGGTGGCCAGCATGAAACAAATCAGTGGCATTTTTGTGATTTTTGTTCATTTGTTTTTGTCTTATATTGCTTTGGGCTTTTTTTTTTTTTAATCTTATTGGTGCTTGTATATTATGGTTTCTGATTTTGTGTTTTATGGGGTTTATTTTTCTTTTTGTCTTTTACTGTGAGTGTCTGTGTATGTTGTGTGTGTGTATGTGTTTTTTTTTAATCTGGTTTGGTTGTTTTATCTGTCTGTTTGTTTTCAAGAGAGAGAGAGAAAGGGGCGTGGGATTGGTTGGTGGGGAGGTAAGGAGGCTCTAAGAGATGAGGGAAGGAAAATTGTGATCGGAATTGTAGCAAGAATTTTCAACTGGAAAAAAAAAAAAGAATTTTCTCTTCCAAATCAGTGTTGATTCCACTTTCTGGTGTAGATTAAGACTGAAATTGAGGCCAGCAATTGGTGGCTCAGTGGGTAAAGGCACTCTCTGGCGAGCCTCACAGCCTGAGCTCAATCTCCAGGTGCCGTGTCATGGAAGGAGAGAACCAATCTCCTTACGTTGTCCTCCACTCATGCATGGCCATATGCATATATAAACACGTAATCAAAAACAAATGTAATGGAAACTTCATTCTTTTTTTTCAAAGGAGCTTTAATTGAAACTCTAACAAGTCCACCCATTACCTGAGTTCACTGCAACATGGGAACCCCTTTCCACCAGAGAACAGTTTTCCTCCACTTAGGCTGGCTATGTCTCTGTAAAGCTTTCAATGTAAAGCCTTTCTTTAGAAAGGCATGCATTTCTTATTAGATGTGTTCCCATGTGAATCTTAAAATAATGCTTGATTGCTACTGCGACCCTGTTTAACAAAGCCACACAGAGAGCTCCGTACCTCCCAGCCTTCTCGGTACCTCAGAAATTGATCCTAAGGGCCTCTCCATTGCCTCCTGCCTTTTTAAACGTGGCCTTGGAAGGCTTCCCCAGCCCTTCTGGCTTGCTTTATTACTATTGTTTTGATGCTGTTGTGAGAAACGTTAACTCCTCATGTAGCCCAGGCTGGCCATGGCCCTCCTAACTGAACCCTCTGAGCACTGTGCTTGCAGGTGTACCGCTCCACTCCATGCTCTTGTTCTAAGAACTGCCAGCGTGAACTCACAGACCTGCTCTGCTTTCCATTACTGTGGGGCCTGCTTTTCCCCCACCCCAACCTTCCCTTTCTATTTTTCAGGTCCACTGCCATTACATCCTCACACCTTTTATTACGGCATTGTGCTTCCTCTCATCCTCTCTCTCTGTCTTGAGGCAGGGTTTCTCTATGTAGCTCTCACTGTTCTAGAACTCACTCAGTAGACCAGACTGGTCCTGAACTCAAGAGATCTCCCTGCCTCTGCCTCCCAAGTGCTGGGATTAAAGGCATAGTCCACCACCCCCTGTGGCATTGTCCTTCTGAAAGGCTGGAACTGAGAATAGAGATTTTTAAATGGGGTCTTTAAGTTAATACAGCTTGGGTGTCCCGTATCTAAATGCTCTGGACTAGGAGTGTTTTGGATTTTGAGACCTGGGATTCTCAACCAGTGAAAACGTTTGCTGTATTTTATCCTGTCCCAGCCTATAAGGAACGTTTAGTTGTTAAGATGTGAGCATGTTTGGCTCCTTCCCCTTGGCTGTGCGTTCCTTGATTATTCTGATCAAGGAAACAATCACAAAGGATACTCCACAGCAGTTACTCGGTGAGGTCTTCATTCTGCTGCGTTTGCGTCTGATTGCACACTGAAGACCTGAAGCCCGAAGGTTTGGCATGATTGCGTATCAAGGGTTTCCTTGCCTCCCAACCTCTTCCAAGCCTTTCTCTGTAGTGCGCTCTGCAGGAGTTCTCAGAAACACTGTCTGCTTATATCTTTCCTGTGCTGTTCTGGAGCCACGGGGCTGCAGGGGCCCTGCAGGCTTCTTAGTGATACCCAAGGCTGGCTGTGGCCCTCACACATGCCCCTGTGCCAGGCCTTACTCCCCCACATGCTTCCTTCGGTGAGGACCAGACTTGGACATTGCCTTTTAAAAAGATACTTTGATTATTCCAGTAGAGATTTATTTTTCTCTGTTCTACCCCTGGGCTTTATTCTTCTGTCTGTGTTCGTTCATTCATTCATTCCTTTCATCAGGATCAGATCGGAAATACACACACACACACCACGATCCCTCCCTGCCCTTTTGAAAGTGCGTGCTGTGTAATCCAGAGGATCCACGTTCAGGGTCCTACATCCCTGTAATAAGCCATCCATGGAATCGTGTGCATGCATGTAATCAGAATTTTGAGGTGTATGAGGCAGGAGGATGGTTTGATATTAGGACTAACTGAGAAAACATGATCCCGGGTTTGAGCAGAGAACCTGCCTCAAAGGAATTTGAGAATAGTGATAGAGGAGGACATCCGATGCCCTCTTAATGTGCCCTCATAATGTGCGTACACACACTCACTCACATGCTCCTCATACACACACACATACACTCACTTATATGCTCATACACACACACACTCATACACACAGATACACATTCATATGCACAGTTACAGACCCATACACACAGATACACATTCACATATACAGATACACACATTCATACACTCAGAGACACACATTCTCATATACACATTCACAAACACATACAATGACACACAGATGCAGACACAAACACACCATCTTTAAGAACAAAACAAGCAAACAAAAGAAAGCCAACTGCCGTGAAATCCGAGCCTGGTGGGGTTCCTTAGATGGTCAGAGAGATCCACTCTGGAGAAGGGGTGTTCACTGAGTTGTGAATAGCTAGCCTTCCCAGCCACTGAGGAGGGGCTCTTGAAGCACTCAGTGCTCAGGAAGTAGCCCCTAGCTGTTCCCCCAAATGGAAAAGGACAACCAAAAGCCCTGGTGTCTAGATCAGGCAGACGCAGAGTGGAGCAGGAGACAGGATTAAGGATGGTAGGGTCTGGGGCTCATGGCCTGTGGATGTGAGAGTCGGACTGTTTTTCCTGAGTGCAGCAGGAAACTGACGGAGGGGAAATCTTGGACAGGGGAGTGTCACCGGTGCTTTATAATTAAGCTGTACTTTTTTGCTCATTTGCACTTGTCTCTTATGAGTACAGTTATTCTCCAAATCCCCAGGACCTAGTACCTGTCTGGGGATTTAGCACATGGACAGGGGTTTCTTCCGATGTGTTCTCTGAAAGTGATAGTTTATTAAATAATGCTTTCTGTTTAATAAAACTGATCATTCTGCTGCTGGGAGACTGTCAAGAAGGAAGTGTCCACAGGCATTTTTGAAAGTACAGGGTAGTATAATCTAAATGTTGTTTGCAGCTTTTTTAAGCTGACCACAGAAACGCAGAGTTGAATCTGGAAGAGAATGAAAGGCTGTGACATTTAGAAAGTGAAAGTTCCAAGTAGCCAGCAGAACCTTCTGATGAGATTATATCCAGCACAGCCACAATGGCCTTTGTTTTTAAAAGAAGGCAGACCAAAGTGCTTATCCTGGGGTGTGTGGGAGAGCGGGCTGGGTAAAAGGCCACTACCTCTTGATGACCCGAATGTGATTGTGTGTGTGAGAGAGAAAGAGGAGGGCGAGGTGAGGAGGTCTCATGCAGCCTAGGCTAGCTACATCAATTAGATGATGAAAGGTGACCGGGAACTCCTGGTCCTTCCCTAGTGTGAAGATTATAAGCATTCATCACTGCAGCCAGTATATACAGCGCAAGAGACAGAACCCAGGGAGCTAGGAGTGTGCTAATGTGGGGCCACCTGAGCGACACCCCTAGATCCTTCTTAGGTTTTTGTTTGTTTGTTTGTTTTTTAAGCTGGGTATAAGAACAGTTGTACACAGTTCTGATGTCAGTATCTTTAACTCGTATGATCTTATTAATATAGAAACTGCTTCGGGCTGTATGCTTTCCTTTTGGGGACCCGACTTATGGTGTTCAAGTAGCCTTTTGCTGAAGATGGTATTTTTGTAATTTACAAGTATTATTACTACTACTACTTCTACTAAATACTGACTTTTTCCCCCTTCTAAATCTATTAGAAACTCCAGTTTGTATCTGTCTGGGTCTTCTTAAATAATATTTTGTTCTGTTTTGTTCAGGGGCAGGGTCTGCTTTTGAACCCTTGGTGTAGCTTAGTCTGGCTTTAAACTTCCCATCCTTCTGCCTAAGCCTCCCTGCTGGTATTGGAGGTGTGTGCCAACAGGCCCGGCTTACATCAAGCTGTATTTCCAAACCTTTCACGGTGAAGCCACAGCCTGGTCCTGCAGACATGTTCTAATGGCATAACAGTCCCAATCTTAAGAAGGCTCTTTTGTGGTTATTGTCTTCCCCACTTTCACTTGGAAATTACCCTTCAGGTAATAGAGGGCTTTAAATGTGGTGTATTAAATATGTCTGGGCTTTTTTTTTAAAGGGTGAAAATATTTTTTCTCTACAGAGACTTCAGCAACACAGAAACGCTGTGTAGTGAACAAAAATATTATTGTGAAACATGTTGCAGCAAACAGGAGGCCCAGAAGAGGTGCGTGGACGGCCGAGCAGCGAGGGTGGCTCCCGTCAGAAGGGCTGTGTGGGTCTGGCCTCTCTGCTTCACAGTGGCCTTCCTCATCCAGAAAACCTGGATATGAGTGCTGTCATTTCTTTCTCCTCATTCTTTTCTTATCACCAACATGTAGCAAGAGTTACCGAGTGCCATATACTAAGCTGGTAAACAGTGGGGACTGAATATACTCACTGCCCCTCTTAGGATTAGGGACAAATTGTGTGAGGTACTTACCACAGTACATAACAGAGCAGACACAGCATTGCTGCTTTTGGCTGCAGAGCATGGCCTCCTTATTTACAGCCAGAGATTTAAAAATAATCTGTTGCATGAGGAACTGCAGGTCAAGGACACCTCAGTTGCAGGGATGGGTGATAAGGAAGTTAGCGTGGGTACACCAAGAAACCCTGTCTCAAAGAAAGTTACCATGTTCTGTCATGGCATCTTGTCCAGGCTCCCCCATCTTTTCACCAGCACCTGCCAGTTACAGCTCTGTGCCAACTAGTTGTTTCCCCATTATCTCATCCCCAGAAACCAGGAACCTTGTGAACTCCTCCTGGGGATAAGTTTATCTTGTTGGTTCTGGAGATTTCAAGGTAGCACATGGCCCCTCAGTGTTGCCCTCAAAGGCTGAGGATCCAGACCTGGAGTTGCAGTGAATTTTCTGCCTCCCTCACCCTCCACCCTACCCATGTATATCTCTCTTCATGCCGTCAACCTGAGAAGGCCAACCCCTGTACTAGGCAGCAGGTACTGTAGTTGGTGGACATTGACTCCGCTTCCCATCATGAGGCTCTCACTCCGCCTCGGGCAGCCTAAGTCTACCTGTGTGGCATAAAGGTGTTTTCTGGGCAACCCTGGAGGTTTCATGTATTAAAATGACACATGTTCCTGGGGAATGTGGAGGTTTTGTATAATTATTTTCTTTCTACTAATTTGTTTTTATGAGACAGGGTCTGGCCGTGTAGCCCAGGCGCTCTAGAACTTGCGCTTTTCCTGTTGGCACTCCCTCCAAGCACTGGGATTGTGGGGCATGTGCGTCATTCCTGTCTCTAGCCACTGATGTTTTGGTTTATTTTCACAAAGAGGCTTTTTTCTTTTTAACCACAGTAGATTTCTCAGTAAATATTCTCTTAGAATTGGTCCTTTTAAAATGTGTAGGGGTCTAGCAGTGTTTGCGCCAATTCAGCACATTCATTGGTGGGGGCAGGGGTAGAGGTTGGGGGAGAACTGGGTGCTCCTCTCCAGCCCTGTTATCCACACAAGCTGTCACTGTGTGACTTTTCACCCAGGAATGTCAATTAATGGTCAGATAGTAGGGGGAAAATGTTTATGTAAGGTTGGGACCAGAGCAGTTCCTGTAGGGCATCGTGTCTCGAAACCTTCAGTGCACTATTTTATGTGGGGGCTTCGAAATGGGAAGAAACCTTGTTCAAAGTTGATGAGAGCCCCTGCCTCCTGATTTACTGATGTTCCCAAGACCCTGGAGTTTCGCTTGGGAACACAGCCCCGAGTTAACCTCGGCAGCTGTGGTAGCAGGGGACCCACGTGGCCATGAGCCCGGCAGTTTTGCTAGTCTATCATTTTGCCTGGTCCTTTTCCAAGCTTCCTTTCTTAACTTCTCAGCCCTCCTGTCCATGTACAAGAGTGGACTGTCCAAATACACTTCATGTTGCATATGCTATGACCAAATGGAGATGCACGGTTGTGCTTTTCTCCTACCTGGACTAGCCAACGATGCAAGACGCACAGTCTTTACACACGAGCACACCCTTCTGCTTGTGAAAAGTCTGGATACTTGCTGGGCCCCTCCCCTCCTGTTCTTTTTGTGTAGGCAATAATGGGTTTTTTTCCTCTAATGGGCATTTGGGTACAATCCGTTTTCTGTTTTATGCTTTCGTAGGATGAGGGTAAAAAAACTGCCCATGATTCTGGCTCTGCACCTAAAAAGGTTCAAGTACATGGAACAGCTCCACAGGTACACCAAGCTGTCTTACCGGGTGGTCTTCCCTCTGGAGCTCCGGCTCTTCAACACTTCCAGCGATGCTGTGAACCTGGACCGCATGTATGACCTGGTCGCTGTGGTCGTTCACTGTGGAAGGTAAAGGTGGGCTGGGAGGCAAGTTTCTGGGATAAGCACTGGGCTTACCTCCTCATCAGAATAGACCCAGCTATGTCCTTGCTGGATTAAGAGAATTCGTCTGGAAATGCCACTCAGATCCTTACTGATCACCTCGAAATATACAGAAAAGCTTAACGTGGAGATGTGCCCGAAGAGACACATCATTATGTAGTCATGACCAAGGGTACTCAGCACAAACTGAGACTAGGGGAGGTAGTTTTAGAGCACTGCCGACCCATAGACAGTGTCATTGAGAAAAAACATGTCAATATCTATGCACATAAAATGAGAACATCGGTAATCCAAATGTTTTATCAGGGGAAGTAACTTCATCTCCTTTGGATAGAAATGATACAGATGATAGGTTCAAAGTGACATGGAGAAATATTATGGTATAACTTTATATATATTATGACCTTATTTGAGACAGTTTTTCTCTGTAGCCTTGGCTGTACTGGAACTCACTCTGTAGACAATGCTGGCTTTGAACTCACAGAGATCCACCCGTTTCTGCCTCCCAAGTGCTGGGATTAAAGATGTGCACCACCACCACCAGCCTTACTCATATATGTATTTTTAAAGATGTGTTTTTAATCATGTATAGGTATGTTTCTGCATGTGGGTACATGCATATTTTGTATAAGTGTGATGTGGGTCTATACATGTGGGTATAGGTGCCAGCAGAGGCCAAAGGCGGCAGATTCTCTGGAGCTGGAGTTACAGATGTTTCTAAGTCACTTCACGGGGTGCTAGGGACTGAACTCCGGTGCTCTTTACTACTGAGTCATGTCCGCAGCCCCTGATTTTCTTTTTTAAAAAGCCATGCATTGGTAGTGGAAAGATTGCTTAGCTGTTCAGCAAGTGTGCTGCTCTTCCAGACCTGAGATCAGTTGTTGTTTTTTTTTTTAATTAATTACAGTTTATTCACTTTGTATCCTAGCTGTATCCCCCTCTTCATTCCCTCCCAATCCTACCCTCCTTCCCTCATCTCCTCCCATTCCCCTCTTCAAGTCCACTGATAGGGGAGGTCCTCCTCCCCTTCCGTCTGACCCTAGTCTATCAGGTTTCACCAGGACTGGCTATATTATCTTCTTCTATGGCCTGGTAAGACTGCTTCCCCCTCAGGAGGAGATGATCAAAGAACCAGCCACTCTCATGTCAGAGACAGTCCCTGTTCCCCTTACTAGGAAACCCATTTGGAGACTGAGCCGCCATGGGCTACATCTGTGCAGGGGTTCTAGGTTATCTCCCTGCATTACCCTTGGTTGGAGCATCAGTCTCAGAAAAGACCCCTGGGCCCAGATTTCTTGGTTCTGTTGCTCTCTTGTGGAGCTCCTGTCCCCTCTAGGTATTTCTCTTGAGATCAGTTTAAATGCCCAGTGGCTCACAACCACCTGTGTAGCTCCTGCCTCAGCAGACCTAACATTTTTCCAGCCTCAGACACGTGTACATAGACATACATAATTAAAAATAAAAAAATCTTCTAAAAAGCCATATGTATATAATATATGCACATGTGTATATATAAAATTCACAATCTGAAGAGTATTTTAATGTGTATGACTCAAACCTGAAAGCAATAGATCAGATATAATAATTTTGTGGCATTTTGGCTGATCAAAAATACATTCTTAAAAATATTTTTTTATGTAACTTTCAACATTTCCCCAATTCCTCTTTAAAAACATAATTTTATTTTTTAAAAAGATCATACTATTTAGCACATATACGCACCTTGTATACCTTGGCATAAAAGTGGATGTCAGAGGCCAGCCCGTGGGAGTTGAGTTTTCTTCTTCTACCAAGTGTATCCTGGGGAATTGAACTCAGGTCATCATCAGGTTTGGCAGCCAAAGGTCTTTACCAGCTGAGCCCCTGGCTGACTCCATTTTCCCACATGTAAGATTTACATGAGCCCCAAAAAGGAAGCCTGTAGATATGAAAAAGCAAAGGATTTTGCCGAATATTATTTGAACATTAAAAAAAATCCCATATTTGATATAATCATGGTAAGGTATAATGAAAATTCACCTGCTTTCTGTCCATTCTTCGTTTGGTTGGGATGGATAAATAGGTGCTTGTTCTCTCTCGGGACAGGCTCGGGGTTGACCCTGGCTGTTGGTTTTGCCTTGGGGCAAATGTAATGTTGCAAGTGTCTTTTTCTATCTGCCTGGTTTGCAGACTTCGAATACACATTTACCAACACAGTACTGTCACCATGTCAGGAATGGGCTGCTTCAATTTTCACCTTGCTCTGGGGCAGATGGTGTCAGGCCCTGACCTCACATCTGACACCCCATGTTCTCCTAAGTATGGCACTCTAGGTTGAGCCTGGAGTTTTCTTTGGTTTGATTGGTTTTTGCTTTTTGGCTTTTTCAGATGGTTTCTCTGTGTAGCCTTGGCCGTCCTGGATTTGCTTTGTAGACCAGGCTGGCCTTGCACTTAGAGATCCGCCTGCCTCTGCCTCCCAAAGTGCTAGGATTACAGGCGTGTGCAGCCGCCCGACACTGGATGTTTTCTTATCAATAGGTTAGAATTCTTTCTTGGCTGTGATCCAACTTTGTGCTCAGCTGAACGGTTCTAAATATCTAAAGAACAGAGGGCTCCAATGATCACAGCCATGAACACCTGGGACCCCACAGTGCGGTAGGGCTGAGGAGATGTTGGGGAGCAGAGCCTGGGGATGGGTAGGCATTATGGATGGGGAGGAGGGAGTGGACAAGCAAGCTGCAAGGAGGAAGTAGAAGCATTGATGAGTGAGTGGGGTACATAAACGCTTTCAGTTTGGGTTTCGGTGGGGCCCCAGTTCTATCCTTGGGAAGACCGCTGGGGCCGAGGCAATGACCTGTTAAGCAGATACTGGGGACTAGGGAAGGCCAGCCTCTGGAATCATCAGTTTCTCTGCTGGGGGTACAGGGCCTGAGCATCCCTGGCCACGAGGGACAGTGAATAGCGGTTCTCGCTTGTTACTAACTCTAGGCTGTTTTCAGCCCCCTCCAGAGCTTGTCCTTTTTTCTGTGGGAAGGGATTGACATGTGGAGGAGTGGGTGGCTTCTTGGGGTTTGAACTCTTGTTTCCTGGGTTTTGTGCCAGGACCTGAGCCTCTGAACATGTCATAAACACTGAACGCACACACAGCATGAGTCTTGCCCTTAACAAGTTTAGAGTCTGGATAGGAAAGGCTACACGCCAGTCTGCATCCCCAAGCTTAGCCTCTGCTCAGTGACTTAGGATGACGATCTGGCCTCTGGGATGTACACAGGAAGAAGAAAGAGAAAGTGATGAGCGATGCTGGCTCAAGGACAGTGGCCAGTGAAGAGTTGTCTGGGGAGGTTGAGTGGATGGGATGGGCCATGAATACAAACATAGAAGAGGCCCTTGTCAGCCAGGTACAGCAGATGCAGCGGTCACGCACAGGCAGAGTGGTGGTGGAGGAGTCAGCAGGCTGCAGCTCAGGAGAGGGAGCAGTGGGGCGGGAGAGCAGGGGACTGAGCATGTGCAGCATCTTGTGTGTAAAGAAAGTAAAGGGGTGGGGAGGTGGCCTAATGTAGAAAGTGCCTGCCTCACACGGGAGCACCTTGAGCACCAGAGGTCAGATCTCGGGAAACAGAGGGGAAAAGCCAGGTGGGCATGGCAGCCTCCCTGTAATCACAGGGTTTGGGAGCTAGAAACAGGGAGTTCCCCAAGCACGACAGCTAACTAGAATACCCAATAGGTGAGGACGCTGTATCAACCTGTGGCTTGCGCACACATGCACACACACACACACACACACACACATGCACCCACATGCACCCACATGCATGCATGCACTCATATACTCCTGCCACACACATGGTAAGTGATGAAAGGAAAGAATTTTCAGCCTTTCAATTTTGGTAGTATGTCTATTAAACTAACAAGTCTAGATTTAGGATTAAGGTCTCCATTATGTGTAAATCTAATCCAACTGTGTAGTCACGCTTCCTTCTGTTGTTCTGCCTAGCATAGTATATACACCTGTGCATCCTAGTCCATGACATTATGCAGTCTGAAACCTAGATCAGATCCTGCCTCTGCTGAGAATTCCCTGGCATCTCCCTGGTGTGTTCAAGGCAGATAACACTATGCTGTGATGCCGGGAAGGTCCGTCTATCCCTTTGACCCTCTCCCCTTTGTCCTCCCCTGGAGTTTCTTGGCTCTAGAGGTTCTGACTTCTGAACTGATTGGTGTGTCTTTGTTTTCTGCTCTTCTTTCATCCCCACCTCTGCTTGCAGAGAGCCCCCCTTCTCTTTCTGCTTATCTGCTTATCGAATAGCACTTTCCTGGCATCGGGCTTCCTTCTCTCATGGGTTTATGTGGTTGGTTTGTTTCTAGCCTGTGGAACCCCTGCACAGTCAGCTTTTGTACTGTTACAACAAAGTACCCATCTGAGGAAGTTTAATACAACATGGGTCATTGGCTCGTAGTTTGTTTGTTTTTTTTTGGGGGGGGGGTAAGTACAGCATTCTAGTACTGCATCTAGATTGGGCTTTCTTGCCACATCAAGGCATGGTAGAAAGTGTCATGTGGGAAAGTATACAGAAGAGGGGACATGGGGCTGACCTCTAGAACTGCGATCAAGGCAATTCTTCCATAAATGGCCTCAAAACCCCACACCAAAGCAAAACCCAGACACCAAAGGCCCATCTCCTAACTCTTTTTACAGTAAGAATTAAATGAATAACTCAGAAACTCTGGCGTTCAACTCAGCCCATAGCACCAAGTCCAAAAAGAAGGGCGAGGCACGTTTATCTTGCTCGCTGTCTTTTTGGCACATAGTAGGTATGCAGTAAGTGTGTTTTCCCTGCTGGCCCTCTGCACCTCCCTGTGGCCAGCCTGGTATCAGCACCCAGGTACTCTGCCAGAATTGTGGACAAAAAAAATCTAGTCCACGGTTCTTTCAGTTTGGAAACAGCATATCTATACGGTGCACAGGCTGGATTTGACCCTCAGCTTCAGCCTCCAGGGACCTGAGAGCACAGGTCTGTGCCACTGTGCTGGCCGTACGTGATGACATTCAAATTTTCCATTGATCATTGAATGTTAGAAAGAAGTGTGTGTTCACGTGGTGACTCTCTCCCCTCGTTCTCTTCCAGTGGTCCTAACCGTGGACATTACATCACCATTGTGAAAAGTCACGGCTTCTGGCTGTTGTTTGACGATGACATTGTAGAGGTGGGTGTGCTTGATCACTCTCTCGTGGGCCTGGGGCAGAGAAGGGATTTGGGATGGGGCGACTGTGGCAAATGTTTCCTAAATAGACCTGCTTTCCCGTAGTACGGGAATATTTAGGTCACATCTACCTACTTCGAGCATTAATTTTCTTTTAAAGGAATATTATAAATTCTACCCTCAAAGGTGGCATCTGCTTTAACCTAAGGTTAGCTGTTTGAGTAGAGGAGACACTAAAGGAAATGAGCTCTGGTGAAATGAAAGAACTGAGCCGCCTCTTGGATTACTATCTGAAAGACAGACTTCCTGAGTTTTTCAAAGGGCACTAATGGTTACCGTTAGATGGAAGGTTTTATTTTTCTCCCTGTAGCAGTTTACATCTGTCAGATGTATAGAATGAACCATTTACCATTAAGGGCTCCTAATTGCATTTTTACACCAACTCCTGTTTCTTACCTTTTAGGTTTTGTTTTCCCAGGAATCACTATAAATGATTACATTATTTTATTTTGTTTTTCTTCATTGCAGAAAATAGATGCTCAAGCTATTGAAGAATTCTATGGTCTGACATCAGATATATCAAAAAATTCAGAATCTGGATATATTTTATTCTATCAATCAAGAGAATAACCTAGTGGAGCGTGGGACTAACTCAAGCGGGGAAATCCTCAGAGCACTAGAGCCTTGTTTCTCTTCAGACCTTCCTGTCCCCCAGCGGCCCACTGATGTCCTCACTCTGATGCCCACTGCTCTGGCAGGGTTAAACTTTCTTCCTTTGTGTTTTCACACACAGCACTACTCCTGGTTCTGTTTTGGTCTGAAGTAGAGTTAACTGCAGTTGGATTGTAGTCAGATGTATATGAATAACTGTTGCTAATTTTAAGATTGGGGTGAATGTTATGCCACTTGTCATGTCTGGCTAAACTATAGTGACATTTCCTGGACACGTCACAGTCCATTTTGAGTGTTTGGTAGACTTCCTGAATGGTTTCCAGGGTGCCGTTTCCATGCATTCCTTTGACACACCCCTGGAAATGTTGCTCCCCACTGTTAGCTTGCCTGCCTCCTCTGACGGGAGGAGTGGGTACATAGATGTTCATCTGTTAGGGCTGCAACCATAGCTTTAAGTTTGTGCAAGTGAAAATGTTTAAAGGTGAGTGACCTTGATGCTGAAATCGTCCTCCACATTGGAATAGGGTGAAGCGAGGCTGTCAATGGTGGCTGGTGTGTGCACCCAACTATGCTTACCTAGCTGGTAGAATCCCAGGGGCTAAGACATTATGGAGCTCAGGGCAGGCAAAGCCAAGAGGAAGATGTTTTTGTGGATAGTGAAAAGTTATTTGTCTTTCTACCAAAAGCCAAGTTTCAGGAAACTAATGCAATGCTGTTCATTTCTAGTGACCTTTTTCTTCCGTCAGGTCCTGTAGTTGTATTCTTCTCGTATTTGACACTGCTAAGCTTTTCAAGCTGTCTTTCTAATCCTGCTGATGTTTTGCCGTCAGTGGCATAAGGGCTGAGACACCAGTTGACTGTCTCTGGTACATCTCTCTCTAGCCAGTCAACACCAACATCCTTCTTGGACGAAGAAGATGAATCAAAAACTCTGTTCACCTTGACAACCATCAGCAGATTGTACAGCTTCTTTTTTTCTTTCTTTCTTTCTTTTTTTTTTTTTAAACATATTCAGTCTGTTTATGGAGGCACTGGTGAGTCCTGGGGCTAAAACAAAACTGTCCCTGAAAGGAATGCTAGAGTTAGTGGAGTGTGAGGTGGGTCACAGGAAGTGTTAGGAGGTGGGTGGAAGGGTGACAAGATGGCGGCTGTTTCCCTGGCTCAGATTCCTAGAATGCTCGACAAGACGGTTTCCCGGAAGAACCTTATCTCTTTTCCCTTTTGTTTTGTGTGTATTTATTAGAGCATTTGCATATTGGTACCTTTTATTAAAAGGATTGATTTGGTGTTTTACTGTTGGGTTGATCTTGGTTTTCCTACAAATACTTTGAGTCATAGATCTTGGCTTCCTTTGGGACATCAGTTGACTTCCATATACTATAATATACTGTGAACGTGTTACGTTGTGACCTAGTACATCAGCAAATGAACATGCAGACTCTTGGCATAATGTGAACTAAAACTGCAGTTGAAAATATCAGTGGCCATTTTGCAACAATGAAGAGGATAGCACTTTATCTAGGTGAAAACTGGACTTTTTATTTTTGAACTATCTTGAACTGTTTGTGACGCAGAACTTAAGCATGCTGACACTTCATTTGTTCATGCTTGAAGGGAGATGCTTCATTCACTCTTCACTGGAGAAGACGAAACAGGGTTATTTCATGTTATTGTCTTATGCAAGTGATGAAAATGGACCTTGCCTTGGTTAGAGGCAATGCATATTTATAAATATTTTGTCTTTTTCTTTTCCTCCGTGAAGCATATTTATTAATCACTTATCTTGGAGGTGAACCTTCATTCTTTAAGGAAAGGCCCTATCCAAATGAAAGTGATTGATAGAGGGAAATATTTGTACACATACAGCCCATATATTTGACTGTGAGTTACAAAGGTTAAGAAAATGGTTACTGGTTTCTAATATATTTGGAACTGATCATAGAACAAAAACTATTAAAATTATCTTTGAAACAACTCTTGAAGTTAATTTATTAGACAAAAAAGTTTCAGTTGGAAGCCCAAATGATATTATAAAGTTCAGCATGTTTTTCTTTTCTTTTCTCTTTCTCTTTTTCTCTTTCTTTCCTTCTGTCTTTTTTTTTTTTTTTGTGATAATGTAAAGTTTCCCCCAATAATGTAACCAAAGTCATTGCTTTTAATAGAAAAAGTAAGTTAAAATTGAGTATTCATGAAAAGGTCTTTGGAACAGAAAGAGATAAGCGTGGAGACTGTTGTGCTGACTTTCAGTTGGTTGTATGGTACAGGGAAGGAAGATGGGAGGAGACCAAACGTGAATCTCCATCAACACTCCACCCTTTTCAAACGCTGGACTATCTGGTAACCACTTACCTCTTTTTCAGTAAAGAAAACACGAGGCAGCTCTGTTCCCCCCCCATCATTTTTCTTTTCATAGAGAAATCATGTTCTAACTTACCGTCCCTGGTTCCTAGCATAAAGCAGGGAATGACAGTGGCGGTGGAACACGTGAGACCAATCTAAGGTCACAGTGATAGCACAAAGACCCAGCAACAGGCCCCCAGATGGGGGCTTGTGTGTCCTTTCTCCAGCAGGAGCAAGTAAGCCTGCTGCATTTCTCTTAGTTTCTGTAAATGCTGGGTGAAAAGAAATTCAAGTGTCTTTCAAAAGACTTTAAAACTTTTTTTTACAAAAATGAAATGTTTGTTTTGTTGGTTATTTGCTAGTTTAACATCTAGATTAGGGTACAGTAGGCTAAATCTTTTGTTTCAAAGCAGACTTTAGTAAAATGGTGGTGTGTATAGTCCTTGTTCCATTGATGCCTTTTTTTTCCATTCCCAGGCATCATCAGGTAGACTGGCTTGAAGAGAGGCAGGGATAATGCAGTCAGGGTGTTGGTCTGAATAGGAAGCCGTTCCCATGTGGTTTTATGTCCTGGCTATATTCTGGACTTAACATAAAATGGAAAATGACAGAAGCAGTCCCTGTGCATTTGTTTTCATGGGTACCCTTAATCTCATGGGCATGCCTAACTTGAAAGTCTGTTGTAACTGGCGCTTAAGGCTTATTTTAGATACTGGAGTGTAGCTTTATTATGGATGGATTTTATCTCTTAAACATTTCATTTTGATCAACTTTGTATATTCATGTGTATTAAAATATCGTGCACTAAATGTTTCCTCCTGGTTTGCTGTTATCTGGTCAAGGCATTTGCCAGTACCATTGTGATTAGCTCATGCTAATGGCATGGGCCAAAGAAAATTATTGCCTATTTTTCTGCCTAATTAAATTTCTGTTTTCTAGTATTACATTAATTTATTCTTGGCTTCTATTTCTGTAACCAAAATAGTTGCTGTATGTGCGTGGCATTCACTTGATTTTGTTGCTTAAAAAAAAAAAAAGCTTGTAGTTTTTATTTTAAATAATCTGTATCTTTGTTTTTTTGATGTGATCAATTCAAGCACTTTAAGCAATACTGTCAATCTTATGAAACTTCACTCACTTTAACACTCTGCCTCTAGAAGTGTTTGTAAGACAAATTAATAAAATAGGGATTATATTCCTCTTAGAGAACCATATCTAAATACTGCCGCATGTGTGCCCTTTAAGTCCTTGGCATCACGTGTGAGCCAGTGGTGAGTCACTGCGCAGGGCGTTGTTCTGAACTGAATTTTGAAAATCTGAAGAAGATTCAGCATATTGGAAAGGTAGCAGCACAGTCGAGTTGGCAAAATCCATGTCCCGGGGATAACGTACTTCATTCTGTGTAAGAATCCAGAAAGTGCTGTTGGAGAAACATCCCAATCAGTGGCAAGAACGGGAGCACCAGCCAGTTAGACTTGACAATGAATTCTTTGTGTGGGACTTTTCTAGCTATAACATGCTATTCCTAAAATAAGAATGTGGCTTCCGGCTCTGAGGTCCTACCTGTACTGGTTTTCAAAAGTAAGAGCGTGTTCCTAGGCCTGGACCTTCTGGCCTATGTGGGGACCCTACCTTCAAAAATCTAAGCTGGACTCTGTCCACTTTGTACCCACATGCATAAGCGTAGGTCCTGCCCTGTGGCCAAGAGCCAAGTCCGCTGTCGTGGGCTTTTCTTCGCAGCTAGTGACTTCAAGGGGTCTATGTGTGGACTGGAAATTGTGACTTGACTTGAGTCTATGACTAGGCCTCAGTCAACCCTACAGACCAGGAGGAGGGACTGGGCAAGTGACTGCAAGTCTCCTTGTTCCTGAATCTTTAGTTAGGTTCATGTGCTTGAACCTGACTGGACCAAACAGGCTATTGAGAAAGTCCCTGGCTTCCAGGACAACCAAAGGAACAGAAGACCTTCTTGGGAATAAGATGTTCTTTCCTGGCCTTTGTTTTTTCCCTCTGTCAAATGGACTTCAAGTGTAGGCCTGTCACTGCAAGCCACTCAGGGAACTGGTTCTGGAGAGTGAGAAGCCACCCTCTCCATCCAGTGTTCTTCTGTTTTCATAGATGCTTCAAATAACTTTAAGAGGGTAAGAGATTCGGCTCTGGCTGCTCTTGCAAAGGATCCAGGTTTGGTTCCCAGCACCCACGTGATGACTTACAACCATCCCTAGCTCCAGTGCTGGGGGATCTAATGCCTACTTTTGACCTCTGTGGGTACAAGGCCTGCACATGGTGCACGTATACACATTCAGACAAAGCACTTGTACACATAGGAAAATAAATCTTAAGCAAGCAACTCAACTCTTTTATAGAGAATCCCATTTCCGTGGCTTCATCCTTACATGAGTGTGCAAATGCTTGCTGAGTTATGCTCCTTGAGGGTAAATTTGTATTTCAGGGATAGCACTCAAAGCAGTTACCTTTTCCTAACAATGCCTCAGATGGAGGGATTCTTAATTATTTAATGTTTGTGGAGGCAAAGAATGATGAAACCAATGGAGTCCCCTTTCTTGTTTCTTGCCTCAGAAAAGTCTGTATGGAGGAAAATTTAAAGTTGTAGAGATTCCACACAAGGGATGGGCAAGAGCATTTGGCCAAGGTGTTTTGTGCTGTTGGCACCAAAGAGTCCAGTTCTCTTCCTTGGGGCCCGCTTTTTCCTCGGTGCCTTAGTTTGCTTCTTAGCTCCTATTGCCGACAGCAGAAAGCGCAAATTCATTATGTTTCACTAATGGACTGGAGGAGTTTGCTTTTTAATCTTACAATAGAAAGAATCAACTTTCTGGGGGTTGGAGAGAAGGCTCCGTGGTTGAGAGTATTGCTTTCACAGAGCACCTGAGGTCGGTTCCTGGCAACCATGTCTGGCAGCTCACAGATGCTTGCAACTCCGGCTCTAGGGGTATCCCACTCACATGTCTGTGCACACATGATTAAAAACAGATCTTTTAGAAAGTCATTCTCTCGAAAGTCCAGATGGTGGCTTCTGTGGACTCCAGTGTGGATCTTTTCTACACAGCTGGGTTACATCATTAACCAAGTCATTCGACTCCGTCCAGACTTATCAGAATGAATTAGGGCATGAGGGTCTTGATGAGTAGTTTTATTGGCTTTCTAACAAGTGTTGGTATTTTTAGGTGCCCATCTGAAAAATCAGTTCTCTGAACGACTCATGAGGAATTTGCACATGAATGATTAACTTCATTTTAGTGATGAAAGATCAGGGTCAAAACTTACATGAGAATGTATAGAAAAAGAATGCCTGGTTTTGTGTTCATTTCTCACGTGGCTGTAATTTGTTAACATTATTCTAACACAGATTTTTTTTTTTTTAACTCTCATCTCTCGAGTAGGCATGAGAGTTGTGTGTGAAGCAGCAAGGCAGGCAGGTGTCATAGGCTGTGGTCCTATTTTGTTTCATGTTCTTGTGACAGTGAGGATTTGGAGATTAAAATGGAAATTTGGATCTGGCTTGGTTGAAAGCAAAATAACTCTATTGAAATCACCATTTCTATATATTCAGCCAAGCCTTTCCTGTGTGAGCCAACTCAACTGCATTCACATTCCAGAGATACCTTAATGGACCTTGCCAGAGAGAATTCATGTCCTACTAAAAATAACTAGCAGGAGAATCAGAGTGAGCTTGAGACTTGCAGAAATCTAGGTCTTTGTATATTAGTGTTTTCTCCAGGTAGAGAATTACAGGTGAGGTGGCACACACCTTTAATCCCAGCACTGAGGGAGGCAGAGGCAGGTGGGCTGATGTGAGCTCAAGGTCTACATAGAGAAACTCTCAAAAAAAAAAAATTGCTGCTTATTCTCTGTCTCTGTGTGTGTGTGTACACATATGCCAGAGGTCAACCCTCCATGTTGTGCCTCAGGAGTGAGACACCTTGCTTTTTGAGACAGGGTCTTTTGCTGGGTGTGAGGCTAGACTGACCGGCCAGTGGGTGCCTGAGATTTGCCAGTCTCTGCCTCCCTGGTACTGGGATCTCAATTGTGTGCTACTGTATCTGGCCTTTCTGGGGTTCTGGATTAAACTCCAGGTTCTCATGCTCTCCCAGCCTGGGAGACAACATCACCATAAACTGTGAGCCTGGGTGTGACATTTATGCCAGGTTGTATATAGAAGACTTTGTCTCTGGAGGTTGTGGACAGATCATCTCTCAGGATGTTTACTCAACATCTGAGACTCTAGCTGGTAGATCATCTGAGGAGCCTATGGCAGCTGGTGAAGTAGGAATGTTCTGAAGAACCTGTC
The DNA here is from genome assembly GCA_028658305.1 of Pachyuromys duprasi. Classification (NCBI taxonomy): domain Eukaryota; kingdom Metazoa; phylum Chordata; class Mammalia; order Rodentia; family Muridae; genus Pachyuromys; species Pachyuromys duprasi. The sequence continues at coordinate 34,196,296 of CM053743.1, forward strand.
CTTGGGTGAGGTCCTGTGTAGGATGCAGGAGAATAAAAGCATAGGTTTTGGGGAACAAAGTTAAGTCTCATTATTGCTTGGCGTCTAGCCTTGGGGTACCTGTCCACAATTTGGATCTGGTGCCCGCACCTTTAAGGGACTAGGATTAAACTCAGGTCTTATACATCACAGGCAGTTACTGTACTACTGAGCTACCCTGTCCTAAATTGTCAAATGGCACCCAGGGCACAGATGCTTAAGGGAACAAAACACAGTTGTAAAGTGATAAAACCATGTAATAGCTGGTTGTTCAAAGAAGTCAGGCCCCGAAGACCTCTGGCATGTATATACACTCAAACATACACCCACACATACTTACATGTATACACACACACACAAATGTATATACACACATGCTCTTAAGCATGAAAAAGCAGCAGTTCTCCGAGTAGAGATGAACTCTAACATGCAGAGACCTTTATTACAAGAACTGAGCATAAAGCCAACACTAAAGTGAGGCAAGAAAGGGAAGATTGGACGCTGACAAGAGCTAGCCTGCTGCTCAGAGCTAGGCCATGGAGTCTTCCTGCTTGCCACAAGCAATCTCACCGAGCAGCAGCCTTAGACAAGGTCATGCTGTGACCATGATGAACTCAGACCAGAAATGTGTACTTCATAATCTGCTCTAGACATAGGCAAGAACAAGGACACGGTGTAAATGGTAAAATGCTAGCATCGCTCCTGTGGTCTGAGTGAGGGGGGTACTGTTTTACCAGTTCCCATTATATCTCCTTTTGCATCTGACCCAGATAAGAGTAGCAGAATTTACAAAGAACCACCCCCACTTCCTGATGGTACCCAGTCCTGAAGAGCCATGGTCCCAGCCGGTCCCCGCCGGTCCCTGCCAGAGCTCAGGTTCTAGCTCTAAAACTCCTTTAGGAGATGCCCAGGGTTCTGCAGGACAGTGAGCGCTGGACTCTGCTCAGGTTTGTACTTCCTGTACTTTGCTGGTGTCAGAACTGGAAAAAAAAGAATACATCACGAACAACAGCCATTCTTCTCTGAGGAGTTGGTTGTATTGGTCCGGATATCAAGACTTCCAGCTTACAGTAAGTAATGACTTTAGTCTTCCCTACCCTGTAGCAAGAGGATCAATATAGCAGAGCTTTGATGGACAGAAGCCTCCACACCCGCTCTTGGAGTCCCTCTCTGTGACTCAGCTGTGTCTGTCTCCAGAACCTTTGAATTTGCTGAGGCACCGGAATCCCCACTGAACCCTGAAGCGGGGACTTGAGAGCCTTCCCTGTGGAAGGCTGGAGGCTATTTCAGGAAGCCCACTTGGCCTCAATAGAAATGGTCCCAAGCTCTCTGGATCTTACTATGTACACTCAAAAGTTTTCTATAACCCTAAACTTGGACTTGGACCACATACAAGTCCTGGCTGTAGAGGTGACCCAGACACAACTGTAGGGTCTGGTGCCCTCTAGTGAGAACAGCCTGAAACACCCCCAAGCTTTCTCAGAGCCGTCACACATGTGCTTTTATTCTATGTACACTCTATCTAAGGGTCTTCTGCTACTAAACCCCCGAACTTAAACACCAAACCGATGGCTGCTGCTGTGAAAGCAATCCAAGGTTGAATCCTTCTGCATCAAGAGACCCTTGAGGGGAAGACAGCCGGCTCGTGGCGTCCGTGTCCTGACTGTCTCCCAAACCTTGTGTCTCAAAGGGCTGCTGAGTGAAATGCATGCATGATATGGATGGGAGGGGAGACAGAAGAGGGAGAGACACTGATTCCGCTCTCAGTTAATTTGTAAAAGGAACAGAGCACAACTGCAGTCCCTGGTGGCCTGCTTAAGGCCACTAGCCAGGGAGATTGCTTACTGGGAAAAAGTGCTTACTTTCAAACATTACAGCCCTAGTTAGATCCCCAGGACCCATATGACAAAAGGAGAGAACTGACTGTCCCAAGTTGTCTTTTGACACACACCCCCATACACACACAGCACACATGTATATATACAATGTGCACACAGACATGAGCAAACACAAAAAGACACATGCAACAGAGGCATACATGTGCACACACAGACAAAATGCATACATACAGGAGCGCTCTCCCTCATGCACACACGTGCACACACACAGTATAGAAGACCTTCCATAAAGTGGTGCAGAAACACCTATTAACTAGTAGAACTTCTGACAAGTTGGTTTGCGCTTTGGGACCCTCCATTGTTTTTGCCAGAGATGTTTATTTGTCATTGTGTCCCCAGTTTAGGCCATATAATAGGAGTCTGTCTCCAAGAGCCTCATAAGTTGTCTCTTCTCCATAAGGAGGCACAGTGGGGGAGTGAGGCATCCGACAAAAAGCCTGCAGTGACATTCTGGGAACAAGAGCTGTGAAGAAGCAAATGGTGAAAGTGTGAGAGAATATCCTCCAAAGAGAACTTGTAAAGTCAAGCTGAGCTGAATAGGGAGAAAGAACATGCTATTCTTCCTAGGTGTGACTAGTGAGTGATTTTTGTCACAGTAAGATTTAGAGGAAGCTGCTTCATGGAATTTATTTTAAAAATGAGCTTCAGGGAAGGCAGATATATTTTATTTATAAGAAAACTTTCTGATTATGGGAAATTAAAAATGCATAAAGCCAGAACAGAATAGGGAATGAGGCGGAATCCACAGTTAATGTTAGGGTCAGAGCCTGGGCTCTGAAACACACAACAAGCTGGGCTGTGGCGCCAGTCCCCACCACGCTAATTAAAGAGATGATGGGGTCGCAGAGAGAAAGATGACCTAGTGGATATGGCCATACCTGGAAGAAGGACAAGAGAGTCCAGGGACCCCCAAGTCTCTCTTCCAGCATGCACACCTGATATGTAGGTCTGCATACAGGGCAGGAAGCATGCATACACAAGCAGTCCTACTTCGGGTGTCTTGGCTCTACTAAGTTGTCAGAGTGGTGTGAATCTCTTCTTGGGAGGCCAGTTCCTCCTAGGGCTGCGGCTTCAGCCTTTTCTTCTCCCAACAGGCAGTTCCTGGGGGGTGAGGGGTTTGTGGGGGGAGTAGGAGAGTGAGGGGATTTCAGTTCTTTGGTCCATTTTTTTTTTCCAGTAGTCTGACAGCACAAATGTCTCTCTTTTAAAATATCGTCTTTGGCAGGAGGTTAGGAGCTCAGGGGCAGCAGGCAGCCGACTCTGGCCTACCTTCCTGCAGACTGAAAAGATGGTCAGAAAGGACTGGAGCCTTGTCACCAAAATATCAAATCTCAGCTCCTCGGGCGTTCCATCCCCCTCAGATGAATGCAGGAGGTGTGGATGTGGTCCATCTCCAGAGGATTAGCCACTCAATCTGTCTTCTCTCCTAAACAGAGCTGCAGAGAATGGGAGTGATGGCATAGATCTGAAGAATGGAACAGTTATGAATATGGTTTTTACATACATTTGTATATGCGTGAAAGTTTTTGCATTAAACATGCTCCTCTCCTGGGGCTTTTACCTTTCCTATTACTCCTTACTTTTCTGAATTTTTCAAAAGGATGGGGTCACGCAAGTGGACAGCACTTTGTTGCTTCGTTTGGACATTTTTTTTTCTTTCTTCCTTTCCTTCTTTTTTACCTCACTGATTTTTATCTTGTATTTTATAGTTTTCAATTTTGTGTTTTTATGGTTGTGTGTGTGTGTGTTCTGCCTTTTCATTTGCTTTTTTTTTTTTTAATTCAGGTTGGTTTGTTTGTTTTTCCTTGTTTGTTTTCCAGTGAGAGGGGAGGTGGAGTTGGATGGGTAGGGAGGGCTGAGAGGAGTTTAGAAAGAGGAAACCATAACCAGATCTATCGTATTAAAATTTTATTTTCAATTATTTTTTAAAGGAGTCAGACTTAATGTTCCCATTTGTCTGGGCCTTTTCCTGTGCTGTTTTGCCTCGTGGCATGCCATTCACAGACTTCATAGATCCCTGGATGATGTTAAAGAGTGCCAGAACAGAAGGGAGTTCCTGATAACGGGCCAGACTTTCCAAAGGGAAGCCTGACATCACAGCCACAGATGGCCTCATGAGGTTCTCCAAGCTTGCATCACCTAGAGTGCTAAGGAGAGCTGGCGGAGGAGACCCGCACTAAATCGGCATTCTGCACTGTGCTGAGCCACACGAGCGGAATGGATACGAGCTCTGCTGTGTGTGCTTGTGTATGTGCACTGGTGTGACACGTGTGCGTGCACACATATGTGGAAGTGAGAGGTCGACGTTGGGTGTTTTCCTCAATCTCTCTCCACTCTATTTTCTGAGACAAGGCCTCTTTGAACTTGGAGCTCATGCTTTTGGCTAGGTTGGCTGGACAGAGAGCCCCAGGGATCCGCTTGTCTCTGCCTCCTGGTGTGCTGACAGGCCCATGCTGCTACATGAGGCTTTTTTACATGGGCGCTGGGAAATCTGGACTCAGGGCCCCCTGTTACTGCAGCAAGCACGCTGCTGCCTGGCCTGTTCCCCGGCTCTGGGAGCTCCACTTTAATTCTGCATCAGCTTCTCTCTGGGTTCTGCAGAGGACACCCCAGGGAAGAATGTGAGAGCCCCTGCTGCAGGGTCTGGGGAGGAAGGAGGATGTGGTCTTAGCAACCAACACAGAATTAGAGCTGCCTGTATCTTCCAAGTGATCTAGAACTGTGGATGTGTGCACGGATGTGTGAGCATGTGTGCTGCTTCATGAGTCAAGGAAGATGCACTCCCCAAAAATGATTTTATAAAGTTCTTTAAAGAGAATGATGAAGCTTTTCAGTGAATTAAAAAAAAATTGGGGATAATTGGTGATAGGAGACATCTTTCACACCCATTTAAATCTGAATTTTGTTTTGTTCCTATAGGATTATGATAATTCAAATATACACAGATGCATTATTTTCAAGTGTTTCTGGTTGGTCTGTTTATTTATTTCTCTTTTAAATCAGCTGCTTTGCAACATTTGGAATTCTACTCAAAGAAGCAAGAACAGTGGGGGACCCTTTATTTTAGGGCTCTTCACAGAAATGAGTTAACCTCCCAAGTGACATCGGGTCTCCACTGAGTTAAAGTTTCATTTATAAGACATTTGAGAGTGCTGGTAGATTGTTGATCTTGGATATACTGTAAAGATGAAGTTCTAATGAAGAGATTTTTTTTTTCCAACTCCTAGAGCAGGGTTTAATGTGACACAGTTTGAAAGCCATCAATCTGACACTGTAAAAGGTAAGGCTCACCTTTTGTTCTTGCCTGAGACGTCGTTCAGCCTTTGTGCTTCCCCCCCATATGGCTCATTTTCCTCAGAGAGGAGGCACTGGACTGGTTGGAACTTGATTTCACTGAGGATGGAAAGAAATTGAAGTAGCAGCATGTTCTCCCCGAGTCTCTGCACTCACATGTCACTGTTCCCTCTTGCTGGCACACCCGAAGTGAGGTCTGAGCCAGAGTCAAGTAAAATCTCGGCACATGAGGACTTGTGGCCTCTCCTGTGTTAGGAGCCTTCGCTCGAATAGCTCTTATTTGCGCATTTTGTGCCACCTGCTTTCCTCCCCCAGCACACACTGTGTTTCTGAGGTGCTGTGCCTTAGGTTTTGTTTTGCTTTGCTTTGTTTCTGTCTTATTTTTCATCAGAGACTTCCTCATTCCATGCTCCATGATCCAGACTGTGTCTTGGCTGAATGTTAAACTAATCTGGCTGATGTATTGGCTGGTACTCTTTTGCAAATATATAGTATTCCTGTCACATGTTCATTGAGCAATTATTTTGTGCTAGGTGGTAAGCTAAGCAATTGCCTTCCTCAGACTGTCATTGTGACAAAGGCTTCATAGAAGTTCTTGTCTTGGCTGTGGTTTTATAAGTCTTAGTCCATGCTGGCTGGCTTCATTGTTTGGGGTGGGGTGGCTCTGTAGAGACAGAATATCATGGCAAAGAGGGTGTGGTGAAATAAAGTTGCTTGCCACGGGGTAGTCGAGTAACAGAGAGGCATAACAGGAAGGAGCCTGGAACAAAATGTACCCTTTAAAGACCTATCCCCAGTAACCCACTTCCTGTAACTAAGCACCCCCATCCACAGTTCCGCCACCCACCAGAAATTCACTCAGAATCTCTCTCCCAATAGTTTAAACCATTGACTGGGGGTGGGGTGGGATGGAGAAATGGCCCAGTGGTCAAAAACACTTGCTTCTCTTACACAGGACCCAGGTTCAGTTCCCAGCACCCACATGGAGGCTCATAAACATCTCTGCGTCCAGTTCTCGGGAATCCAATGCCCTCTCCTGGCTTCTATGGGCACCAAGCACACATGTGACATACATACATACATACATACATACATACATACATACATACATACATACAGGCAAACATTCACATACATAAAATTTAAAAAAACAACAAAAGTACAACTATTTTAAATCACCAATTAGACAGGAACTGTCCTGTCTAATTGTATCTAGAACCCTCCCAGACACAGAGATGTGCTTTACTCACCCCCATGTGCCTGTCATGTCAACACAATGAAATTGACAGTCATGATTAACTGTCACAGCCCTTAGCATGAGTTAGCTCACTGGGTTCCCATAACAGCCTAGTGAGACCAGGTAGGGAAGAATGCATGCGAGGGAAGTGATGAACCCACCGTTGTCTCCTGACAGGGGTGTCTCCTGGTTAGACAGGGTGTCTGCAGTGAGGGGACCAATGGCATTGCTGCCACATCACAGCTTCCAGTGGTCATAAGGCCTCCTTGAAGCTGAAGGTAGGCTCTTCTCACTGTCTACCACCAAGAGGCCTTCGAGCGTTCCACACGTGCATTCCTGAAGGGCCTACATCCTCTAAAGACCCTGGCTGCATTATAATCCCATTTGCACTGTGGGTTGTGAGCCCCTTTGTGGGCTTTTCAAGATGGAGGACCCATTCCACTAGGAAGGGGAAAAGGTTACCTTGCCACAATGGGTGTTCATAACAACTTCTTAGTAGATCAATAGGCTGATACTGTTCCTTTGCTTCAGTCCACTACAATTGCTCTTTCTTTCTCCCTGTCTTTCTCTCTCTTCCTGGAACATTCTAGCCTTTGCTTTGTCAAATAAACTTTTCTTAAATTGTCTGTGTCTCTTGTCTGAACTTTTTCTTTCAACACTAAGAACCACCGGGCAACTTTTATGCAGTTACAGTGGGGTATAGGATTCTCTTACAACCATTCTTATGTTTCTGAGACCATTGGGGGAGTTTTGTTCCAGAGTCTCCCCAAGTCCAAACGATGAGGTGGTTTAGAGGTTGCATTTTACTCTCCTTGAAAGACTACATTTCTTGCTTTCCTTCCACAATAACATATTCGAAGAACAGGCTTTGACACCAGAGAACACAAATTAGCTTCCAGGGCATACCTGGCCAGCTTCTGTTTGCTCATCAGCAAAATAGGGATAAAAACACACCTCAGTCTAGCTATTGCAAGGATTAAATGAAGAAAGTACACCTGGCACCTACAATGATGTGTGTGACCATGTGACCCACACAATGTAAGTGATGGAATCTTTGTATTATTATCACTTGATGATAGTGGTATGGTACCATCAAATCTTCTGAGTAAGTACATTCTTAAAGTCATAGGTGAAATTGTATTAATTAAAATGAAATGAGCTGAGTATCATTTAGCTTAACTGTTTTATCTTTTTTTTTCTATTTTCTATTTTGAAGGCAAGAGGTTTTTTTTTTCCTTCTTCTTCTTCTTTTGATCATCTGTGTGTGGCTAGCACTGTGGCCTGATTCTAAAGGTAGCTATTTAGCATCTTTCAAGACAATACAGTCTACAGACTGGGGCCCAGGACATAGAAGGATGATGCTTTGGTGGCCAGCCAAGAAAAGAAATTGCTTGTACCACCAGATTCTCATTCTCGCACTTAGGCGTTGAGGGAAGTGTTAGCTCAGGAGCTGGTGCCACCACTGGTTGGTGGTAAAGTCAGGCTTTTTTCTAAAAGGGCTGCTTCTGCACTTCTGGAAGGCTTGTCTGCCATGGGTCTCCCTCACAGATGTGCATGGGGCTGGTAGGGCACATCCATGCTTACACACGCTATGGGATTTGGCGGCCAGTGAGCAGAACTTTTCATTTCAGAAGCGCCATCTGAAGTCACCCTGAGAACACAGACTCCTTCAAAATTGTAGCACCCATTGCTAGAGCCACCCAGGCATGTTCTTCTTGGGTTTTTTTTGTTTTTTTTTTTGTTTGTTTGTTTGTTTTTTTTTACACGAAACTGCCTTGGGTTCCCCTAGTCTCAGTCTGAAAAATTATTGATCGTTTTTGTTCTCCGGCACTTTACTTTTTGTTTACTTTTTTTTTTTTTTTTTGAGACACATGATCTTGGCTCAATGTGAAAAACAGCCGTCCCTCAAATAGGGTAAGAGATAATTTATTCTGGAGCCAAGTGTGAGTGACTGTGGCCTAGGACAAAGATTTAGGTCACTTTAAATTCCATGCTCCAAGGTAGAAACAGTTTCATGAAGTTTGTATAGTAACAGAACAAAGAAAGTCATAAATAAAAACATTTTCGTGTGTGTGTGTGTGTGTGTGTGTGTGTGAACTGCAGACAGGCAGGCTATAAGGTAGGGAAATCTCAGCTGTAGGCCTCAAGTACAATCTCATGGCATTCTCAGTTTGGGGGTTGGTGTAATTTCAGGTCTGTTTGGACAGCCCAAGAGGATTTACCTAACAGAGACAAGATGTTTGGTCAAGCACAGCCAGGCAGCAGAAGGCCCCTGGGGTCTTGGGTGGCGCAATTGGCCACAGTCAGTGAAGCCCTGAGTCCTTCAGCACTGTGCAGTGTTTAATGGGGGTGAGGGCTTTTCCTGAGAACTTCAGTTGGCACCTGTTACCTAGCTCAGACTCGCCTGGAATTCACTATGTTGCCCAGATTGCTCTCAAACTCACAATCCTCCTGTCTCAGTCTCTTAAGTGTTGGGGTTACTGGTCTATTACTTTCTGGAGACAGGCAGGGTTTTCCTATATTGAACTCTTAAGTTCAAAGTATCCTCCTGCCTCAGCTTCCCGAGCAGCATCACTGCTCACAGACAAGACACTTTGTCTTTGTCTTAAAAGTAAGTGTTGAGTTGGATGGTGGTGAGGGTGCATGTCTGGAATCCCAGCACTCTGGAGGCAGAGGGAGGCAGAGGAAGGCAGATCTCTGAGTGTGAGGTGCATGGGTACAGAGTGAGCTCCAGGATAGCCAAAGCTACCCAGAGAAACCCTGTATTGAATAAACAAAAAGAATTTAAATAATAAAATAAAACAAAATTAGACTGCCTAGTTAAATAGAGAAAAACAAAACAAAACGAAACAAAACAGAAAAGTCCCCTTTACTTATCCACTTTTTCTCCCGAATGAAAGTTTGCAGAAGGCCCTTAGCAAACTTCCTTCCTTGGAAACACATATCTGTGTATGCACCACACAAGTACCTACCCTGACTTTTAAAAACTGACATTATTAAACTTTGTTCTGCAGCTCGCTTCCCTTCCCCCAGCTTTATAGTTTCGAAGCTCTTTCTACACAAAATAAAACCACCACATATATTTCCAAAATAAGGATGGCATGTAATTTATTTAAAGATCATTTGTGACTCTCTTGTTTTGTGATTTGCCATTATAAGCAACCGTGCTGTGAGTATCTTTGTATTTATGTAGTTGAATGAACAGGACTTTTTTTTTTTTAACTTGTAACTTTTTTTCCCACCAAGCATGAGGGATTTACACTAGCAGGCATAAAGGGAATGTTGTATTTGTGTATGAGTGTCAAATTAGTCCAGAGACTGTCATCAGGTAAATTGGATGGACTCATTAAACCTTTTGGACCAAGAGCTAACATGGAACACCATCACCATTTGGTTTTATTGTGTGCCAAGACAGTCTTGCGAAAGGTTCATGTTTGTTGATATGCACCACCATCATCCAAGTCTGGTAAACTGAGACATAATTTTGAGTTCGCTAGCAGACAGTATCATTTGCTTACTGTCTGTGCTCATCTGGCATGTGGAGTTCTTTCTTCTCAAGTTTCCTAAGCCCAAGAGAGGCTTGAAAGTTGATAGCATCTTTTTCCACTATTGCCCATTCAACAGGGTCTGGAACTTCCAGTGGGGTCTAGTTGTGAAACTTGTCTTCTGGATGAAACATTTCTCTTGATTTGTAGTTGTTTGGTAATTGTTTCCGAAGTCACACCATGGACACATGAATGAAACAAAATTTACTTTTACTTTTTTGTGTGTCTATTTTTGAGATGAAAAATATAAATCTAAAAGTTGAAGGTCAGGCTTTAGAAAGAAGAATCAGTGGCCTGTCAGTTCAAAGCCTTGTGAGAGAGGACATCTTGCCTCGCTTTAAGGTATCTTATGTATTCTTGCTTGCCTTTATTGCAGCCTGAGGGTAGGTTTGCTCTAAAACACTGAGAGAAGCCAAAGGCACCATTATCAGTCTAGAATTCAAATAGACTATGCCCAAGGCGATGGGTAACTGACCCGACTGTTCGCCAGAATCATAGGAGGCTTTTGCTATTAATACCATCACCAACCGTAAATACACCATGACCACCATTACAATCACCACCAATGCCAACACTACCTACAATACTACCAATGCCATCAGTCATACCACCAACACCACCAATGACACCACCACCAACACCAATACCACCACTACCAACAATCAGCATTACCAACAATATTAACAGAACCACTACCACTAATGGCAGCAACAATGCCGATACCACTACCACCACCACCAATAACAACAACGAGGCTGGAGAGATGGCTCAGCGATTAAGAGCAGTGTTTGCTCTTCCAGAGGTCTTGAGTTCAATTCCCAGCAATCAGCTGGAGGCTCACAACCATCAATGATGTGATCTGTTGCCCTCTTCTGGTGTTCAAATGCACATGCAGCTAGGGCACTCACATACACAAAATGGATAAATAAATAAATCTTAAAAAGACAAACAAAGCAAACGAACAACAACAACACAGCCTCACTGCCTCTTTCATTAACTTCTGGACTAAAGATGAATTTGGTTGGCATTTTGGCTCATCCATTAAGAGATCAAAAAATTAAAAATTAGTTTTTGGGGGTATTGGTTTAAGGTTTAAAGTGCAAGCCTGAATGAAGGCCAGCCAGGTGGAGACACATCCAGCCACTTGGGGAAAGGAACTAGCTTTACTGCATTCTTGTCCTGCCCACTAGAGACACAGTTGCTAGGAAACCAGCCCAGATGTCCAGGCCAGAACTGCGCCTAAAGTAAACCAATCATTTCAAAAGTCAATTTCCTTTACCCAATCATGTAATGCCAAAGCATGTAACCTGCTGCTTGTGGTTTTTCCCTTTAAAAACCTTGTTCCCCTAGACCATTCCTCTACACTCCTCCTCTTCACCAGGGAGGTTGCTGAGACCCAGGTGCAGGCTTGTATTAAAGAAACCCTCATGTGAAGGGTTTCTGGTGGTCTTTTGGGGTCTCGTGATCTGGCTACAACACCATGATTATTACAACAATGGAAACAAGCTATTATAAAGTTAATAATAATCACAACAATGATGTATCATATAGCACCTGTTGGTGGTGATCTTAATAATTATTATGAAATTTTTATGGAAATTAGTATTATGTTACTAGACCAATTGTAATAAGCTAACTAGTACAATTTTATTAACATGTATAAATGAAACATTCTCATTCTTTCATTCCCAAGCCTTATTCCTCTATTTTCAAGACATATCAACAACATCCACCACATCAGGCACAAATTTTTGAGCCCAAGCCATCTTTCTTTCTGGGTCTGACTTTCTTTCTTGCTCCATCCAATTCATTCCTAGAATAACAGCTTGAGGTATTTATATTTCACTTTGAAAGATCATAAGCCATACCAAAAAGTTGCAAGAATAGAGTAATAAACATATATTCACCCTTTGTGTAGATTTTCTGATTTTAATAATTTTGTCATATCTTCTTTATTAAATTTATTTTTTATTAATTACAATGTATTCATTTTTTTATCTCAGCTGTAGCCCCCTCCCAACCGCACCCTTACTCCCTCTTCTCCTCCCATGCCTCTCCCCCAGTCCACTGATAGAGGAGGTCCTCTTCCCCTTCCATCTGACCCTAGTCTATCCGGTCTCATCAGGACTGCATTGTCTTCCTCTGTGGTCTGATAAGACTGCTCCTCCCTCAGAGGGAGGTGACCAAAGAGCCAGCCACTGAGTTCATGTCAGAGACAGTCCCTGTTCCCCTTACTAGGGAACCCACTTGGAGACTGAGTTGCCACTGGCTACATCTGTGCAGTGGTTCTAGGTTATCTCTATGCATGGTCCTGGCTTGTCAATATCTTTTTGTATCTATGTATATGTGACTTATTGCAAAGATTGGATCATTTGAGAGTGTGTTAGAGACAGCACAATTCTTTACTCTTAAAACACTTGAATTTGTGATCTCTTTAGAGGGCATTTTCTTATATCACTCATTGGCACTATGATCAAATAAAAAAAACTGGACACTGATTTAAAACTATTATCTAATAAATAGTCCACATTCACACTTCATCAGTTGTTCTTAAAGATAGCATGTACAATAATTTATCTCCTAGGTGATGACCTTTGCTAGCTTTGCCCCTTGAGTCTGACTCGAGTCAGAGTGCACACTAGCAGCAGATGGCTGTTAACACTGGTATTTGCTGGAGGATTCTCCACCAGCAGGTGAGAGACCATTGTAGGGTTCTGCTGCATCTCATCAGAGGGCAGAGGGTCCTTTGAATGATGGGAGGCAGGTGGTTCTTCTGCCAAGCACCTCATGCCCTAGGTCTGTCTCCCTGGGTTAAATAAAGTTCTGTACCGTGGCCTGCATCTATCCTGCCTTCCTTTTCCTTTCCTTTTTTGCCATTGTTGTTAATTCCTTGACCAAGTCAAGCATCTTCCCTGAAAGCTGCTCCACTCTGTTCTGCTTCCCATTATTGAGCCCGTTTGTCCCAGGAGGTTAGCTATGGGAGAGAGTAAGGAAGCATCTGTAGGGGAGTTTTATTTACAACCTTCAGCTCCCACTTCTTAAAACCTCTTGACTTTTGGATACGAAGCAGTATGGTGGTTAATCTGGAATGGCAACTGAATTGGGTTGAGAAACACCTAGATTATTAACACACACCTTCGGTGTGTTTGTGAGGGTGTTTCTACCATCCTTTAAGTAGGTGTGGGAATCCCAGAAACCGTAGGCCAATATTGGTCCACAAAGACAAACAAATAAAGCAGGAGCGGGGAATTCAGAAGCCCCATGAGTACGGATGGGAATGTTGACACTTTGGGGTCAGCTTAGGGGGGGAGGTAGATCAATTTTATTTGGGGTGAACTAGGATCATATAGAACTTTGAGGGAGGGGGAAGAACTATCCAGGGTGGGCAAAAGTCACATGAAGAGGCAGTTCAGGAATCCCAGGTGATTGCAGAACGGCTTTTTATGCAGAGAAAAAGAGGGACTATATTCTTTTGAGTCAGACTCAGCCTGAATATCTCCCTAATGCTGATACCAGATGTCTCAGTGTGATGTCACACTTTCTAGCTGGTTAACGTTGGTAAAGGATAGGCTGGGAAAACTCATTTATGTTGACGGTATTTTGGATTTGATGAAAAAAGACTGCTTACTTGTTTAATAAATACATATTTGTTGAGTGTATGACATATGCTGTGTAGTGCCTGGAAATCTGTGTGTGAAAGAATAACTATAACTGAAGCCATTTATTGAAAACCTACTGAAAGCTGAACGCTAGGCTGGGTGGTCTGTGTTCATCAATAAATCATTCTGAGAGTTCTGCAAGTAAATCTTTACCATCCCTAGGTTATTCTATGTTAAAATTGATTTGTAAATCTATATCTCATACATGTGTAATTTAAAGACTCAGACAGCACTGAAAGATTTCTGATGAAACACAGGTGTTCGACATTCTTAGACAGGCAGTCCCCAGAAGAACTACACTTATCTATTCTGGTCATTTTGTATGGCAATTGCTTCTGTACTTATGAATAAAGAATACAAATGATTTCAAAATTGAAATGTTAGTAAAATGTTTGAATGGATTTAAGGTGAAACAAAGCAGATCCAGACCAGCACACAAAGCCGTGGCTGACACTGTGGGATCACTCTTGCAATCACTACACGACAAGAAGCTGAATGTGAGTGACCCCTCTGGAAGCTTTCCATGTATCCTGCACTAACCAAGAGCGGTCACTTTACTCACTCTAGAAGCTACCACTTTCTTGGGTCTTTAAAAACAATTTTATTACTAGTGCACAATGTTGAACACCGTGGCTCAATTATTATTATTTTTCTTATAACTGACCTTTTTGTTACCTTAAAAAAATTTTTTTATACAATCTGTAGTCTGGACTGTCTTGGTTTTGATATTGGAAGGCATCTATCTTAGTTACTGTTCTATTCCCAGAACGAAACACCGTAACCAAGGCAACTTACAGAAGAAAGCATCTAATTGAGGGCTTGCTTGCAGTTTTTGAGGGTTAATGCATGATCATCGTGGTGGAAAGCAGACGGGCATGGTGAAAGCTTTGCATCCTGACCCACAGGCAGAGAAACAGAGACAGAGAGACTGGGTTTGGTGAGGGCTTTTGAAACCTCAAAGCTCACTCCTAATGATACCTCCTCCAACAAGGCCGCACCAATTAATCCTTCTCAAACAGTGCCACTAACTGAGGACCGAACATTCAATAATATTAGCTTGTGGGGGCCACTCTCATCCAAACTGCATAGCATCTTTCATGTGGGCCTTGTCTGCAGTGCCTGGTGCTGGATGCACAGGCAAGTAAAGACATTGCTCTAAGAAGCACGTATTTTACCTTTTATTTTTCTGGAGAAAGACACATAAGGGATCAAGCAATTTGGGGGCAGGAAGATGAAGGTTGTAGGGGTTTGGTACTTGGTAGTGATAAGCAAGATTCTAATACTTTGGCCTTTAGCAGAAGGGAAACACCTTCTGATACAGATAAATCTCTACTATCTATGTTGTTTTAAATAGTAATGATGATGATGAAAAATCTTTTAAAATAGCAGGCATTAGAAGTGGTTGCTCTGAGGCCTGCAGAGACCGACACTCAAAACCAAGGACCATGTATAGAGAAGACCTAGACCCCCTGTTCAGATGTAGCCCATAGGCTGCTCAGTTTCCAAGTAGGTTCCCTGGTAAGGGGGGCAGGGGCTTTCTCTGACATGAACTCAGTGGCTGCCTCTTTGATTGCCTCCCCCTGAGAGGGGGGCAGACTTACCAAGCTGCAGAGGGAGATGATGCAGCCAGCCTTGATGAGACCTGATAAGCAAGGGTCAGATAGAAGGGGAGGAGGACCTCCCCTAAAGGGCATGGAAAGAGAAGAGGGAGGGTGGGTGGGACTGGGAGGAGACGAGGGAGGGGGCTACAGCTGGAATAGGAAGTGAATATTAATTAATTAAAGAAGTGGGCACTGGTATCTTGTCTCTCTTTAAGACCTAGCCTTCCATGTAGTGGCTTTTGACCAAACTATGTGGCTTCTTTCTGCCTCAGTGTCCCCTTCTGCAGTGTGGGATGATCATTCTCACAAGTTGTTGTGAAGAAGGAATGAGAAGATACATACCCAGAAAGTGCTCCAAACAGTGCCTGGTATCCAGGAAATGAATACTCCGTGTTTTGTGCTGTTATTATTATTCTCTGGCATAGAAAGCAGTCAGAAAATAATCAGCTTAAGTCTTATGTACATGCTTAGGATTTTCAACTCTTTACTTGTTTTGTTCCTGGTAAATTTCCAGCTCTCATTCATGTGACAGGGATAAGATTAATTCATCCACAGCTGCTCTTTAATCTCTGGCTATTTTCTGACTCTTTGGCAAATAAATTATCAGCCTTTAAACTAAATAATTAGCCCTAGCTTAAAAGAATTTGTATATGTCTCCAAGGCTATGAACCATGGAACAAATTGTTTCCTGTGTTTATTCATAAACTTCAGTGTAACTACTGAAACCGCTGCTTTCCTCTAGGGCATCTTGGGAAGACAAAAGACCCAAACATCTATAGCAAATTAATGTTTGGCAGCAAAGAGGAAGCGGATGTTTTCTATACGTCCTTAAAACCTACAAATTCTCTCTCTCTCTCTCTCTCCTCTCTCCTGCAAGTGCAATTATTTTTTCTAATAGGTAAATATATACTAGTAGTGGGTTCAATTGTAGCCTCCAGAACAATGTGCTCAAGTCCTAACTCCCAATATCTGTGAATGTGAAGTTATTGCACAGACGTAGACCCAATTAAGCATAGGATCTCAGATGAGAGCACTCTGAACTTAGAGGGAGGGCCAGAATTAAAAACTCTAGTCTCCATAGAAAGAGAAGGCAATCAGCACAGAGTGCAGGGCAAGGCCAGCGAATGTGAGCTAGGCAGAGGGTAGGGGCAATGTGCTAGGAGCCAAGCACTTGGGGCAAAGATGGTGGCCACTGCTAGAGGTGAGGCCAGGTGATCTGAGAAGCAGTGATTAGATAGATTCTCTGAGTATTTAGAAGGAACCAGTCGTGGCCATGCCTTGGTCTCTGTCTCCTGTCAAAACAGAGAAAGTATTTTTTTAAAGATGTATTTTATTTTTGTTTTTATTAATTACAGTTTATATCCCACCTGTAGCTCTCTCCCTCTTCCCCTCCCAATCCCACCCTCCCCCTTCTCCACCCATGCCCCTCCCCCAGTCCACTGATAGGGAAGGTCCTCCTCCCCTTCCATCTGATCCTAGTCTATCAGGTCTCATCAGGAGTGGCTGCACCGTCTTCCTCTGTGTAATCTGTGGAATTTATGGTGGTTTAGTATGGCTGTCCTGGGACATGGATTGCCCTCATGTAGTAATAATAATGGACTTTCTGGATAGTTCTTATCTGAAACTGAGGAAAGCAGAGGTTGGGCTAGACATTTTATTTCTGCTTTTTGGTTAAATCAGCTCTCCCTTTAGTTCTTTCAAAGCATGCCCTTTTGTGTAGTTGAAGTTAAACATACTTTTAAAAAAATCTTCAAAATAAAAGCTTTCAAGTTTTGTGCAATAAATGAATTCCTCTGCGGTGTTTCAGCATTGACGTGTGTGTGTGTGTGTGTGTGTGTGTGTGTGTTAGGCATGTGCATCAGAGGGAGAGTGAACCCAGAACCTTAAATGCTACCACTAAACGGCACCCCGCCCCCAACCATGGATGACCATGGATGTAGCAAGTCTTTTTTTTTTTTTTTTTAACTGAAAGGGATGTGCTTTCTGACCATAAGGCTCATCATATTTAGGGTTTGGAAATTCACTGTGACATTCATGAGGCTCATGGTGGGACAGAGTGTGAGGTGAAGAGGTGGGAGGCAGATGGAGGCAGATGTAGCTGGCCTTATGCTGGACAGAGATACAGCAAGCCAAGCAGAACTGTGAGTGGCCCTGCACTTTGCTGATGACTGCTCCGGAGAGGTGAACTGCCAGTCTCCTCAAAAGGGGGATCAGCAGGATGAGGCCAGCAAAGGGCAGAGGGAGGTCTACACAGTGAGTCATAGCTACGAGCTACAGTAGACATGAAGCGTCCGTGGACGGGGGCAGGACACTGCTCTAACTCTTCATGGTTCCCTTGTGAAATGAAATGATATTTATCAGTGCATAAAGTTTCCATTTGATTCTGACTCTGCAGGTGATGTAGTTTATCACCAGCCTACAGGAATTCACAGGCAGGATGAGAACTGACATTGATGGAGAATCTTGTAAACCAGGATTTTTGCTAGGCAGGTCCATTTTCCCTCCTCTCTGCCTTCACCCCACTCATCCACTCACTTGCTCTTTCATGCGTTTTCAAGCATCATGTTCAATACTAAGAACGAATGAAGCTTTGGGCACTCCTTGGGGAAGTCAAGGATCTACTAACTAAGCCTCATGGAAACCATGAGAATGGGATTGAGATGCTGGGAGGGGCACAGGTAAGAGGTCTAACACAAGCACCTAGAAAATGTTGTTGGTCCCCAAAATATCTGTCATTCTCATCAGCCTTTAGAACAGTTGTTCTCAACCTGTGGGTCATGACCCTTTTGGGGGTCGAATGACCCTTTCATATGGGTCACATATCAGATAGCCTGCATATCAGATATTTACATTAAAATTCACAACAGTAGCAAAATTACAGTTATGAAGTAGCCACGAAAATAAATTTATAGTTGGGGGTCACCACAACATGAAGAACTGTATCAAAGGGTGGCAGCATTAGGAAGGTTGAGAGCCACTGTTGTAGAAGAATTAGTTCTTTCTGTCTACAGTTTTAATTCTTTGAGAATTTTATACAAAATATTTTGATCACATTCACCCTCTCCCCAAAAGTCTTCTTAGATTCACCTCCTTTACCATCCCACCCAATCTTGTGTTTCCCCCAACCCTCATCAAGGCCAGTTCATACTGCCCAAATATTCCTGTGGACTTTCCATGTGGACTTTCCGCTCCCAGAATAATCTTATCTGGTCTACACTGAGAGTTCTAGGCCTCCTGGGCTTCGTAGTGAGATCATCTTAAAAACACACAAACAAATAAAAATCTTACTGTAACCCCCCAAGGAGGTTCCGCACAGAGAGTGGCTCTTAGCTGATGCTCTAATGGCCCTGGGGGCACTTGTCAATCAATAACTGGAAGATGACTACTGCATCTCGAGGAGTTCCCCAGCAGATGGGCCTTAGTTACCCACAAGGCAACCTGGTCTAAGGTGGACATTCCCTCCTTGTTCCCCCTCACTTCCTAAGATGGCCTCTAAAATGAACACTTTGTCTGTAGTCTTTTTCTTGTGCACCCCTGAGAAACTCTATCCTGAGAAAGGCAGTAATGTTTTATACTCTAATGTGCTTTAGAAGAATGCTGTGTTTCATAGCCCTGCAGCCTGCTCTCTTGCAGATCACACAGCTAAGGACAAGGTTTGTCTCACTGCCTCTACCTCCTGATTAAAGGCCTAAGGCCCCACACCCAGCCCTGCCTGCTGTACTTCAGAAATGGGATATACCACCTTCCATGACTCTCTTGGGAGGCAAGCATAGGGCAAGGCTGAAATGAGAAAATGTCTTCATAAATTATGGAGTCTGTGGAACTGTGGTGTGGTGTTATTATAACTATAAATTCCCCATGGTGTTCAAGAGTGTATCATGTTAGAGTGTCTAGATCAAAGGCTACCTTATGCTGAATTTTTGAGAGTGAGGTTTTGGTTTTTTGTTGTTGTTGTTTTTTACAAAGTGCCCTGGGCTGTTGTCCCTTAAAAGAGCCTTGGCACAGGCAGTTTCCTTGGCCACCTCCCACGACCCACTGTAGTCAGCAGGCTTGGGTCAAGACCCAGCTCTGCAGCCCATTCTCTCTTGCCTCGTTACGTTCATCTTTACAGTGGGGATTAATGTGGCTGTTTCTTACAGTGTTTTTAAGTATTATTTGGAATAAGGTATATTTAAGGACTTTATAAATTGTAAATTAAGAAACTGGCTTGGTTTTGATAAGGACTTCTTCAAATGATGGTCACAGCAGGGGTAACACAACAGTTGGAGGAGTACCCAACACTTTCCTCTTTCTGTGAGCTGAGTGGAAAAGCATTTCCTAGCCTCTCTTGCAGTTAATAAGGATGCTATGCTGAGCTCTGACCTGAGGGTTGATTACACCAACATGTTAGTTACCTTTGCACATATTTACACAAAATATTGGAAAGAAGACCGTAGAGCAGGAAGATTGACTTGGGCTCAGGGTTTCAGCCAGGTTCAACTGCATGTTGGTGGAGAAGGCATATTGGACACTTTCCATCATGGCTGACAGGAAGTAGACAGGAAGTAGACAGGAAGTAGAAGCCTGACAGGAACTGCCCAGAAACAGAGTATAAATTTCAAGAATTAGCCCAGACACCTACTTCCTCCAGCCAAGCCTTCCCCCTATAGTTTCTACAGCTTTCTAAAATACCACTACTGACTAAAAGCCAACCATTCTGAACATGAGCCTGTGGACATCATTGTATGTTAAACCACAACAGAGATGGCCAGGGCTAACAGCTGGCCCATGTGTTTGCCTGCATGCCCTGTCTGCTCTTCTTCCTCTGCTGTCAAAGAGGGGGCTTCCTGGACACCCCAAGATAAGCTGTGATGTGGCTTATCCATCAGGCTGCCTCCCCAACAGCCAGCAGAGGAAGTTCAACAACAACACAACTCTACTGAGATAAGCCACTGGGATCAGGTTATTGCCTTAGTAATGAGTTCACCTCCCTCCCTCCCCCTCCCATCTCTTTTGGTGGACTAAAGATAGCATTCTTGCTCTAAGTTGTTGTTCTAATTAAATGACAAGGCGAGGAACAATTTGGTGTTCTTTTAACTTCATTTTCTAACAAACTGAGAAGCTGATTTAAAGAACATGAATTCTTTGAAACTTCGGGGATACATGCTCTGTGATTAATCCGATTCCCAAATCTCATTACCCCATGGAGAAGTCCTCACAAGATTTATCGGGCCGTGAGCACTACTGGAAGAACATTAAGCGAAATCCTCTATTTGGGAAGGAGGCTTTCCTGGGGCTGTGCGATTTGTGGAATGTGGTTCCTCCCAGGTAAGCCTTTGCAGCAGGGGTCTTTTATGTGAATGGGGGCTACTTCTCTTGACTGAGCCCTTTAGAAGATGGGTTTGATCATCTGCAAAGGGTAGCATATCCATTTTGGAATCTAGGTTCAAACTTGGAAGAAAAAATACAAAATGAACCCTATGCACTCTGTGAAAACAGGGCACTTTGGTTTTGGAGGTTGGCCAACACTCTGGGTCTACACTCTAAATTTCTAGTGCAGCCTTAAAAAGAAAACAACAAAAAACAGAGCAGCGTTATGGTAACTGGAAATGTAAATGGCTGTAATATATCAGAACCATCTGAGGCTCTGCAGCATTGTGTGGTTTACTTTATACTCCAGCTTGAAAAGAGATTCTGGGCTATAGAAGTGATTGTGTGTGTGTGTGTGTGTGTGTGTGTATGTGTGTGTGTGTGTACATGCGTGTGTAAATCCAAATGGTAGCGCCCTGTGAGAGTCACATTCTCTAATGGGATCTGGAAGATCTGGGGACTGCATCCTACAAGGCAGCCTGTTAGCTTCCTAACTCTAAACACTTGAATCACACATCCTCAATTTATAAACAGAGAGGCACAGCCTTCCCCAGTGGAGTACCATCCTTTTTGTAAGCTCCCAGTGGTCAGGGTCTGTTGTTTGTACATCTTCTGGTTGGTAGCTAGACAGGAACCTGTTTTCCTTCAAATCCTATCAGCAGGGTGCTCTTTTTGCTTGCTATGTGATGGTAGCTACACTGGCTTAATAGCTGGGCTCTGGCTTTGCAAGAAGCTGTAAATTTAATATAAACAGGCTGAAGTAAAAAACAGGAGAGTCTGTTGTAGGACAGCAGCCCATCACCATACTAGAGTGTGAGACCTAGTAATGTCTTCTGAGCATCATCGTGGAGCATGTTCTCTAAGGGAACAGAGGGACCCGAGCCCTATTCTCACTTCCCTTTTATTTCCCAGTCCTGATGTAAGTAGGTTTCTCTTTCTTTCTTTCTTTCTTTCTTTCTTTCTTTCTTTCTTTCTTTCTTTCTTTCTTTCTTTCTTTTTCTAGTAAGCACATTTTAATGTATTGTAAAACACTGTGTACCTGGAAGAGTGGTACACAACATAAACAGTGAACACACCATCTGCCTTATGGAGTGAAGACCAGAGCTCAGCAGGACTCCTGTGAACTTTCTATTGATCTGCTTCACTGACATCCACAGACAACAGTTCTTCAGAATTTAGTGGTTAGCATTCTCATGTGTTTTCTTTTTAAGTACACATATATAAATACCACATGCATTCTGAACTCTGTAAAATTCACTCATGTTAATGTATATAAAAATAATTTGCAATAATGTGTAGAGTAATATTCTATTGGAAAACTGTGTGCGATTAGTTGATTCTTCTGCAGAAGACATTTTGATTGTTTTTTCTCCAACCTCCACCACTACGAGGAGCCAAAGCACAATGTGCATTCTTTTCTTTGCACATCTGGGCAGGTGCTTTAGGGTACATACCCAGAAGAAATTCCTAGATTTCGGGGAATTATTTTTTAAATTATTTTTTAAAGTCTTATTTATTTTTATGCATGCCAGCATTCTGCTTACATATAGGTATGTGCACCACATGCATGCAGTGCCACCTGATGCCAGAAGAGGTCGTCAGATCTGGAACTGGAGCTGCAGATGGAGACTCTGCAAAAGGCGTCCGTGCTCTTCACCACTGAGCCAAATTCCAGCTTCCATCTCCAAACCGTAATTACTTTAGTGTACAAAATAATGGGTTCCATTGTGAGATTTTCACATATATATGTACATACATCTATATAGCTGTATCAGTAATTATACTTGGTTTATTTTTGTCATATATATCTTAATCATTATACTTTGAAAGCACTCACCTATTCTAACCTCCCTTGTTTACCCCCTCTCCCCTTGCTGGTCCCCTTCCTTCCCCAGATGCCCTCTGAGATAACCAGTTTTGTTCTGCTACATGCTCCCTGCCATGACTGACTCAAAAGCAAAAGGGCCAATCAGCAAAGGACTGACACTCTCAGAACTCTGAGTAAGAATAAACCTTTCCTTAGAAGCTGTCTCAGGCATTTGCTACAGTGACATGAGACTGACCACTCACTCATTCACCAGGCTGGGAAGCCTACAGCTGTTTCCAGCTTCCAGTATGGTTTGATTTAAGGCTGTGATAGCATCCCCAGGATTTCTCTCTCTGTGTCTTTCCAATAACATTTCTCTTTTATTTTCTTTCCCTGACTCTAATTCTGTATTTTATCTGTATTCTTTGGGCCCATCAAGTTCAAAGGTCTTCCACTGTCTGAGGCTTTAAATTCGTTAAAGAACACATATTGTTTTACCATAGATTTTCCGCAGAAGGGCCCATTGAACTTCACTGGTCCTGATGAGAGCATGGCCTTGTAAGTCAAACCACTTACTATAGATGAGAATCTTGAACACGGCTTGGCTGAGGTAATGTGTGCTCTGTGAAGTCGCTTTCGGGGAGCCAGATGCACCTGACTCATACACAGAGAACAGGAAGTGATGGATTTTCCAGAGAAAATGACAACAGCAACTGTTAGCAGAAGGAAGGCAAAGGGACACTGGATGACCCAGACCAACAGATCCCTGTCACCAGTCTTGCTTAACCCTGTGCCCTCCACTATGATAAAACGAAGCTTTTAAATCTCCGAATGGATAAAGAGGACTCTGATATTCCTAACTGTGGGGTTCTGTGACACATGCTGTCTAGTGTGTAAATCCAAAGGGTCTTTGGGGAATGAATTTTCAGATAGAGGGGATGTTATGGGAAATGTACAGGCACACTCTGGGCCTTGACCACTTGGGCCACTCCCTTGAGAGGAGAAGGGAGGGCTGCTGCTCTAAGCATTTAAGCTCTGCACTCACTCTGTCCAGTAGACACTGCACAGACATTAGAAGTTGGTGCATTAGGGCCCTATCGGGTCAGAGAAAGGGACAGTGACATTTAATACAGACTCTCCAGCATGGATGACCATCTCAACTCACTGTGACAGTTCTAGCGCAGCCACTGTGTTCGTTCTTCTGAGCCTGCTAAGATGTAGATGCCTAAGTGTGTAACAGGCTTTTTCTTACTAAGTTAGAGTGAGGGGTAGGTTTTCTCTAAAACCAGTCTTGCAGTCTTTAAATAAGCCTCATGACATTTCCAGCAAAATGCAAGTATCAAGAAAGCAAAGGTTTCTCCCGGCTCTTCCCTATTGTGCCCTCGGGGTGTGAGGAGAATACCCACTACAAAATGAGCAGCAGCCTTGCCTGACCCATCAGCTTCTCACTCCTCCTGGGTTCAAACCTGCTGGGTGTCATCCCACAACTGTCGCTCCTCTGGCAGAAAATGCTCTCCAGAGGGACTAAGCACAGGAGAGGAGGCTGGCTAGCCTGATGTGTCTGAATTCATGAGGGGCAGCTCCCTATGAGAAGCGACCTGTGCTGCCTCTGCTGTACCCAAGGCCATGGTGGCCCCGCTGCAGAGGATGGCTTAGAGCCGCCGAGTGCGAAGTTTTTCTAGAACCACCAGTGGTGAATCCCACAGCGCTTAAGACTTCGTGATAGCTGGCCTGAAACCCCCACCGTGGCACCCACCACGCCCACAGTCCTGCAAATGTGTTTCCACTGGCTCTTTGCTCCTGAACTAGTTCATGAGGCATTTTAAAGGTAGGTAGAGATGCAAGATATCAGCAAAGAGGCTGTAGACTCACGGGGACTCAGACCCTGTAAGGTGGGCCACTCCATTTCCCTGACTCAACCCACAACCCCGAAAGAGACCTGAGAACAGTGTCTGCAAGATAACAGCCAGATGGTTCTCCCAGCTCTCTTCCCTTATTGCAGCCATAGCCTTCAGTGATGGTTGCCATGGAATCCCTGTTAGGACTCCGCTTCTGGAGGCTGTCTCTCCTTGGGGGCATCTCCACAGCGTTCCAAGAAGCTTCGTTTGTTTTCCCCTTCACTGACAGCGCCCTGATGTCTGCCCACTGCTGGTACATTCCTGTTTTCTTAACGTTGATGACGATATCTCTTGGGTAAATTCTGTCATGGTTCCGGACTTCTAAGTCACCAATCTATTGATTCTCTTAAAAAAAAAAAAGATTAAAGAGACAATGGAGATTAGTTTGAAAAACAAAAATATGAGAAAAATGTCATTGCAGGGGTTGACTTGAAAGCGTCCGCACCCCAGGAGGAATATTGGCTTAGATGTCTGTTTTGCCACGGTGGCTGTGTAGAGAGGCACAGGGGTCATCCACACTCGGTAGGACCGTGGATTAGAACCTCAGATTCCACTTACGGAAGCAATCATGCGATTAAAAAGCACAGAGGCTACCACTTACTACACAGACTCGCCGTGTGGAACTGGAAAAAGTACTTTTTCTTCTGCAAGCCTGAGAGGACTCCTTTCTGATGTCTCCCGAGTACATTATACGTCAGCCTAATATATAGTGCAGTGTGGGTAATTTCTTGCCCCCAGCAAAGCATCAGCTTGACTCTTTATTGAAAATGGGGAAGGCAGCAAGGAGGCTTTTGTTTAGGTCTTCTGCTATGCTCACGGTCTGGAAATAAAGGCCACGGGCTAACATCCCGAAGGAGAATTGCACCAAGCTGTGGCGCGCACGGCAGTGAGATACTCCAGCTTCCAAGCCTGTAGAACTGTCTCAAACCTGCTACATCATCACAGTGGGCTGTCTGACTATAGCTGATCTATTTAACTACTCTAGGTCACTGGATTTAAATTAAAAATGTGGAATTAAAATAATAACTAACTCACAGGTTGTTTTGCAGGAAAAAAAATAACACAAATGACAATATTTGATCTTAGTGCTGGGCACAAATTACCAGCATTGCAGTCGTCATTGATGAGGATGGCAGCGGGTGACGGAAAATCCAGAGCAGAGATCAATAGGGAGACACTTAAGTTCACCGGGATTGATTTTTGCCCAGGCTCTGTTGCTACCATGTAATAAAAATGAAAATAAGAGCATCACAGTTAATTGAACAAGGATGAATATTTTGTTCTACAGGCACACAGTTAGAGATGGAAGCTCTGAAGTGCATTTGCAAATTGCCCGGAAAACAGGAGTGGGTTCGCAACTGAGACCCTAAGCAGATTTACTCTGGAGTCAATGTTTCTCTTGAAAGGTGTCAAGGAAGAGACAAGGACACTGAGACTGAAATTCCAAGATCGTGTACATGTAATAACATATCTAAATATGGTATTTTAGACATAAAAATACAAAAGAGGTGGGCAGTGCCTTTAATTCCAGTATTTGGGAGGCAGATGCAGGCAGATCTCAGAGTCTGAGGTCAGCCTGGTCTACAGAGGGAGTTCCAGGACAACTAGGGCTACGCAGAGAAACCCTGTCTGAAAACAAACCCAAAACCTAAAAACAAAACCACAAATAAGCTGGACACGATGGCAGACACACCCTTAATTCTAGCTCTTCAGGAAGAGGCAGGTGGATCTCTGTGAGTTTGAGGCCAACTTTGTGGAGTTGGCAAGTTCCAGACAAGGCAGGGCTACACGGGGATATGCAAAACAAAGCAAAGCAAAACAGAACAAGAAAAGCCCACATGGCACCTACAGAACGGGTTTTGAAAAGAGGTGGTCTCAGGTGTCTGGCACCAGCACCCAGAACTTCATACTGAGCTGGCTTTGATCACAGCGAGGAAATTCAGAAGTTTGGCAGGCAGCCCCTCAGAGGTTCCCAAGTATTCTTTGGCTCCATGGGATTCTCATACTCACACAATCTTCTCACTTGGGTGTGGGCTCAACTTGGCAACCTGGTTTCCAACAAACGGTAAGACAAAGTGATGGCAGGTCACAAAGACATGGATTTCTGTGTTGCCCATCTTCCCACTGCCCTGCTCTGAGAAAGGCCAGATTTGTTCTCAGCTGTTCTTCAAGGAATTGAGAATAAGGCTCTAAGCTAGCTGTCTGAATCGTGATCTTAGAAGCCAGGTTAGGTGAATAGCATGTATTCCCCTGTAAAGCTTGAGACATCAGCTATGACCAGCACCTTGACCTAGTCTTCTCAGACCCCCCAGCCAACAGCATCTACATTTCTAACTCATGGAAGCTAAAACAATGCAGGCTTTAAGTTGCTGTATTACAGGGTAGTTGATCATTCAGCGATACGTAACACAGGTGGGAAGACAGAGTTGCATGTGTGATGAAGATAGGGAGGGACTGATCCCATGTTCAAAGGTAATCTCTAAACTCATTCACCTAGCGCCTGTGGTCAGACTCATGCACCCAGCATCATTTGCTCACTCATCCCTGCTCAGCATGCTGCTGCTCCTTCCTTGCCAGCTTCAGGACCAGGTCCAGTTTTCCACTCTTGATTTAAGACGTCTACACCCTGATTGCCAGTCCCCACTATCTCCCACTCTGCCCCTTCACATGCAGCTCCGTTACATTCCTATATCTGCAGTCCATCTTCTCGGCCCTTCTGAGAACCTTTCTCAAAGCATCTTCTGGTAAAAAGCATTGTAGAAAATAAATAAGGCAATAATGGTTATTATTAAAGCCTGTAGTTATTGTGAAAGTTATTCTTAATCTGCTACCATATCAATAAAAGATACAGACACCTGTTGTACTTAAATAAACCTCATTTCACCTGGGGCTGGGCAGATATTACCCCCTAATCTACCTCATTACCTCTCAGCCCCGCATCCAATGACATTTGCTTTGATCATTCCTGTCTGGGCTACTTCCCATCCAATATCCCTGCAAATACTTGCACATGCTTCCCATTGGGCCACTTCTATGTCATTCTTCCTCCCAGCCTACATGGTTCTTTACGTAGCCCATGATGACTCTTTCTTTTTCTCCTCCCATGCCTATCTCTCTCCTTCCCATGATCCTTCTGTCCTCACAGCCCATGGACTTTAGCTCTGTCTCTCATTTCTGCCCTGCCCAAGCTTTAGAATTTTTTTTAAATTAACCAATCAATTTTAATTTAGGTATATCAATGTTTATACTACATGGACAGGTATATTTGAGACCGTGTTCATCTGGACAGCTACCAGATCTTGGGGCCCAGCAATCATCATGGGAATACATTAGCCCCAGACCAACCCCCAACATAGAAGCTTCTCTGCCCTTCTTAAAGCCACACATTGTGTTTCAAACTTTGCTCTGTTCTAGGACTGGAAAATTCTATACAGTCTAGTCTCCTTGATTGCCTGTGACCAACCTTTCCCTTTCTTCCTTCCTTCCTTCCTTCCTTCCTTCCTTTCTGTCTTTTTGGATGTCCCTGAGTTAGAGAGCAAAGTGTGTGCTTTAGGAGCAAAAGATGTGGAAAAGAGGTAGCTGGCTTCTGTCCAGAGGAAGAAGAGCTGCAGGTGGCCAATCTGCTAAATGGAGGACAGGTTCAAAGGAAATTTGGTGACTAATAATTCTGATAATTACTCATTACAATATTGAAGTTTCTGGTTTGAAGGCCTTGTTTCTCTCCTCCTACTAGCTGAGGCTGGATTGTTCTTCATCAGCAATGTGTGAGTCATCCATTGCTTATAACGAATGACCTCAAAGTAGCTTTTAAATTCCTATTACTTCATCATTGGGGCAGGGGGAGTTTAGGAATTTCATTGCTCAGATCTCCCTCGAGGTTTCCATCAAGCTGTGAGGGGAGCTGCTGAGGGCTTGGCTGGAAGAAGACCTCTCTTAAGCTCACTTAGGTCGCTGTTGGAAAGCAACTAGAATGTCTGTTTCTCAGCTAGCTCAGATGACTAATTTCTAGGTGCTGGGGAGAGATCTCAGCTCCTCACCTCCCTTGTTTCTTCTTGGGGTAGTCTGTCGTAGAGCAGCTTGTTTCCCAGAGCCTGAGAGAAAGAGTGAGATCACAGGTATGAGACAGGCAGGGTTTTGAGGGCAGGGGTACAGGAGACATGCCTAAATTGAAAGCTACCGTTATTTTATAACTCAGTTTCAAAAGTGACACTCCTCATGTCTGTCGTGTTCTGTTAATTATGGGAGAATCTGTGAATCCAGCTCCTGAACCAAAAGTATTGGGATTACCCAAGATGATGGATAAAGGAGGTGGCTGCCAACTGGGTCATCTTCAGTTGGCAGCACTGCATAGTTCATGCACCCATGGAATGTACAGTGACTCTCAATGGAGATTAAGAAAATGAGTAGAAAAGTGTGGTGGCTTGAATAGGAATGACCCCCATAGACTCATTTTGTCCATAGGAAGTGTCACTGTTAGGAGGTGGCCTTGTTAGAGGAGGCATGGCCTTGCTGGAAGAAGTGTCTCATTAGTAGGTAGGCTTTGAGATCTCCAATGCTGATGATGCTGTCTTTTTTCCGTTGAGGTTTTAGCTTCTTTGTCAAAAATCAAGTATTCATAGGTGTGTGGGTTTGACAAGAGCCTACCATAGAGGGCCTCTGAAAGACTCTACCTAGCAGTGTATCAAAGCAGATGCTGAGACTCATAACCAAGCCTTCAGCAGAGTGCAGGGAATCATATGAAAGAAGGGGGAGTTAGTATGACCTGGAGAGGACAGAAGCTCCAGGGCATATATCTGGGCACGGGGGTCTTTTTATGAGACTGTTTCTCCAACCAAGGACCATGTATGGATATAACCTAGAACCCCTGCTTAGATGTAGCCTATGGTAGCTCAGTATCCAAGTGGGTACCTAGTAAGGGGAACAGGGACTATTTCTGACATGATCTCAATGGCTGGCTCTTTGACCTCTCCCTACCCCTGAGGGAGGAGCAGCCTTACTAGGCCACAGAGGAGGACATTGCAGCCAGTCCTGAACATACCTGATAGGCTAGGGTCAGATGGAAGGGGAGGAGGACCTCCTCTATCAGTGGACTTGGAAAGGGGCAGGGAGGAGATGAGGGAGGGAGGGCAGGATTGGGAGGGAACAAAGGAGGGGGCTACAGCTGGGATACAAAGTAAATAACCTATGATTAACATAAAAAATAAA
Source organism: Pachyuromys duprasi (assembly GCA_028658305.1). Classification (NCBI taxonomy): domain Eukaryota; kingdom Metazoa; phylum Chordata; class Mammalia; order Rodentia; family Muridae; genus Pachyuromys; species Pachyuromys duprasi. Next base: position 34,225,807 of record CM053743.1, read on the forward strand.
AATTATAAAAAAATAAGCGACCTCCAATGCTCAAGCTTGCCTGGTGGCTCACACTCAGTTCTGCTGCCTTTGGATCCAAATGTAGAACTCTCAGTTTCTTCTCTAGCACCATGTTTGCCCTGTATGCTGCCATACTTCCCATCATGATGATAATGGACTAAGCCTCTGAAACTGTAAACCAGCTCCAATTAAATGTTTTCCTTTATAAGAATTGCTATGATTGTAGTGTCTCTTCACAGCAAGAGAAACCCTAACTGAGACAAAAAGAGAAATCTACATCTTCATTTATCATAAAATCAGTGCACTAGAAGGTTCTTCATAGAATCCAGGGACCGTTTCTTTCTGCTTAGGCTCATAACCATTGCTTTGTCTTCTTTATCATCAAACTGACCGTTTCCAGCTGACTTCATAGCTTCTGTCTGGAAACTCTATGATGATAATATATGGTATTATTACCCACAATGCAATCATTTTCTTACTGAGGTAGTACAGGTTTTCTTGACTCTTCACTCCCCCATTTCCACTTATGCAAAGCTAATTAAATCATTTGAGCAGGTGACACTGAACCATTCATCAGGCCAACTGTGGTTACTGGCATTCTACAATGCCTTTAAAGGCTGTGCCTGTACTTTGCTGATGGTGAACACACAAGAAGTCTGGAATGCTGGAAGATGTGGATGCTAATGTCTTTCCTTTACTTACAGATGTTTTTTATTTATTTATTTATTTATTTATTTATTTATTTGCATAAATATTGAACAGTATATCTCTCACTAATAGCTTCTCTTGAACTTTGTTTGGTTTTAGTTAGTTATGTGTGTGTATGTGTGTGTGAGCAGAGGTGCCTGAATAAGCTAGAACTGTGTATCCCCTGGAGGAGTTGCAGGCAGTTGTGAGTTCTTAACCACTGAGACATCTCTCCATCTCCATCTTGAGCTCTTTGGTGTATTATCAGTGCAGCCCTAGAGCGTGGCCTTTTGCAGTGCTGATGGTACCTCATCTTCCACATGTGGCCTTCAGAATGGAAGAGAGATGAGGTGCTCTTGAAGATCAGTCTTGTATATATAAGGAAGGTCTGTCCCTTTTCCAGTATGAGGCATGTGCCTGGCACAACATACACTGAAGGGAAGGGAGGAAATCAATCAGAGGATCCAGTCAAGTTTCAGAGAAAATACTCAAAATTCCTGAGTAATACAGACATAGCCACACAGACGGTGGCTGGACATATCAAGCAGCTTGTAGAGGTGTGAGGTGACAGTTTGGGGGAGGGTAACATGCAAAATATGTCATTATCACTCCTCCACCTTCCCATGTGCACGACTCAAGCCTAAAAGTGGGTGGTGAGTGAGTGATAGGCCAGAGCCTAGAATTTCTTCCTGTGTCTGATATGAAAGTCGGGCCAAATCAGGGTGTCGGTACCCATCTGTCAGCCCAGTCTTATGTGATCCTGAGAGAGATGTTCTGGCGGGGAGGAGCCGTCTGCTTGCCACATACCCATTTAGAACTGGTGTTAGCCATGGTGAAACAAGTGCACTCAGAGAGGGGAGAGTCCTGTGCCACCTCAGCTGTCTTCCTCCATACAGAGGAGCATCAGAGAATGTCTGAAAGGAGAGGAATGGGGTGCAGGGCCAGGTAGGTCTTGATCTAGGTTTGGGTGTCCCGCTTAGACGACTTTTGCTGTCTCTCATTGGTTCCAGGCACCAGAGAGGGACTTAGCAAATTTTGAGGCAATCTCCCTGAAGGTTCAAAATTCTGGTTTAAAGATGGTATCACTTCTATCAACCTGTTTGGTACTCTCCTTATAGGGATATGTAATAAGACCACTAACTGTGGTACTAGGTGAGATCTTTGAGGTGCTCCATATCCAAGGGCATGCTTAACATAGAGGGGGGTGCTAGAGGTAGGGGAGGCCACGGTAGGGGTTTCTGAAAAATGAACTTTGAAGTAAAATTTGCATGCAGGAGGTAAAAAAGGGGGAGGGGGAGCAAGGGGTTTGCTCATACCATCATCAAATACAGGGGTGGTACTGAGTTAGGCAGGTGTGCGTGAGAGAGAAATTGGACCAATAGGCAGTCATAAAAGGTGCTGCTGGTGAGCCCAGGGGAAGCTCTGGAGTGACGATGTCCCTGCATGTGCACCCCAAACTGAAGCAAGGTAAGCACAATCTTAACCGCTGACCCCATCAGACCAGTATTGGGTGGAAGCTCCCTCCAGAAAGGGGGTGGAGCTTAGTTCCAAGACTCACTGCACAGCCTACGTGGCTTGTTTCCTCAGTCCTCTTCTTGCTACACTGCAGGCTCTTCATTCCGTCCTGGGATGGGTTTGACCGAGGGATTTCAACATCCTAGATAGAGTCTTCTTTCTTTCCCCCTCTCCATTCTTACTGGAACAGGGGAAGGATGCAAACTTTTCCCAAAAGCCATCCACATAGCAGTTAGACATTTTCCAGTTTCATCTGTGGATGCTTCAAATCTCCCAACTGAGCCCTTACTTGAAAGATCTAGTACTTAATTCTTTTTTGTTTATTTCCTTGTATACTTAGCTTGCATAGTTTCTTGTATAGTCTGTGTAGGTTAATAACACTACCAATGTGTCCTTTGAGTATTAATGCATAGAAGCTTTCAGACATTCGGGTATTTCTTATTCTATGGTGCTTACAGGAAATGTAAGCACCTATGACGCTTATAGAGCTTCCCAGTGTATACATTTTCATCACCATTTTAGAGGTGTTTGTTTTTATTTGTTTGAAACACATGCCGCTGGCCAAACCTAGGCCTAGACTGGATAAGAGAAAATATAGCTTGGTTGTTCAGGGAAAAAGCTTTAGCATTTTGTCCAGTGGGGAGCGGTACATTGCTTGGAGGGAGTATTTCCTGTACACTTCTCAGCTTTGCATATTTAAGTCCATTTGTTTCTTTTTTAGTGGGCTAGAAAGTTCTTTGAACCCAGAGAAATATACGAAGTGATAGGGCTCAGTAATCATGATCTAGAACTTTTAAATTTTAAAATTTAAGCCAAAATTAAATCTTTTCTCCTCACGAGGTATTTTGTTATAGTAATAGAAAACTAACAGCCTCGGCTAGCTTTGGGAAACCGATCGGCCGGACAATGGTAAATATTTCTGTTATATTTACTTTTAAAAATAATGTCATTCTGTAAATACATGTGTGTCTGTGTGTGGGTATGTGTGTGTGAGTGCAGTTCCCATGGAGACCAGATGTCTCAGATCCCTTGAAGCTGGCTTTACAGGCAGCCTGACATGGGTTTTGGGAACTGAACACAGGTCCTCTGTAAGAACAGCACACGGCATGATGTTAGCCATGGCTTCATTTCTCTAGCTCCCATCTCTGTTATAATATCAGATAGCATTATTGTAATAGTCTGATTTTACGTTGATCCTTGACGAAGGGTGTGAATGACTACAAGTTTTAGATTGCGCTTTATTCACTTTAGTACAAACACGCGCTTCCATGCCTTAAACCAATACCATAGTGTGTGGATGCTTCTTGTTTGCGGAAGTACTGAGCCACCTGCACAATGCTCAGAGAAGGGAAGAAGAGGTGGAAAGAATGAACGAGCTGTTGGAGGTTGGGGTGGGGTGGGGTTGGTGATGGAACACGACTCCCCTTTTGGGAATGAAGCGGCTTTATACAGGAGCTTGTAGCAGCTGTGATCAGCCGATCAAGGTCTCCGCAAGATGGTGCCCAGCAGCCTCTGTCGCAGAGGGAGGTGGGGCTTATATGCTTTTACCCCTCCCTGAAGAGTTTTAAAGTTAATGGATACTGGGGGAAAGAGGAGTATTTTCTTTTCCCCAGTGGTGTAGTCATTATGATATACCTCATACCTGTAAGCAACTGTAACATAAGTCATTGGGTCAAAAACAAAAACAAAACAACAACAAAAACTGGGTGTGGTGGTACATGCCTTTAATACCAGCACTCAGGAGGCAGAGGCAGGTACATCTCTGAGTTCGAGGCCAGCCTGATCTACAGAGTGAGTTCTAGGACAGCCAGGACAGCACAGAGAAACCCTGTCTCAAAAAACCAACCAACCAACCAGCACCACAACAAAAACAAACTACAGAAAGCCAAACAGAGAAGCAAGACATAAAGGCACATGGGAGAGCAGTCAGGAAGAGAAAGGGAGTCAGCAGGAATGAGAGGGGAAAGGGCAGTGGCTACGGTCAGAAGGCATGGTGCACAGATATAAAAACGCCATCATAAAATCCATCATGCACACTGAGACACAGTGAAAAAGGAATTGCATTGAGAGCTGACCTCAGCTGCCAAGGCCATGGTGGACTCCCGCATTGGGAGTTTATCCTGCTTCTCTTGGGGACAAGAGAACACCAGCTCCATTGTGGTAGACCCTGACCGGGATTTGCTTTTCTGCTTAGCTCGGAACAGTGTTCTCTTCTAGAACTTCCTGCCATGGTAAAAATGCCCGGTGCCTGAGCTGACCTGGGTCATGTGTGGCCACTGAGGGTGACTGGAGAAGCAAAATTCTCCACTTGTGGGGTAATTGCATTTTTGGTTTGAAACCTATCTGTGTGGCCGGCAGCCGCTTTCTTGGCCAGCTCTGCTCTTAGGTTTCACGTCTGGCAATCTTGTCTCATGTTGCAATTAGTGCTTTTTTTCCTTCAGCGCAAGAAACAAAACCACAAAGGTTTGTTTTTGTGTGCGTGTGTCCCTCCCACCAAAACATTCCTTTACTTCCCAAGACAGCTCTTAATTGCTGGTTTCAGTGATTCCTCCTCTGCCTGTCTTCAGTTTGTTTCTGGCTGTCGCGGGGCTGGTCTTGATATACAATGCGTTTTGTTCTCACTTTGTTTTCTGTCCAGAAGAAATGGTTCCCGTGTCTAACCTTTATCGTACCGACAAGCATGATAGCCTCTGCTGAGAGCTTGTAGATGCTTCTCCGTAAGTCAGTTGCCATTTTCATGCACTTTAATTAAATGTCTTTTAAACACTCTGTGCTTGGGTACACTGAGGCTCTCTAATCCAGCCTGTGCGGCTTCCTTCCAGTTGTCACACTCTCTCTGCTTCCTGGGATGCCTGTCCTGCTTTTTATTAAACTGTCAGTGGAATGCACTTGCTTTTATGTGGCTTTTGGAGAGTAATGAGGTTTGTCTTTTTCATCGTTTGGGAAGGAGGCCCTGGCTATCTTAGCTTTATTGACAGGAGTAGTTAGTAGCTGTATGACCTGGTTTGACCCCACTTGAGAGAAAAACAAGCATGTTTTCTTCCCTAAGCCTCAGAGGTATTGACTGGCAGAGTAAAGAGAGCATGGCTGTGGTTCAGGAGCATTTACATTTGAAAGGAAAACTATATTTTCAGGGGAAAAAAAAGAGTGTGAAATTGGAACACTGGGTGCCTTGAGAATCTAGGCTTTGTAACAAGGGCACTTAGAGTGTTCTGAGAGAAGCCATAGTCTGGCTAGGGCATTTATTTTATATTCCTATTTATTTTTAAAAATTTACTTAGTTAATTTTATAAGTATCTGGATGCCTGAGTGTGTTGTGCCCGAATCAGAACCTGCGGAGGCCAGAGGCAGCATGGAGTTCCTTATAACCCATTGTGAGCTGTCATGTGAGTACTGGGAACTGAACTCAGACCCTTTGTAAGAACAGTAAGCAGAGAGAGGGGAACAGTAACCCACCCAATGTTGGGTGTGGGGTAGAAGCTGAGAAAACTCGATTCAAAGACAGAAGCTTAAGATGCACACAGGGAGATGGCCAGTTCGCCCTCTGGACCTAGTTCTTGAAGGGAGATTGTACAACAGGTTTAAAGGATGGGAACTCAAAGCGAGGGGGATTGGGGTGGGCTGTTGCATTTACTAATCATATTTTGACACAAGGGGTTAAGCGAGGAAGCATTTGGACGACTGGGTCTTCCCAGGTTACCTGGTTTCAGACCCTCCACTTAGCTCTTTGCAGTCACGTCCCCTATTGCACTTTGGTCTAGAATTTAGAGTGATAAGGGAACACAGGAGTGGGCCAGCTGCACTTACTTAATTAAGACAAGATAGGCAACACATTTATGACTTGTGTGCCTTAGCTTATATAATAGATAATGGCAACTTCCCTCTTTTCATCCTTTACTGGTTAACAAGCAAACATTAACCATCTGAAGAAGCAGAATAGGAGTTGGATACCAAGGCCTGGGAATATGAACTCATTTTTGACCCTGCCAACAAGATGGAACTTGTTCCTGAGATGGCTGGACCCAGGAAACTGCCTGCTAACACCACAAAACCTTCGATTCAAAATTTACCCTGCCTGCAAGATGTGCAGGGATAATGATAGAGCAGAGATTGAGGGAATGTCCAACCAAAACCTGGCCCAACCTGAGACCCACCCTTTGGGAGAGAGCCAAACCCTGACATTATTAACAACATTCTGCTATGCTTGCATACAGGAGCCTAGCATAGCTGTCCTCTGAGAGGCTCCACCAAGAAGTGGATCGAAACAGGCGCTGAGACTCACAGACAAACCTTGTGAAAAAGTGAAGGGAGTGATAGAAAGACCTGGAGGGAAGTCAGTCGTGATGGCACACATTTGTGATTCCAGCACTCCAGGAGGCAGAGGCAGGTGGATCTCTGTGAGTCTGAGACCAACCTGGTCTACAAAGTGAGTCCAGGTCAGCCAAGGCTAAACAGAGAAACTCTGTTAAAAAAGAAAGAAAGAAAGAAAGAAAGAAAGAAAGAAAGAAAGAAAGAGAGAGAGAGAGAGAGAGAGAGAGAGAGAGAGAGAAAGAAAGAAAGAAAGAAAGAAAGAAAGAAAGAAAGAAAGAAAGAAAGAAAGAAAGAAAGAAAGAAAGAAAGAAAGAAGTGGAGGGGACAGGAGCTCCACAAGAAGACCAACAGAGTCTAGTTAGCCTGGACCCTGGGGAGATTGTGGAGACTGAAACACCAACCAAGGACCATGCATGGACTGGACCTGGCCTCCCTGTATAGATACAGCTGATGGACTGCTCAGAGGAGAGGAAGGAGGGGGCTAGTATTAGGATGTAAAGTGAATAAATAAATAAAATTGGAAAAAAAAAAGAACAGTAAATGCTTTCCACTGAGCCATCTCTCTAACAGCCCAGGCTAGACACAAACTCGTGGTATTCTGAAATGGAAGTTTCTGGACTCAGTTTGGTCATGTTATGTTTGGTTGCAAGCTGGGCATGTGATGTTTTGCCCAGGTTGGCTTGTGAGAGGGCATGTGATATTTTGCTCTCCCATTCGAAAGGAGTGACTTTGGCCCACTGAGAACATCTGTGGGTGGACTTTGAGGAGAGGAGATATCTCAAAGCCCAGGCACAGTGAGAGATCTCTTTTTGAATTGACATTGCTGGGCTGATCTTTGTGCTTTGATACTTGGCTTTGCAGAGAGAAACATTCTAGAGAACTTCTCCAGACAACCCAACTGAGCCTTTCGGCTTTTACTGCTTTGTGTTGGCCTTTCAACTGGACTGCTGGTATCCTGATGACTGAGTCTGATCATCCCCTGAGAATCCACTGACTCTAATCAGCAGGAAGTATATAAAAGAGGTCTATAGCCCTTTCCCCTACTAATCTCCTACCTACGGTTGTGGGGGTTGGAAGGGAGGTAAGGGTGCTTAAGAACCCTAAATAAAGTAGGTTTGGTAAAAAAGAAAAAAAAAGAAAATCTAAGCCTACGCATTCCTCCTGCCTTGGTCCTATGGGTGTTGGGGTGATGGGTATGAACCACCACACTCTGCTCCAAGGGGCCTTGTAGGAAACCACCTGAAGATAGGAATATTGCAACAGTACCATGGCTGAAGTTAACCCAGTGGATAGCATCTGTATGAGTATGTGTTTTAAGGGCGTTTGCACAAGATAGGCAATTCTATCTCTTTCTCTTGTACCACCCGTACTTACTCACTGTATGTACCGAGTGTTCAATACCATTTAAGATCCAGGCATTGTATCAATGAAGAAAGCAGATTCCTGTAATTGTTGAGCTGAAATATTAGCATCGAATTGGGGTTATAGAGAAAGATAATACATAAAAGACAAAAAAAAAAAAGAAACAAACTGTAATGCATTGGTAAATGACACGTATATATAAGTCAAGGTTCTGTAGAAAAATAGAACTGATAAAATGAATATATTATTATATAATTCATAAATATATAATAGATATTTCAATATATTTGTATTGAAAAAAGATATTAGAGTGGCTTGCAATCTACACTCTGGTTAATAATAATGATCTGTTTCCCAATGGAAACTCCGAGAATCACATAATTGTTCAGTCCATGAAGCTGGATGTCTCAGTTAGTTTTCAGTCTCCTTTGGAATCCTAAGGAAGCAGTTCTAACACCAGTGAAGAAATGCCTCAGCAGCACAGTAGATGAGCTCTCCAGTGAGAGGGCAAGGAGGCAAAAACAAAAGCTTCCCTCTGTGTCCTTTTATGCAGGCTGCAGCCAGAAGGTGTGGTCTAGATTTAAGGTGGGTCTTGGGGCCTCAGGTGATCAAGATTTAGGGGCTGGTCTTCTTACCTCAAATGATCAGTTTGAAAAGAATTCCTCATAGCTGTGTCCAACTGCTTGGGCTTTAGTTTATTCCATTATTTTATCCACCTGATGTTAATCTAACCTTCATTGAAATGAAGCTATTTGAGCAAAATTCCTGAGGTCTAAAGACAGGCTAGCACCACTAAGAAAGTCTGAGAACGCATGAGCTAAACACACAAGCAAGCGACCTCCTCTTGTCCTTCCACTCAACACACGCACTCTTCGGGTGAGTTAATGTTGAGGCATGGGAATCTATTGCCTCTCAGGAAGACCTAGATGCCTGATAATCTTTCCATAACAAATATTCCAGCCCTAAGGATTCGTTCAACTCCGTGTAAGAAAACAATCACATAAGATGTTCAACCAAAGTTTTAAGGTAAGAGGGAAAAATTAGGTTTCATTGAGTTTGAACAAGACATTCATTTCTACATGATCATTATATCCAACTGGCACTTTCACAGTATGTACATAAAAGTACTTCCTGCACAGTAAGTGTCTCTTTATACTGAGCTGAACAGCACACACAGGGCAATGGGGCAGGGGAGGGCTGCGGAGGTACGTGAGAAACAATGAACTTCCTTAGCTTCATGATTTCTCCTGGGACTGACCCTGTGGGAGAGTTTTAGTAATGAGTGTTCTCCATGGCTCTAAAATTACTTAATTTCATGGTCACTTTACAATACCCATATCAAGACTTGAGATACAATAAAAGTAGAATATTTTCATCTAAGGTCCCCCAGAGTGAAAACAGTAACACCTATGAAATGTTTCACGTTGCTAGAAACTGAAGTTCTCATATTAGATCCAAGTAGATTAAAATTAGAGTGCTTACAGCTGATCAGAATAATTCATTCATTTCTTGGAAAATGCATCTGAGTGCTGTGGGTTGGTAACTTCCAAGATGGCTCCCAAAGAGCCTTACTTCCTGATAGTGAAATTTCTGTATGCTTCTCTTTTGCAGAAGAGTTGGTCAGGACTTCAGAAGGACAATCATGGACTGGCAATCACAAAACAGTACATAAAGCATGTGACACAGATCTTTGCTTTTATAGGACAATTGTAGTAAAGATACTGTCATCATATCTGAGCAGCCCACAGTCCACTGGAGAGGTCCAAGAAAGCCATTCTGTGGACTTGCTAGTGACCAGTCCCTATCCCAAACCTATCTAGGGCCACACATTCAAGAATCTTCTCATCATCATGTAGAAATAATATTTTTTGAGATTGGATCTCATTATGTGGTTCTAGCTGTCCTAGAACTCATTATGTAGACCAGGCTGGCCTCAAACTCATAGAAATCTCCTTGCCCCTGCCTCCTGAAGTGCTAGGATTAAAGGCACATGCTACTACACCCAACCAAAACTAACTTTTCTGATATCATAGATTCCAGAGGTTTAGGAGCTGTGTGCCAGGAATCAAGACAAAGAACAAATGCATATTTTTCCATTTTATCACAACCGCTTTACAGTACTGTTGTGAAGAATGGAGTTAGCATCAGCATCAGCATAGATCTATGCATTTGGGCTCCTCACAGTGTCAGAATTCAACAAGTACCAATAGATTCATAAGCTACGTCAGTTTCTTTGGCTTAACTTCCTGGAACAGCCCTGGCTTCAGTTGGTCATTACAAGTTCTCTATTCCATTCCAACCTTCATTGCTAATATCTTAACATGTAATGATCTCAGCATTCAAATCATGTGTCACTCTTCAGACATTTATATTAGGCCACAGAAAATGGGGAAAGATTAAAGAGACTGTAGGAGTTGAAAAATGCAACATATACCCATAATCCCAGCACGAGCGGAGCAAAAATGCAGTACATACCTATAATCCTAGCACAAGGAAGGCTGAGGCAGGAGAGGCAGGAGTTCAAAGCCAGCCAGGGCTGCACAGAGGAACACTGTTGGGGAAAAAAAAAATCAAGGATTTGGGTTATAATTCAGTGGCAGAGTGCTTGCCTAGCATGGGCAAGGCCCTGGATTTAATGCTCATTATTGGGGAAGGAGAAAAGAAAATGCAACAATGTAAAGAGAGCCAATGTGATTGGGCTTTGGATCAATACACTGATGTTGATCTGCCTGGGGTGGGGGTGGGGAGTTGTCCACACAGTGCTTGTAAATATCAGTGACAGGGAAATTAAGCCGATGTGAGCTGGGATTATCTGTGTAGAGGTGATAAATCCGGTGTCTCACACACAGCCTTAGGCATTCCTCTTTTTAAGCATCTTGGGTGAAAAGATCACATTTTAGGTTGTCTGGTGTATTTGGTAAGCTCTTGTGCTCAGTGTCTCTTTTATGTATGGACCAGGAAGTCCATATGCCTGTGCTTACTTATTTAATTTGAAAAGACCACAAGCAGTAATTGTTTATTAGCATGAAGAAGCCATTGAACAACTTGTGCATGATGGTCGTGATGTGCAAATAGAGGTTGTTCACAGCTACAAATGGGATGCAGCATCATTTGACCTTTGCACCTGTCCCAAATGGAGCTGTTCAGGAAGAGCAGCTGCCATGTTCACTACAGAGTCAGGTGAGGAAGGTACAGGCTGCGCTCCATGGACACTAGGCTCTGGGGTAATGGTTCCCCCAGTGATTGGTACAAATCCAGACTCTGGTACCTGGGACAGCTAAGAAAACCCAGAAAATGTGATTTTGGAGTGGAGTCACAGGAAGAATCACTTGGATACTGGAAAGAGGAGAAAGTTAAAGAATATTGGAGCAATCTCCAACAAGCACCAATGACCTTTAAACAGAAACTTTCTACTGAATACCAAATGCCCCTTTGACTCTTGAAGGTCAGTTGTACAAATGGCCTTGGAACGACTCTGGGCTCCCTGATATTTTGTTTGTAGTTCTCAAAAATAACTGTAGAAAACACAGACTGTGAGTCCCTGAGAGGACGGCTGCTGGCAGGCTGCTGTCTCAAAGAGTCTGGCCATGTTCCATTCATCCTCAGAAACAAGATGTCCTTCAAGGTTGGGTCACACACTTTGCACTGCCTAGGGTAATAAGGTCCAGGGAGGAACTGGTTTGTAGCAGGAAATGTATAATTATGACTATGAGCCCCAAGAAGATTTCTCAGGCCTTGGGGACACACTTGTAAGGAATCTGAGGTTCTTTTGTCCTTTGGTGATCATCCATAAGTAACAAAACGGCCTTCGGTAGCTTGCGTGGTGTTCTGTCTCACTAGACTAAGAAAAACTAGCAACAAGGTCACGGAGAGCCCACTTCACCATCTCTTTGTTCACTCATGGAAAGGTTTCCCTGGCTGCATCCAGAAGCATCCTTTTTAAAAATATGTATGGGTATTTTGCTTACATAAGTCTGTGAACCACATGGGTGCCTGATATCTGAGGAGGCCAGAAAATGGCATTGGATCTCCCAGCACTAGAGTAATACATAGTTGTGGGTTGACCTGTGGGTGCTGGGAGTTGAACCTCATCTTCTGGAAGAGCAGCCAGTGCTCTTAACCACTGAGCCATCACACCCCAGTCCCCCAGAAACATTCTTAAGGCTGGAAATAGCGCTAAGGCAATAGGCTGCCTCAATCTTTGTTTTTGGGTTTTGTTCTTTATTTCATTCATTCAGCATACTTTTAATTCATTTATTCATTTATACTTTCAATATCTATTAAAAGTATGAATATATTGTAGTGAACAATGCAAAGAATGTGCTTTTCTGTGGGAGGAGATGAAAAACAAATGGACAAGATCACTACAGGAGCTAGATAACACTGTGAGGAGACTAAATCTCTAATAATAAAAGTCACCTGTAGAAAGCCCCCTTTGTTCCCTGATGGCTCACTCCTCTTATAACATTACAATTTCTAGACTCCTAGAATTTGGCCTATAATCCTCTTTTCATGCCACAGTGTTTATGCCAACCAGCCATAAATGAGAACTTTGATACTTCAGTTTCACCATCAAAGTCTTGTTGTTACAGAAGTGACACACACCCAAATTCAGATAGAGAATGTTGTTCCTAGGTAATGAAGCAGTGTGATGAATGGTCAGGCACCAGGCTGTGTCACTGAAATGAGCTCACAAATAGCCAGTTGTGTTGTTCCCCATGGTTATTGCAAAGTCTGCTGCATTCACACAAATTGTCTTAGTTCAGGTTTCTAACACCATGGCCAAAAGCAACTTGGGGAGGAAAGGGTTTATTTAGGTTACATATCAGGAGTCACAGTCTATTTGGGAAAATCAGACGGGACAGGAACCAAGAGGCAGGAGCTGATGGCCGAGGTCATGGAGGGGTGCTTCTTACTGGCATGTTCCTCATGGCTTGCTCAGCCTGCTTTCTTGTAGAACTCAGCCCCACCATCCCAGTGGTGTCCCCACCACAGTGGCTGTCTGTGCCCCAGCAGTTAGTAATTAAGAAAACTCCCTACAAGCTTGCCTACATACGGCCTGAGCGTTGGAAGCATTTTCTCAAATAGTGTTCCCTCCTCTCAGATGGCCCTAGCTTGTGTCAAGCAGACATAAAAGTTGCCAGCGCAGAAATGAAAACGTATTAATTCCTGATTTTACACCCTCACTAGAAAAAAAAACTGTAGCTTTTGGCATCTTTTGGTAACATATAATAAATGTCCTTATTTGTGTGGTGCAGTGATAAGTTGATTCTATGTATATAATGTGCAATGAAGAATTTAGGGTAATTAACATCTCCCATAGTCTTAAACATTTGTTAATTCTTTGTGTTGGGGACTTTTAAACTCCCTTCTCCTAGATAGTCACAAAATATTATAAAGTAATAAACAGCCATGAACTACAAGCATCCTATCATGGTACAGAACACAAAAGATTCCTTCTATCTCTTTATGAAAGGTCTTTCTTTTTATTGTGTATGAGTGTTTTGCTTGTATCTATGCATGTACACCACATACATGCCTGGTGCCTGTAGATGCCAGAAGAGTACATCACATCTCCTGAAGCTGGAGTTATAGGTGGTTGTTAGCTGCCATGTGGGTGCTGGGTATTAAACTTGGTTCCTCAGCAGCAAATGCTCTTAACTACTGAGCCACCTCTCTAGCCTCTGGCTTATTTCTCTTATCTAACTATATTAGGATACCTTAACTTTTATCCACACACCCTTCCCACATCTGAATGCCCACCATGTTTAGAATCTATGGAGCAAAATAGGTGTTTAAAGATTAACTGGATCTTGAGTGCCATATCCCAAGAAACAGTGGTCATGCTGTGAGCCATAGATTAAAAAGAGAAAGAAATGAGGGCTGTATTGTAGGCCAGGCATGCTTGGCCCAGCAGGCAGATTTAATTCATGCTGGGTGATGCCTGTTCCCTGGCATTAGTCCATATACACATGGATTGAGAATTGCTTTTATCCTGCCTTCAATTCCTTATGTCAGTGTAAAACTCCATCATCTGCCTCAGGATACACGAAATGCCCACAGTCTTCATGCTACAGGGATAAGAAACAAACAAACATTCAGAACATATGCCTAGCAAATTAAGACGAAACATCATTACTTAATATCATCAGTGTGTCTGGGGGCCCAGGATACAGAAGTGAACAAGACAATGAAATCACTACCCCTGGTGAGTGAGCTTTTACATGGTGGCTGTGAATAAAATTATTTATTTTAGAATAGACCTATTTGGAGTATTGGACAAACAGCAGACAATATCTTTGAGGGTCTGTCACATAAAAGATGGTGTGATGTTATACTTACAAGCAAAAAGGATTCTAGGTAAAGGTGTAAAGAGCAACTGAAGTTCTTTCAAACAACAACAACCAGCAATGGCATTGGCAAGGTTGGGGAGCTGGGGGCTCAGGACTCAGTGCCTTTCCCCTAGAATTCAAGGAGGAATAGAGACAATGGAGAAGGGGGTATCCATGTTGCGCTTCTTTGGAATGCATTCACTTTCAGACCCCTTTTCATTAAACCATAGCATCCTCCAGTAACCCTCACCTTTATCACTCTTTCCCTGGCTCCATTGCAGAGCTTGTGGCCAAGAGCATGCTCAGGGTAGGGCTCAAACACTTGCCATACCTCCAAAGAATCATTTTAAAATATATTTATGATTTGTGCGGTTGTTGGAGTGAAAATGGCTTCCATAGGCTCATAGGGAGTGGGGATTAAGAGGTGTGGCCTTATTGGAGAAAATGTGTCACAGGAGGTGGGCTTTGATGTTGAAGAGGCTCAAGCCAGGCCTAGCATCACTCTTCCTGCTACCTGAGGATACAGATGTAGAACTCTCAGTTGGGAGGCCTGTGTAACCCCATTTCTGAAAAAGAAACTCCGTCTTAAGGGTAAATGACCTGGGCTTGAACTCTAGTTTCAAAAAAGGAGAAAAACCCTCAAAAAGGTGCTTCAACCACTCACCTCTGGTAATATTTAACTATTACCCCTAGCAACAGCTAATCAGTGAATACCTGGAGTTTACCCAGGTGTTCTTTACAATTGGTTGAATAAAACAATTACGGACACAATCAATTGGGTTTTATCACCCGATACTTGCTAAATGTCAATCAGTCATAGAACTGCCAAGCTGGAATTCCCTGAACCTTGCTGTAACCCCAATAAAAACCCCTCTTTCCCTGAGTTTGGGGCTCTACACTTGAGCAGCTGAGTCGGTGATGGTGTGGGACCAAGCTCCAGCTTGCAATAAAGACCCTTTGCATCAGAATTGGCTCCATGGCAGTCCTTGGGGTCCAAGAGACTTGGGCACAACACAGCTACTCTCCAGCACCATGTTAGCCTTCATACCACCATGCTTCCTGCCATGATGACAATGGACCTCTGAACTGTAAGCCAGTCCCAGTTAAATGCTTTCCTTTTTAAGAGTTGCTGTGGTCACGGTGTCTCTTCACAGCAATAAAACCCTAAATAAGACAATTTGTTATCAGACTGTTCTCTATATATGCCTATTTTACACAACTATATGTAATTGAGAGCACAGTAAAACACACACACACACACAGCAAAATGGCCACTCCATGAATAGGGATAAGGTTTTATTATAGATGAGAGAGAGAGAATATCCACAGGCATCTAAAAAAATCCAAAGCAGAGAGAAAACAGAGAGAAAGGAGCAGACTGGATGTGGCCGGGGATTATCTGTAAGAGAAATGAGAATATCAAAAGAGAGAAGAGCTGAGCATAGTGGGTGGTTGGGGGACACACCTTGCCATTATAAAGAGAGCAGGAAGTGAGCTTAATCTGGGAGCTAGTATACTGGAGGAGAAGTGGGGGAGGTGAGAAGGGCCAGGAGTGTAGTGTGGACTTTGAACTGAATAACAAGACCATGTGACTAGAGAGTGAAGGAACCTGGAGGCCAGCAGGAGCATTCATTTGGCACCCACAGGAATTATGATGGTTTTAACAGGAGTGCTTGGCCCATGGAGATGGCACTCTTAGGAGAAGTGGCCTTAGTGGAGTAGATGTGACCTTGTTGGAGGAAGTGTGTCACTGTGGAGGCTGGCTGGCTTTGAGTTCTCCTATGCTCAGGCTCCACCCAATGCGGAATCTAGTCTGCGGGCTGCCTGAGGAAGAGAGTCTCCTTCTACTGCCTTCCATCAGTATGGATCAATATGTAGATTTCTCAGCGCCTGTACCCCACGGTCTGTCTGGATGCTGCCATGCTTCCCACCGAGATGATAATGGACTGAACCTCTGAAACTGTAAACCAGCCCCAATTAAATGTTTTCCTTTATAAGAGTTGCCTTGGTCACAGCACTAGAACCCTAACTAAGACAGGTGTACGTCAAGGGAAGTGGCCCTCAGCTCTAGGCTTCAGCCATTTTCTATCATTCAGCTTGAGCTGAGCAGAGATTGTCATTTCTGGACCAATGCGCTGACACTGTCTTTTGTAGTTTGTGAAACTGAACATAGTACCCATAAGACTAAAAGAACAAGGGTGGATATAACAAAAGGGGGATTGTTAGATCTCCCAGACTCTGCTGCAGAAAGAGACTGATAATCAGGGAGATGGGTCAGCGGATAAAAGGCTTCTCCACACAGGAGCCTCCTGGCCTAAGTTGGATCCCTGGAACAGGCATGGAGGTATAGGAGGGGAACTGACTGGCTCTGGAGAGATGGCTCAGAGGTTAAGAGTGCTTATTGTGCAACCATGAGCACAGTATATCACAGTCCCACTAATTGCTCCAATCCATGCCTCTAGTTCTGTCTGTAAATCCCGTCTGAGGGATCCAGCACGCTCTTCTGCCTTCCACACGTGCACAGACACATGCCCTCATGCCCACTCAGGTGAACACAAGGTCTCGAAGACACGCCTAAATTAGCTAACTAACTAATTAAGCTTTCTTAAAAGAAGGCTGATGAAACTATTCAAATACTATGAAAAGGGAAAGGTGGCTCAGAGGTGAAACCCAGAGCACAGAGAGCAAAGGTGAGACCCAGTGACTGACTGCCAGGTTCTGAAGCAAATCAGTTTCTCCTGGCTGGTTCTTGCTTTCAGTCTTTCTTTGGGTCGGAAATGATTGCATTTTGAATGAGAATTGTCAGTTTCCATATACCTGGAGTCCTAGAAAATTTTCTAGGGTTAAAAAGAGGTCATAAGTGGGGAACTTTTAGGAAGTCATGGTTAAAGCAGCTCTGCTGTGTTATTGTGGCCCTAGCTAACACATACTGTAGATGAAGCTCTTAGGATGGAATTTGGAATCACTGTTCCTTGCAGAGCAGTAAGCAAATTGTATACAGAATGGTTGGGGCCTGTAGCGAGTTGTCAGTGAATGCCAGCCTTTATTTTTAGAGCAAAAATCTCAGAACAGTAAATACAATGACTATAGATTCTTGCACAGAAAGGGGACCCACAAACAAAGGGAATCTTGGCTGCTAAAATCTGTAAGAGCAAGCTGAAATGTGCCTGTGGAACTGTTCACTGTAAGGAGAAACCCTCATTTTCAGGGGCCACTCACTGCCCAGACAGAGACAGCAGCCCTTGCAGCCCTTAGGGCATATCAGGGGCGTGAACAAACCTTTAGTGGGCAACTGTGCTTATAACAGAGCCCAAAGGCTGCTGAGAACAGTGCAAAACACCACCCAAAAGGAACACTAATGTAAGCCGTAGGGGACACACTGGGGGCCACAAGAAGTGTGCCTGGTCATCTGCTTCTTGAGAGCACCCTGCTTGACCTTGGCTTTGTGCTGGGATCTGCTATGGGTTTTCATTTGTTTATTTGTTTCCTGCACCATCCGGAAGCTGCTTGGAATCTCAAAGCTGTGTTTGTATTCTGGCCAGTTGTTTTCAAGAAAGGGCACTCTGCCTGATGAACTCTCCTATAGTCCTCAGTTAACACGCTGAGATTACAGCCTGCTTCTTCCATCTAGCCCTACTTTTTAGTACTGGGGCAAAAGCACTTATTTGTTCTCACAGAGCCTGCTGATTTTGTCCATAGCATCCTGGCTCAATAACTCTCAGGTTCCCTTCAGGACAGGGTAGACATTCCCATCACCCTCCAGAGAAGGTTTTTGCCTGTGTCCCTGTAGGTTAGTGGTTCTCACTCCTCTTAACGCTGGGACCCTTTAATACAGTTCCTCAGGTTGTGGTGACCTCCATAAAATTACTTTTGTTGCTATTTCATAACTGTAATTTTGCGACCGTTATGAATTGTAATGTAAATACCCGTGCTTTCCAATGGTCTTGGTGACCCTTGTGAAAAGTTCCCTTGACCTCCCAAAAGGATTGTGACTCACAGGTTGAGAACCGCTGCTGTAGGTCATTGCTGCCATTATCATTATCAGGAGTTGATCAGAGAAGGGATATGGAGCTAAAAGTTCATGATTTTGAAGTAGCAACCTTTGAGGTAAAGGCACACCAGCTCATTTCGCTCCGTTCGTGTAAAACGTTTCTTCAGCGTGCCCTCTGGAGCTGACTGTCTGTTGCAGTATGTTCTGAAGATTCTGCATAGAGAATCCGTAGGAATCTATGGAGGTTGTGTATATACCCATTGTTTGATTCTGCACTGTTTCATTTTGTAGCCCCAGTTGCATGTAGCCACAGAGCACATGTGGCTAGTCCAAATTCAAGTGTGCAGCAAATGCAAAGAGTACTCCAGCTCCCAAACACCCGCGATGGAAAAAACTGTTGCTTGGTTAAATAATAATACCTATTTAGTACACAGGTTAAACAGGAAAGCGTCATTTAAACTGTTCTGCTCTCGCCAACCCTGTTCCTTTTCTTTTTATCTTTTTTGTTCTTTCTTTTTATACATATGTGTGTGGGGACACTCATGTGAGTTGGTTCACTTAAGATTTGTTACATGCAGCAGGTAAGAAGGGCACAGGAAATATTTAAAAGTAACTGACTCACACTGTCTGAACACTGTTGTGAGGGTTTTGTTTGGGAAGCTTACATAAGATCACATAAGAAAGCACTTTAGGGGCAAGTAAGCTCCTGAGCATGCTCAGTGAAGAGGTAAGTTCCTGAGCATGCTCAGTTTAAGGCCATACTTCATAAAGGAAAGATGGCGGACATAACCTTAGGAACACTTAGCTCTAAGTGCTAGAAGATGCGTTCAAAGGTGAAAATGCCAGGAAGGCTTTTGGGTGCCCACAGTTTGCATCACAAGTTGATAAACAGGAATGCCCCTGGGTATCCTCAGCCTTCTTGCAAAGATAGCAGACAGTAATACGTTTTGGGCATGCTCAGCTTCCTCAAAACATTTACTTTTTTGTTGTTGTTGTTCCATCCACCATGCAAGTATGTCGTAAGTAAGCGTTCTTTCCTCCATGCCTGCCTACAAGTTCTTTGGCTCCATCTAAGGGTAGCCACACAGAACCTCTGTGGTTCTAGCAATAAGACTGGTAATGTACATTTTATTGATCGATTGATTCAATGGGGTCTTGTTGTGTAGCCCTGGCTGGCCCTTAATTCGATATGTAGAACAAGCTGGCCTCGAACTCACAGGTATCTGCCTGCCTCTGTCTCTTGAGCACTGGAATTAAAATGTGCCACCATGCCCTTGTAGAATCTGTTGTTTTCCAATTAAAAGTTTAGTTGTGCCTTCCGAATGGACAGCCAATAGCTTACTTGGATATCTTATCTCCTCGGTTGCATTTAGTGCTTCCATCAGATCACTTTATACTTTTCTACTAAACATTAAACTTGTATAATTGAGACTCTGCCCCTGAGATTCCATTCATCTGGCTATGGAATGTGTTCAGAAGTTCCTTCTGGCTTTAGGGTCTTATGATTCTTTTTAAAAATTCGAGACCTGAAAAGAGGAAGAAGATCTAGATTAATCTGGGAGTTTTCTGGCAGCTGAGAATCGATAGAATTGTCAGAAGACAAAAAGCTTTTAAATTGCCCCTACTGTTGGTCTAGAAGCCTGCAGTCAGGATACCAGGCACTGAGCAGGCAAGGAACTTCAGTGCTGCCTCTCACTGGCCTAACGGGGAGCAGCAGGGTATGAAAGAGGTGGACCATGTGACCCTCCTGGTCAGAGCCAGAAAGGACAGCGAGGGTAATAGCAGTTTGGGCAGCAGTTACAAAGTGTGGTTGGGTGGCGACTGCAACAGTTACTTAGGGCAACCAGTTGCCCTAAGGATGTTGATGGGTGAGCCAGGTGGGTCCTCAGTAAGGGTAGTTGGTGCTCTTAACCATTGATTTCTCTCTCCAGCCTATCACAAAGCATTCTTTACAGAAAATGAACCGGCTTCCTGAGTGAAAACAAAATGATCCATACCTCTTACATTGGCTTTCATGCAGACCTTTCTGGGAACTTTGCATGGATTAGACCCTGCCTTCCTGTTACCCCAGGACAGTTCAACCCCCCCTCCCCCCTTTCTCCTGCTTCGTGGTGCCAAATGGCCAGAGGAGATTTCAACCATTACAGAGGGGGCAAAACAGGCTTTGCAAGATGTTAATACAGGCCTTAATCCAGCCTTTCTACAATGGTTTGAGCCTGTTAGTGAGGCCTGGGGCCTTGCTATGCCCACCCATGGATTTCCTACTGAGAGGCTTTTCCAACTGTCCAATAAAATATTATACTGTGTTCATTTGACTTATTCTTCTGCTCCCGATGTTACACTTTTTATAGATAATATTTTCACTCTTGCATGAAAGGTGCTTAAAACATCCCTTTTATTGTTGGGTAAAAAGCCAGATACAATTATTCTTTCAGTTTCCCAGGGCTTAATTGCCTGGACGTTCTCATCCCTGTTACATTGCTCAGATCTTTTTGTTAAATTTCCAGGGTGAAATAGATAACCATTTCCCTAAAAATAAAATCCTATCCATGCTTCCTTTATACCTGTGGTTCATAGGCGGTACTTAATAGAAAAACCATTCCTGATGCTGCTTCAACTCTACAGACTCCTCAAAGACACATTTTTGGCTGTTTTATTCACTCTTGTCATTCACACAAAACTAGTGTTTACTAGTTACTTTGAGGGATCTGTGCAGTTAGGAGAATTGTTGGCTATTTTCATCCTTTTAAGGGTGACAAGACCCCGTTAATATTTTCAGTGAGAGCCAATATGATACTGATGTTATTAAGGTTATACCTTTAACTGTTGTTAAACCGGCTGAGGGTCCTCCGTATCTGTCCATGATTCAACTTCAAACAATTATGGAGCAGAGATAGGCGCCTCTCTTTATTCAGCAGGTACACTCTCGTTTGGGGCTTCCTGGGGCCATTTCAGAGGGAAACAGTGTGCCTGACTGTTGAGTGATGGCCTCTCTGTCATTCCCATCGGAACAAGCCTGATTGCTTCATTCTTTCTCCATTTTCACAATTTGGCTCTATCACTCCACCAGCTTTTTCCACAATTATTCATAAATTCCTGTAGGCATTTAATACTTGCCGTACTACTTGTGGCCCCTTGCTGCCTTTACGTCCCTTGCAACCAGCTGGCACCAATCCTAGAGGTCTTTGGCCCAACAACTTGTGGCATATGGATGTGACCCATGTTCCAGAGTTTGGTCGTCTTAAATACATAGATGTCTTTTCCTCATTCCTTTTTGCTGTGGTTCAGCCTAAAGAAAATGCCAAGATGTTTGTTGCTACCATTAAAATTGTCATGTTAACAGCCATGTTGGTTATGGGTGAGCCATATTCAATTAAGGCTGACAACGGGCCAGCAAATACCAGCTCTGCTTTTCCAGCTTTTTGCTCGGAATGGAATATAACACATAACTTTGGGATTCCTTACGATACCGAAGGACAAGCCATAGTGGAAAGAGCCTGTGCCTCTCTTAAAAAACAATTAAAGACAGGGACATCAGGGATACGACACAAGATAAATCAACTGAGGCTCTTTTTTACCATTAATTTAAAAAAAATTGACCAGAACGCTCTGTCCCCTGCCTATAATCATTGTGGTATGATGCTTCCCAGGGTCACCTCTTTACCATTAGTCTATTAGCAGGATCCTATGGACAATAGTGGAAGAGTCCTACCCAGCCTCTTAACCATGGATGAGGGCTTGCAGATATTTTTCCAGAAGGAACAGACAAGCCAATTCGGGTTCCTGGTCGAGTCATAAAGCCATACGCTTGCTCCTTGCTCTGAGGAAAAAGATGGAACTGTTCCAGATGGCTCAGCAGAATAAACCCCTGGGTGAAGAAGAGGATGGCAACCGCTAATCCACTCTTCCAGATGCCAGACCCTGTTTGATCCGGGACATTTCTTCCAGGATGGAACTCCCAAAGCCACCACTTTATTTTCATCCAGTAGTTTATTTGTTAATGCCATGGTAATTATAGTTTTGTTTATTCTATTTTTCCTTAAATATAAAAATTATGTATATGCCTCTAAAATCAGCTCACCAAAGCTCTCTTCCTGGTGATTTTTAAACCTGAAAATAAAACAGAGAGGGAGAACTTGTGGGGAGTGTTGAGATAAGCCTTTTGGAGGTCTATAGGGAACAGTGCGTGAGATGTCAGTGGTTCCTAAGACTCCTCCAAAGGCCCTGATCCAGTGCACACAGTGTTGATCAATGGAGATTCCTAGCACACCAGTGAAGTCTCAAAACAGATCCAAGGCCAGGGTGGTGACTGTTTCCCTCTTCTTTATTGAAGTCTCCTAGGGTGACCTTCGCCCCCACCATTTCCCACATTTCCTTAGAGTTGCACCAACCTGACTGATTGTTATTGGTGCTTGAAGCTAACATGGGATAGTCTGGTTGGCCTTTCAATCATTTAAAGGCTTTTACACTAGACAATAAAACTAGGTCTGTGCCTTAAATCTGGTCTCCAGAGACTGATTCCCAGGATTCTGTGTGGATTCTGTCGCCATTCACCCCCTTTCCCCGGTTCCTGATCACCACAACGGCGAAGCCTCCCTTCCAAAGGCAAGACCATCTCTGAGGTCACTCTGCTCCTCCAGTTTATAATTTAGTCCATTTGTACAAATCCAATATCCTCTGCAATCTCCATGGTCCGTTCTCTTTAAATAGCTGCCCATGATTGTGTAATTCAGAATGTTTTCACGGTGTAATTGCTTCCTGCATACTCCAGTGCTCTGTTTTCCAGGGACTCTGAATGAAATAGCATCATGTAATTCTGGAGATGGCTGGTCGGACTGATGAAATTGAGCTCAGTAAACTTGGGAGAACATGACTTACATTTCTTCCTAGCTGCATAGTCTGGTTTCACAAACGTAGACAGCTGAACTCTTTTTGCAAAGTTCTGGGTCTGTCTCCTGTGTGGAGATGATGAACCTTACTTTGTTTCAACCCCTGGTTCTGCTTCTTAGTAAAATCCCAGGTTTCTGATGTTATATTATGCTAAGGAATATTACATTATAGAGATATTAAAGTATATTATATTCTAGGAAGGACAAGTTTGTGATGATAGGGACAGATGCAGCTGTTAAGGTGATTCTAGAATTTGTCAGAAATTCATGGATACATAATGGATCAAAAATACAGATGTTTGGTTTTCCCTTGTACACAGTCTGTGGTAGGCAATATTGTTGGAACATGTGTTGACCAGCTTTTCATCACATGACAACTTATGGTAGGCAAGATATATTATTGCTCATACATTTGGAGGTTTCAGCCCATGAGAGATAGCAAGGAAGGCATGAGAGAGAAGCCCGTATCAGGGGAGCTAGGAATAAAGGGGGAACCATGTCAAGATGGAGACTCCAAGCACGTGCCTCCAGAAGCATCCCCTTCAGCAGGGGCTAACTTCCTGAAGCTTATAGAATCTCCCAAAAGAGTACCACTGTTTGGGCACCTAAGCTTTAGCAAATGAGCCCATGGAAGGCATGTCATCCAAACAGATGTCTGGAGAGATATATTTCTTCTTCTGTGGCCCTAAGGCCTTCACATGGCTTCAGGTCTCTGCTGGGCATGCAAGGTTGCCTGTTCACGAGTGTTTTTTGTTTGTTTGTTTGCCAGGAAGGCTTTGCTTCTACTCAAATTACTCTGGCTGAAGCTCAGTCATTTGATTTGTCCTAATTTTAAAGAAAGCTGGGAGATGAGGCTAGGCTAGAGGAAAGAAGTGAATGCACACCTAGCAGTTTCTACTGGCAAGAACTCTGTTTTCATGAGGCATCCGACTATAATTTCAAAAAATGCTCTGCAGTCTAATAGGCTGGGGCTGGCTGGGCAGGAGCAACCAGGGAACTCATTGTTCTCATTTCAGTTCTGTTTCTGTGATAAAATTTCCTAACAAAAAGAAACTTGGAGAGAAAGGGCTTGGCTCAGAATTCTCTAGTCCATCATTGCAGGGAAGTCAAGGCAGGAACTGGAAGCGGCTGGTCACACCCACATTCAAGGGCCAGCTAGCGAGTCTTGATCATCGAACTCCATGTTCACTGAGAGACCCTGCCTCAAAGAGTAAAATGGAGAGTGATAGGAGGAGACGCTAGACATCTGGCCTCCACACGTGCACATGAAGACACATAGACATGAACACATACACAGACACGCACGTAAACCCACATGTGAACACACACATGAACATACAGATAGGCACATGAACACATACCGAGGAACGCACATGAGCCGCACACATAGGCACACGTGGACACACACACAGGTGCACACATGAACACATACACACATGAACTTATACGCAGGCACACTCACGGGTACACACATAGATAAAAGAAAAAAAAAGACTTTCTTTCCACTTCCTTAAATAGAAAGTCAACTCTAGGACTTGAAGCTATACTGAGCCTGCTTTCTTTACAGGTGGAATGAAGTTTGCTGCCGGCTTTAATAGAAGGAGGGAACAAAGGGCTAAAATAACAACTCTGAGTCATGAAGAGGATGATTGCTTTGCTGTTTCAAAAGACTTATTATTCGATGACTTCAAACAAAATTCCAATTGTCTTCATTTCTAAAGGGAAATATAAAAAGCCAACAGCAAGACTGTTTTCTATTTGCTAGCAAGCTCTGACTCGGAGGAGTTAGAAGTGGTTTAAAGTCTTGGAATATAAAGAGGCAGATGATGTTGGCTAAAGGGAGGGTGGGGAGGGCAAATTCTCATACATACTAAATGAATGTGTGAATAAAAATAAGTCTGAGAGAAATGAGGTGGATGTCCAGGAGGCAGAGCAATAATTCCAGCCGGGACTGGGGTTTGACTATGGTGTAAAAACCAGTTAATGTTAAATAATATCATTAGGTACCCTGGCTTGTTTCTTGACCTCGGATCTATTTTGATATTCCCTTTATCATGCGTTCAGATGATACCTTTGTAGCCCTTCGTTCATTTTGTTCTGCGTTGTGATGCTGGCGATGGGGCCCAGCGCCCCGCACAAGCTCCAGCCTCCTTTCGCTCTTTCCGTGAAGATGATTAAACGGAACCTTGAGCGTGGGTGGTTATGAGAAGGAGTCAGGGTGCGAGGAGAAGAGGCAGCGAACGGGACATTGATTCTTTTATACAGTGCCGTGCAGAAGAGGGAAACCAAGGCAGCAGGGAACCTGGGCCAGGGCTGGAGCTAGGGTTGGTGAAGGAGGGGTCTTCAGGGTTAGACTGAGCCAGTTAACTGTTCAGGATCGGACGATGGAAGAATATGCTAAAGAGAACAACGGAGGGCTTTCCTGGGTGAGCGTGTAACACGTAAGGCCACACAGCGAGTAGTTAGAACACATGTGTAAGAGTTGGATTTGGAGACCAGAGTTGGTGAGAAAGCTTTGGGTGCTATCAGCATGTGTGTGTGTTATGCATGGTAGATACCAGGGTAGGTCATGGGACTGATAAGGAGACCACACTGTGTGGGTGGAGAAGGAAGGGGAGTGGAAAGAGGTAATGCAAGCATCCAGGGTACAGGCAGAGAAGAGAAGCATAAAGTGAAGATGGCAGGCAGTTGCAGAGCGTAGATATTTTAAGTGTTTGTTGCTATTAGGAAAGCCGTATTAGTCTGAATCTTCTCTAAGAGGTAGAACTTCCTACCTATCTTCTTTGGGAGATGGGGGAAACAGAAAGATGGACAGAAGCCATGGTGAAGTAGGGTAGTGCGTGTACAAACTGCTGGTTACACTTGGCAATCTTCTTGTTCCCTCCATGCCTCAGTCTAATGAGTTATTTTCAGAGACCAAAGCCTCCACTCTTCTCCTTTCAAAACACACACACACGCACACACACACACTGATGTAGACCAGCGTTCTTTAATGCTGTCTAAGCTAGGATTATTTCTGCTCTCTCCATCTGGCACTCCTTCCAGGACTCTGTAGGAGGACCACCTCTATGCCAGCTGGAGCCCAGCTGCAGGCTGCTCAGGCTGAGTGGGCAGATGTGGTTGATCCCAGCCTCTTCCTGCTCCTAGCTCAAAGCCCACTGGTCTTGTTTGTGGTTTGCAACCACCGCCGTTTCCAAGAACAAGGCGCAGACGGGTAGGACCACACCCCGTGAGGAGCCGTGTTTGTATATCGCCTGCCAGTTGGTTGATAAGTGGGTTCTTTCAGTGATCAGAACGACGGTGGCTTCCTCTGGTGCACCATGTCAGGGTCTGCTCCTGAGAAACTGAACTGTTCAGCTTACAGCTGCCTTTGTATGTACTTAAGTTTGGCCTAAAGTTGTCTCCGTAAGTAGTAAGCTGCAACTTTGATGTTGAAACAGAGTGAGACCTACTCTTCTGGAAAAAGTGGCTGCCCCTCAGTCAGTCACAACTGGGACGCCGCTTCATTATCAGGGAGCCTAAGGAAGGTCATTTTAACTCAGAGCCCAATATTCTTTCAGTTAAAATCTATACTGTACCCGGAGGAGTCCCATCCCAATTTTCTTCTGGAAGCCCATTGCTCTCAGCACCAGAAGAGCGCGGCTGATTTAGCACTTTTAACCACGCGTTTGCCCTCCTGCTGTTCTGGAATCCAGAAGCCCCTCGTCAGATGTTTACAGCCCTGCGTTCTTTCTAGAGGCTCCTCAGGAGCCTCTGTTTCCTTGCTATTATCAGAGTTTAGAAGCAGCAGGCATGCCTTGGCCTCTCTCTTTTGTTGCTATATACAGCTCACTCATGCTGTGCTTCCCTCTCCATGGGACTTTGTGACTGCAGTCTAGGGTTTTGTCTGGATTACCCAGGCCAGTCTCCCAGTCTAGGGACCTTTTCTATAGAACCCTACCTGCCAGAGACTTTTTTGCCACATTCACAGATTCTAGGAATTAGGACATGGACATCTTTGGTGTTGGCTGTGGGGTTATTGGTCTACCTACCATACTAGAAAGCCACCCATTTCCCAAGGCCTGCCAGATAGGGTGGTGATGACTTTGTGGTGGTACTGAGCCTCACATACTGCTCTGCCTGTCAGCTAGATCAACGTCCATACTGACAGGGAGCCTCCCCTTCCATGAAGTCGTTCATGTGAAAGCATGAAGATGGCAGGGCCATGCATTTACCAGCCTTTAAGATGTGTATAGGTGTGTTTGCCTGCCTGCATGTAAGTGCATCATAGGCATGCATTGTCTGAGGAGGCCAGGAAGAATGTTTGATCCCCTGGAACTGGAGATACAGACTGCTGTGGGCAATCATCCATTTTTTATGTTGTGTTTTGTAGTTCAGAATGTTCTACCTTCCATATGTCTGCCCAGTCTCCAAACACGCCAAGGGGGCTAGTCATTAGTAATGGAACTATTTTATGAATGCAGAAACTGAGGTATAAATGATCACACAATCAGTTCAGGACTGCACATGGGAAAAATGGGCCTGGGGAGAGGAGGTAAGCTAGACATGAAGCCAAACTCTAGCACCTGGTTTTAGAATACTACTGGCTTCAGCAAGGCCAGTTCTTGAGTCCATTACCAAAGTATTTTAGTAGATGTGGGGACTGATGGACAGAATGGCAGAGACCAGGTCCATTGGCTATGGCGCAAACGTGGAACCCAGAATGTATCCAAAGACTCTGGGCCTACAAAAAGTGGTCCACAGATCTGCTGCATCAGTGATTCCAGAGTTGTCAGGACTTCATAATCTACCCTGGACACACAAAATGCCACCCTGCAATTTCACAGGATACCCCAGTCTTGTGAACAGAAAACATGCTTTGAAACAGTTACATCCTCAATTGTGGGTCCAAAGCTGTGCCTGTTTAGACTTTTGTTTTAAGGGGCTCTTTTTGGTTTTAGAGGATGTTGAAACTGAACAGTGAAGGTAGCTTCAGGGGAGTGAAGCTGTTTAGGACTCTTTGCTAAGTGTAATACATACTGTTTGCTAAGTGTGTATCCCATTTCTAGAGATCCTGATTTGGTACCTTGGGATTGGATGGACCCAGGACTCACCATTTTAATACAGACCCCAGCCTCCTCACTCTTCCCCTTCCTCCCTGTAGATGTTTCTGCTGTTGTTGGGGAATTACATTCAAAAGAACATTTTATGGCTGTATTTGGGAAATTTAAAAAAATAAGCTTCAGAAGCAATAAAAGGTAAGAAGAAGTGCCCAGGGCAGAGACATTATGAAGTAGAATGTGGTACCAGGCATGTAGATTCTTCCTTCTTCTTGAATCCTGATCAACGTTGCATTTATTGGACCCATTTAAGGTCAGCTGTGTTCAAATCTTACTGGTCCCCAATGGAAATAAATAGTATTCTCTGATCAAGAGGATTTTCAAATTTCTTAGCCTTGAAACCTTTATTCAGTGTCTTCCTGTTCAACCTGAATGATGAACTTCAGTCAGGGTGTTTAGGAGAAAATGTAATTTCACCCCAAAACAATGCATACCTTTGGTAGATTAATCTAGAGTTAAGGGCATTTGGCAATAAATTAATCAACTCTGAATTTTTTCCAAGTTATTTTATGGATCTTATTTAAGCTTAAGGGGAGCAGAGAGTCAACATCCAACACATTGCAAATGAGAAGAAAACTGCAGCTCCTTCCCAGGGTGTGAGGAGTTAACCTCCTTTCAGATGCCGAAGGGTCTAAGTCCTGTGGGAGGGACCAGCTACACTACCCTTCCGTGTTCCTGGAGGAGGGAGCTGGGCTGTGATTGTGGCCTTTCTTCCTTTCTGTATCTGTGAATAGACAAAAATGATTGCTCTTAAGTGGCCTTCTACGCGGCACTCCCTAGAGAGAGGGTGTGGGAGGGAAAACAGCCCAGGGGCGGGTGGTATTCTGAATCCAGGCTGATGCTGCTCTAGGAACACGCATTTGAAAGAGATGAAACGCCCTGAAGACAGCGCCAGGAGAGCTGCAGCGGCATGAAAAGTCATGGTACTGGAAGGTCACCCCTCAAGCAACAATCTCCCTTTTTATAAAAAGCACAGTTGACGAAAATCTTTCTAAGACCTTGTTACACGGTTACCAAGATTCTTTAATAACCTTTAAATTTTTAAATCACATTTTAATTTTTAAATTATTTCTCTCTCATGTATGTATGTGTGTGTAGATCTCTATATGTGTGCCTCTGTGAATGTGTGGAGGTCAGTGGGCAACTTGCAGGAGTCGGTTCTCTCCGTCCACTATGTGGGTTCTGGGGACCAAATCAGGACATCAGGCCTGATGGCAAGCCTGTGCTGACTGAGCCATCTTGCCTCCTCAAGTCCTTACAATAGAGAATTTGGACCGAAATGTAACGTTATGGTGGGGAGTGCCGACAGGCATCACCTGCCTTAACCACTTTGCAGCCGTGGAAAGCGGGGAGAGGGTAGAACCAGGCCCTGGGAGAAACAGATACTTCATTCTGTTCCAGCGTGTCTTTTTAACCTTATTTTCTTATCTAATATAATTTCTAAGTAAATTATGTCTACAGAAAGGAAATTGTTCCTTGGAGGCAAATCTATTTTGTAGTTGAACAAGGGGGCATGAAAGACTTTAAGCACTGCCTTCTAAGCAAAGTTGTTTCTGCTTTCCTGAATGTTGTTTTCGGAAAAACAAAACAAACAAACAAACCCACAGCAACCCAGATTTTACCTGAATGCTCGCAACATCTTTACCCTCTCCTCTTCAGGCTGTGCTGGTGGCTGCTGCTCAGCCTCTGTGACCCGCAGAGACCTCTGCTCAGGTTTTCCCTTTCAACAAACAAGAGGCCCAGGGTGGGAGGTGATTTACTGGGGTGGCTTTGACCCCAGAGGAAGGCTCCCACTAATCAGCACTGACAATGCCTTTCTATTTGTTCTTTGCAGAAGCACATTTAGTTTTGCTCTTCCCAATCCGAGAAGATAAAAAAAGTATGTCTCTAGTTTACTGGTTCTCGAGCAATAATGGTCTCAAGCATGGCTTAAGCTGCAATGGCTGTTAGGCTGTTAATATCAAACAGCAGACTGTGAGAAAACAAAACAAAACAACAAAAAAACCCTCCAGAACATGTAAAATGGAATGATATTTTCTACCTCTGTGTGAGAAAATACATGGATTTTATTTTAAAGATAACTCTAGAATGTGATGTTAAAATCATTTTGAAGACTTCATGACTCACTACTAGATCAAAACTATTAAGTTCTTATTATAATGTCAATTACTATTTATTCTTTGAAATTTTCATGTACGTATACAATGTTTTTGAGTGTATACCCCCTCACTCTTCCTTCCCATTTCCTTCAGGATGTCCCATCTCATCCCCCTCCCAACTCCATGGCCTCCTTTCTAATTTATTTATTTTTTATTTTCTTTAATCCACTGAGTCCAATTAGTGTCGCCCATATGCCCACAGGCTTGGGGTCACTCACTGTGGCATGGAGAACATATCATTGGCCTACTCCTTTGTTTGTTTGTTTTGTTTTGTTTTTCTATTCTGGCTGTCCTGGAAGTCGCTTTGTAGACCAGGCTGGCCTCAAACTCAGAGATCCACCTGTCTCTGCCTCCTGAGTGCTGGGATCAAAGGTGGGTGTCAGCACACTTGGCTATACTGGCTACATTTTTTAAGTGCCTCTCCCTTCCACATTAGCTATCAAGTGCTAAAAGCTACTCACTCAGCTAGGAATAGGGCCTTGGGAAGCCCATGCTGGAACTTTTAACTGGCTTGATCATGTGCAGGTCTTCCATCATCATGGCTGTGAGTTCATGTGTCAACAGCCATGGCATGTCCAGAGGACAGCATTTCATAGCACCCCTCTCCATCTTCTGGCTCTTGTCTTCTTTCTATGTCATCTTTGGAGAAGTTCCCTGAGTCACATGGGGAGAGATAGATGTTCCGTCTATGGCTGGGCACTCTGCCATCTCTTATTCTCAGCACTTTGAATGATATTGCATCTTTGTACTGACCATGACCCATTACGATAAGAATTTCCTCTACTAGGGTTGAGTATGGCTTACATCTATGGGCATAAACATAAATATTTAGAGGGCGCTTTGACAGCATGACCATTTAGAAAAAACAACAGTCAATAGGTTCTTTCTGAGGGCCCCAGAGTTCTCTAGCCATGTTTTTTGATCATGTTAACAGTATCAGACATGAAATCACTCCTCGAAGCAGGCCTCAAACCAACCAAGATAGCAGTTGGCCAACAATCTTGCTACTCTTGTCCCAGTGGGTGTCTTGCCTGGCAAGTCAATATCCACCATATAGGTGCCAGTGCTAGAAGATCCTACTACAATGTCTCTAATGAAAAATGTCTTTTTTTCCCTCTTCAGCAGCCTTCATGGCACTATGAAAGCCAGCCAGCGGGAGGAGAGGGGAGGTCAGTTTCTATGTTCTATTGTTACATTGTGTGGTATGGTCAGCAGTAGGGGTCTCATCGTCTCCTTATGTTGGACAACCAAGAATAGTGGCATCAGCCTATCTTGTTTGGGGTTCCTCTGGGAACTCTGTGGCCAAAATCTTGTTGGTGCTATTAATTTCTAGCTCTAATCTGGTTGTGACTTCAAACATAGTCTAGGAAAGGCAAAAAAAAAAGTGAAAGCTCATTACTATCACACAGTCACTTAGAGTTTATTTACTGAATTTTTTACTGAGGTACTAAATTAAAATTCACACTGGTATGAAGTGATACATGCATAAGACTCAATACATTTACACACATCCATGCATGTGTGCGTGTGCGCGTGCACACACACACACACACACACACACACACACACGGAGAGAGTGTGTAATTACCATCTGCTCTATAAACATCTACAGCATCTCAGAAAATTCCCTCATGTTCTGCTCTGTCCATACCCAGTACTGGCTAAATTGACCATTGTTAGGGTGTGTGATCATTAGATTTGTCTCTTCACAGACTCCTTATTCATGAAATCACACAAAATTTTTCTTTTGTGTCTACCTTCTTTTGTTTCAACATGGCTTTAAGATTCATTCCTCTTGATGCTTATACATATAGATTTGTCTTTTTTTTAATTGTTCATATCAGTCTATCGTAAGAATATATCAGAAGTTCTTTATCCTACAGTTGACGGGCATTTGGTTGTTATTAGTAGTGAGTTGTAAGTAACTAAGAAAGCATTAGCTTATGTCTCAGAGTTGCTACAAGTAACTACCTCTTTTTAGTCTGCACTCAGGGGTATAGGTGTTGGGTTGTTGAACAGGAGTATGTTTCTTTCTAGTGTTCATTGATGGATAGTATTTTGCTGTCATGGCTGGACTCCCAGAAAAAAATGAAGGAGGACTGTTCATGTCCGTATCAGAGTTTAGTGTCTCTGTCTATTTAATTTTATCCCTTCTGGTGAGCATACTGTTTATAACTTGTGGTTTTCATTTGCATTTCTCTGGGGTGTAGGGATACTAACCGTTGTTTTTATATGATCATAAGCAGTTTCATACTTTTTTTTATGTGAAGTGCATTTTTCTTGTCCTTTCTAGTTTGGGGTTGGTTGTCTATTTTGGGGGGCTGTCAAGCAAAAGAGATGAACACAAAGGGTCTATAGAATTAAAACTGCCCTCTCACTAGCGGGCAGTATGGAGGACTTCCCATAACTAAAAAGTCAGGTGATGATATATTTAAGCAATTTTCTTTTTTCTTGAGGTCTCCAATGAACTCTGAATTCTTTCTATAGTCTTCATTTGCCCTCTCTTGTATTATGTATTATAAATATCTTTCCTTATTCCGTGTCTTCTGTTTATCACAATAATGAAGAATAGCAGATCTTAATTTTCTTGAGTCCTAATTTATTTTTAAAATTTTACAGTGTTACACTTGGTGGCTTTGTATATACCATTGAGAAAATCATTTGCTGTTCACAGGTCAAGAAAATACCCTCGTCAGATTTATTTGCTTGTTTATTTGGGATCTTCCTCAGAGTCTACGCACACTGTGTCAACCCTCTACCACGGAAGAGTTTTCACCATCAGCCCCTCTGTGTAATAGATATATGTGAGTAATAGAAAGTTTATAGTTTTATCTTTTTACATTTACCTATAACATATCTTCAGTGAACTTTGGAGTGTGAAATGAAGTTACCTGGATATGCAATTACCACAGCACTACTTATTGGAGTTTGCCCTTTCTCCCTAGAATGCTACCTCAGTCATAAGTCAAGTGACTGCACATGTATTCCACAGGTATGAGGAATTTTGGGTACATTCATCAACACAGAAACTTTACTCTCAGCATAAATGTTAAAAATATTCCAATGATGATGGCATTGGGTTGAACATCAGGAATCCTAGTTTCCAAATCAGGTCTTATCAGGAGGAGAGCTGGGAGAGGAAGAAGAAAGGTGCTCAGAGATCTATTGATCTGTTTGGCAGAGACTGCTACTGATTCTTGACGTGTGTGTCCTGACCTGTGGCGCCAGTATGTGATGTGTATTCTTCCTTTAGTTGGTTTGATCAAATCTGCTCATGCCTATCAAACTGCAGTCAGTTGGCATCCAGATCTTGTGAATTTGATGAGAGAGGCATTGTGGGAAGAAATGAAAGACTAGATAAGGAGATGGCATAGACAGAAGGACTTTAGTCCTCTGGGAGGGGCTAGAGTGATAGCTCAGTGGTTCAGAAGTTACTGCTCTTGAAAAGGACCCAGGTTCAGTTCCCTGCACCCACCAGGCTGTGCACAACTGCTTGAGTCCAGGGATCCTGCCTCCTCTTCTGGCCTCTGTGGGACCAGGAACACCAATGGCACTCAGACTTTGACGACCCTCCACAGTTCTCTTCCTTGCTTAGATGCCTCTGTCCTTGGTCACATCTGCTTGCTTGTAGTCAATATATCTTTCTTAATAGTTTGCTGGGAGAAAGACACTCACTTGGAAAGTAATAAAAATATCTCATGTACTAGATAGAAGCATCTTTTTTACTAGAAAGAAATATACTTGGCATCTAGTTTATATACTTCAGCAAAGTTGACTAGCAAAAGCCTGTATTCTTTTAAGAACGATTTGTTTTTAGTTATGTGTATGTGTCTGTATGTGGGTATGCACTTGTAAGTACAGGGGCCAAAGTAGACCAGAAAAGGGGTCCTCCACAGGAGCCACAAGTACTTTAACTGCTGAACCATTTACCAAGGGCTGAACCATTTACCAAGGCCCCAAGGTCAGCATTCTTGTGTTAACCAATTTTGATACCATAGTAAAGTGAAACATGAGATTCTGGAGGTCATTCTGTAAGCCAACTTATGGTTGCCCCTAACTCGTCTACTGTTAACATGAAGGAACAAAAGCCATCTAAGCACCATCAGAGCATTGCTTTGTGGGTTATAATTTGTTGAGACATTTACAAGAACTTTGTAGCAGGTTCATTAGAAATACACTTGCATTGGAAGACATTTGTATCTTCAGAACTTTTTTTGTGTGTGTGTATGTGATTTGTGATAGAGCACACAGGAGCATAAACAGAACATAAGAAATAAAGTGGTATATTGGTTTTGCTAGGCAGCCACCATAAAATATCACAGATTGATTGGCTTGTACAACAGAAATGTAACTTTTGTAGTTTTGGGTACAGGGAGATCTGAATCAAGATGGCCATCTTCTTACTACCCTTTTGCATGGTCAGTCCTCTCTACACAATCTTCTTCCTCCTTTTTTTTCTCCTCCTCTTCCTCATTCTTCTCCTCTTAATCATTATTTCCAGACATGAGGACTGGGTTCAGGGCCTTGTTCTTGCTAAGCAACATTCTACCACCGAGCTACATCCTCACTTCCTTCTATTGCTAATGAAGACATGGGTCATATTGGATGAGAGTTTCACACTAGCATTTTTGTTGTTGTTTTTTCCTGAATTGCCTCTTGAAAGCCATATTTCCAAATAAGCTCACATTCTGATATACTGAGGGTTTAGGATTTCAAGATATAAATGTAACGAGGACACAACTCATTGGTCATGTGTCTTGAAATCTGTCCTGTCAAATCATCTTTTCATCATTTTGGTGAGTTATAAACAAAGAAGACTTATTGGATACTAGATGGACTTGTCCAAGGTTAGCACCCTGACTGGGTGTGCAAGGTTAGTTTTTAACTGTAAGATGTCCCCAGCTCTCGCAGGAAGAAAGCATTTGGAAGCCTGCTCGTACCCCATGCACAGAGGCACAGCACAAGCCATGATCACTGCTTTACTCCAAAAGCCGTCAGACAGGTGGTGTACATAAACAGCCCGGTCAGCACAGGGACATCTGTCTGGCATTGGCACAGAGGTCACCGTCGGTGCTGGAGAAGGATTTCTCCGTAGAGCGCCCAGTCAGCAGGCCTGGCACAGTAGAATCAGTGCTTCCTGGGAAGAGGCAGCCATGAAATCTGGGAATTTTGCCAGAGTCCAGCTGGAACCCGGGCAGGGTCATGTCAACCCCCGCCCCTCCCGCCCGCCATTATAGCTGCTGTATGGCCCAAGCCAACCTTTGCCTTTTCAGTAGCTGCTCCAAATTTATGAGTGATGGCAGGAAACAGTTGGGTACTAAAGCAGCTGAAGAGTAACCTCTGCTGCCCTGGCATGTATTTGGAGCTTCGGTGGACTGCGTCTTCCCAGGCTCAGTTCACTGCACATGCCAGACTAACTTCTGATACGAGTGGGGTTTTGGTGGGTTGTGGAGTACGTGGTTATGGCAATAAACAGAAGTGATTATGGGTCAAAGTCCTAAAGTAAGAGATAGCGCGGCCAACCTATTTATTCCTTTACTTTTTGAATAGTTACTGTAAAGACACCTATTATTAATGTATTTAGGGCTACAGTTTTTCTAAAATATGCAAAACCTTCAGTCTCCATGGAGTCTTCACTCTATTTGCTAGAGACAGACAACAAACAAAATCCTGGAGTGGGCTGTAAAGTATGTCAGACAATTGTATAAATGATAAAGAAAATGGAGCAGAAAAGGAAAAAAAAGGGTTGCAGGTGGTGGGCAACTTGGTGGTTGTATAGAATGGCATGAGGAGACTTCACCGAGAAGGTCACTTTGACTGCCATCTTGAAGAAAGTGATGGAGTAACTGGGGGAGAGATTTTCAAGTGGCAGGGTACCTGACACAAAATGTCCTGAGGTGCAGACAGGAGAGAGAGGGGGCCAGTATGGCTGAGGCAGGAGACAGTAATGAGCAGCAGTAAAGGGAAGAAAGGAAGAAAGAGCGGGCAGGGCAGGATTTACAGAAAAGGAGTGTTACCTTGGATGAACTGGGCAGAGAGATCAGGGGCCACGAACTTTAAAAATGGCTGGAAGCCCAAAATCAAAGCTGCGGCTGGTTTTGTGTTTGGTGAGGACCCTTTGGCTTCATCCCGTCACAGCAGTGAAGTCAAGAAGCGGTGCTCTTGGGACTCTCTGGTAAGTACACCAGGCCGTTCCTGAGAGCTCTGCCTTCGTGTTTTCCCCACCTCAAAGGGTCTCAAGGGTCCCATTTCTAATATGACACGTGCTTAGATTTCAACATGTGGGCTCTCGAGAGATGCGAGCATTCAGACCTCTAAGAATTTGTGGTTATTCAGATTTGAATATTTGGTGGGCAGTCTTTTAGGAAATGAATAAAACGAGGTTGTCATTTCAGGAAAACCAGTATTTGCCAAATAATAGAATATGAGTTTTCAAGTAAAAAATTAGAATTTTCCTGAAAACTTATATGTACCTCAATGAGTTTGACAAATTTTTAATACTTGAAGACATTTTTATATTATTAGCGATCTACTGCTGCTATGTGTGTATATTACTATAATTTTATTGATATGTGTATCTGGCATCTGAAGAAACCATTGCATAGATCTTTATAGTAGTTATAGCATATTATATCCCCATAGGCATATGTTACATTATATATTTATGTATTTCCATGAAATTACTGCCTAGGTCTTGATAGTGGTTATGTCATCTTGTATTCCCACAGGCATATTTTACATTATATATTCATGTATTCCTATGTTCTATACATACGTAATGGAATACTATTACATTTAGAAGTTCTACACAACTCAGTGAGTCAATATTTTCCAAAATCATCATGATATTAAAAAGTCACACATACAAAATGATCCTGTTACACGTTTATCCGACACACAACAAAGTGATGGCACTGAAGACCAGCAGTATCAAAAAGCATAATAATCATCTCAGATTCAAACTAACTTTAATAAACTACCATGTGTCAAGTTTGGACATGGTGTCAGACGTAGCTACAAAGATCTGAAGACTACTGAGCTATTCTTTCCTTTCCTAACTATGTCCCTGTTGAAGGGTAGGGTTTTCTTCATATTCATATGCAGCACTCTGAATGCAGGAGACAGAAATGGGAACCCAGCTGTCTTTCATTAAGTGTGGCACAAAACAGATGTTCAGTAATATCAAATAATGACACTTGTCTCAGTCATTTGTTACAGAAAATGTAGTTATTTCTTTAAATGCCCTCATTACAATATAATTAAAGTAAAATAAGCCACGTGCTTAAGGTGTACAATTTGATGATTTTTGACATAGGAAATCATCTATGAGAGCTTGGCGTTACTGAAGTTCATGACTATGTCCATCCCCCGTGCCCACAAAGCTTCCCTGTACCTTTTTAATCATGCCTCTCTCCTCTTCCCATTCTGGTTCCCAGGTGTCATATTTAGATGTAAAATGTCCTCACAGGCTCCTGGCTTTTCACGCTTGGTCCCTGGCTGATTGTGCCATTTGGAGATGTAGTGAAACCTTTAGGAAATGGAGCCTAGCTAGACAAAGTTAACTACGAATGGGGTTAGTCCTAGGAATCTAGGTCAACCTGTTTCTACCCAAGTTCTTTCCTCTCTGGTTGGCCATGTTTTCTGGGACTGAACCCACACCTTGCCTTCTCTATTTGATGGGCTGAGATCCTCTGAACGCTGAGCACCTCCCCTCCCCCCGCCTGCAAAAAAAGTCTCTGTTTCTAAGTCATTTCTATCATACGTCATGAGATGAGGACAGGTACCCCACATAATCAGTGGTCTTTCTGTCATTTGATTCTAGAATTTTATGAAAATGTGATCAGACACTATGTGCACTTGTTTAGTTTCTTTTTCATAACATTTCTTTTCCATGTGCACAAAGTCCATTTTTTATCGCTGAATATTCTTCTACTGTGTGGCTATGGTTCATTTCTCCAGTCACTTGATAGTGGACATTTAGGTGATGTTTACCAAAATCTATTATTTTGCCATTTGCTTTCAATTTGTTCTCCCTGTCTTTGTTTCCTTCTTCTTATTCCTCCCCTAGGATAAGTTTTTATAATTCCGTTTTCAAAAATCTCACTTGCATGTTTTTAAATTACAATTAATATGTGTGTGTGTGTGTGTGTGTGTGTGTGTGTGTGGCCATCTGTATGTACAGGTGTCCTCAAAGGCCAGAATAAGGCATCAGACCCCTGGAGCAGGAACTACAAGTGCTTGTGTGTTACATGGGTGCTGGGAACTGAACTCAGGTCCTCTGGAAGAGCAGAAAGTGCTAACCACTGATCCATATCTTTGTTCCGCTAACCAAAATTTGTGTGTGTGTGTGTTAGTTTAGTGGTTGCTTTAGAATTTTACCTTTGCCTTAATAGTCTACATTTAGTGCTATTCCAAACTTTCTTCTATTTCTTCCTAGCTCATGTACTGTTCCCGCAATTTGATTCTACAATTTATATCAACTGTATGATATGTTGACCACAATTTTATTTTAAAATTCAATTCTCTTCTTCAATTTAATGACATATAATGAGAAAAAGTTATATTAGTCAGTGGCCTGTATGAGTACAAAGCATTTGTTACAACTGATGAAACAGTCTGACTGTTCATAGTTTCCTTAGACTTTTCACCTTTTGTTTTGCTTTTCCAGACAGAGTTTCTCTGTGTAGTGTTGGTTGTCCTGGAACTCCGTCTTTAGACCAGACTGGCCTCGAACTCACAGAGATCCGCTTGTCTCTGCCTTCCCGAGGGCTGGTATTACAGCGGTGTGCCACTGCACCCAGCTTAGGCTTTGCACTCTTTCTGTTATAGGCCTGGGTTTCTTGACAATTGTCTGATGCTGAATCTACTATTAGAATGTGATACAGCTGCCTTATGAACTTAGAAATATGTCTTCTGCCTACTCATCCTTCCTTCCCACTAATCCCTAGCAACCGAAGATCTTTTCACTGTTTCCATGGTTTTCTTTTCTCCAGAATATTATACATATGATATAATCTTTTGTGCTGGGTTTCATTTACTTAGAAATAAGCATTTATATTGCTCTGTTCTTTAATGGCCTGGTAACTCAAATCTTTTTATCACTGAATAATATTCTGTTGTTTGGGTTATAGTCTTTTAAACAATCCAGCTATTGAGGAAGATCTGGTTTCCTTGCTAAATTTTTGTAGTTAGAAGAGAAGCTGCTAAAAATTAATGTGATCTTCAATAGCTTAAGAGCATAATAGTTGTAACAGTCAACATATGTTAGATTGCTAGGCTAGAGATAGTGATTATAATGAAAGGAACAAGGAAATTTCTCTGTGCTCCAGTTCCTTAGTCAGCTTTCACTGATTAGTCAATATCTTTTTTCAATAAATGTTAGTTGAATTCTTCCTCTATGTCTTATGCTATGCTAGGTCCAGGGTTACAGACAGACAGAGAGTGGCTTGGAAAGGAAACTGACATGAAATTACCCTTCAGAAATCAGCTTTGTCAAGGTAGAGAGCCTCACCAATGTTGGGGGCTATGGACTTGAGGTACAAATGCAATTAGGAGGGATAGAGCACTATATCAGGACAACACAAGACCTTAGAGGGAAAGAGAGGCTTCTTTTTAAAACCTATGCGGAAGTCTCACTAAGAAAGAATGCTTAAAGTGGAAGCAGGTGCAGGTTCTTATTCCTAACTGAGAAGCGATTTGTAGTTGATGCCCATTGGCAAAAGAAAAATAAAATTTCTCCAATGAAGTATCAACAGGCATAACAGCTACACTCCAGGGCAGGCCTCAGGCCCAAGTGTAGTTGGCCAATATGAAATGAACTCCATGCTCCATGTTTTGTTTTATTTTTAATGATCTCTTTATTTTGGTTTTTTTTTTTATCTTAGTCATCTGTTTGTTTGTTTGTTTGTTTTGGCTTTTGTTTTACGTTTTCGTTTGAGAGAAAGAACATGAAGCTATGTGGGTCAGGAGGTGAGAAGGATCTGGAGGAGTTAGAGGAGGGAAAAGAATATGATAAAACTTTGTTATATGTAAAATATGTAGTTAAAATTTTTATATAAAAACAAAAAATAAAAGAAAATAAAATTTCTTAGTTAGAGAGAGAGAGAGCCTTCACAGGCAGCATGCTGAGGACAAGGCTTCTGAGGAAAGCCCAGAACAAAGGGGATGTCTGACTTGGATAAGTTTTCAGGGACTAGTGGGGAGTTTCACATCGTGTGACTTAATTCAACATAGCCTACAGGCCAAGGAACCAGGTACTGGGTTGAGCCATACATTTCTCTTACAGTTTGAGGGAGAAGGACCGCAAAGCTACCACACAGAATAGCTTCTTAACTCTGCCAGGGAGAGAAGGAGAGAAGGAGAGAGAGAGATGAGAGAGAGATGAGAAAGTGCTGAGGAGGAA
Source organism: Pachyuromys duprasi (assembly GCA_028658305.1). NCBI lineage: Eukaryota > Metazoa > Chordata > Mammalia > Rodentia > Muridae > Pachyuromys > Pachyuromys duprasi. The sequence continues at coordinate 34,266,554 of CM053743.1, forward strand.
CAGGGTTGTGGCGTGAGTTCTTCAAATGGTCAGATCTTGTCTTTTAGAGTGATCAGCATCTTAAACTGACAAACACAATGGTGGGAAACCCAGAGATACTCTTGAAAGAACAAATATTGAATGAAGAAGGACAGTGTTAATAAAAAAAGTTACTAACAATACCATTTTGCCACCCAGTCAAGACAGGCACATGTGGGTCAAGAAAACCTTTTTGTGGAGCCTTGGAGTGGGCAGTGAACAGTCACACTGAATGGTGTCTGATGGTGACTTGTGACAGTGTGGCCTAACAAGTGTTCACCACTGCATTTGATTAGCCCATTATTCTCCTACATAGAGATTCTGATGAATGTGTTTTCTAAGTTATAACTCCATAGGACAGACACAAAGTCATCACTATCATAGATGGGAGGTTAGATTTCTCTCTCACATAGTTTGTGAAAATATACAAGCTATATACTTTTATATTGCTTCATATCATATTCAAGATTACTGGGAGCCCAGGAGCCCTTTCTCTTTGTTGACCTGCCAACTGTATGGTGACGTCATCATCCATCTGGCTTGAGATGGTGCATCTTCATGTCTGTATTATAGCTAGTGTACTTGGGAAAGATGTAACGGTTTTCTTTTCCTATATGGGCAGGGCCTATGATTGCATATGTCTCTTTATTCTAAACCCCTTGGTCAGAACTTGGCCCCACACAGTTATAAGGATACATTGTTCTGGGAAGGAGATATGGTAGTGGCCAGCCAGCACAACCCCCAGACAGCACAGATCTCCCTAATTTACTTTACATATGTGGCTTTTCTCTAAGATACTGTTTGAGTAAAGCTTCCCTGGTTGTGATGATTGATCTTGAATGTCAACTTCTTGGCCCCTGGGTGTGCAATTACTTGGTCAAGCATTATTTTCGATTTGTCTGTAGCATAATTTGAATGAGATGACCACTGATAGAATGAATAAAGCAGATTGCCATCTACCATATGGGTGGTCTTTCTCTAATTTATTAAAGGCCTAGAGAAAAAAGCCTGAGATCTCCCCTCCCCTCACTACCACACACACAGATAGAGGGCACGCCTGCATGGCCACCTGGAGCTAGGATGCTAGCCTTTCTCTGCCTTCAGGCTTGAATGGAAACATCATGCTCCTCTTGGGATTTTGTTCTTTGAACTAGAAATACACAGCTAGTTCTCTCAGGTCTACATCTTGCTGACTACAGATGTTGGGATGTTGGGACTCATCAGCTTCCAGAACTAAATCAGCCACTTTGTTAAAATAAATACAGATGAGAGAGAGGGAGGGAGAGGAAGAGAGGGGGGAAGAAAGAAGAGGAAGAAAGAGAGCGAGCGAGCGAGCTATATTCTGTGACTGTATAACCTACCTGAGTTACACAATAAACACAAATTAGGAGCTGCTGCTTTAGTTCCTATATGTAACAGATGGGGACATTTGGTGCTGGCAGCCATGATGTGGCTCCTATAGATTGGCCAGTGACTAATCTAAGATTGGACCTAGATCTTCAGCGCCATGTTCTCTACATGGGGTGTTTCCTTGTACTCCAGGTCATATTGCAGATGACAAAGCCCTGTATTCGACTCAAAGATTCAGTCAACTGCTTGCCAAGTACACTTAATCTCATGTTTCCTGTGGTTTCGCCAAACTAGAGAAGAAAGAAAGAAAGAAAAAAGAAAGAAAATTAGATGCTATGATCTTTTGTATCTGGGTTTTTCTGCTTTGGCATGTATCAAAACACCATTTTTTTCCCCAGCCAATTAATATTCACTTGTATGGAAACTATCCACAATGCATCAGTTCATAAATCAATGGCTTGGCTGATTTACACGTTGGGGTGTATATTTTCAGTTCTCATGGGTATATAACCATTGCAAGAGTATCAAGGCCAAAGAGTAAGTCCTTGTTTAGCATTTTAAATTTGATGTTTTATTTATGCATATTTATGAGGGACAGCATTATCATTCAACAAATGGATCCAATGTGTAAAGACTCAGTCAGTGTAGTCTGTATTTCTACTTCCTTGGACTTTTTTTATTTTATTTTTGAAGAGCCACTTAATTGTTCTCCCTTCTCATTCCCCAGTGGCTACAACATTTTACATTCCCACCAACCATGAAAGAAAGTTCCGGTTTTTCTACATCTACACCAACACACCAACACAGGTCATCTCAGCAGCCATCTTGATGCATGCTGAGTGCTTTCAAACAGTGACATTTGTCTTCTCCCAACTCCTCTTTTTGTCCTTTTCCTTTCTCTTCTCTTTTTATCTCCTTGTGACGTATCTGCTCAGTTTGCATTTTTAGAAGCTCTCAGGCATCACAGATGTACTTCACCTGTTTTCTCTCCACATGTAGCCTACTTTTCTGTCCGCCCACTTGTGTCTTGCACAAAGAGGGAAAAGAGTTTTTATTTCAGTGCTAGTACAATTTATTTTGGTTTTTTCTTCTTTTGCAACTTTGGTGCTCTAGTTATAATATTTTTTCTTATTATAAGATTGTGAAAATTCTGAAACATGTTTCTCTGTGTGTGTGTATGTGTGAGTTTTAGACCGTTAGCTCTCATGGAGTTCTTTGATGCTCTTGAGTTCATTTCTTGGTATGGAGGGCCTTGAAAGTTGGCTTTTTTTTTTTCCTGTATATGACATCCCGTTGTTCCAACACTACCTGTTCCCATCCCTTCTGAACTTCCTGGCAGTAGCATGTTATTTTCAGATGGTAAGCCTATCTTGCATTCCTGGTATAAGCCTCATTTATCATACTATGTTCTTTTTGCATTAATTGTTGCATTTCGTTCATTGTTTAGTTTGTTAGGATCTTTTGTTCTATATTGATGAGGGATCTTTAGTTTCTGTGTAATGTTATTAAAACTGGTATCAAGTTATGCTGGCCACGTGATTGATTGTTTTTTCTGCCTCTATTTTCTGAGTGTCTTCAAGACAAATATCATTTCCTCCTTAGGTAGGACTCACCCATGTGGCAGGCTGGCTTCTGTACAGAAAATGCTGAGATGGAATTTAGGGGTGATGATGAGTATTTGGGTCTGTGCCTGTATAGGGAGAAGGAGAAAGAAGGACTTAATAGCACCTAGTATGCTGTGGCCAACACCCAGAGAACTCTGTGCCCCTTGGGGTTTTAGGTATGGCCTTGTGGCTCTGTGGTTAAGAGAGAAAGGTTAAGGAAAGGATGGGGCTGCAATATGGAACCGAGGTAACCCTGCCCACATTAGCCAACTCAAAGTGGGAATTCTACTCTTTTTCCTTCTGTGCACAGAGGGACCAGTCTCAATCAGATCTTGTTCTCCTACAACCTTCTCAACCCTCTGGGGTTATGGTGTACCTCCCCCCCACACACACACTTCACCCCATTGCTTGGTTTTGCCTCATTTCTCTTGAGGTCGTAGGTCCTTTGTGCTTCCTGTTGTTGAGAAAATAGTCGCTCCATATATCTTTTCAGTTTTATAGTTGTTTGCCTTGCAACCTCTGGTCAACACCAGCTATTCCCTTAGTGGAAAGAGGAGGAAACAGAAATCCTTCAATTTGGCTTCTTTTTTTTTTTTTTTCCCAGCCAGTTACGCAGACTCTTATTCCCACTATCTTTCTTAGGAATTCACTTCTGACACAGCATTGTCATTTTCAGATGTATTTGTCATTAGCAAGCTGAATCTTGAAAGTGCAAAAGGCAGCAATAACCCCCAGCTTGGAATGCCTGCTGACGTAAACCTCTTACCAAATATCCTCTCTCCCGCGTCTCAGTGTGTCCTTTTTTCAAAAACTAAATGCATCAAACAAACAGGTTTTCTGGCAGATCTTCAGAGCCCAGAGCCTAAACCAGAAGAGCCCTGTAGTGGCTTTTTTCACTCTTCAGCTCTGCTCCAAGGCCATATCAGGAGCAACTTCATGTACTGTATCTGTGTCCGTGGGTGACCCAGTCTCTGTTCTTGGGACAATGTCTGACCCTGTTTGTGCTGCTGTAACACCATTTGTCTCTTAGGGTTCTAGACTCATGTGCTGGCAGGTTTGGGGTGAGGATCCTCTTCTTAGTTAGCAGGTGCCTATCTTCTTCCTACCCCCTCACATGGTAGGAGGAGGGACAAGGGTCTCTGGGGTCTTCTTCAGGCCAACCATAATCCCATTCATGCGGGTTCTCTGTCCACATGGAGAAGTGAAGTGATTGGAGAAGTGAAGTGTCTCCAATCACTTCTTTTCAAATTCCACCTCCTAAGACAAGCACCAGAAGGGTTAAGATTTCAGCACATGACTGTGGGATAATGTATGTTCTGGGGTGCTAGCAAACCAAATCAGTGCATTACACTTTCCAAGAAAGAATATTTATGGGGAGAAATTTGTTGATTAGAGTGAGGGACTCAAAGGCTAGGGAGGTGGCTCAATGGTAATGAGCTTGATGTATAAATAAGGGGACCTGGGTTTGACCTCAGGTACCCATGGGTGAGGGGAGACTAAGAGGCTCAGAAGGGAGCTGCTCTTGCACCTTTCATTTTCATCTACGTAGGCATAAGGCACTGAACAGACACTTGGTTCAGTAGAGCTGGCGTTTCTCCTTTATTAACACTCAGCTCATTTTCAGCCTGCAGAAGAAATCATTGCTTTATTTTGGCACTTGAGAAAGAATGGCAGACACTCCTAGTGCAGGAACAGGAGCAGGAACGGAAAAGAACACTCCTGAGCGTGCGCTGCGGGGCGCCGAAGCTAATGAAACATTCTTATTATTCCGCATTCTACTCTAGAGAACCCTCCATGATTGTCTTCTGTAGTTAAATTTGACTCTATTGCCTTTTATTGTTGTGGGAATGTGAAGAATGAAAGGTTCACAAGTCATTTGTGTTCAAATAGGCTGCAATTAAAAAGCCCTAGGCAAGCACTGTAAGCATAGACGTGAGAAAGCTGGAGAGGAAAATAATATCAAGATGGGAATGCTGACACAAGTTATAACCTGCCCGGTGAGCGAGAGGAGACAGCAAACCGGCAAGGGGTGGGGGAACCACAGTGATGACCATAAATTAGCCAGTGGGAACGAGAAGAGACAATCAGACCCCAAAGATGGCTGAACAAAGAATGCTACTTGGTTTTTCGCAAAGAAGTTTCTGGCAATGGCATGTTTTTAACGTAAAAGACGTAAAAGATCGATGATCAGAAAACAATCAGCGTCAGGATATTTCATGGAACACAGATATAAATGGGTCCTAGCTGTGCTTTTTTTTTTTAAAGCTCCTGAATTAAAAATCAAAACAAAACCTGCCACCACCACCAAAAAAACAAAAACAAAAACAAAAACCCTTTTATCAAGGACACTCATCTCCCTTTCTTTGTGCTTCTGCAATCATTTTGATTGTTCCCTTCTGTGCGGTCAGACCCATGATCGCTGTGTCGCCACAGCATGATATTTTTATTTCAGGTCGTTGAAGTTTCTGTACTGTTCCATAACCATACACCGAAACAACAACAACGCAGGACCACAGGAACCGGGATGGATGTTCATTTTCACACACTTGCGCAGTCTTTAGCAGTTTGTATCTGTCTTGATTATGGTCTGATGTTCCTGTAGCTGGCTTCCAACGGTCTAAGAGAATGTCAGCAATGCAGATGATCCCAATAACAAAAGCAGTTCTCCTTTCTAAGAGCTTACTATAGGCAGAGTCTGCCTATGTGATATTTGACTTAACATGATGTTTGATGCACTGTGAGTTTCAAGTACTTTGTATTAAACAAAACAAAAGCAAACCCAACTCTGATGATGTTAAGACACCTAACTAGAAAAAGATCATCCTGAGTGAGGTATCCCAGAAGAAGAAAGATACACATGGTATACTCATTTATAAGTGGATATTAGACATATAATATAGGACAATCATACTAAAATCTGTGCACCTAAAGAAGATAAGCAAGAAGGAGAACCCGGGCTAAGATGCTCAATCCTCATTCAGAAAGACAAACAGGATAGACATTGGAAGAGGGTGAAAACAAGGGAACAACACAGGAGCCTACCAAGGAGGGCCTCTGAAAGACTCTACCCAGTAGGATATTAAAGCAGATGCTGAGACCCATAGCAAAACTTTGGGCAGAGTGCAGGGAATCTTATGAAAGAAAGAGGAGATAGAAAGACATGGAGGGGACAGGAACTCCACAAGGAGAGAGAAAAAAAAGTCTGGGTACAGGGTCTTTTCTGAGACTGATACTTCAACCAAGGACCATTCATGGAGATAACCTAGAACCCCTACACAGATGTAGCCCATGGCAGCTCAGTCTCCAAGTGGGTTCTTGCCAGAGTCCACTGGCAGAATCGAACAGTTCTTGAGTCAGGAGTGATGATTGAAAGAAAATTAATAAACCAACACACTACACATGGGATCTTTCAGAGAGAGCTCCAGTAGAAAACTATTAACTGGTTTATTCCAATAATCCCTTTTTAAGTCAGAGCAAAAGCACCTCAGTACAATCGATGAATTCACAGAGAAGTTAAACTTCTTTACCTTAACCACCTGTCCGGTGTGATCCTCACACAAACAAAAGGTGTGAACCTGACAAGACATCCCACCTGCTGTCTCAAACAAGAGGAGGTAGACTTGGCAAAACATCACTGACTCCAGGTGAAGGCTAGGGTGAAAACACATCTTTCCGCTGAGATTTAAATAACAGAGCAACCCGGCAGACCAGTGGCTCCCCAAGGTTCCCTAGTAAGGGGAGCAGGAGCTGTCTCTGACATGAACTCAGTGGCTGGCTCTTTGATCACCTTCCCCTAACGGGGAAGCAGCCTTATCAGGCCACAGAGGAAGACAATGCAGCCAGTCCTGATGAGACCAATAGGCTAGCGTCAGATGAAAGGGGAAGAGGACCTCCACTATCAGTGGACTGGGGGAGGGGCATAGAAGGATAAGAGGGAGGGGGGGTGGGATAGGGAAAGGATGAGGGAGGGGGCTTCAGCGGAGATACAAAGTAAATAAATTGTAATAAATTAAAAAATGAAATTAAAAAAGCTATCGGAAATGTGATTTCATGATTGTGTTCTAAAGCCAGTATATAAACAAGTGCAGTTGATATAGGAACTCAGCCTTGAGGGTCTGTGATTGATTAAGTGTGCCCTGCTATATCTCCCTCATGAAAACAAAAATCTGAACAGAATGCAGAAAGCCACTGTGTGAAGACAAGAGTCGATAGAAGACAGGTTAGGAAGGGAAATAAAATGGTGAAGAGTAACTGCTACGGGAGGACCAGTTGCTTTTCCTTTTGCTGGATCACCCTGTCTTTTTGTACAGAACCCCTGTGGTTATGAGCAGACAGCTCGGAGATAAATCCTCACCTTGTTTAGATGGAGCAGAGAAGCAGGAAGTGGGCTCCTTGAAGGACAAGTAGGAGTAGAAGTACCTTCTTCCTGTGGTGTTCTATTTCTCCTCTCCCCATCTTGCTCTGTGGCAAGGTTGAGTGAGAAGCTGTACTTCCTGAGTAGCAGCATATGCTGTCAGGTGGTGGGTACTTTCTGTCTTCCTCTGTGATTCACAGAACCTGTGGCTTCTTGCTACTTTGCCCTGAGGACAGATGCAACCTCTGAGGTATGGTACAGTATGAGGAGATGAAAATGTTCTTCCCTGGACAACAAAAGGCTCTTTATCTTACATTAATAAATTATATGCAATAAGAACAAGTATGAAGGACTGGAGAGATGGGTCAGAGGTTAAGAACACTGGCTGTTTTCCCAAAGGTCCAGAGTTCAATTCCCAGCAACTACATGGTGGCTCATAACAATCTATAGTGAGATCTGGTGCCCTCTTCTGGTGTGTGTATGCTAAATAAACAGTTCTGTAATTAACTACAGCAGTATCTAACAAGACCACAAGTTTGATTGACTATTAATTTGCATTTCTTAATTATCTTAAACAGCTTGTAATAAAGACTAGAACTTCATTTTTCATTTTTAAATAAGTTACATAGGTACAATATGTTTAAAAAGAATAGGAACATATATACAGTGCGTTGTAACAAAAATAACCTTAAATTTGTACCAACATAGGAAGATCCACACAGATGTAAAATTTTTGGCTTGTTGAATGTGCTGTAGGTTAAAGGTAGATTCAGTAATATAGCCTTTTATTCTATCATTCCTGTATCTTCCCATTTTTCTTTTCATCCCTTCTCCCCCTTTTCTCTTTAATGCTAGATGGGAAGGAAAGAAGGATAGAGGAAAGAAAAAGAAAGAGAAAAAGGGATCCCTAAATCTAACCTCTTATTCTTTGTTCCTCCCTGACCAAGACCATTAACAGCTTGTGATCAAAACCTATTAAATGATGACAAACATCCATCACCCACTGAATGACCAAAAACTACCCACCCCACTTCCTGCTCCTGTGGGTGATGTTCTTCAGATCCCTGGGTACTGAAATCATCATTTGAATACACAGTGCACAGTGCACATCCTCCAATATTTTCCAGAGGATTCAAACAGGAGCAGAGACTCAAAATATTCTCAGTGTTCATCTACAATCACATAGCATGAGGAGAATCAAGAAACATGTTAATAATTCTCATGAGGAAATAACCAATAGAGTCTGTATCAGGGGTTCTCTAGAGGAACAGAACTGATAGAATGAACACATTTTAAAGAGAACTTACTAGATTGGTTTACACAGTACAGTAAGATGATTCCAGTGTTGGCCTCATATCAGAGAAGCACAGATCTTGGTAGTAGCTCTGTCTATCAGGATGCTAGCAGTCCCAATCTGGTGTGGAAGGCCTGGAAGATTCCTGCAGAGCTGCTGGTCATCAGACCACTTTAGAACCCAGGAGAGGCTGGTTTCAGATATCACCAAAGGCTTCAGCAGTGACAGCAACAAAGTCAATGAACTTCCCAGTGAGAGTGAAGGCTCCTCTGTAAAAGGCAGGACCTTGGTGTCAGGAATGCTGGGTAGTATCCCGACAGACCATCACAGACATTAAAAAGGCAACGAGGGAATGCTATGGCAGTACCATGTCAACACCTAGAGGAAGTGGATTAATTTTTCCTAAGATAACAACGGCCAAATTTTACACAAGAAGAAATAGATTACCTGATTAATTTTTATGTCTTTTAAAGAAGAAACCATAGTTCAAAACCATCCCACAAAGGAGTATTCGTAAACAGATCACTTCAGTGGAAATTATAATCAAATATTTAAGGATGATGTATTGTCGGCTTTACATGTTCTCTACCCATTCTGTGCAGTCAGTATAGCTTAACTGCAAACTTGGAGAAGTAAAGAAAAAAGGAGAGGGAGAAAGGGAGGAGATGGAGGGGAGGAGAGAGAGATTTTCCAATCTAGAAAATCTATTACCAGTTTTTATAAGCTTATAAAAACATCTACCATATGGCCCAGCAATGGGAAATAAATTTTTATGTTCACATAAAAATCTGTAAAATGCTCACAGTAGCATTATTTATAATCACTTAAAAGTAACCCTCAACAGCCTGACATTGGCAAATGGGTAAACACAGTGTGTCAATATGGACTGATACTACCTAGGAATGCAGAGCAATGAACTTGTGGTACTTTAGATGGTGTGGATAAATCTCAGACTATTCTGAATGAGAGAAATGCAGCCCCAAATATTACACAAAATATTGCTCTAGGCTTCTAATTTTCCTTCTGTTGCCGGGATAAAATACTCTGGCTAAAAGCATCTTGTTGGCTTTCACGTCAAGGTCACAATCCCTCACCAAAAGAAGTTAGGACAGGGACTAAAGCACAGAGCATGGAGGAACAGTGCTCTGACTGGACCCATCACTGGCTTTCTTGTTCAGCATAGGTTTCCACCTGCCTAAGGATGGTACCAGCCATAGTGGGCTGGACCCACCTCCACGTCAATCATCAGCGTCTCATAGGCGTAGCCACAGGCCAATCTGATTTGGAAAACTCCTCAGTTGAGACTCCCTTGGATGATTCTAGGCTGTGTCTAGCTGACAGCTGAAGCTAAGGTGTCTACTTGTACAGGGTTCAAGAAGAGCCCAAACTGAGGGATGCGTTAGAGGTTAGAAGTAAGAAGTAAGAGGTGACCAGACTGGGAAGATAATTTCATTAATCTGTGCATCAAAGCAAGCAAGCAAGCAAACAAACAAACAAAAAACAAACAAACAAAAAACAAACAAAAAAAACCTCGCGGAGCTGTAAACAAAAAGTTAACTTTACTGTTTTTAAGTTTTAGAAACCGCTTTTAAGCTTATTCTTGACGCTTGCTTAAGACTTAGACCCTTTGGATGAGTTGGCGAGAGCACCATGCTAGAGGTACAGAAGCCGCTGATATTATGGGGACTCCCTCCTGCCAAAGAGTCTCTGAATCTCTTTTGTGGCAGTGACTCCCCTAAGCAGCTCCACCCGGTGGCCTCACTCCTCATCTCCCTACTCTTAATTTCTAGTTCCACACCTAGAGGAACTGTTTCCCATACCAAGCAGCAGTGCAAAGGAAAATCCAGGAAAGCATTAATGAAGGGGAAACATCTGAGGACCATAGTGAGAAGAAACCAATTTAACATACTCTGGCGAGCACTGGGTGTCACCCTCCAGGCCTTCTACTAAACATTGGCTGAGAACTGGACAGTGTCCTCATGTTTCTTGCCATTTCCAATTTTTTTTTCCCTGTATAGCAAATGCTTACTGGATTGAAGAGGTCACCATTGCAAACCCATTTGTTTAAGAAAAAGGAGTCTGATCAGGCTGGGATTTGGGAGCCACATTTGTTTTGTTTTGTTTTGTTTTGTTTTCCCTATTAAAGTAGAACTTGTGGCTTTAAGCGTGTGTCTCCTCCTGGGTCACATGTTTTGCGGTTTTAGTCTGTCAGTGAGCAGTCTTTTTGGTGTCATTGGCTGAGGGCAATATCGCTTTTTTATACAGAGAGCAAGGATTGCCCCGGAAGCTGTGCTGGAGATTCTGTTTTGATTCATGGCCACTTGTTTGAGAAAATGAAGTTGATGGATGTCTGACTATGAAGAAAAAGGCAAATGGAGAGAATCTTCCAGGCTACCGTTACTGCAGGATGACAAATTTATTTTAAAGGACACCTTGGAAAGAGATGTCCTGCTATGCTGTGAATGACAGTGTCTAATGGTTCACCTTGCAACTCAGCGTAGTTTGACATTGGCTTCCAGCATCAAGTGAAGGCATGCAAAGCTGGAGGATTAGAGAATGTTTTCCCTCTTCAAAGCTGCTTGCTGGTAATAGAATCCAGTTTGCTATGGTGACTAGTGCTAACCTTTAACAGAACGCTGAACTCCTTGACATTTCTCGTGAATTAAATTGCTCTGACCAGTAGGAGGAACATTGTTTTGGCAAGCATGGAGGTAGGCACAGCTACCTACTGCAGGCCAGCCCTTCTGTGCAGAACTAGTCCAGCAGAGAAATGAGGCTAAATGTGTGATAAGAGTCCACTTATTTAAGCTCTGCTGTGATCCGCTTTCCTTGGGCTTTGTAGCAGTTATTTGGGTGCTTTTGCCTTAGTTGGTTCCAATTGTTTCACTGTGAGGCATTAGTATTATAGCTTGGAGGAACAGAGAGAACCCCAGTCTTATCTTGGCCAGAATAATGCTCACAGGTCATTTCCTTTTCTTTGGAAGACAGGGCTGTGCTTATGCCCTGAACATTAACTGTGTTCCCATCAGTCCTTGTAGTGGTTTGAATGAAAATGGACCCCATAGCTTCCTGAGTTTGAATGCTTGACCACAGGGAGGGGCACTATTAGAAGGTGTGACCTTGTTGGATTAGGTGTGGCCTTGGAGGAAGTGTGTCCCATGGAAGCAGACTTTGAGGCTATGTATTCTCAGTCCGCACCCAGTCACACAGCCGCATTCTGCTGCCTGCAGATCAAGATAAAGAAATCTCCGCTGCTTTGCATAACAGACTAAACCTCTGAAACATTAAGCCAGCCCCACTTAAATATTTTCCTTTATAAAAGAGTTGCCTTGGTCATGGTGTCTCTTCACAGCAATAAAACCCAAACTAAGACAGTGTTCATACTCACAAACCTTACTGTGGCAAAACTTCCTTGAAAAGCAAAAGGCAGTATGAAAAGTAGCAGATACCATCAGCCTTGGGTAGAGAACGTCAGTACCAAGATACTGAGTACCAAGCAGATAGACACGTGCTAGTACTCATTACATGGTGAGTACAAATGCAGATCATCCTTGTGTTCCATGAAGGCACTCCAAGGCATTGCTAAGAAATCAATACACACCAAATGACTGAACTGTGCACACACTATAAAGATAAAACAGATAGAACACAGCACATTTCTTATTACACAACTGTAGCTAAATATTTGTGTAGCCAGAGAATCCGTGTAAGTCTAATGAATTGTACTTATTATACACTTACTGTGTGTATGAGCTATACACGTCCCCTTCTCAGGATGCCTTGGAAATATGCATGTGGACATACGCTGGGTTTGCTTCTGTATGAAGCAAACTGTCACATGAAGTCATTAGAAACTCCTTGATATCATAAAGCTGTTCGTTTAACGTATTAGTTACTTTTCTGTTGGTAGTAAGACACCATGACCAAGAGGAACTTAGGGAAGAAAGAGTTTATCTTGGCTTAAAGCTGCTGATAGATAAGAAAGGCTGGGGCAGGAAGTTGAGAACTCACATATTCTAATGCAATCATGACATGGAGCAAACTGGAAGTTTACCGGAGTGACATACTTCCTCCAGGAAGGCTGCACCAACTAAACCTTCCTAAACAGTGCCACTAAATGGGAGTCAAGTACTCAATTGCCTGAGCCTGGTTGGGAGTAGGGGAGTGGGTGTCTCTCATCAAAACCACAACCCATAATGAAGGACACTTCAACCTACACAGTAAGGCTCTCAGACTTAGAGTTACACTTCAGTTGGCTAACTTCTTAGCTATTTGAATAGACCAGATATTTAAGTAAGGTAATTTTCTTTCCAGTCAATTGTTAAATCTGAGCCTGTCTTTTTCAAAGGGAAGAAAAGATTGTGCTATTACAAAATACATTAATTGTATGTTGATAATTTTGAGCCGAAGAAAATGTGTTCTTTTTAAAATTATATTTATACTTTGACTTAAACTTTGAAATACTTTGAATTCGTTTAAGGCTATCTGAAAAGGGAAATTATTAAGCAATCATGCACTTAACAAAATAGAAGTTCATTGGGGAAGGGAGAGGGCCATTGTCATCTATTGTGTTTAAGTTTTACTTGGAAAGTTTGAAATGATTGTCCTTTTATATACCTCTATTCAACTGAGATTTTTATAATCTTTTAGGTTAAAAGGAATAATAACACAGTGTTGAAGGGGTAAAAAAACATGGTGGATTAACTATTTATAAAATCTTCATCTTTTGCAAACATAATCTTTAAATTTGCAAAAAGTTATAAAGGGTTTTAAAACTTCATTTGTGAAAATATTTTCTTTTTAATGTGTTTTTAAAATTGAGATAGAATCTTGCTATACAGACCTAGCTGTGTGGAAATTACTGTATATTCCAGGGTGGACTTGAACTCATAGCAATCCTCCTGCCTCAGTTTGTGCCTGCTACAATTACAGCTGTGTGTTCTATAGCACATGTGTGAAAGTCAGATGATAACTTGCAGGTGACAGTTCTTTCCTTCCACCATGTTTTGGAAATGGAACAAATCCATGGTTTGTGGGGTCCAAACTCAGGTCATTAAGCTGAGCAGCAAATGCCATTACCCACTGAGCCATTTTGATACATTTAAAAAGAAACTGCAAATACCATCACATATTTCATCTGACATACTTTAGCATATGTTATATAAGTTGTTTTATAAAAAGCTTTTGATAGAAAAGAAGCCCAAAACCATGGAGGCAGAAATTATGTACACATGAGCAATACCAGAACCCAGACATTTAAGACAGGAAGACCTCAAGTTAGAGGCCAGCCTAGGCTGCTTAAGCTACATAGAGAGATCCTATCTCAAAAACAAATGAACAAAACCCAGCAACAAATAAGTAAACCAGAGTCAAATCTTATAATGTTTAGATAGGAAAATAAAACCTTTGAATCTAGATATAATAGTCATAGATGCAATGTTGACACTTGGGTGAACTTCAGTATTTTTAAAGTTAAGGCTCAGAAAATAAAGACTACCTTAGATAAAGAACATTCTACTGACTGCTTTAGTTTTGTTTCTGTTGCTATGATAAAACACCCTGACGGGGGCGGGGGGGGCACTTGGGGAAGAAAATGTTAACACACAATTCCAGGTTACGGTTTGCCACTGTGGAGAAGTCAGAGAGCAAGTGCTTGGCACATCTCATCAGATCATATCCACAGTCAAGAGCAGAGAGAGAATGTGTGCACCCTTGCCAATACTCAGCTCACTTCCTCCTTTCTAATACAGTCCAGGGTCCAGCCCACGAAATGGTGAGACCATAATCAAAATGGTTCTTCCCTCTTCAGTTATCTCAGTGAAGAAAAGCCCTGATGAGCATACCTACAGGCAGACCTAATCTAGTCCAGTTCCTTATTTAGCCTCCTTCCCCGGTGATCATAGATTGTGTCGAGGTGATAATTAAAATCAACCATCACAACTCCCCTCCTGTCAAGTGGATACAGCATTCCATCTCTTGTCCTCAAAGTTGCATGCTCGACTTATAATGTAAAATGACATCAGTATGAGTCAGGGTTCTCTAGAAGAACAGAACTGATAAGATGAATATATATTTTATGTAATATTTACATGCATATATATAAATGTATGAGTCTATAAGTATGTATGACTATGTGTAAATTATATATACATATATAATTTATTAAATAAGCTTACATTAAAAGACTAGCACAGCTGAGTCATATCTGGAGGCTGAGAACCTAATAGGTAGTTCATGAGGCTGGTTCCAATAGGGTGTCAAAACCCAGGAGGGTTCTGGGAGAGCCATCAGCCTCTAAAGACTGATGGATGCTTGGAAATACTGGTTCAGGTATCAGAGAAAGACTCAGTTGTGTCAGCGATAAGGAAAATCAGCAGAATGACAACAGGACCAAGCAAACAAAAAGTGAATGAGTGTACTTCTACAGAGCTCTTTTTATCCGGTCTGCTACCAGATGACCTAATCCACATTTGGGCTGGGGTCTTTTGATAAACCAACCTGCCTCCATCTTGGGCTTGAAAACCATCCTATAGTAAAGACAAACTAGGTTCATTTGTGTTTATGATTAAACCTGTGTTTCTCAAGGACTGGCCTATGCCCCACCTGTAATCTTAATTACAAATGGTTCTGTACTGCCTGTTCCGGGAAATGGCAACCATTCCTCTGTTTCAAGTAGTTCTTATGACCACCTCGTTATGCTTATGTTCTCCTTATTTTCCTATTTGCCTAACATCCCCCATTCAAAACCTCCTACTCCTGAGCTGTAACAACCCTTGCCTTCCCCAAGTCCAAGTCCAAGGCTGATCTCTTAAAACCCACCTTGGATCTTAGTGGGAGGCAACCCCAGGTTCACAAATAAAAAAGCTTGCTCCAATTTGGCCATTCAAATCAGTGGTCTTTCTCCTCTATGGGATTAACACTTCCCACAAATATTAAGCAATCAGCACAATCAATACAACAAAACATCAGTTGAGTCTTTCTAACTCAGGTGATTCTACCATGTGGCAAGTTGACATTTAAACCAACTTTCCAACTTTACGAGTCCCATAGTCTTTAAAACTTCCAACACGTTAAACATTCAAAGTCTCTTAACTGTGAGCTCTTATTTAAAAAAAAAAAAAGTATAAACTTCCAGAGTATAATGGTATAATTTCAAAATGGAAGAACCAGGGCTTAGCAAGGAGTGATCAAGACCAAATCTGCAGGACAAACAGCAAATTTTGCACCTCCCTGTCTGGCATCTAGTACTCACGCTGTAACTGTCTAAGTTCTAAGGGGTGTTGGTAGGTCCACCCTTCCAGGATTTCCACCTGAGCTCATACAGAGTGTCTGTGATGCCAGTACACTGTTACGCCAGTACTCCCCACCCACAGCTCTCTCTGGGGAGTGTCCCACAGCTCTAGAACCCCGAATTTCCTGAAGTCTCCACTCTAGTTTAGGCTTCACTTTTACAACTTTTCTTCCAAGTCCTTTTTACTGTCACACGCCGCCAGACCTTAGCTTCTCCCTACCACCTCATCAACCTTTCATCGTTGCCTTTAAAACCAATGCAGCCGGTCTTCTAGGCCACAGCTCTGTGTGCTGACCCTGGGGATATACTCTCCTATGCAGTTGTTTTGTGAGGAACAGGGAACCAGTTCAGTTCGACTTTCTTCAAGTGCGTTCAGACCTCCACAAGATGAAGCCTCTGAAGGGTTTTACTTCAGGGTATCCTATTGTCCTGGTGAAGCGCAGGAAGTTCCATTCAGGGATGATGATCTCTTTAAACAGTCACAACCACTTTCTTACCATGCTGTCCCAGCATAAAATTCCCCCTGACAAGTTAGGTCTGGGAGAGGGACAATCAGGGAAGGTGTTCTTTAAGAAGTGGTATTCAAACCAAGCCATGGAAGCTAAGAGGCTGTTTAGGAGACTTAGGTGTGGCTGGTAGGAAGGTTCCACACAAGAGGAGCACGCATGAGCAAAGGCTTATGGTAGAACATGGACTAGGTTTCCCTCCCAGACACTCAGAGAGAAGTCTGCAGCAGTGATGAGTGCGGCCACCCTGCCTCTGAGTCTCATCCCTCACTTTCCCCATCAGTCAGCTTTGCATTGCTCTGATGAGGCATTTGAGATACTCAACTGACAAGAAAAAAAACAAATGCTTTTTTTCATTCATGGTTGGAACTTCTGATCTGTGGTCACACGGACCCATTTCTTTGGGCCTGTGGTGACGTAGAAAATCTTGGAAGTAGAGGAAGTTGTGCCCTTGTGGTGTCTGGAAAGCAAATAGAGAGAAAAGGCCTGGAAATCACTATCCTCTTCGAAGGCATACAGCTAATCACTTAACTTCTTCCTGCTAGGCTCACCTAAAGGCTCTACTACCTCTCAATGGGGCCATTGACTGGAGACCACGCTTTTAACACGTAGCCCTTAGGCCCTAAGACTTAGATGGACATTAAGAGCCAAGCTATAACATCTGGTCTCTACCTAACTATAGGTACAGACTGTTCCAACAATAGTCCTGGCTTTCTCCCACACGTATGCCTTCTGTACCAATAGGGGACTAGGGGTTAGACAGAATCCCTGATAGGCAGACAGATAGGGAAAAGGACCATGACTAGGAAATCAAAATGGTGAAGAACTTACAAGGTGGCTGGTTTCTTCTTTGCCCCCCTGTCCTGAGACAAAAGCAGGGCAGCATAAAACAGGCTACCGTCTAAGGGTCTTGACTATTAGTATTTTAAAACAGAGCCTGCTTCTGGGTTACCTAGCAACTCATCTTGTGTCACCCAGCCAGGTGGCCACACCTGGGAGGCGTGGTTAGTGGTTACCTGACCTCTTAAAGGGACAACCCAACACGTGGTCTTTCTCTTGTTCGCTCTCTCTTGGGCTCTCTCTTCTTCCTTCTTCTCCTCCCTTGTCTCTCTCTACCGGGGCGTCCCTCCTCTTCTCTCTCTCTTTCCCCCATCATGTCCCGCTTTCCCTGCTTTCCCTCTCTTCACATCCACCTAATAAACCTCTTTCATATAAAACCTGTTCTAAGCCTCATCTGTTCATAAATTAGTCCTTACATTGACTATGTTTGCTTTCTTTGCCTGTAAAAGAATTAAAAGGCATGGAAAAAAAATCTCAGGCTCATCAGGGAGCAATGGAGAAATCTCTACCACAGGAGCGGACAGAATCAGCCGTTACAGAAAGGTGTTCATGGGGATGAGAAAGCACAGACATGCAGCATGCAGACAGGAGAAAAGGACCTCTGTAAAGTGGAGGCGCGACTCAGGAAGAAACAAAATTCCTGTCTCACTTTAAGGGCTGTGGATTTTTTAAGTCTCCAAAGATAAGATAAGCTGGCCGACAACTGTTTTGTGAACATGTCCTGATCTGGTCTTGAACTTGGGCTGTTCCATCAGCAGGGCCCTCCTGGCAGGAGAAAAAGCCCACAAGGCCTTTGTTTTAAGTTGCTGGGCTTCTGTTTCAGGTCAGGAGGATGAGGAAGAAGATGGTCATCTTGGAAGGTCATCCCCTTGATGATCTAATCATGGCCTCTCTTCTCTATCTCTCTTTGTCCATCAGGGAATCTGTCTGATTCCTAGTCCCTCCATCAGCGTTGCCTACTCCATTTATAGCTCCATAAAACCAATATATAACCCAGCATTCTTCAGCCACGTTTTGAACTTCTCTGTCTTTAGAATTAAAATGTCAATAGTGCATCCATTGAGAACAATGGTGCATACATAAATGAAGGGGAAAAAAACTAAAAATGCATCACATTCCCAGGTTCTCCTAGTTTGGGAATATCTCCCCCCTACCCTGACCCCGCCCCCACCCATCAACCCCTCTATCTGCTGAATTACTCCTTTGTATTCCACATTGGTTACACACAGGAGGAGGTCTTCCTTATTCAAATTTCTCTTATCTACTGTCTTGCTTCCTCAGAGTGCTTTTGGTTTCTAAGAAGGACCAGCTGCATAATGAAAGCTTACCTTGGGAATAAGAGCCTTTCATCTCCCAGGCCTTTGCTTGTCTCCTGTAGGACTTAGTGCTTTTCTTCTTCCACTTTGGCATGATTCTAAGACCGTGAATTGAGTCTTCACCCGGACTCCCTTTGTAATGTTAGTAGATTGTAAGCAGACCGCACGGTAGATTGATGTCACCCGTTAAGTTTCAATTTATACTCTGCTTTGTGGAAGCCTCGCATCTTATCACGGGGGGGGGGGGGGCTTCATCCATCATTTTGGCTGAATGTTATTTTTGTAGAATTTCTTTCTGAGATGGTAGATTATTGTATAATCTAGGGCAGAAGCTAAAACAGAAAACTTTGTTCTTAATTTAAAAAAAAAAGGGGAAGGGTAGGCCTGGTTTCTCCAGAGCACAAGAGGCCAAGTCAGATCATGGAATTCTTTGATTTACTGAGTGAACTCATAACTCTTTATTAGGTGACCTTCCAGACTTGAGACTTCTGAGCTGTGAGATGATAGGTCACCACTCCAAAACAAGAAACGCTAGCCTGGGCTCTAAAGGATTATGTAGCTGTGGGCCAGAAGGTCAAAACTGGAACCTTAACTTTTATGTCCCTCAAAATGAGAAGTTTCTGCTAGAACTCTGAGCACAGCGCACAGTGATTTAGAGATTTCATCTGCATCATGGTTGCACTGGTTTCTTCTCATGAGAACCATGTGTGGTAGGAAGGTCAACTGCTATTCTCCTCACTGGGTCAAGGAAGAATGAGGAACCATCAAGCTTAAGTGGCTTACGTGGAAAAAACAAAGCTGAGTGAGGCTTTGACTCTGGGAGACAGCCAAGATTTCTGAATACAACCAAATACTTCTGATTTCCTTAGAACAATTAGGCTTTCAACAATTTGTTCTTTAATCCACAGTGGTTTTTTGTTGTTGTTGTTTTTGGTTTTTTTTTTTACCAGCTAAGGACTCAATTGCTCTTCAGAATACATGGGTGTTGGTCCATTGAGTTTCGGTGGCCAAGTAGGAATTTCTTCACTTATTCATTTAACAACTATTGATCAGTTTGTGTGTGAAGTGTAAAGCTTTTCTAACTAGAGTTTGGAGAGGAAGGCAACCATGTCACATAGAGTATAAAATGTGGCCATGGGCCAAGTTAGCCATTGGAGGACGGAGTTATAAGAATTTGCTGGCCCGACACTGGGAATAGGTAGTTTATGAGTTTTGAGAAGTGTCTCAGGCTTGAGTTTTCCATTTGCTTTGGAGAATTCCAGTGAAAATGTTCTATTTTTAGAAAAATTTTGAAAATTAGGTGAGAGATAGAGAAAAAGAATAGCAGGGATTCAGTGTCAAGGCAATTCTCAATTCCAGCCACGTGGAATCAGCTCACAGCTTGCCAGGGGCTCAGCAGCTGGTCACTGGTCCCAGAATAAATCTTTTTATAGGCATGCCGCCTGTCTCCTTTTTCATTTAAAATTCAGCCTGAAGCTAATGTAAGACTTTGACCTGCTTAATTTTGCTTAACTGTCCCTTAACTTGATTCGATCTAAAAATAACTATACTCTTTCTTTTTTTTTTTCTTACTTTTGTGACAGGGTCTGTCAGTGGTTCCTCAGTACTGACCTTCTCCCTCCTTAGTAGAGAACTCGAGACTGCTGGAGGAACACGGGATTGACAGAAGTAAGAAAAAAGGACACCCTCCAGCCTCCTTTTACCTGGGTGTGGCCATTTGATGAAATTCTGGTCAATGCAATGGAGTTTGATTTGAGCAACAATTTCATCATAACAATCGCGACAGTTCCCACCTTATCCATAGCGTTACTTTCTGTGGTTTCAGTTACTGTCTGAATACTACACTCGGAAAATTCCCAACATAAAGAATACATACGGTTTAAATGTGTCCAGTCCTGGGCGGCGTAGTGAAATCCACGCTGCTCTGCTGCTGCATTCCATCCTGGAGACAGAGCCACCTTTAGTGGCGTGTGCCCACCCTGCAGGCCACAGTCATCTGTCACTCCGCCCTGGCTATCAGGCTGTGCTGAGGGCTGTACTCAGCTCTTTTATTTAATCATGGCCTGCTATGTGGTTCTGTTAGCAGTTGTTCTATTTTATTATTGCTGTTACTTTCCTCAACTTTTCTATACATAGTGAAATAGTTGTATATGTGTACGGGGGGTGGAGGGAAGCCATAGTATATATAGAACTCAGTACTACCCTACTGGGGGTCTTGGAACACCTCCCTGGCAAAGGAGGATGCTGAGTGGTGGTGAGACTGGGCTGGCTATTCTTCTCCTTGCCCCCTCCTGCCTGTTAAAACACGGGCAGAAGAAAGAGCTACCCCGGCCAATAACACTCAGGCACATTTGAAGACAGGCTCCCGGGCTCCTGGTTGATGCTGAGTTTCCTTCTTTCCTGGTTCAGACTATTTCAGGCTCCCCTGGACCGCTTGCACACCCAGAAGTTTGCTAGGAGGACTCAAAGGCAGGTGGGTACATGGATGAAACTTCTTACAATCAGGCAGTAAGCATAGCTGTATTATCGAGGAACACAGCAGGCCGGCAGAATCCGTGGCAGATTCATTTTGCAACTTTTGGCCTCTCTGCCTTCTGTGTGAGGTTCTCGTTACTCCACCAATGAAAATGCAGCATGGAGTGTGATGTTTGCAAGCAGATAGGCTATGTTAATTCTTTTGTTCAAGACTGCTCTAGATTTGTCCCAAAGAAAAACTATCTCAAGCTTGTATTTCTCTAGGCAATATTTCTCTAGATTTTGTTCTTCTCTCTTAACCAAAGCAAATTTCAACAAATATCAGTTCTCTTATGTTTGACACATAGGCAGAACTCAGTCTTAGTGTCCATTTTTATAATGGCAGTAGACACTTTCAGCAGATTGACACATGCTGATCTGAGAACATGTCTTATTTTCAAATCCTACATGGAAAGAAGGTCGTATCCACTTATTAAAGGGCCTCTGTTTCCAAGGCTCACTGGTCCATGAGGAACCCATCCCATTGGGATCACAGAGGTACTTAGGCCCAGAGGTGCTGGAGGTGATGAATAGCCTGGTCGTCTGGGTTATCTATTTTCCTCAACCAGGACTGGTGGTGGCTAACAGCCCAAATGAGCTCCATGCTACCAGTATGACTGAGGCCATACCAGATCCTTCCCTAGTACCTTAAGCTAATACATGTTTTCTATCTCTAGATCCCATCTGCTTGGAAGAAATGGCAGGCACTTTGAATTGAATTTCAATGTAATTATTTTGTAGTTTGGTTAAATGTAGTTTGATCCAGCCTGGCTAAGTCTGGCAGAACCTAGTTTTCCTTTTTGCTTCTTTGCTCATTGTTACCCCCATCAAACCCCTCCCACCCATTGGTGCATACAGGATCCATGAGCAGATGGAGGGCGACAGAAGCTAGAAGGACCAGGCCCCAGCTTGTGTCTTCCTACTTTAAGAACAGTGTTTGTTCCTTCAGTGGAACAAGCAGAGGCCATGTGTGGTGAGTGGTGTGCGAATGATATTTCTACATCTTCCTGCAGATCCCAGATGTAGTCTTTCCTACATCAACATTCACATGCTAGAGGATGAAATCATAGATGTGTGTTTATCTATTTTTATTAAGAAAAAAAACCCGTTAACTAATTTAGTTACTGTTGAGACAGGGTAACCCAGACTGTCATGGAGCTATGACAACAGCCAGTGACCATCCTGCTTCTGCATCCCAAGGGCTGGGATTATAGGCAAGAGCCACCACCCCTGACTTGATTGTTCATTCCTGAAGTGGATGGACCCTAAGTGCTTTTTTTTTTTTCATTCAACAGGGGTAAGATGCAGGACATAATTCAAGCCCTGGCAAGTTATCAGGGGAGGTGATCAAAGAGCCAGCCACTGAGTTCATGTTGGAGGCAGCCCCTGTTCCCCTTACTAGGGAACCCATTTGGAGACTGAGTTGCCATGAGCTATATCTGTGCAGGGGTTTTAGGTTATATCCATGTATGGCCCTTGGTTGGAGTGTCAGAAAAGACCCCTGTACTCAGATTTTTTGGTTCTGTTTTCCTTGTGGGGCTCCTGTCCCCTCCAGGTCTTTCTATCTCTCATGGGGATTTTAAATAGTGCCTGTGGAGAGTAAAAATTACCCTATCACACAGGAAGGAGCTCAGCCTATTAAGACCGTAAGGCCTCCAATCATATCAACAACAAGCACTTCCCTGCATCTTCTCTTGGAGGGGCTCCTAAGATGCTTATTAGTATTCAAGACACTCATTAATTTGCAGGATACCAAACACCCTTGCATTTTCCAGGCATGTGTGGGCACCAGAGAAATGCTATTTAAGGAGGCTATTATCTACTCATCAACCCAGAAGACACAGCCCAGTTCCTGAACTGCAGCTTCTTGTAAAAAGAAGTAGATGTGGAATGTGAAACTCACATCTGAAGAATTAAGTAGGATGTCTGGAGATGGCTTGGATCTAATTTAGAGGCCCCTGTGCTGACGGGAGTCCAGAGAAGCATAAAAATTAGGTACGCCATAACCGTGAACTTGCCGAGGGCTGCTTTTGTACCACTTAATGGTTGGAGGAACAGAAACAAGAAAAAAAATTCAAAAATGATTTTGTGTGTGTGTGTGTGTGTGTTTTAAAATCACCAAAGACTATTTCTCTTGATATAAGAGCCAGAGGAACAGTGGTAAGGTGTGGCTGTCCTGTTCTGACCAAGTTGCCTATCACCAGCATTACTGCCAGGTGCCTCTGTGAATGTGCAACTGCACCAACAAATTCAGGCCTGCTACGAGTGCAAAGCAATTTTTGTAAATATCTGTAGGATGGTGGAAAAAGACAAGGTCGGTTCACTCTTCCACCAACCGCTAAGGGGAAACATATCCCGAAAGCCTAAGAAATCAACCACGTAAGTTCAGAGGTTCATGTCAAAGTTCTGGTATAAATTTTGGTTTGCCTTTTCCCAAAGAGAGAAGAAATGTGGTGGCACTTACATTTCACAGCTGACTTCGCCTCACCAGGCCTGGCTTCCCAGGTGGCCTGGCATGGGTCTCTGTTTGTTCCCATGGGCATCAGATTTCTCTTCCTCTTTCAGGGCATTGACGTACATATGTGATTAGTTACGGCTCCATTTTCACCAATGCTTTGTCCTGCGTTCTGTGCTTGCTGACCGCCCTGCCTCAACCACGGCGGCTTTGCTCCTGGGCAGAGCCTATCACGTGTCTCTGCTTCTCCTCCTGTCTCTTCCGTGACTGGCTCCCCCAGCCCCCACCCCAGGGGAGACGAAGCAGTTCCCAGTGCTCTGGACAGAGAGAAGAATCTTCACCTAGAACAGTGTTTACACCGACTTGGGTGATTTCAGGGGACACACAGACGTGCCTGCGAGTGACATCTATGTATGGAGATGCCCTTCCCTTTTCAATTCTCTTCTAGTCCTGTTGGTTCTAGAACTCCTCAGAGCATTTCTAGCTAGCACTAGTCAGCTGTTTTCTAAACAACACTCTTCGAACGGATTTCAGGTTCAGACGTTTGCCGCGTGTGAATCTGATAACAAAGTTTTGCTGTCACAGGTTTCAATTTTTCAGTTGAGCCTCTGAAAATGTTTCCCTCTAATAACAAACAAGAGTCACTAAAACCCAGAGTTCTTTGAACTGAAAAAGTGAAGGCTGAAAATACAAGGGTACAAAGGATACACAAATATGCTAAAACTTGGAGAGTGGGACAAGCTAAAATTTGTCCATTTGTTCGGGATCACTGAGAGAAGCTAAACATGTCTGAGGAGGTGGACTGCTGTTTCTCTAAGCAAACCCGGAGGCTGTTTCTTCCTCTTTTTCTTCAAGGTACCTGTCCTTACTGTCATCACTAGATCAAGCACACCTCGCTAATTACCACCTTGTACCATCACAGCTGATCCATGTCAACATCTTCCTATTTCTGTCATCACCCCTACTCCTGCTAGGCTAGGTCAGGTCTTCAGCACTCTAGACCCTAGTGCTGCAACAACCAGCTTCCAGTCTTTCAGTCATACTTACTTCCAGGGTCTCCAGAGCATGCATATATAAATAATATATATTATATATAATATATGTTATATATTATATATATCATACTTCCACCAGCTTCTTCCTGGGGACTTCAGAGCTTCCCACGGAGATACCAGGTGATATCTAAATCTTTCTGCCTTTCATGATTTTCCCTTCTCTCCTCTAGGTCTTCTGCTATAATCCCATTGCTCGTTATCATTGTGAAAGATCTGGAGCTGAGAACTGTCTTGGCAAGTTTACCGACTCTTCGTATTTCTCTGAAGGGACACAGAAATTCTTCTAAAGGAAAGCATTTAATCAGGGCTGGCTTACAGTTCCAGAGGTTTAGTCCATTGTCATCATGGTGGGGAGCCTGGCAGACAGGCTGCTGGAGAAGTTGCTGAGAGCTCTACATGCAGATCTATGCTCTGCAGGCAGCAGAAAGAGAGAGACGCTGGACCTGGCTTGAGCATCTGAAACCCAAAGCCCACCCTCCGTGGCACACTTCCTCCCATAAGGCCACACTTACTCCAAAAGTGCCACTCTCTGGTGACCAAGCATTGAAATCTAACAATAACCTTGTAAGGAAAATATATCCATTTAGCTCACAGTTCTAGAATTTCAAAGGCCCAAATCTGAGGACCGTCTTCTTGCTGGCAGAGTCCTAAGGAAAGACATGACACAAGGGAGCATATGTCTGTTCCTATCTGTCTCTTCTGGTTTCCCCTCAGCTCCTTATGAAGGATGAGGATGCCCTCCTGGTGCCCTCGTCTAATCCTAGTCTCTTTCCAAAGGATCCTTTCCAAACAGATAGCTAGAATAAGTTACTACCCTCCTAATTATTGGGCAGTTTCCATAATGGAGAAATTCCAATACATCAAGCCTTGAGGGGCACATGCAAATCATATCCACACCACAACACTTCCTCTTTCCATTTTGTCTCTGTAAAACACCCATTTTTTTCCCATTTGGATATCCACAGTTTCATTGTGAACACTCTATATGCTAATCAATGTTTTTCTCAGTTCAATTTTTGATAGTATGCAGCTATGGATATGACATGATTTATTTAACCAACCTCCTGCTATGAGATATTTTATCCATTTCTATTTTCTCATTATAATGATCAACCCTAGATTGAAAATGTTAGTGAACAACCCAACGGTCAAGCACATATATGAAGTATACAATGAATGGTACTGTAAATGAAAATTCTATCAAGAAGGATGATGACATGTATCTTTCCTACTTCCTACCTTGCAAGAAACTAAACAAATAGTCAGGGATCAAGTCAAGTATAAGGAAAACAAGAATATTCCAAAATGTCATGTAAACAGGGACCTTCAATTTTTGTAAATAAAAAATACCTCATTTTGGGTGAGATGGCAAAAACTTCCTGCTACTCAGGGACTTAGAAGTTGTACCACCATGGGCTACATAGTAAGATCCTATCAACAAAACAGATATTCCTTGGGTCATCTAACCTGGCTTCCTTCTCTGAGCCAAGAACAAGAGGAATTCCAACAGCAGCAAGATGACATGCACTTGCCCTTTCATAAGCCAAGAGGGACAGTCCTTGCCAAAACCTCACCGACACTAAACTTATGACTGGAAGGCGTTCAGCTTCTTGCTGAACCTCAGCCGCCCCCAGACTGCAGGTCAGCGGTTTGACAAAGTGGTAGCCTCTGTGTACCAGCAGAGGTTAGGTACATGACCTGGAGCTGTTTTGGAGAAGTAACTTATTTTCGTTTTGTGGGAAGCAAGGGTGTAGGGGTGAGAAGATATTGCCCTAAATATGATATGATCCAGCTGTCCAAACACGGGTGATTCAGCTCAGCTTCTCACCCATCTCCACCTCCAGATGTTTGCTATCACACAATCTCAGATGATCTGGCCTTCTCTCGAGTGTAACTTGTACTAATCATGTTTGTCAAAGACTTGCATTTGTTTTTAATTAGAAGACATCTATTTTGCTTCAGCCAGACCCCCTGAGCTTTGGTACTGGACACAGACTACATTATTAGGAAGCTGGAAATCACAGCTGCCCTCTCTCTTATTATTATGGTCACTGAGATTTTCATCTCATCTCAGTTTAAATAAAAGAACCGTCAAGACTGAAATAATCACTTGAATTGGTTACCAGTATCTGTTAGAATTCAAGTAACTTTATTACGTCTATGTATTCTCCAACCACTATATTCCCATGATGGTAATGGGCTCTTGATATTTATTTATCTTTGTGCTCAGAAGTCTCCAACAATTACATTTCATGGTTAGACCTGCTTTCAAATTCTGACCAGATGTGTGGTCTTGCCTGGGTCACCAATAATATCTCTGAATTTAATTTCCTCATTTGAAAATTAGAGGATTATAAATTTTATCATGAGGATTAAATACCATAGACTATTGAAAAATACCAGTGTATTTGCTGTGAAGCATATATGCAAATATAGCAGGGTTCGTTCTGTTCTTTTTTAAAGAATTCATCGGTAGAGTCAGACTTTGAAACCCATGTCTGGTCCTACCTCCAGGAGACTGGGGCAGATTTTCAACAGTTTTAGTGTCTTGCATTTTTTAGGTTTTCTTTTCTTTTTTTCCCTCCTCCAGCACAGGAAATGCAGATAAGCTGAGAGGAAGCAAGAACTGTTCTATATAAACCCCTTTCTTATGAAGTAGATGGCTGGCCCATCATTTATTTGGTCTAGCACTCTGCCAACCCAAAGCAATCTTCTTTTTCTCAAGTGTATCAGCAGGAGGTGTCAGGAGAACAAGGCTATGTTCACAACTTAGGAAAAACATAGTCATCATTAAATGTAAATACCTCGACCATCTGACTATTTTCACAGGCCTTACTTGGAGTTACCTTTTCAAACTGTGCCCATTCTTGGGGAGAAGACAGAATTAAGTTCTTTCGTCTACAAAGCTGAAGCCAAGTCAAATGATGGAGAACCCCAAGAAAGATGTCCTGGCAGCCTCGGTGGGTCAGCTGTGTGTCCCCGGTCTCCTTCAGTGCCTATCCATTTCTTTCCTCCCTACCCATCAAATGCTCACTCCATTCAGGCTTGCTGCCTCTAATGCACTGTAAACGTCTGTTTCAGTATAGACTGAGGCAAAGTCAAGACAGCATTAGAAGGAGGCAATAAATATCTGGGGCACAGACCCAAGGGAGCATGAGCAGGGGTGATTTTCCAGTGCAACTCTGCCTCAGAATTCCATGAGGCCACCCAGAATTGACTATCACAGAGGAGGCACTTTCTTCCCCAGTTGGTTTTCTAGACTTCTCAAGCCAGGCAGAAGCTGCATCTGGTCTCTACATAGTTCTGTGTAGTTTGGACTCACCCTGGTATCATAGTCGACGCCTGCAAGCCCACATAAGTCTTCTCATTAACAACTGGCTTAAAAAGACCCAGTTCACACTTACTGATCATGGACACAGGCCAGCTAGCTACTAGATATGCTCTGTTGTGAACTCAATGTATTTCTCCAGAATTCATGGGCTGAAACATTGATTCCAGTATGTTGATATTAGGCCTCTAAGGAAATAACTAAAGCTAAATGATACTGGAAGGGCACAACCCTGGCCCAATCATTAGAAAGCCCCCAGAGAGCTCAAGCTTGCTGGCCACTGGGAGAACCTCCACCAGACAACCATCAGCTCACACCTAGACCTTGGACTTCCTGTACTCAGGATCAGGAGAAAATTCAGTTCTGTTGCTTAAGCCATTAAGTCAGCTTGGCATTTAATTATGGCAGCCTGGACATACTGATACTAATGATATTTTATTCAATACACCAAGAATTCGTAATATCCTTTATTAATTCTAATGCCAGTTAGGAGACGAGGAATGAGAAAGAATAAATCTTATATCCTAAATGTTAAAAAAAAAAAAAAAAAGATGAGGATGCACTGGAGAGATGGCTCAGCAGGTAAGAACATTGCAGAGAAGCTGGTCTCAGTTCCCAGCTCCTGCACGGTGGTCACATTCATCAGAAATTCCAGTTCCAGGGATCTGACGCCCTCTTCTGACCTCTATGAGTATCAGGCATGCATATGGCATGCATATATACACGCAGGTAAACACACACACACACACACACACACACAGAGAGAGAGAGAGAGAGAGAGAGAGAGAGAGAGAGAGAGAGAGAGAGAGAGATATGAGGAAACTTAGACATGGAGAGATCAAGCTTCCCCTATTACAATGATGAAGGTAAAAATCTGAACCCAGGTTCTCAGGGACGGTGTGGTTTTTCTTGTATCTATGGAACCAAAGTATTCCCTGATTAAGTCATGAGGAGTATAAATTAATTTCAGAGTATAAGAACTGTGAAAATAATTTGGAAAATCATTTGAAATAAAAAGGACTACGTTTGATTTAGGACAGTGATACCCTAGTTTCTCTTCAGATCATATGAATGGTTGGTTTTGTACTTTAAGCAACGTGGGTTTAGCCCACTCAAGACCCTCTTCTATCGTTCAGCCTTCCATAGCCTTTAGAACATTAAATATTTACCTCTCTATTTCCTGAATTACCAAATACAAAGATTGCCTCTCAACTCCCCTTTTTATGTCCTTATTTTCATATTTATTTCTTGGGTTTTTTTGTTTGTTTGTATTTGTTTTTTTAAGACAGGGTTTCTCTGTGTAATGACCTTGACTGTCCTGGAACTTGGTTTGTAGACCAGGCTGGCCTTGAATTCACAGAGATCCACCTGACTCTGCCTCACAAATTCTGGCATTAAAGGCATGTACCACCATATCCAGTCTCAACTCCCCTTTTTATAAAATGAAATTTATTTTTATAAAAATAAAAAATCAGTCTTTTTTCTCCTTACTGAAGCTTTTTCTTATTTTGCCCCCAATGACTGTTATTTGTAATTTTCTATTAAACTTATCGTGGCTGAAACAAAAGCATTACTTCTGACCATAATTAAGGCCTGTTTGTGGGATCATTTAAACTATGCTAACTTAGAAATGAATGTTTGCCTTGTTTTGACTACATAAAAAGGTGCTTATTGCAGGATCAGCTACTGTACTTTGATGATATATTTCTATGCCATTTAGGCTTAAGTTGTTTCTCTTTGTCCAACTAGCCCCCGCAATACTTTTTGTTGTTTTTGCATTTTTAAACATTATACATGTTATCACATCTCTGGAAACAACTACACCTCTGATGCCTTCCAGTTTCCAGTATTCCCCATTTTCCCTTTCGGTCTTCATTTTGCCAGTTCAAACTAAGTATCTTCCAATAAAGGGTGGAGAAGGTTGCCTTGAAGAATCCTCACACACCTCACAGCAATTTTTTTGTTGCACATTCATGCTCCTCTGAGGTTTTGCTGAGCTAGAGAATTTTATATTGCTAATTTTCTTCCGTTCTTGGAAGGCTTTCTCATTGATGTTTCAGACTCACTTGTAATTCATGGAAAGCCCTTTGCTTGATTCTTGTTTCTTTGTTAGTGAGCTTTTTTTTTTTTCCCTGAAACTAGTTTATTTCCTCCCTATCCCCAAAGCTCAGGGATTTCACAATGATACATGTGGTTATCATCATGTCAAGAATTGCCTAGGTTCAAATATTCTTGATATACTTCCTATGAAAGGTACTCATAGCACTTACTGTGCTCTCTCCTCCAGGGTGATAGAATAAAGAGCTCAGACAAAATGGAAATGTTCAAACCACCTGGCTTAGTAAATAATTTGAGAACATAATGTGATAATGGCAAAATCTAGGGGAAGGCCACAGGCTGTGTAGCAGACTACAGCATCTTTCCTGAGTTTACTCTACAGTCCCTTCATCTCCCTCTTTTCTTCCTCCCTTCCCTGCCTCCCTCTTTCTTTCTTTCTTTCCATGGCTCAGCACCCTTCTCCAAAGGGACTGTATAGACGGAAGCTTCCTTGGCTCACAGTTTGAGGGTGTCATGATGGAGGCGGTGTTGTTGAAGGATAACCAGCAGAGTGTCACACTGCATTTGTATTCAGGAAGCAGAGTGATGGATGCTGGCCCTCAGTCTGATTTCTCCTTTGTATGCAGTTTGAAAATCCTGTTGTCCATTTAAGGTGGATCTAGAAACCTCTAACAGACATGCCCAAAGGCTTGTCTCTTCCATAATTCTAGATCCTGTCAAGCTGACTATCTACATTAACTATCATATTCCCCACCTTGAGGAAGAAGTATCTGCAAACCTTACTTGCAATTTGGATGCACAGTTTCTTCTCCTGGTAACCACATCTTCAGTTTATCGTATTCCACTCATGCTCTCTGCCTGACCCTTTCTTGTGCCTTGTGATTCATGTATGCTGTGTCTTCTATACTTTTTCTAGAGTTTTGGCAGGAAGGGTCTTGTTTATTCTTTAAATGTCTCTTTTTCCTCGGGAGTTTGCTTATCTCAATCTCCTCTGACACTTCTGTTTGTTTTTAACGTTAAGAAGATGCTTGATTACTTCTTCATTGTCCTACATAGGTCAGCCAGTGGGAAGGTGTGGTCCTGTGTTTGTGGGAGTAGAGCTGCTAGTCTATAGATCTTACTTTTGATGAGGAAGACAATGCTGTTCTTGATGCTGGAAGCCCTCAAAATGTCACAATGCTGGGAGGATTATCAGAGACAGTGACATCATCTCTAATTGTCCTGCTTTATCCCAGACAGCTTGTCTGGTCATTTGGAGAGACATCCTCTTTCTATTTGCAAGAGCAAGGCAGTTGGAGTCCTGCCTATTTTGTTCTGAGCACTAAACTTGGAGTCACCTGAGAGCATTTTTCTCTTGAACTTGCAAGTAAATAATTCTTTCTACTGTACTTCCTATTCTAGTCTTCCACTGAACTTTCCATAGTTGCAGAGCTGCAGGACTGCTCTAGGCAGAAGCCAAAAAGATACCCTAGCCTTTCCCCTGTGAGGCCAGTGTGGTGTGGGTTCCACATTGTTCACAATACCCCCAGTCAATTTTCTACTTGCTTCTTGTCTCCTGGAAACTTGCTAATACTTCCATACTCTTATGAACCTCTTCTGGCCAGGCTGTTGATTCTTAGCATCTATTGAAGATTCTCTAGAAGGAAGAAAGGATAAACACGATATTCCACCTGTCACCTTGAACACGGCTCCATTTATTTTCATTACAAAACCATAGTGTGTTGATTAAGCAAGGTTGAACTGTAACAAGATGACCGACCCTAAGACACATCAACTGTAATAGTGTATTTCACATGGGTACAGTGATTCAAGATTTCTGGGAGTGGCTCCCCTCAGTGATTCCATAATCCAGGTCCTCCTGGGATCTATGTGCTCATAGGCAGTGGAAGAGAACAGGGCAAGGAAAAGGCATGTCCACCTCTTAAGAGCTTTTGCTCAGCAGTACACTAGCTGTCATAGGGCTGAGAGCAAGTCCCATTCCCAAGGGAGATCCAAGGAGGCTGGAAGCCAGTCCCAGCCCAGGCAGCCACTTCCCAGCCATGTCTCCATGTGATGGTATGAAGGGTAAGTCTGTTTTGACATCTGGTCTCCTTCATGTCATATGTCCGACCCCAGAGTATGGGTGCTAGACAAAGGTAAGAACTAGGCAGAATTATGCTTTTGCTCAGTCACAATCGTGTCTTCACGACAGCCTGTGGATGACATCTTCCTACCTGCATATTCCCAGGAGCTGTGACATGCATTTTTCTGAGTTGCTTTGAAGGCAAATTCAAGGAAAATGATCCCCATTTACTAAAAAATCTATGTGTCAGGCACTGTGCTGAGTGATTTCCATATAACCCAGACAACACATGTTTTCTCTGAGTCACAACAAAAGCTGTTTCTGTTTATGAAATCTGGGTTCTCTGTGGGAGAGGCACAGGAATCCTTTTTACAACAGAGATTTGACATAAAGTTGTTGTTCGCCTACTAAGTGACAGACACACTGTCAGGACTTAGGAGCAGAGACACTGGGAAGACTCCATGCCTGGAAAGCTTGGCTTTCCTAAAATAAAAATGAATCCTTATAGCATAGTATGGTGACTGTTGTGCTGGAGGAAGAGGGAAAGAGTTGTTTCTCTGCTGAGAGGGGCAGGGACGGGAAGACAGGGCGAGCATTTGAGTAGGGCCTTAAGAGATACTTAAGTGTAGAGGAATTTTAATTCACAGCATGGCTTCTCTAGCAAAAGATCACATGCAAACACCTTCTAAGTCTGTGTGATCCTTTAGAATACAAATATGTCATTAATCCAGGAGACGGAGGTAAGCAGATCTCCGTGTTCAAGGCCAGCCTGGGATAGAGCAAATCTCATGAAAAGAAAAGCTTAGGTCTAGATGTGGTGGTGATACGTACCTTTAATCCCAGAGCACAGGAGACAGAGGCACGCAGATCTCTGAGTTCTAGTCAGTCAGTCTGGTTGAGTCAATGAGTTGAGAGGCAGTGGAGTGGAGTTCGTGTCAGTTTGGTTTGTGGAATTCAGAGGCAGTTTTTACTGGGAGAGTTCTACAGAGAGAGGCTGAAGAGAAAGCAAGCCAGACACAGGTGAAGACAAACAGAGCCAGAGAATGAGAAGGAGCCAGGAGATTAGAACAGATTGCCAAAGTTAGTATGAGGCCAAGCAGAGCAATTCAGTCAGAAGTTGAGAAAAGCCAATTTGAATTAGTTAGCTTGAAGAGGTGTTTGAGCCAGAACAACTGAGTTGACCCAGCCAGCCAGAATTCAGAAAGAACTAGAAAGGGTGAGTTTATTCAGCAGTAAGTCAAAGAGGCTGAAAACATTCTAGGCCTAGATTAGACTGTATGGAGGCTAGATGCTTCCAGCACTAGGCCTAACTTAACAGACAGATACAGTAATCCTCAGAGATGACATTTAAATCAGGTGAATAAAATTACTTTAACAGTAGTTTGCCAAGGAAGAAGAAGCGGATGGGCTTGTGAGGGTTAACTTTCACTGCCAATCTGACTGAATTTGGAACTACCTAGGAGACATACCTCTAGATGTTTCTGTAAGGGCCTTTCTCCAGAAAGGTTTTATGGAAAAGACCCAACCTGAGTGTGGGCTACACCAATCCATGGACTGGGCTCCTAGGCTGACTATAAAAGGAAACAAGAAGAGGCTCCCTGAACATCAGCATTCATCTCACTTTGCTTCCGGGCTGTAGAATGCAATGTCACCAGCCACCTTGTGTTTCTACTGTTATGTCTTCTCCACCATGACAGTTTAAATCACCTCAAATATAAATCCCTTAAATTGCTTTTCATTGGGTATTTTGTCGTAGCAACAAGAAAAGTAACTAACACACGGTTAACACACAATGGTCAAGAACTACTGACTGCCCATAGAGCGACTGGCAAAGTTTACTGCTGGATACAGAGGTACTTAGAGTCAGTCTTCCTTCCCGATTTGAATCCCCTTGATCTCCTTTAGTTGTCTTATTGCTCTAGCTAGGACTTCAAGTACTATGTTGAAGAGATATGGAGAGAGTGGGCAGCCTTGCCTTGTCCCTGATTTCAGTGGAATTTATTTAAGTTTCTCTCTGTTTAGTTTGATGTTGGCTATAGGCTTGCTGTATATTGCCTTTACTATGTTTAGGTATGTACCTTGTATCCCTGATCTCTCCAAGACTTTAAACATGAATGGATGTTGGATTTTATCAAATGCTTTTTCTAAAGAGATGCATCTAAGGAGATGATCATGTGATTTTTTTCTTTTAGTTTTATATGGTGGATTACATTGATGGATTCCCATATATTGAACCATCCCTGCATGCCTGGGATGAAGCCTACTTGGTCATCATGGATGATATCTTTGATGTGCTCTTGGATTCAGGTTGCAAGTATTTTGTTTAGTATTTTTGAGTCAATGTTCATAAGGAAAATTGGTTGGAAATTCTCTTTTTTTGTTGGGTCTATGTGAGGTTTAGGTATCAAGGTGACTGTGGCTTCATAGAATGAGTTTGGTAATGTTCCTTCTGTCTGTATTTTATGTAATAGTTTGAAGAGTATTGATGTTAGCTCTTCTTTGAAGGTGTGGTAGAATTCTGTGCTGAAACCATCTGGCCCTGGGCTTTTTTTTTGAATGGTGCACTTTTGATGACTGCTTCTATTTCCTTAGGGGATATAAGACTATTTAACTTATTTACCTGATCTTGATTCAGCTTTGATAAGTGGAATCAATCAGGAAAATTGTCCACTTCATTCAGATTTTCAAATTTTGTGGTGTGAATAGTGTTACCTCAAGATCCAGCTATATCACACCCGGGCATATGCCCCAAAAAGATGTCCCACCATTCAACAAAGACATTTGCTCAACTATGTTCATAGCAGCTTTATTTGTAATAGCCAGAATCTGGAAACAACCTAGATGTCCCTCAATGGAAGAATGGATACAGAAATTGTGGCACATTTATACAATGGAATACTACTCAGCCATTAAAAACAATGAAATCATGAAATTTGCAGGCAAATGGATGAAACTAGGAAATATCCTGAGTGAGGTAATCTAGAAACAGAAAGACATGCATGGTATACACTCACTTATGAGCTGATATTAGCTGTATAATATAGGATACTAAAATCTACAGATCTAAAGAAGCTAAACACCAAGGAAGACCCTACAGAGGATGCTTAAATCTCATTCAGAATGGCAAACAGGATAGACACCAGAAGCAGAAGAGAGGAAACAGGATGGGGGCCTACCATAAAGGGTCCTCTATAAGGGATTGAGGCAGATGCTGAGACTCACAGCCAAACTTTGAGAGAGCACAGGGAATCTTATGGAAGAAGAAGGGATAGAAGGATACAAAGGGGACAGGAGCCCCATAAAGAGACCAAAAAAGCTAAAAAATCTGAGCATAGAGGATCCTGCAGAGACTCATGCACCAACCAGGGACCATGCATGGAGAGGACCTAGATCCTCTGCTCAGATGTAGCTTATTGGCAGCTTAGTCTCTTTGTGGGTACCCGAGTAAGGGGAGCAGGGGCTGCCTCTGTCATGAACTCAGTTGCCTGCTCTTTGATCACTCGCCCCTGGTGATGCTGCCTTACCAGGCCACAGATGAAGAGGAACCAGGCAGTCCTGATGAGATTTGATAAGCTATGGGCAGATGGCAGAAAAGGAGAACTTCCCCTTTCAGTGGATTAGAGGAAGGGGATGGGGGGAAGAAGGAGGGAGGGTAGGACTGGGAGGAGTTGAAGGAGCTTCAATCAGGACATATAATGAATAGATTGTAAAAAATTAAAATAAAGAAGAGAAGAAAACAGAATATACTAAAAAAAAAAAGTGAGTCAATCTCTAATGGCAAGGTCCACATCCCCAGTCACTATTAACCTTTCTCTCCTACCTGGTGTTAAGGTGTTGGAAGGGATTGGGGTGGAAAAGGGAGAAAAATACATAAGAAAGCCCAAATAAAGTAGGTTTAAAAAAAGTCAAAGCCTACCATAATCTGTTTCTTTCTAGAACTTTCAGCCTCAGCCTGTCTCTCTACTCCAGGTTCCTGAGAGAATGAAATTAGTGTCTTGAGATCAAGGTTTCTTAGCCTCATTGGCACAGTTGACATTTCAAGCCATATAGTTCATTGATGATGTGGCTGTCCTGTGCGTTTTACAGTGGTTGGCACCATCCCTGGCTGCTCCCTAGGTGGCAGGGCCATCCCCTCCAAGTTCTGACAGTGGAAATTGTCTCCAGGCCTTATCTCCTCTTTCTTGGGAGGCAGAATGGCCCCGGTTGGAAACAGCATCAAGCAGATATAGCCTTGCTTACTTCTCCCACAGAATTAAGCCTGGGTTTTCACATATCATCATACTTCACTGACAGACCTGATATCACATGTCCTTTGAACCCTGAGTATCTTTTTCACTAGCTGTCCTGTTCTGGCTTGAAGGGACATTACAAAAAGCAGATGGAGAACATCAGTTATCTTCAAAGAAAAAAAATTTATTTTCATTTTTACCTTTAAACTGTCCATTTCTCTGGTAAGCATCGTGTGATCTCACAGACATTCAATATACTTTGAATTTCTTAAAGTAAAACCCAAGTCGTCTTTAACAAACCAACTCATGGACATCTAAGCAGATTAAACATGATTTCTGAATGTCCTTTTTTTTTTCCTAGGCCAAAATGGCCTCCTTCAACCGTTACTACCCAACCCACTGAAAATAGTTTATTTACCGCAGACACTCCTGTGGTAAAACATCAGTCAGGTCTTTCCATTTTGTCTCAGCTAAATGTGTGCTCCTCACACATCTGGTGTCGAAAGCATATAGATCCCGCTTTAATCAACAGCCCAGAATAGCATTAGTGTGAGCACCTGTCAGAGGATCCATCCAAGAACTGATTGCAGCCCAGGATTTGCCAAAAGTGTGATCAAGACGTCTGATTTCTCAAACAAGCTGTCTAAGTGCACAATTGACTTCCCCTTTCTTTAGGCTCTGCACAGTCAGCTCATCAGAAAGAAAGGGGTCTGGCCCGGCCTCTATTATTATTCAGACATTTCATAGAAATGCCTTGGGCAGCAATTCTGCTCTTTCCCCTTGCAGAGTGAAATATGTGACATATCCATCTGTGGGAAAAGAGCTGTCTTCCGTAAAATCATAGTCCAAGATGCTGTTGATCATAACCCAGGGTCAAATCCTAAGAAAGAGCTGGATTCCGGCTCCAGCAGAGAGACAGGAGAGGTGTCTTCAGTCCCCAACCCAGCACCATGAGTGCCAGAGGGAAGGTTTCATGTCTTCCTGGACTTCCAGGGTGTCATGGCTAATGGGGTGGTGTTCTTGAATAAGAGGGGTGCCCGAGGGTTGGGGTCTTCAATGCTCTTGAGAGATATATCCATGCTTTGGCTTTCTTGACACTTCCAACATTTGTTTTTTAGCTATATTAATCATAGGGAGAAAAAAATAGACATTTTGCTATAAGTGAGGTGAGCAACCCAAGGCATTTAATTTGAACGGAGAGACTGAAAACAAGTAGACAATGGCCAGACCATGTGGCAGATTCGAATCCTGATTCAATCAGCAGTGCCCAGCCCTGAGGAACCAGCTCATTATCTATAATGGCCATCTTAAGAAGCCAGTCAGCTCTGCCAGACCTGTTGGAAGCCAGGATGTCACTTCTAACAGCAAGCCAAGAATCTAAACTAGATCACCCAAGGGGAATTGTCTCAAATGGCTTAGACTTGCTGAGTAATGGACACCCCACTTTCTTATTGCTGCCGCTCCCAGTTTAGGGCACCCAGAGAAAGCCTAAAGAACACACCAGCCAATCAAAAGAGTAGATGTGCCATTTCTAGCTGCCCACCCACAGCTTCCTTTGGACCAATATTCCCAAGCAGGACAGACCGGAAGCCTCCTCTCTTGCCATGAGGCTTTCTGACCCCTCTGCCTGCCTTTGTTGAGAACTTCACCACTCTAGCAAACTTCAAATAAATAGCCTTTGTTGATTCTCTTTTGATTGGTCTTCATTCATTTTCATGAGAATGCTGTAAGTGATGTAACGTCATCTTGAACTCCAGGCCACTAAAGTATGATAGAATACACGTGGAAAGCCATGTGTGTGGCGTGTTCCCTCCCTTCCATGCTTGTGCACTGAGTTCCTTCACCTGGAGTGATCCTGTTCTCTTCTCCCCTCCCTAGAGAAATTCCATCCTTTCATGTCCCAGCTTTCTGTCCCTGCTTGACACCAGCAAAATCCCAGGGGATTCTACCCTTGCTCCTGTTGGGATGTCCACAGAAGCTCAGCATGCAATGTCCATAAGAAATAAATGAGCATTTCCTGAGCAATTTAATTTCCTGGGTATTTCTTGAACATGCCATCTCACTGAATTCCTTGGTTTTGAGGTAGGATTTCCTCCCTGTGGGGCACAGAGGAGGAAAACAAGAGCAGAGACAAAGTTTAAGATGCGTCTGTCCTTCCTGGTAACATTTCTTGAGCTCCTCAAACATATTTTCTTTCATACATTTTAGTTCCTCATGCAGAGCAATTGCTGGATTAATAGAAGATACTTCATAGAGGCTTGGTGAGTGAATAAACTAGCAAATGGATTTCCAGAAGGCAGGAGAAATGAATTTGTTTATAAGCTTATCCTGGTCTGGGGACTGATTCTGCAGTGTAAACCAGAGGCCTCCTAAAGATATTAGGGCTGGAAGTCAAACATTTTCTTCCACCCAGACTCCATTTCTGTGGCCAGGAAATCAATCAACATGAAGCCCTAGGAGGAAGCTTTGACTCTTTATAGCTCGGGCTGTGGAGGGCTGAGGTCTTGATGCCCATGAGTCACATAGGAACACTTCCCGGTCAGCAGCAGTTGTCTCCCGCCTCAAGAGACAAGATGCATGTCTGTGGGTAATCTACAGCCCGCAACAAAGCAACGGGGGAAGAAAGCATTTTGTAAGCGCTGTGCACGAGAGTGCATCGTCTCATCTAGCCTAAGGGAGTTCTGCATCTTTGGTGCTTTGGGCTTACTTATTTGAAACATTTTTTTTTTAAATGAAAGTTGTCATAGCAACAGCAAGAGCAAATGCTTTGAAGGGGGATTCTATTTCCAGCCCTTTCAAGTGATTGGTTTTCCCCATCATCCTCTCATAAACGTCTTACGTGTAACCACAGTGTGGCATCAGGTTTGGAGTGTACTCTCTCATTCCACACCGGAAGCGTTTTCTATGTGAACACTCTCTGTCTAAAATGCTCAGAAAGTCCAGGCAGCATTCCCTATCACATTGGCCAATTCCCTCTTTATTGTGCAGTTACCGCAATTCTTACATCTTCGGAGCACGGTCACAGATGTAGAATCCCACATCCCTCCATGGCTTCTGCTGTGCACTGCTTGCCTGAAGCATGGCTGCTGTTCTGAAGAGTCTGATAGTGGCCTAGGGAACCGCCCCTTGTTATGCAGCCTATCCCAACTGCTCATGGGAGTGGGGGCTGTAGAGTCCATGGTGGAGGACCTTCATGAAGAGAACGGAAAGGCGTTCAGTGAGGTGGCTCCTTAGCCTGCACAAGTGGGGAAAACGCACCAAAATGTTGCCTTGATTGGAACTTTCGGAAACAAAAATGACTTTGCTCTGCTTAGGAGAATTGTCCTAATGGGATCAGGGACTATCCTCTTCTCCTTTCCGAGTTCTACATCACATACACAGGAAGAGACTAGAAAGCCACAGACTGGCTTCTAACAGAAATGTTGCAGTTTCTACTTGCAACCAAGAGCCATCTTTCAAGGGTCCTTTCCTGAGAACTTCTTACATAATTACCAAAACATAACATTCTCAGGGAAATCCACTCATGGCCATCTTTACATACTTATTTGAGTGTGTGTGTATGTGAGAGACAGCTGAGCTCCTGGTTTTTCTTCAAACATGCTAAATAGGCTCCAACATAGAGTCAATGGTCCAGGAGCTATACGTATGATTAAACAGAGCATTTCTGCCCTGTCTTGATGACCCCTCTGTTCACCTCTGTTCTGTCTGTAGGTTTTAATGCAGATGGAAAAAAAGTTCAATGACAATGGGAACTTTGATTGGCGCTAACATGTGATTTGAAGCTTTCAGTGGACAAGCATTTGTATTTTGTTTGTTAACTTAATATCCGTCTCCTCAATAATCTTGACTGCAAGTGTTGGCTGAAGGATCAAGCCATAATCTTCCTTCTTGATACTGCAGCCATTTCCAAGTGTGTATTAGAAGTTATATAGATATCCCTGTATGGTAATTCCCCACTTTACTATATGTGGCCAAATACTGAATACTGAAGGTCTTTCAGGTCATTTTAGCAGGAACACAGTTGTAGACTATGTATAAATAAGTAAGTGTGATTGTGTCTCAATAAGACTTTACTTAAAAAAGGGGGGTGGGGAGTCGGGATGGAAGTGGCTAGGCTTGATTCATTACTTATTTTCTAGCCTAAATCTAGAGTATACGTGGAAGCCACAAGAACATGTGAGATCACAGCTCTGACATGGTACATACTAGCTAGAAAAGAAGTCAGATTTTTTATTTTTACAGACATCTAGTAAAACCGTTGGGAATTCATAACTGAATGAATATAATGTTTGGAGCAAGAGGGTCTTTTCGTAGCTCCAGAGAGACTGTGTTCACTCAAGCAGTCTTTGAACAGGCATCTACTGAAAGTCCCCTTGAGTCTCGGATCCTGGAGTAAAGGAAAGATGGTGGGATTTGAGTCAGCCTTCGCTGAGCACAGAGCACGATTAGGAAACCACAGAGTCCTCAGCAAAATCCAGAAGGTGATGGACAGCACAGGAGGGCTTCATGGTCTAAGAGGCACTCTCTGGTAGGTTCCAGGTACAGCTTTCTTGACAGCAGCAGTGTGAAACTCCACCCTACATTGTCCCCTGAAGCAGTCAAGGGGGTCTTTCACATTTCTCCTCAGAGAAGCGAGGATTCTTGATTTACACAACCAAGAAGAATAGCAGGATACATCACTATGAAACAATGTTGGAGGTTTTTTTTTTTTTTTTAAGTTTTATTATCAATTGAGGCAAAGAGAGAGAGAAGAGAGATACTGAGAGACTAGGAATTAGACTTCCGGTAGGCACACAGGAAGAGGGGCCCTGCTAGGTAATAAAGGTGGCAAACTTCCAAGACGGCTCCTCCCTTACCTTTCTGACCTGCAACAAAATCTTGACAGCTTAAAGCAATGGCCTTACAGGTTTTGTCTCCCCACCAGGAGGCCTGCTGTTGGTCTATCTCAGCAAGTTCAAGGGGTGATCAACCTACCATCATAGCTTTCTTAGCTCTTCAGAGCCTTTCCTGAGTCATTTCTGGTTTGCAGAGGGTCTTTCTGTGTTTCTGCCACATGTTTCCACATGCTCAATAAGCGCCTTTCTTCAGCTGCTGCTTCTGTCTGCTCCTGTTTTCTGTGTTTTGAGAATTCTCCTGCCTTCTTTAACTGAGAGAAAATGAACCTGCTCAAGACCCCAGAAGTGTAACTTATGTCCTAAAGTGGGTTCTCTCAGCAGAAAGGGGGCATTTAAGTGTTTAAAATGTATGTGCATACGTGTGTGTATGTGTGCGTGTGCGTGCATGCGTGCATGTGTGCGTGTGTGTGCATGTGGTTTTAAAATTACATTGTCCAAAGGATATAAGAAATAATAAAACTGCTTGGTATATTTCTTTGTTTCCTAAGGAATTTTTCTTTGGTAAATGGACTCCTAAGTGGCTGCTGAGATACACCATACAGTATTATAGGCTAAGGTGAAAGCAAAGGTCAAAAGAATCCTTACCACAGGGAAGCCAGGCTGCCTTGTATTGACTATAAACGTGTTTTGCAGTGTTGTTTGCTGAGTCTTGATTCCCAGCCAGTAGGCGTAAGAGGTTCTTTCCCTTGCCATAGCCTGTAGTTTTGCCACCTCTCTCCTACTTGAATTGGACCCTCACGTGTCAGTTAGAGGTTCAGTTTGGCCTGGCAGCCAAGGCAGGAACCCCAAATGCAGGGACCAGAGCTTCTGGAGAGGATGGAAGTGCTCATCTTTATCAACGGTCACCTGTTTAGCTGTGAGCACCTGCATTCAATAGTGGTCGCTCCAAACACACTCACAGAGGGCTTTCCTGCTGCTCATCAAGTGGCAAAAGCTGTTTTTGGAATTTTGAGCACAGCCTTATTTCTTTTCAAGCCTCTTTGATGGAATATTATGTTCCGAGGCAGCCTTTTAATAATGCATTATACTTCATCTTTTACCACTTTGATCTTTTTCTCTAAAAATAAAAAAGCTTCTCTTATTTCAAGTTTCATTTTGCCTTTTCTATACCTTCTTTGTAAATTTTCCTTTAAGATATAGAGAGTCCATTAAATGCTGTGAAGTTCCCACCTGCCTTCACCATGGGAGGAATGTTTAATAGAAGCCTTAGCTGAAGGTCACTGCACTGTGAGAGAAATGGATTCACAGTTGGCTTGGCTTTCTTTCTGTGTAGATGGCAGAAATACATGTGTGGCTGTGAGTATAAGAAAATGGTATATACAATATACATGCGTAGTCAGAATGATGGTTATTACACTGTTACAGTCTGAAAAACAGAGAAAACAAAAGTGCTAATGATTGATGCCATCAGAGGCCCAAAGAGAGATCAAGAAAAGGATGAGGACTGAAAAAAGATCTTGAAGTAATGATTGAAAATGGTGCAAGTTTGACAAATAATCTACAGTCTAAAGATGCGAAGGGCTAGTTAAAATTTACGCCAGGATGCAGCAGCTCAAACTTGTGAAAATTAAAGAAGAAAGCAAAAATGTTCTGAAAATATTGAGAGCATCAAAGCCTCATCCAAGGGGGCAACAAATACAGTGTGTGGACTTCTGTGGGGAAGCAAAGAAAGGGGCATGTCCTCCAGACTGCCAGAGAGGAAAAAGGTCTGCACAGATTCCTGCTTCCAGCAACAAGACGGTTCAGGAAGAAACATGGGGTCTGTCCCTTGCTTTTTTTTTTTTTTTTTAAGTAAGTGTAAGATTGTGGTAGAACAGGACATATCTTTTTTAGCTTTTGTCCAAGAGTTCTGGCTCACAGTTCCTAAAACCCTTGTAATTTCATAAGCTTCCTAAATTTATTAGCTTTGGCTAAAGCATTTAACCTTTCTTGTCTTTGCTTCCTGACATGGCTGACTAGAAAGAACCACATTTGTTGCTGAGACTCAACCTTTGCCAGTATATCTGAGCTGTGTTACCTAGCTGGGCTTTTGGAAGGCCCCAAGGTAACCAAATGGGATCTAGTTACTAGTGGAAGCCACCATGAAAGCATGGACCTGGGACTCTTAGGCTCCTCCCCAAGCCCATCAGCAGTGACAATGATGCCTACATCATCAAGACCCCACATACCCCTAAGAGGATGGTCTCAGGGCTTCTGTTTGGTGAGCAAGGACACATCCATGTACTGAGAAGTTGGCACATCCCAACTCCCTGGGGAGCACAGCACACATGTCTACTCACCCCTGATAGAGAACCCACGGTAGAACACGGTGTCCAATTTGGTTAATCAACCGGTTTTATTGGGGTTACTTACTGGAATATGTATAAATTGAAGGTTTTTTTTTCCTCTTGAGTTTCTGAAATATATTTGGTGGTAGAATCAAAAAAGATAACATGTGGGTGTGAATATATGTAGAGGGAATGTTTAGGATAGTTATATATTACAAATGGAAAAATATAAACATAGAGATCAAGCTTCTGTCCTTTATTCAGATTGATAAAATAGCACCAGTAGATTCTGTAAGATAGATATATATGTATATATATAAACCATTATAAAAACATCTATTAAGTTACAACTCAAAATACTTCAGATAAATCAAAATTAATTTTTAAAAAGTGTAGTAGCTCATAGGAAAGTAGAAAAAATAAAACAAAATTCATATAATAGCAAAATTACATTAATTATAAATGTTCCAGTTAAAAGAGACATTAACAGAGATTGAAAATATGACCCATCTAAATGTTGAGAAAGTGCCAGAACTCACATTAAATGTAATGATACAGTTCAGTGAGAAGCAGAAGAAGAAAGAAAGTTTGCAGACTTCAGTCAGAGAAAAGCATGAATAGCCACTCTAATATATCATAAAGTAAATTTAAGAAAAGAGCCAATTAATTCAATATAAAAAATAAAGGGACTATCCACAAAGGCAGATAACCAAAATGTAATTCAATAAAGCTATAAAATTCATGAAGCAACAACAACAAAAAACTCACATGAAAGAAAAAAAACAGATAAATTCTCTACTACACTTGGTAACTTCAACATCCTCTCAAAATAATGTATTTAATAACCAGATCACTTAAAACTAGATCACTTAATAACTTAAAATCACTAAGGATCAGAATAACTCAATGGCAACATTAATCAGTAAAATCAAATGACATGTAAAATAGTCTACCTGTCAATAGCAGAAATCACCCCTGACGTGGGCCATGAAACAAACCTCAAACATTTCAAAGAACTGAAATCATGTAGAATATGTTGTTTTGACCACAAGAGAATCAAACTAAATGAATAACAGAAATAACAGGAGTGTCTCCAAATATGTGGGAATGGTATACTTTTAAATAATTTATAGGTCAAAGAGAAATTCTGAAAAGAAACAAAATACAGGGGCTGGAGAGATGGCTCACAGGTTAAGAGCACTGGCTGTTCTTCCAAAGGTCCTGAGTTCTATTCCCAGTCAACCACATGGTGGCTCACAACCATCTACAATGAGATCTGGTGCCCTCTTCTGGCCTGCAGGCACACCTGCAGGCAGAATACTGTATAAATAATAAATAAATAAATCTTAAAAAAAAAAAAAGAAACAAAATACATTAAACTGAAAAAAAAAATGCCTAAGTTT
Source organism: Pachyuromys duprasi (assembly GCA_028658305.1). NCBI lineage: Eukaryota > Metazoa > Chordata > Mammalia > Rodentia > Muridae > Pachyuromys > Pachyuromys duprasi. The sequence continues at coordinate 34,311,393 of CM053743.1, forward strand.
GTATGGATGGCATCATGAGGTAGTCCTAAGTAGAAATTTGTCTACTAAATGTGAGCATTAGAAAAGGAGAAAATTCATGAAGAAATAATATAGCTCTTACCTTGATGACTTAGAAAATCAGACTCCACTAAATTCGAGGCAAATAGAAAGATGCAGTAGATATAAGAGCATAAGGCAATGAAACTAATGGTAGAAAAAGCAATGGATAAAATCAGTGAAAGAAAATTCCAGATCTTAGTTCAAAAAGATAAAAAAAAAATCAAGAACTTTAACCAAAAATGACAAATAGACAAAGAGAAATGAAACATCAGGGATGAGAAAGAGACTGCCATTACAGACCTGACAGACATCACAAAGATGAAAAGGAAACACGTTGAATATCTCTATATGTAAAAATTTGATGCTTATTGATGACATTTGACATTCCATGGACAGAGACTAATTTAGATAAAAACGAATCAGTTCTTAAGAGAAAAACAACAACAACAAACTCACGAGTTACTATAACTCCACAAGAAACAGATAATCAGCTCACCCGTGTCCACACTAGTAAGGGCCAGTTCTATTGTGCTTCCCATTCGAGGTGCAGGGCTCACACTCTGCGTTGCTGCAGCCAATGAGGGGCAGGGAAGCTCTCCTGCTCTCATGACCCTGCAGCCAGCTTTCCTCCATGCTGCAGGGAGCAGGGGGCAGGGGAGTGGGGTGGGTGGGCGTGTATCTTTCCCACCCACACCACTGCACAGCAGACAAGTGTCAGGGCCAGCTCTCCCATGATCACACTTTTGGGGCCAGCTTACCAGTGCTCCCACCACCAGGGTCAGGCCTACTGCGCTGCCCAGGTGAGGTGCAGGGCCCACTTTCCTGACTACTACAGCTGTTGAGAGACAGGGAGAGAGCTCTTCTGCCCTCATGCCTCAAGGACCAGCTTTCCCACAATGCCCAGGTGATGAGCGGGGCCAGGTCTGCACAGCCCTCAGACATCAACATGGTCCCAAGCAGCAGCCCAAACCAAGAACAAGTGCCTGGCCTTTGGTGGTAACAGACCCCTGCTGCAGAAGGGCCATGGACCCAGACATGGTCTTTGACAGCAGCATGGGCCAGGACCTTACCTGGCCTTAGGTGGCATCACCGACCTGTCTCATCAGGCTGTTCCTCACTACCCTCCAGTCTCCAGTTCTGCCTCTCATCACTGTGCACACATCCTTCTGCTTCTCTTTTGCTTCCATCTCTCCAACACTTACTTGCTCATCTTAGTGCACCTGGGGTCTCTGGGTGTCTGGGGTCATCTCAGGGGTGCTACGCCCCACCCATGTCATGTGGCATTAGGCACGGGTTATCTTGGGCATGTTCTTCTCCCCCTTCTCCGCTGGGCAGGGGTCATCTCAGGCAGACTGCAGCAACTCTTACAAAGGAGAACATTTATATGGGGCTGGCTTGCAGTTTCAGAGGTTTAGTCTATTATCAGCATGGCCAGAAGCGTGGCACCATGCAGACAGACATGGTGCTAGAGAAGGATAGGGAGCTCTATATCCAGATCCACTGGCCCCCCAAAGCCCACCCTGAGTGACACGCCTCCTCCAACTAGGCCATGCCCACTCCATAGAGACCACACCCACCAATCCCTGTCAAGTAGCATCACTCCCTAATGACTAAGCATTCAAATATATGAGCCTGTGGGGGCCGTTCCTACTCAAAGTAGCGCGGATATGAAGCTGTCTCAACATGGTGCCTGGCTATCTGTTGACTGGCTGAAGAGCTTTAAGAGAACCTGTACAGGCCGTTGCCAATCAGAAGGAGCAAACCACATGGCCACAAAGGCAGAATCACCCTGTCTTGCTGAACACAGACCAAACACACTTCATCGAGGGCCCACCACTGGCAGGCCTTTGCTGTTGCAGGTGGGTGTTTGTATAGCTTTGGAGACTCGCCTGGACATAGAAGGATGCTGACTTATATCTGTTTGGGTTCTGTCCATGTCGCTATGGAAGTTAAGAATTACCTGACTTATGATGGACTCCCCAGAGAATGATGAAATTCATTAAAATTCTGAGCACATAAAAATGACCTTGAGCCTGGCAAGGTCAGCATCCATTTAATCCCAGCACTTTTGAGGCAGAGGCAGACAGCGCTCTACGAGTTCAAGACTAGCCTGGTTCTACAAAGTGAGTTCCAGGCCATCCAGAAGAGCTACATACTGACATAGTAAGACCCTGTCCCCAGTCCAAAAACTTTGACTGGGCCAAAGAGGATGTTGTCAATGTAAAACAAATAAATAAACAACAACAAAAATCAAAACTCCTTTCAGAAGCGCTGAGCTTACTCACAGTCACAGTACAGGCCTCACACTAATAATGCATGCCAAGGTCAAAACAAAGTGACATACAATGGGTCTGGTGTGGAAACGGAGTGTAGGTGCTGAGCTATAGAGAGAGTCGGTATCTGACACAAAGTGAGGGCTCTGGAGACGGTGAATACTGTATTTTATACCACAACTTTCTCCTGATCCCGCCTCTCCTACCAGGTTTTGTGACAGCTGGTACCAAATTTCTAAAAACATAGCCAGGACAGGCCCTGTGTCTGTCCCCACTGTGTCAGTTGAAGGCTGAGGAATTACTGGCCAGTTCTAGAACCTTCTTGCTCCTGTCCACCAGTGCTGCAAACACCTATAAAATGCCCAGCACTGTCCACTATAACTTATGCAGATTCAGAGTAGAGGACATTGCATTTTAAGTACATCTCACTTGAGAGAAGACTTAGATCAACTTATATGCAAAAAAAAAAAATCAATATATTGTAGCCAAGCTGAAATGGGATAGAAAAATCTCCAGAGGATAAAAGTTAAGGGAAAAAAGTTGGCAGGATGCCCGGAACACTCAGGGAGGTCTGGGTAAAACCTTGGGGCTTCCTGTGAGTAGAAAAATAGGAGCTTCCATCCAACTCAGCCTGGACCACGGTTGCATTTCAGCCCCAGCAGGCATACCATTTCCCATCCACCTCCGATCCCTGTTAAGTACACTATTTTATCAACGAGAAAGCCCAAGGCTTGCGGAGACTAAGGGAAAGGAGAAATCCAAGCGAGAATTCAAGTGCCACACCGTGTACCTTTATTCTACGGTGCACCAACTATTCAAAATCCGAACAGGATTGGTGTTATTTCCCTAGCCGCTTTCACACTCACGCCTAGCCAAAATTCTCAGGCTGTGACAGGATCCTCGAAGATGCGCCAGCACTTCTAATTCTACCATTTCAGCCCAGGACTCCATATAAACATTTGGCAAGAAATCTGCCCGCTTCCTGATTAAGTTGTTTCTCTGGCTCGGAGAATCCTGCATCTAGGCTCAGATTTTCACATATCACAAGGATTCCTGAGGCATGTGGGAGCCCGCCTGAGAGCATTCCCCTCAGGACCCAGCATGTCACATGTCCCTTCTGACCAGCTGAGTCCAGAGAGGTCCAATTCTAGACGCCAGACACCCCAGATGCCCAAGTACCTCTGCCTTCTGAGAGCCATGCTTTCCGCTCATTGCAGAATAACCTCAGGTCGCCGAGTTTGATTCAAAGAGAACTACATTCCGTTATCTTACAGATGGGGATAATATTGGTGTCACCAAGTGAGTGGACGGCCACCTAAGAGAGCCAGGTTTTCTTTAAGAATCCCCCTGGGTGGCTGCTTCAGTGAAACTCCAGCCTGGCTATTGTTTTCAGCAAATCTTGCTCCGGCAAGGTCTGCGTCCACTTATCTCTGTGGATTCAGATTGTGTGGTTTGGACTCCGTTTCTGCTCCTCTGCTGGCCTCTTCCCATTTACACTTCTCTTCCAAGCCAGACAAGCATGGGGGCTGGGGAAACCAAGCCGGCCATTGCATTCTTTGTCTCTTGCTGCCCCCTGCTGTTCAAATCATCGGTTCACCTCTCCGCTTGATTTTCCTTTTGGTTTTTTTTTTTTTCTCCTCCCCCTCCCCGCTGTAATCTTTAACATTATTGTGTGGTGTGTGTGTAGGTACATGGGTGCAAGTGTGTGTCGATGTGCATATATGTGCATGTACACATCTCATTTGGTGTCATCACCTTGTTTTTGACATGGGGTCCTTCCCTAGGACCTGGAACTCACTGGTTGGGCTAAGCTAGCTGGCAGAGAGGCCCAGGAATCTGCCTGTCTCTGCTTCTCTGGTACCAGAATTGCAAGATTGTGCCTTCACACCCATATGTATGAGTGTGTGTGCATGTATGTGTGCATGTGTGTGCTGGATAGAACTTAGGTCCTTAAGTGCAGCAAGCACTTTACAGACAGAGCTAGTTCCCTGGCTTCTCCCTTTTTCTTTTTAAACAAGGAAAGGAACAGAGATCTCCTGAGGAACTGGGCATGTGAGGGAGAAACAGTGCTTGACAGCACTGAGTGCTCTCATTTTATTAGTTTTTAAGATAAACAAAATTTTGGTACTTAATATATGTTTATTAAGCTGGTTGGTCCACCTAAACACACACGAGAGTGGTACAGATGCACCCTGGAGTTATGGTAGAGATTTACTGTGGACCTATGTTCCAATAAACCCATCAGAAGTTGCAATAACATGTCAGAAAAAGTATTTACTGCACAGACATAATCCTCCAAATGCCCTAGCCCTTCCCAGCTTACCTCGAACACGCTCAGAACACTTGCATCCACATAATTTGGCAAAAGCATTCTAACGCAAAGCCTATTTGACAAGAAAGTGTTGACTAACCACGCCATTTCTCCAGCACTTCAGGGAAGAGTGCCCCAAGCCCTCCCAGTAGAGAAAGATGAGAAGGAGCATGTAGAATCATATCATAGTTTGGCTTTGCTGCACCCATAGACAAACAAAATCAGTGGACTAGAGGCCAACTGAAACTCTGTCAAACTGGGATGGAGGGCAGGACTGATCATGATCACGAGGATCGCATATGGGTTAGGCATTCCCACGACTTGTGTCCTCACCGGAATAAAGCTTATCAACACTTCTGTATACTTGGCCACTTACTCATTTTCCTTCCTCCACCAGAATGTGAGTCCCAGGAGGGCACGCACTTGCTACCCACTTTACCATGGACTCATTCTGGATTGGTGCACATCCAGACACACTATGGACTTGTTCACAGTCTTCCTGCCTTTGATCTGATCGGCAACCTCTTAAACCTAATTCATTTTCCAGGCGGCAGCCAGAACATTTTTCTGTTTTGTTTGTTTTTGTTTTAATTTGAAAATCTTCAGCGACTCCTCAGTGGTCCTGGAAAAGTCAAAAGCCCTAAAATAACCAAATAAGGGCAGCCGTGCATTTCTGTCACCTGAGCCCCCACGTTACTCCAAAGGGTCACGCTTTCCCGTGACACAGCATCCACACCTACTCTCTGTCTGGAATCTCTTCACTCTTCTTCGACCCTGTGGCGGCACCTGCAGGTCTCGGCTCAGCAATGCCTCCCACAGAGCTGTAGTGCAACTGACAGGAATCACAACATGCTGCAATTCTTTCCCCCCATGCCACCTTGAAGTCCATTCTGTACCTACTCCATTTTATCCACCGGAGACTTGGCAGGAAACGTGGCATATCTTTACATCAGAGGAAAGCAGGACTCCAGAGGTTACAGGCTTCGTGGGGAGCTGAGGATACCCATCACTCTTCCACGTTCATCGGGGCTTGTGGTTGAATCTGGTTCAACTGTGTAGAGATGTCTGCCCGGTCCTCCAAGTTGCATGGTCTTAGCTTATTGATGCTAATAGAGATTGTTATGTGTCATTATTTCTGAGCCTGCATTTTGCTTTTTTCTTTCTAAACTCCTACAACTTCCTCAGTTTCTTTGGGCATTTACTACACAAGACATGGTGTACACATCTCCAAGATTTCTATGCCTGTTGGTCCCTTAATGGGCCCTTCATGGAAGGCTATTGAATTTTCATTACCATGTTCCTTAAAGAATGGAAACCGTAAGCATATCATAAAGGGAATAGATATAGCATCCATTTAAACCTGTGTGTGCATGATGTGTATGTAGATGCGTGTGTGTTGGGTGTGTGATGTATATGTGTGTGTGCTGTGTTTGTATGTGTGTGTGTATATGTGTATGTGATATGTATATGTATGTGTGAGTGTATATGTGTGTGCATTGTGTGTGTGATGTATATGTATGTGTGTATGTGTATGTCTGTGTTTGTGGAGAATGGAGGTCAACCTTGGTTCTTGCTTTCCACCTTGTTTCAGACAGGGTCTCTTGTTCACTACTGCACGTACCAGGCCTGCCTGCTTTTGAGTTTCCAGGAACTCTCCTGTGTTCAGCCCTCATCTTGCTATAGGACCGTGGGATTATAAACATGTGCTATCTTGTCTGGCTTTATGCAGGCTCTGGGGATCTAAGCCCAAGCATCTGGGATGCTCGCAAGGCAGGTACTTTTCCCACTGAGCCGTCTCCCCAGCTCCAGATACAGCACTTAAAGAACGCCCTCTCGTTATCTTACGAGTGAGTACCTGAAATCCCGGTGTCCTGCTTTGCTTTACATAGGCTAGAGAAGAAAAAATTGTGGCTCCAGTTTACCAAAACCATTTCTTTCAGGCTTTCTGGAAGGTGTTGTATTCATGTTTGGACAAAAATAAACAAACAAAGCAAGCTTGGTGAGGAAACCCTTCTCTGAGTTTACAAGTGTCAAGAGGGTGACTGTATTAGGAAAGAACAGTGGTCCTTGCCAGAGCAAAGATAACAGCAGTAATGAAATTAACAGCCATGAAGTCATTGATGCCACTTATAACTACAGATACAACGTGGTTATTCCCATGCTCATAGGTGTCAGAAGGTGGCGTGGAAGGCAGGCCCATTTGATCCTCTCTCACACTGGCATCTGCTGCTCTGTGCTAGGCAACACAGCAGCTCATATTCTGTCTCTCCTGCTCAAGTGTAAGTCTCTCCCTGTCTCTGGGACCCCTGGGTGCCGCCAGGGGGTGGCAGTGAATATCATGAGGCCGTATGTATGTGCTATGACTCTTCATGGAAGAAGGAATGGACGCTTGCCATAATTGGCATCTTTAATTAATATTAATACATGTTTACCATCACATCATTTTTGGTTCAACTTTTTAAAAAAGATTTTATTTATTTTGTTGTATGTGGATGGAAGATTTGCCTGCATGTGTGTCTGTGAATCACAGAGGCCAGAGAGGGCATTGGAGCCCTTGAATTGTATTTACAGACAGTAGGTTTGGGAGTGGCATTTCCCTCCCCCCCCCCCAGGAAAAGCTGTTCATGTGAACAACAAGAAGCATTCACCAGACCATCCTTTCAGAGACTTAGCTACAGATTGGGGTCATCTGGGGTACTGAAAAATTAACCTGGATGCCTGGATTCCACCCTAGGGACGACAGCTTCGTTTGTATGGAGTCTGACTGCAGCAGTAGGTACTTTTAAATGTTCCCCCGATGATTGTAAAGTGTAGCACAGTTGGAGGGGTCTGCTAATGCTGTTGGGGCTGGGAACTCATATGTTAAGGAGAAAGAGGGCTTCGAAGATTCAGAGTGTATGAAGTGACGAAGCACCCCGTGAAAATTCTCAGTTTCTAGATGAAGTCGTGTCTAACCCAGATAAGATGATGCCGGGGAGAAATGCTCCCGGCTATGTCTGTACTAACCACAGGCGAGCTTCTCCACTGCCTAGCAGTGGTTCCCACCCTCGGAGGCGGGAGGAGGTGCAAAAACCAGTGCTCTATGACAGCAGGCATTTCGGTTAATTAGAGTTCTTAGTTCTACGTAAGACACTCTGGCAAGATGGCTCAGTAGGTAAGGACACTTGCAGCCGTACCTGATGACCCAAATTGGATCCCTGGGTGGTCCCACACCACAGTGGAAGGGGAGAACTGACTTCTGCCTGCTAACTGTCCTCTGGCGTCCACATATAATATATAGCACAAATGCACACATGTGTACGCGTGTGCTCGGGCACACACGCGATGTTATATCTTTTTTCCTCAAGTAGAATTCTTACCTAAATGTTGACTCTAGAAGCTCCTGTTCATTAGTCAGGGACCAGGGCCTAAGTTTACAGTAGCTGAGGACACCAGCATCTAAGGCAGTCAAGTCCAACCTGCTGCTTCCTTTCCTTATTGAAGTTAGAGTGAAGGTGGGTGCTGGAGGGGTCGTGCTGTATGGAAGCAGGGACTTCCAAGGCCTGCAGCTTCTGTGGTGTGCACGGAGTGGGCAGTGGAACTGCAGACAGAGCGAGTGTCTGGAGTGCGCCTGCGTGCTCATGTCCCGGCCCCCTCGCTGCCAAGCTGTGCAACCCCGGGCAACTTTAGCTCCCCGTGTCTCAGTTCCTCTGCTTCAAAGTGGGGAGAGTGGTCATACAGCCCTTCCAGGACTGTTGTGAGGAGTAAGAAATGACATATGGACTTCAAGCAGTCGTCAAGGTAAAGGCTTAGCGGGAACTCGTAAGAATACACAAATATTCGCAAATTCCAAAAGTACCTGGGTAAATCATTAATAACTACGAAGCTACACGGGCTCACCATTGTTTTAAAGAGTCTGCCCTTGACGTGAGTAATATTGGCTGCTGCCACTATAAGGCCTGGAAACTGGGAGGGGTTTTTGTATAGTACTATATTTTCTTAAGCACAAAATACATGAGCATGCAATATTGGGAAGTATAGTGCAACCACAAAGCAGATGGTTTATCAAATTCGTTTGTTTATTTATTTCTTTATACATTGATCAAACGATTGCTAGTGCTGGACACATCATTATTTCTGTTGGTTAGAAGAGTGAGTAAAAAGAATTGAACTAAACATTTTATGGGTGACCACTATGTATTAGACACTGAGTCAGAAATATGAAAGGTATTAGAGTTGAATAAAACAAGAACACATCATCAAAGAGCTGGTACTGCAATGACTCACGTTCTCTCTCTCTCCCTCTCCTTCTCCCTCTTTCTCTCTCTCCCTTTACCTAGAACCCATGTAAAAATTTGGGAAATATGTCACACACCTATTGTCACAGTGATAGCAAGATGGGAGACAGAAACAGGGACCAGCTCGGGAACCAGCTGACTTGGCTTATGTGCAATCTATGAGCCAATCTCTGATCCAATGAGCAGTCTGTGGTCCTCTGATCTTCACATGTGTACCATGCATGTACTTGCCCCCACATACATGAGAGGGGGGGTGGTTCTAAGAGCCAGAGAAAGTCATTTGTCCTAATCGTTTTGAAATTTAAGCTGCCCAGTACATGTAGATGAAATTTGCCCAGGAATATCCGTGCTGTCCCACTTCTTTCTCCTGTTGTTTGCAAAGACAGCAAAGGAAGATGAATTCCACAACTTCGTCCAAAGGTCGGCCACCCAATTTGATAAAGCAGGAGCTTCTCTCCAGAGTTATGAGACATGGAGGTCCCATCAAGGGAACATGGTGGGCTTATGAAAGAACACTGGGGCTGGCCTGCCCCCACAGGAAGGAGAAAGAGCCACTACAGCTAGGCAAGAATCCTCCTCTGCACGTGTGCCTTCAGAAAGCCAGTGGAGAGCTCCCCCGTGACAAACCAATGTTGCAAGGAGCAGAGAATGTTTCATTCTTGGCCAGGCCCAGGCCGCCTTTGGCTTTCACCTTGGTGAGTTGAGAAGAGGTCAGCCAAGGTCTAGGCATCGGATCCTAGCAGATAACAATGCAGATCTGGAAGGTGACTTGTGAGGGGTAATCCGCTTGAACAGGTAAACCTCTGTCTACACACAAAGGCCATTACATGTTCCCCCCACCCCCTCCTAACCCCATCGTGACATTGTTTGTTTCATATTAATCACTCTCTATGGCAGACTTAACAATAGCCTTTCTCTTTTTGGCAAAGACACAGCCGAATTTTATTGCCTGTCTGTGTGTTTGTTAGTCAACCGCCCTGGGGAAACAGCAGCGTTAGCGTGAATATTAGTGGCGTTTTCTCCCAGATTTTATGGACATAAAGCTTCATGTCGATTGGAAGAAATGTTTCTCCACTTTATTAAACTTGGGAGTTCTTCAAGAAAATGTCACTAAACAGAGTTAAATCTACTGGCACCAGCGTCACTACAATTGTATGGAAAAAGATCAAAATAGCAGCGTCAGCTATTAAAACGGGTTAAGCTTGTTCTGTCTAGTTTTCCATTGTTTGCTAAGTAAGTTCAGTTGTAAGCAAAAGAGATGATGGAAAAACAATATGTTATCTCTCTCTCACAGTGCTTGGCACTGGGCTTCCATGTAGGTTGGAAGCAGACTTTAGGAAGGCGTGTAAGTAACTGGCGTGAGCTGAGGCCCCAGCACTGACAGCCAGCCGGCTACACTCTCACATCTTGCCACACGCTCTTGGCTGGGGACCCAGTGTAACGCCTTATAAAATACATCTTTCCCTGGAACATGTGTTTCTTCTTTGCATTATGTATATGAGAAGGAGATTCAATTAAGCAAAGACTTTACCAGAATTGATGGGCTTTGAAGATGTTCCCTTGCAGAGGAGGAACACTCCCTTGTTAAACTGCATGAAAACACTTGTCCTAGTATGTTCTAAAGCACCATCAAGAGTCACTTTTTAAAAAAATATGTGAAATACTAAACGTGTATGAATCAGCTTTAGTTTGGACTCTGAGATTTCATTCTGTTGGATTCGGAGGCCAACACTGTATCTCTTGTCAGGAGGAAAAGGCTACTCAAGATTTTTTTTTCCTACTCTCACACCAGCCCGCAATCCCCCTGGGTTTATCAAGACTTACTTAGCAAAATTTGTGTGTATTTACTACATCCAACTTTGATATTTTGAAATAGATACACACCATAAAACAATGGCAGCAAGTGAAGTAATACACCTATTACCACAGTGAGTTATAATCACTTTTTATGTATGTTGAGAACACTTAAAATCAACCCTCAGCTTCAGTGTTTTTGACTGTTGGTGTAGGGTTGTGTAGATCTTCAGAACTTTCCTGTCCCAAAGGACTGAACCCTTCTACTGTTTGACCACATCTCCACAAGCCTCCTTCCAAACCCTGGAGACCACTATTCTATTCTTGCTTTATGACCTTGACTTTATAATTTACTTTTCATTTTTTAATTATGTGTATGTGTCTCTCTGTAGGTCTGTGTCATTAAAGGGGGAGTTGGAGGGAACCCCTGCTGATCAGAATGTAAGCTTATGCTATCACCATCAAGATTTGGATGGAGGCCTCTTTAAAAATCTAAAAACAGGACTACTGTATGACCTAGCTATATCATTCTTCTATGTCAATGCAACAGAAATACTTATTGCTGCACTATTCACAATACTCAGAAAATAGAATCACCCTAGACGCCCATTTGTACAGACAAATGCATAAAGAAAATGTGATATATATGTTCAATGGGGAATATTACACAATTGTAATGAAAAACCAAGTCGTGTAAGGAACTGGAGATCACCAGGTTGAGCAAAATAGCCAAGTTCAGAAAGACAAATGCAACATGTTTTTCTCATGTGTAGAGTTCATTCTTGCACATACATGCACAACATGCACAGTATTCTATAAAGCCAGGTTTATTTTTAATTGTGTGTTTGTGCATGTGAGTGCAGTGCCCAGAGAGGCCACAAGGAGATGATAGATCATCTAGAGCCGGAGTTACAAGCAACTGTGAGCTGCCAGACATGGGTTCTGGGAAACCAGACCAGTTCCTCTGTAACAGAAATACTTGCCTTTCATTACTGAGTCACTTCTGTAACCATCAGCCATAATTTAAAATTGATGGAAAAAATAAGGCAATTTTAACAGAAGCACAAACTAAGGTAATTCATGACAACCAAGCATGAAAAGAATGTATATAATAGTAATAATGTATGCTGTATTATATATATATATAAATATTATACATTATAAAACTTTTAAGAGGAATGAGGCACTTTTCATCATAAGAGCACGGGACAGAATAAATTTTATGAAGCAACTGGATAAACAAAGGAGAGCTGGGAAGAAATCCATGATGTTCAACTCAGTAAGCCAGCAAATCTGTAATATTAATAGGGAAGAATGAGAAAACAAACAACAACTAACCAACAAGAAAACACCAACAGTAATGAGGGTTAGAAAAGCCCTTTTTAAAATAATCCTAAATGCAGATGAGCTCAGCTTACTAATAAACGGATGCTTACCAATGATTGGGTTAAAAACAAGTGCCAACTCTGTGTCTCCAGGAAACATAACTCACCAGCAAGGCACCCACAGACCGAGAGTCAAAGGATAAAGTCACCGTATGGAGCTGATGCAAGCCAAAAGCAATATAGCTATTCTGACATTTCATAGAGTTGACTTTAGACGAATATTAGAAGAGGTAAAGAAGGTTACTACATATCAATAATGGGAAGAATTCATCAAGAAATATGACAATTGTAAGTACGTATACGCCAAACACTGAGGCCCCTAATTTCATAAAACAACTACTGAAGGGTGCAAAAGGTCAACTGAGTCCATGTACAATAATCAACCATACAATAATGGTGGGTTACTTGACTTTCATCTTTAGCCAGGTCATCTAAAATAAAAATCAATGAGGAAATTTCAGAGTTTACTGTTACCATGAATCAATTAGACTTAACAGATATCTATTCAGGTCTGTGGTTTTCAGCCTTATTAATGCGGTAACACAGTTTCTCATGTTGTAGTGACCCAACCATAAAATTATTTTGTTGTTACTTCATAACTGTAATTTTGCTACTCTTATGTAAATATCTGATATGCAGGATCATTGGTATACAAACCGTGTGAAAAAGGTCACTGGGCCCAAAGGGGTCATGACCCACAGGCTGAGAAGCTCTGGTTTAGATACTATCCTATCCAGCAAATATGAAACTCACATTCTCAGTGAGCTGTGAGCTGTCTAAAACAGATCACACACAGCCCACAAAGCAAATATCAAAGACTGAAAGCACTTTTTTCTATTTGCTCAGACCATAGTGTATTAAATAAAACAAGAAACCAGTGCCAGAGCCAACACAGAAAATATGCAAGTGCTTGGACACAGAGCACTATCGTCTTAAACGAACAGTGCACCACTGAAGAAATCAGGGAGAAACATATTAAAAGATGGCCGTGTCGACATTTTTCTTGGTCATATAAAGCTCACCAGTCCTTCAGGTGTTCATCTTCAGAGATGATTGTGAAAAACTTAATCCCTATTCTCGCAGCAATGGAGAGACAGAGGAAGCTGAGCTGACATTAAAGAAGGAGGGCCCTTCTTGAAAATACAAAAATCAAATCCTAACCCCGCATTTTCTAGGTGGTGGGGTGATAAAGATTTCTTTGTTTTCCTTCCTTCCCTTTCTCTCTCCTTCCCTCCTCTCTGCCCCTTCCTTCCTTCCTTCCTTCCTTCCTTCTCTCTGTGTTGGTCATGTCAGTTTTAAAGGGCCAGAGGGCTAATATCTCAAAAAAAGGTCTATAGATATGGAGTTTTGCAGAATTGTGAAATAGTGACATCAAATGAATACAAAGGGAGTCAAAGAGACAGAAGGAAACGAAGTAAGATGAAACAATTATTCTCCTCACTGAGACATAAATGTAAATTCAGAAAACAACGAAGTACCGAATTTCACCCTCAGAATGGCCAATTTCGAAACGAGGCTGTTTAGTTCTGGAGACAGAGAGGAGATAGTTGCTCTGCAATGGAAAGGAGATACAACTTTTCACAATGTATATCAATGGTTCCAGCCACTCCACGGTCTTTGTTTAAAGAAATAGGTTTCTGGAACTCTTTTAAGAATGAGAAACATTTTTTTTTTAAATGAGAAACATAGAAACACTCTGTTGTACAAACATACTGCAGTCTGGTTTACATCAGCAAAAACTGTAAATAGTTTTCAGTTCACAGTAAGGACCCGATGAGCAGAGAATGTTATAACCTGGCTGGTTTAATTGTGCCAACATGAAGTGGTCATAAAGTTACAGGACAAAACTTAAAACAAATTCTATGAATTCCAACAAAAGAAAACATACAGAAGTGAAAATACAAAAATCAAATCCTAACCCCGCATTCTCTAGGTGGTGGGGTGATAAAGATTTCTTTGTTTTCCTTCCTTCCCTTTCTCTCTCCCTCCCTCCTCTCTCTGCCTCTTCCTTCCTTCCTTTCTTTCTTTCTTCCTTCTTTCCTTCCTTCCTTCCTTCCTTTTCTCTGTGTTGGTCATGTCTGAACGTGTTTGTGTGTACATGAGATAGGTGAATGCGGGAGGCTAAGGATGGACATAAGTATTTCTCCAATTGCTCTACACCTTAATGCTGTTTTTTTAAAATAGTTTTTGTCTGTGGAAATTTCATATATATATGAAGGAAGTGTCTGGCTTTCTACGTAAAAGCACTGTAATCCCAATGCAGGCCCACATGCTTAAATGGCAGCTTTTCACTGACTGGACCATGTTGCCAGCCCATTCTTTTTATCTCTAAACATATTCTGGTGTATGTATGTTTGTGTGTTGTGGTGTGGTGTTTGTGTGTGTGTGAGGAGACCAAGGTCAGTGTTGAGTTTACATTACACATTACATGAGATATATCAGTCCTGTTAGGCTGGCTGGCCCGTGAGGCCCAGGAATTTTTCTGTCTTTGCCTTCCCCACACACAGAGTACGGTTGTGCTCCACCATGCCCAGCTTTTTGGGGGACGGGGGGGAGTTGGGGATTGAACTCAGGTCTTCATGCTTGCACAGGAAGCACTTTATCAGCTTAGCCATCCTCTTAGCCTATTTATTTGTTTTTGAGACAGACACTCTCTATTTAGCACAGTCTAGGCTCAAACTCATGATCCTTCTACTTTAATCTCCTGAGTGCTAGGGTTAGAGGTTTCACCACGATGGCCAACCTTAACCCATTCTTGAGAGACCAATTCGGTTTAAAAAAAAAACAAAAACATACTTCACTCGTAAAGACCACTGAATTAACTGTCTGCCAAGGGCCCCAGCTCTTAACCTTGTTGTCGCCCTGGGTCTGCTTTTCCTCTTGGGGTACCAGGCACCTTCTGTACTGCGCTGGACTGGAGGGAGGGAAGCTTAGCCAGGCGGCTGGGTGTAGGCAGGATCTCTGTTAGTGTGAATGTGGGAGAAACAGCCTTCTCCAGAGACGGTTGTCAGTGAAACAGCCCTCTTAATTGGGGGGGGGGGATATATAAGCCTTAGGGAATGGGTAGGAGTTTTCGGGGTAAGTATACATCAATGGCTGGAGCCCAGGGTCTGGGAATGCTTCGTTTGCATGAAGGAATTCCAGGTGCTTGCTGGACATGTACTTATAAGGAGAGAGGAAGTTTAACCTGAGACCTGAGCCACCAGGCTATGTGACTACCTCAAGATTGGCAGAGGTGGGGTCTGCAAGACTATATGGTAGTCCGGGTCACACAGGCCCCGGGCAGGGAGGAAGTAGTCCTACCCTTCCCGTCCCAGGATGAGATTTTAGAGATTTGAACAGTCTGGACCTCTGCCTTGCTGGCTCCTCACCCCGGCTCCCCCATCACACGCTCTTCTGGCCCCACACATTGCCGTATTGGGGAATTAAGCATCAGCATGAGCTTGGTTTTATTTTTTGGGGTTGGGAGGCTGGTGAAATGGGAGGGAGGTCACACTGGAACCATTGAGGGTCTCCGCAACTTTGAGACGTCTGCAAGCTGCTCTAATAAATAAATTCCTTTGCCTCTTTTAAAACACTGTTGGTATTTTGGGCTGTGTAGTTGTTTACCGGGGTAGGGATAGGCAGTGCTGTCCTGTTCGTCATTACAGAATAGTTAGCATGTCTTACTAGTTGCCAAGTGGTAGCTCCATTCCCAGCCATGGTGATAAAAACGATGTCTCTGGATGTTACCCAGTGTCCTCAGGGGATCTACAAAGAACCGCTGAGAATACCAAGGGACCACGGGGGAGACGTGCATTCCTGACTGAGTGAATGTGACCGGCCCCCTCTGCGCCGTACCGCACCATCGCCCCTACAGCACCATCGTCCATGTTCATTCATAGTCACTGTGCTAAACCTGTTGCTGGTTTTTTTTTTTTTTGTCTCTCTTTTTTAATTAAAAAAAAAAAAAACTGCTGCAAGCATGTTGTTAATACATCCTGGCAAATTAAAGGGGTTCCAGGAAGAACTTGGCTTTCTCTGGTTCCTATTAGGTACTGACTTGAAAACCTGGCTTCCAGTCTAGAGCAGTTCCATCGTGTGTATTTTACATTTTCTGTAATCTGCAAACACGTGCATGGTGAATGTCATATTGCTGATGGATACACCTAATATGTTAAATGTAAATGGTTATAAATGAGAAGAAAAAAAGTTAATATAGTTTTGTTTTTAGTGGACTTTGCAGTAATACATTAAAAAAAAACTCCTCCAAGAAAAATTTATAGATCATTTCGGCTTATGCAATGACCTGACCTATGTGCCCGGCGAGCACTGTCCCAACTCTGTCCCAACTCAGAGAGGCCAGAGCCCCCCACCCCCACCCCACTGCTTTCTATAAACCCTACAAAGGTAATCTGTGCTTCAGCAGCTTGCTCTTCCTCTCTTTCTCTCTCTCTCTCTTTAAAAATAAAGCCATGCTCACGCTTAAACTCAGCTCCCCAAGAGCTTGTAGCACAAAATGACCCTGGAGCAAATAACAAGGATTGCCAAATTATTTGATTGAAAGTACTATCCTTCAATTAGAAATCTCCAATCCATCTCCACACAAATACTACTGCGTTAGTTGGCTTTCTATCACTGTGTCAAAATACTCAGGAAAAACCAATTACGAAGAAGAAAGGTTTGCTTTATTTTACTTCATGCCTGCCTGGAAGCAGAGAGAGATGGGGAAAACGGTCAAGATTCCAATACACCCTTTCAAGGGATGCCTCCAATGTAGTGGGAGGGCCTATCATCCTCCTCCTATATCCTGCCTCGTAAAGGTTCAACCACCTCCCAACAGTACCCCAGGCTAAGGACCAAGATTTGAACACATTGGTGTTTGGAGGGAACACTCACGATTCAATGCCCCTGACACAGGTGTGTGCCTATCTGTTGCTGCTGAAGGGTTTTGCTGAAACCAAGGGTTCCAGATACAGGGCATTCTTCCCAAAAGACATGATTTATTCACTGTTAAAGAAACAAACTGGGGGGCATAGCCCCCCCTGCAGTTAGTGTACTCATTCCCCATAGTGGCCATGTTATATTGAGATCACACAAGGTGATAACTGTTAAGAACAGAGAGATTAATGACATAGGGGTTGGGGTGTTACATCTTTGGGGATGTGATCCCTAAACATGTACCTGGTAAGCTCTATCACCAATGGATAGATACGCCAAGTGCAATTATGAGAGTATTTAACAGAATCCGGATAATCACGAGCCTCCAGAGAGGACAGGAGATGCTTTTTATTGAATCTGTAAAAGAAGACTAGAACACTGTTTTCATTAAAGATAAAATGGATTGCTAGCAATGTTAGCAATGCATTGCTTTGCATAATAAAGAGTTGGCTCTATCTATCGTCTATCTATCTATCTATCTGTCTATCAATCAATCATCTCTTTTTTGATGAATTTAGGAGTCAACCATAACTTTTATCTTTCCCTTTCTAGCTTGAAAGTCCTTAATCAGCAACCTAAATGTCCTTCAACTAACAAATGGATACAGAAAATACGGTGCAAATACACTGTGGTATACTATTCAGTATATTAAAAAAAATGAAATCATGAATTTACGGTAAATGGAAGGAACCAGAAAAGATTGTATTGGGTGAGGTAACCCAGACGCAGAAAGTAAATGTCCCATGTTCTCTCTCATCTGTGATTCCTAGCTCCAAAGCTTCACATGTGAGTATAGCTAGTGGGGTAAGTGCAGAAACCAGGAAAGTGAGAAGAAATCATTGAGGGAAGCAGGTGGATAGGGGGCAGAATAACAGAGGACAATATTCAGTCTCTGAACATTTAGGAATATATCAAGTCTCATTTCATCCAGTATGAAATGAAATGAAGATAAACGATAATATCTGTTTTCTGGATTACATAGAATTAAATGAAAAAAAATAGAAAAACAGCTTTGTGTCCAGCCCCCAATACTTGCTCAATTAAAGAAGTCACCGTTGCTGTGATGGGTGTCAGCACTGTGGGCATCTGAAATCCCACAGCAGGAAAGGAGCTGCCTCTAGCTCTGAGATGTAACTCAGAGCTTTGCTTAGGGAATCTTCAGTCAGAGGTGCAGGAAGCTCCAAGTCAGCAGGAGACTGGTTAGATTTGAGTTGCTATGGCAATGTCAGAGAAGGTGAAAACCACAATGCCACAGGGGGCATTAAGAACACATTTTAGCAGGGAAGATTAGAGGTTAAAGGTGAGCAAGCTAAAACACCAGATTGTCTCATCTTCATTCTGCACACTGCCAGGCCAGCCTGCTGAACGCACGGGCTACATTGCAGAGTAGCACTCTACCCTCACTTGGTTCAAACTTTGTTAAGAGGAACTTGAGGATGAGCCTTGGTAGTGAGTGTACCCACTGTCTGGGATGACTGCCAGGGGCTTACATGAGGCTGGAAAATGAAGACGTGCAGAGAGGGGTGAGGGACCCATTCACACAGGAAGTTTAGTATGGGGGATAAAGCTTTTGTGAAATCTGGGCTATTTGCACAACCTAAGAGGCAGCCCTGTGGTCATTTCCTAGGCAATCCTGTTTGTTCTTGCACATGAGAGTGGACAGAGAGACGGAAACTATAATCCTAAATGTTCTAGAACCTAGCACATCACTAAAAGACCATGAGACTTAAGTACAATGAGTGAGAAACTGCCATGGTGTTTGGTCCCTCCAAATCCAGCCAGGGAACAGCAGCCCTTGGGGGACTGGCTCCTTCTCAGCCTGTCCTCTCTTTACTGCTCTGACTGTCTCCATCTCAGGGTGTTCAGTTTTCTTGGAGATCTGATGAGCTGTCTCTAGCTCCGGAAACGGTGGTGTGCCTTGGCTAAGTTGCCTTTTCAGCTTTTATCCTCACTAATCCAAGACAGGGTGGTTAAAGAAATATTCTTTGGCTCCCTTGTGAGGGGGTGAGCATAATGACCACATGTGGAAAAGTTTTGGGGGGGAAGAGGAGCCTCCAGAGACACCCCTAACTCTCTTATTACATGATTTATGCCAACAAAATATAAGATTGTTTGTAACATAGCTCTCTACACATCTTCTTCATGATTATCACCATTTTAAGAAGCATTTGTGTTTTGACTTAGCTTAACTGAGTATGAGCTCCTCCATGGGAAATGGCTGTTTCATAGGTGAAGTGCTTTCTTCTTTCCTGAGCTTGTATGCCTGCCACCAGGCCTAATCACTCACCTCTTCAATTCCTGCTCCATTCTAAATTTCTCCTAATTACTGGGCTCCTCCCAGAGTCTAGATTCCCAAATGACCAATGCTTATCTCTAACACAATGCACGACCTGAGGCAGGAGCAAAGCCTAGATCCAGAGACAGGGCCAACTAAACACTGGACTACATAGATCAAGTCTTGCTCCTAGTCTGCCAAACCACAGTCCTTGAGGGTTCTGAAGAATTTGAAATCGTACATAAGGTAAACATGCAACTGTCACCTTTCCTAGTTACAAGGCTCTCTCTGGACTTTTTCAGGTCCAAGATATTCCCTTGTTCTTTCTTTCCCCCATGTCAGGGGAAACAGAGTCTGACCCCATGCTGAAAGGCCATGCACAGGGAAGGGGGAAACCACAGAATAACACAGTAGGGGGAGGTGGTGAGCAGAGCCTCTGGGGCAGAAGATAAAATTGCTCTTCTCCTTGCAAAGCCTCTGGCTGTTCAACTCCCAGACAAGCTATTCACAGACTAGCTCTTCCAAGCTGGCCTGTCCTCCTCTGACAGGCCTCCTGTTCCAAGAGAATTTTAGATGAGCCATTCTGAGTTGTGCAAATTGTTTTCATGTGTTTAGCGGTTAAGCTTCGTTCATTCTTCTTTTCAGGTTTATGTTCCAAAAATACAAGTTTTAATGTGGAACTTCCCCAAATGCTTATAACATACTGTTATGTATACACATCTGTCTGTCGATCCATCCGTGTGCCTGAAAGGACTGTCTGTTTAGCTATCACCTACCTTAATCAATAGTCGGACTTCCCCAATTCCTATTGCTGCATAACAAATTACACCAAACTGTGACTATTTTGTAGCATTTGTAGGTTTTAGAGATTTGGATCAGCCATGCAGTAAGTGATGATTTATCTTATTCTGTGGCTTCTGTGGTGGCAACATGAAGGACTTCAACAGTTGGAGGTCCTAGGACTATCTGGATGCGGGTGTCTATAGAGCAAGTGAAGGGTCATCTGAGAATTCTTCCTGGGCCCAAACATATGTGCTCTGTTCTAGGGTAGTGGTTCTCAACCTTCCTAATGCTGTGATCCTTTAACAGAGTTCCTCATGTTAAGGTGACCCCAACCATACATTTCGTTGCTACTTCATAACTGCAATCTTGCCACTGTTATGAACCGTAATGTAAATATCTGATATACAGGAGGTCTGATATGCAACCCTAAAAGGGTCACAACCCTCAGGTTGAGAATCACTATTCTAGCACATGTAGGAGTTACTGGGTTTCTTCTTTTTTTTTTCTATTTATTTATGCATTGATTTTATTTATGCTTATAATTTTTTATTAATTAGTTGAGTTTAATGCATTTTCTTCTGATCATAATCATATACTTCATATACCCATTTCCTACCAGATTCATCTCCTTTTCCTTTTGGAAAGCTCTGAGAGTGAGAGCGTTAGTGAATGATCTTGGAGACTGGAAAACTCTAGGATCTCGTATGTCAGTGAAGGCAGACACAGAGGCACCCAGATGACTGAGGAATGGCTATCCTCTGCCTCTTGATGGGAGTAATATTAAAGAGTTGTGATCAACCAGGCACAGTGGTGCATGCCTGTAATCCCAGCTGGGATGCAGAGGAAGGCAGATGGTTGTGAGTTTGAGGCCAGCCTGGTCTACAAAGTGAGTCCAGGATAGCCAAGCCTACACAGAGAAACCATGCCTCGAAAACCAAAGCAAACCAGAACAAAAAAACCCAACAAAACATAGTTTATGCCATGTTTTAAAACCAGTTGAATTTGTCTTATTTGGCGTGCATGAAGATTTTTAAACGCTCAGAATAGACCGAAACAACTTTATTCTTGGGACACAGGCATAGGTTCATAATTTAACCCATGAGAAAAGACTTTTCCTTTTGGGACCTAGGATTTGTGTCTTTAATTTCCTTAAGAGAAGAATGTGAAGTGGAAAAAAAAAAGACTTTAAGACACCACCTCACTTGCTGCCCAAGACCCAAATAGCTCCTTACCTTCAGGAGTAACACTGGTATGCTGGCAGATTGGGCAGGAGCTTCAAGGTTGTGCAGACACAGGGGTGGAAGAAAAGTTATCAGGCATGGCGGGGGGTGGGGGGTTCTGATCCTCTCACTCCCTTAATCTGCAATTTCATTCCTGCTGAGTATCCTCTCATGCTTTCCCCTTCTAGCCCAGATGTCTTACAACTTATCCTCCTGTCTTCCAGAGGCTGTGATAAAACACTATCACCATAAGGAGGAAGCGCTTATTTTGCTTAAACTTCCACATCACATTGAAGTAAAGTCAGAGTAGGAACTCAACCAGGGCACAAACCTGGAGCAGGAAGCTGATGGAACAATGTTGCTTGTTGGCTTGCTTCCCATGACTTTGCTGAGCCTGCTTTCTTTTCTTTTCTTTCTTTTTTTCTCAGATTTATTATTTATTCAGTATCCTGCCTACATTTATGCCTGTACACCAGAAGAAGGCATTGGATTTCATTATAGACAGTCATGAGCCACCATGTGGTTGCTGGGTATTGAACTCAGGACCCCTGAAGGAAGATCAGCCAGTGTTCTTAACCTCTGAACCATCTCTGTAGCCCCTGGGCCTGCTTTCTTATAGCACCTAGGACCACCAGCCCAGGGGCACTGACCACAGTTAGTGGGCTCCTCTTATATCAATCATCAGTGGACCGCAGGCTGGCCCACAGGCCAATGTGATGAAAACTTTTTTTTTCAAGTGAGGTTCTTTCTTCCTAAAAGACTTTAGCTTCAGTCAAGTTGACATAAAACTAGCCAGCAAAATCCAGACAGCTTACAAGTTATCTTGCCTCATCCAACAACTAATTCCATGTCTGGGAACCACTTCTCTCCAATCTCCATGATTCTCAAGGTCTCAGGAGTGAGGACAAAAGAACTGGTCAGAGGGCTGTTCATTTTATTACACAAGACTGAAAAAAGCAGTTACAATGGTTTCAAGAAAAGTCAATTAAAAAATAATGTATATCAGATCTACTGATGAGAGAAGGCAGGCTAGAGAGATGGCCTGTGGTCATAAAGTCACAGTGATGTCTTTCTATGGCATGATATATATATATATATATATATATATATATTTATATATATATATTTATTTATTTATGTTCATCCATGAGTCATCTGAGAAGGGAATCTCAATTCAGGATCAGACTGGCTTGTGGACATATCTGTGAGATATTGTCTTAATTGTTAATTGATATAGGAGTGCACAGCCTACTATGGGAGCATCATTCCCTGGGTAGACAGTTCTGGGCTGTATAAGAAAACTAGTTCACTGTGAGCAAGAGAGCAAGCAGTGTTCCTCTATGGTTTTCTGCCACACTTCCTTGGCTGTAAACTCCCTGATTATGTGAGGGGGGGGGGACATCTTGTGTCTATATGGAAATTTCACCTGTCAATAATAAATCTGTTGAGATTATGGAAATAAATCCTGCCTATAGTTGGGGCAGGAAATAGAAGGTGGGACATCAGCAGACAAGGATTCTGAGATAGAGCCAGGTGTGGGGGACTCAACCAGCAAGATGTAAGGAGGACAGATGTATTGTATCTAAGTGTGGGTAACCAAACATCAATGTGGCAAAATATAATATTAGTATAATGGGTTATTTTAAATTATGAGTTATTCAAAGAAGAACCTCGCTATATGGCCTAGGTGTTTGTAAATAATTAGCTTTAATTTCATGAGTCATTATTCTGGGAGTGTGGAGCTGGGAGGAAAAAATCCATAACAATTATGTATAATGCTACTTGGAATAGCAAGCAGGTCTGCCTTAAGGTTCCTGCCCCGACTACCCTCAGTGACAGACTATGACCTCCAAATAAAAACCAAAGAAGTTCTTTCCTCCCCTAAGTTCTCTGTGGTCAATATTTTTTATCACAGCTAAAGAAAGAAAACTAGAACAGACACTAAAATTTAAGCTTTGAGAAAGCCACATGTCATATAAGAAGATGGCTGTGGCCCAGCACTGCCATTAACTCTTGGGTTGACCCAGAACAAGTCACTTACGCCACCTGAGATCCCAATATGATTAAGACACTGCAGAACTTTGAACGAAGAGTGTTCACTGTGGGCTTGGGTATCTCAACACTTGGTTTGCCGTTGGTGGGGAGGTTTAGGCGGTTCAGCCATGCTGGAGGAAAACATTCCTAGGGGATTATGTAGCCTCATCCCACTTCAGTCCTCTCCCTCGACTTTGTGTTTGCAGTAAGGAGATGTGAGTTCTTAGCAACTTACGAGGAAAGGCTGTATGTGGTTCACAGTTAATGGGTTTAATCTCTGATGAGTTAGTCACGGTGCAGGAGCTAAAAGCAGCTGGTTACAACACATCCACATCCAGGAAGCAGAAAGGAATGATTGCTTACGCTTAGCTCAGTTTTACCTTTTCATGTGGCCCAAGATCCCGGCCCAGAGAACCGACCTACAGTGCGCCTATCTTCTCGTCTCAATTAACCTAATTAATGATTATACTCCAGAAGTATATATAGCCTGAGGTCCATCTCCCTGGTGATTCTACACCTTATCAGGTTGACAACTGATACTACCCATCACACGGACAGTAATAGTTATGACTGTAGACAGGGCAGAGGACAGCAAACCCTTACTATAAAAAGGTCAGATAACAAATTCTTTAGGGTTCATCATTGTAGTTCCAAAGTGATAGTAAATGAGTAGTCATAGCTACCACCCAATAAGACTTCATGGACACAGACAGTTGATGGGCCCTAATTTGCTGACTTTTGTTCTAGAGCTAGCGTACCTGGACTTCTAGTCAGACCTAACATTACTCAGATATGCGAAGCTAAGCAAGTAATGTAATCTTTTTATTCCTCGGATTCTGCATGAATAAATGGGGAGTAATAGTGCACCTTCTTTGTCAGGCATGACATGATTTCTCACATGTAATATGCACATAGCCATGCCTGCCAGTAGCAAAACTGCAAAGAACCAACACATTCTACTTTATGGTCTAGAACTGAAGTACTTCAGTAAGTGTGGCTAGGACAAGAATAGTTAAATTTTTAAACCACTTTCTGTGTGGCTAAGATACATTTAACCCCCTAGTAGCCTGGATTGCAATTAAATTCTCTTTCTTCCTTCTCCTCTCCCCCCTTCTTTTCCTCCGTTTCTTCATTATATATCAAGGACACTGTAAACTAGAGAGTTAAATGGCTTGTCCATGCTCACCTACATGACAAGAAGCCTATCTGGGGTCTGAGCTCTTTTTCCTATCACATACTGTTATCTTACCCCTTCTTCGGAGAGAAGAGATATAAGGGCCACAGAGGATTAATGATATGTATTTTCAGTAATGTTTAACATCAGTTATTTTCAAGTAGTATGGCTGTTTCCACCCAGTTTTTTTATTTCAGCCATTTTCCCCCCTTTTTCTTCAGCCCCTTGGGTGACTGCCCACACGTAAGTGCCTGGGAAGATCCATATTCATCTGGCAGATCCTCTAGCCTTGGAAACACACCTGAATCCTAAATGGCAAGACTGTAAACTCTTCACCCTTCCTTCCTCTTTAAGAGTCTTCTATTTTCTCCACCTTCCTCTCTACTCCTCACTTCTTCTCTCCTAACTTCATCTCTTTCCTCTTCTCCACAACTTACTCAGACTGGAAAAGGAGCCAGGAAAAAAAAAAGGTATTTGCTTCGGGAGAAGATGAGACAAATAGAAATGCACAAACCAAGTCAAAGAGACTCCTACTTTCCACAAAGGCCCACTCATTGCAAGGAAGGCGTGTGAGTCCCCGAGGTTTCTGTTCCCTATCTCTCTTCCTTCAGGAAAAAACAAGGTTGAGGTTCACAGCTGAAGACTGTAACTTGACAAACCAAGAAATAAGATGAATAAACCTTCCTGCTTTCCTCTCCCATCCTGCTCTCTGAGGAGTTGAGCTACCAGGCCACCTTCCAACCAGATGTTTCATTCTGTAGTTCCTTTCAGAGTCTCTGCCTATCAATTATTTTTCACACACCTGATCTTAGATTCAATTATAACAAGCCTGCTCTATCCAAGTGCCTGCTGGGAACAGCCAGTGAATGTGGCCAGTATGAGACATGGGACCAGTGAGTTGAACTTTGTGCTCTCTCATCAACCTTAACAGCGCCCCTCCTATGTGGCAGGATTCCAGATTAACTCATCTAATCCCATTAGAGAGATTCTAATACTGCCCTCCTCGAGCTTCTCATGCTTCTTCTCCTCAGTGCACACTGATGGATTCAGGAAAACAAACGTTTGGCGAAGCCACATGGGTGGAGAAACCTTGTTCTCTTCAAAGAACTCATCAACTTTCAGTCCTGGCCTAGGTTGCTGGACAGGTTGTTTTCCCCCGTGGCTGCTCATGTTCTTTAAAGACATGTTTTCATAAATTTTAAAGGTCTGTCTCCACCCTCTGTGGTCACACCCAGCTTGCTGGATCCCGGGGTCTATTGCCAATAATAATGTAGATTTCTTCAGCCTCTCCTCAGTCTAACTCCAAGACTCTCTGCCCCACCTTTTCTCAGACTTAGTTATGTGGAGCAGGAAGGGCGGCTCTCCTCCACAGCAAAACTCTTAAACAGATTTTTAAGAAGAGCTTCAAGCATGACACATGTCTATATTTGGCCTTTTTATGCTAAGTGACAGTCTGCCAGCAGGATTAGTAGTAAAACTGTTATTAAAGTCTCTTCCTTACAAAAACAGGATGTTTTGGGGAGAAATGGAATTTTTTTCCTGTCGAGTAATTATCAGAGGCTGGAAATATCATGTCATTAATGTGTTTGTATGGGTGGATAATACTGTCTTCAGAAATCATGAGTTTTCACGCCCGATATAGGATTCTTCCCAATGGGTTGTTTCCTGTGAAGTCATGATTTTCATATGAGATGTGGGACACCTTTCTAGGGGTTGTTGGCTACAGAAGTCCCAGAGGCTCCCACAAACGATATGGACCACTGCCCTCACTACTGGCAGCGGCCTACATTAGAATTAGATGATAAGACTCCATTGCTGAAGATACCACACGCTTTGTTTACAGGTCACAGAGAAATCAAGCTGGAACTGAGCTGGAAGTGTCTTCCCTCGTGGCTAGAGCACACAGTGCCAAAAAGTTCTATTCTGCCTGCTTGAGGAGAAAAGTCATCAGCTTTCTTACCCAGCTGTGGATCCTGCATACTACACCACCAACCTGCTACACAACATGTGCTTACAGTTGCAAAAAGGTGACATAACTTTCAGGGGTAACCAGCCGCTTTCTGATTGCTTTTCAGGACTGCTTCCTGGGAACACATCCAGAGCTGTAAGTTGAATCGAAATCTTATGGGTTGGGATTGTTATGGGTTCAGAAATAGCCACACACTGACCACTTGAACACCAGACTTCAGATTACTGAGAGTTTATTGAACGCTGAACGAAAACCAAGGCCACCTCTGGTCTCAGGAGCCAGACAGTGAGGCTGGTCTGTTTCTAAGTGTTTTACATGAAAAACTAACCAGGCAACAACCAGGTAGCCAAGTGTAGGAATCAAGGGGGTGGGGGGACAGCATCACATCGTTTTGACCAGTTAAACAAAGCGTTTTCAAGTACATTGTATCTAGGTAGCTAGACAAAGCATTTCAAGTTGACTGGCTAGGATATAGTGTAGGGGAGCTCCTGGGGGCTTCCCAGCTTTCTGGGAGTTAGGAACATATCAGGATATTTTGGTCTTATCTCTAACAGAACATGCATTTATCATCTATTGTTTTATTCTAAGCAGGAAGTATTGAACTATAGAATTCTATCCTGGTCTTAGGCATGCAGCACCTGAGAACTTGTACTTAATTTCACTTTATGATCAAAATGGAGACTTGGAGGCAAAATGGCTTCTGGTGTGCTAAAGAAAACAGGTGTTAACAGAGAATGTTAACAGAGGAGCTACAGTTATGCTAAGAACTAAAGTAGATCTCAGGGGAAGGGCTATAGAGTTTAAGCAGGTTGAGTGGGTTACAACAGGATTTTACAGATGCAAAAGGAAAACTCATTATTGTTGTTTTATTAAGTGGACATGTTGTCAAGCTGCCTTCTAAATGTTTACATTTATACCCATAACCTAGTGTGGCTCTCAGGCTTGGGCAGAGATGCTGAACTTCTGTCTGCAGTGGGAAAAGGCTGGTGCTGAAACTTATATCTGGCCAGTGTGCAATAATTTGTGGCCATTGAGTGCTCATCTATAAATAAGGCATCTGTATTACCACCTTCAAGTCCCAGAAAAGGAGGTGGAAAGAACATAAGAGCGAATGGATGGAGGGTAGGGAGAAAGGTTGTGAAGAAATGTCGTCTCCATTGAACACGGCCACTGAAATCATGAACATATAGCGGCGATGCATAAGACATGTGCAAGACTGGGCTCTTCAGCATTCTATCACAGGTAGGGGAGGCTTCTGCACGGTCCTAACTCTTCCTGAGGTGTTATTAGCAATTAATAGTGTAGCCACTGGCGAGTTGCCCATGCTCCACAAACAGAACCTATGCTGATGCAAGCAACCATAACTACAAATCCAGTGGAGTGGGTGGATGGGAGGGGGGAACAGTCTTATGAGGAGGAGGGTGAAGAAAAAGAAAGAAAGATTGAAGAAGAAAAAAAAAGATTGAGAGAAAGAGGGAGAGGACTGAAAGGGGGTAGCAAGATGAATGCAATGAATCCATAACACAATGCACATGCATGACTGAAAGAAAACAATCGCATTGACATAAAAAAAAATCACAGCAACCTGAGCTAGAAAATCCTGAATTCCCAAGGCCAGGTAGAATAATACTACATAGTATCTACCTCTGTCTCTCCCCCTCCCTCCACTTCCCTCTCTTTACCTCAGTTATAGACTATCCCTGAATTGATTTTTATGAATGAGGCTGTTACTGAGAATGCACATGAAACTCTATATTCTGAAGAAGCTTGTGGTTAAGTATTTTGTGGATGGGAAAAAAATGTGTTTTGTTTTGTTGGATTTCCAAAATTTCACATAACTTCTTCCTTGTGAAGAACAATAAGATTCATTTTTCAAACTGCTCGAAGGACTTCCAAACATGCTTCAAAGTTGTGCCGGTTGTTCTCACACAGCCGTGTTGAGTTCTGTGGTCTTTAGATAACCCAGGGCCCCATTTACCATGAGCTGCGCATGAACACCAGCATTCCCCCATGCCCTGTGCTGTGGAAAGTTGCCTCCTCTGTCAACCCAGAAGCTCTCAGAGTATGCCGGAAAACGGGTCAGGTACAGTATTTGTGATTTCAGCTCCAAGCATGGTTCACTAAATCATCAGTGTTGCTCCACTCATTATGAGAAAGTTATAAAATACAAAATGTATGAGTTTCTTAAAAGTTAGACTCATTTAAATTTATCCATATTATGCTAAGTCAATTCATTCTGCTGTACAAATAGGAGCAGAAACTCTGGATCGGAGGCCTCAACATAAAACCAGACACACTAAACCTTTTAGAAGAAAAAGTGGAGAAGAGCCTTGAACTCACGGACACAGGAGACAACTTCCTGAACAGCACAGGTTCTAAGAGCAACAATCAACAAATGGGACCTCATGAAACTGAAAAGCTTCTGTAAAGCAAAGGACACTGTCGTCAGAACAAAACGACAGCCTACAGATTGGGAAAGGATCTTCACCAACCCTATATCTGACAACGGCTAATATCCACTATACATAAAGAACTCAAGAAGTTAAAAAGCAACAAATCAAGTAATCCCATTAAAAATGGGGTACAGAGCTAAACAGATAATTCTCAATAGAGGAATATTGAATGTCAGAGAAACACTTAAAGAAATGCTCAGCATCCTTAGTCATCAGGGAAATGCAAATCAAAATGACCCTGAGATTTCACCTTATACCCATCAGAATGGCTAAGATCAAAAACTCAAGTGACAACACATGCTGGAGAGGATGTGGAGAAAGGAGAACCCTCCTCCATTGCTGGTGGGAATGTAAACTGGTACAACCACTTTGGAAATCAATCTGGCACTTTCTCAGACAATTAGGAATATTGCTACCTCAAGATCCACCTATACCACACCTAAGCATATATCCAAAAGATGTGTTTAAGTGTATAACAAGGACATTTGCTCAACCATATTTTTAGCAGCTTTATTTGTAATAGCTAGAAGCTGGAAAGAGCCCAGATGTCCTTCAGTTGAGGAATGGATACAGAATTTCTGGTACATTTACACAATGGAACACTCCTCAGCAATTAAAAACAAGGAAATCATGAAATTTGCATGCAAATGGTGGGAACTAGAAAAGATTGTCCTGAGTGAGGTATCCCAGAAGCAGAAAGACACACATGGTATATACTCACTTATAAGTGGATATTAGATGTATAATATAGTATAAAAATACTAAAATCTGTACACCTAAAGAAGGTAAGCAATAAGGAGGACCCTGGGTCAGATGATCAATCCTCATTCAGAAAGGGAATTGAAATGGACATTGGAAGAGAGAGAAAACTGGGAACAGGACAGGGGCCTACCACAGAGGCCCCCTGAAAGACTGTACCAGCAGGGTATCAAGTCAGATGCTGAGACTCATAGCCAAGGGGCAGAGTGCAGGGAATCTTATGAAAGAAAGAGGAGATAGAAAGACATGGAGGGGACAGGAACTCCACAAGGAGAGAGAAAAAAAATCTGGGCACAGGGATCTTTTCTGAGACTGATACTTCAACCAAGGACCATTCATGGAGATAACCTAGAACCCTAGCACATATGTAGCCCATGCCAGCTCAGTGTCCAAGTGGGTTCCCTAGTAATGGGAACAGGGACTGTCTCTGACATGAACTCAGTGGCCTGCTCTTTGATCACCTCTCCCTGAGGGGAGAGCAGCCTTACCAAGCCACAGAGGAAGACAATGCAGCCAGTCCTGATGAGACCTGATAGACTAGGATTAGACCTGCCCTATCAGAGGACTGGGGGAGGAGCATGGAAGGAGAAGAGGGAGGGAGGGTAGGATTGGAAGGGGGGTACAGTTGGGATACAAATGTGAATAATCTGTAATTAATAAAAAAATAAAAATTATAAAAATATATAACTTTGAATTTATACAAAAATCCATACCGACTTAAAATGAGACTTGTTACTTTCTTAGTCTAAAAGGAGATAAAAATAAACAGAGAGTTACAGGCAAACATTGGGCTATCGCTAGGGAGTCTTATGGAACAGCGGGAGGAAAGAGAAAAGGACCTGGAGATGACAGGAGCTCCACAAGATGACCAACAGAGCCAACTAGCCAGGGCCCAGAGAGGCTGAGACTGAAGCATCAGCCAAGGACAGCACACCAACTGCGCTGGGGGGGGGGAGGGGTCCCTCCCCTTTTCTCTAAGAGGTAGGGGAGCAAGAGCAGGGAGAGTGAGACCAGGAGGAGAGGCAGGAGGGGGCTACAATTGGGATGCAAAGGGAATAAATAAATAATTTTAATGGAAAAAAAACTTCAAACCTGCTGATAATAAATCATGAAGAAATTTATTTTATTTTTTCAGAAGTAGGCATTTTTTATTATTATTATTATTATTATTATTATTATTTTATTTTATTTTAATCACAGGTCATTCACTTGTATCCCAGACATAGCCCCTTCCCTCTTTCCCTAGGAATCCCACCCTCCCTCCCTCATCTTCCTGCCTCCTTCCAAGTCCAATGATAGCGGAGGTCCTCCTCCCCTTCCATCTGACCCTAACCTATCAGGTATCATCAGGACTGGCTACAATGTCCTTATCTGTGGCCTAGCAAGGCTGCTCCTCCCTCGTAGGGGGGGGGGAGAGCTCAATGAGCCAGTCACTGAGTTCATGTCAGAAATAATCCTTGTCCCCCTTACTAGAGAACCCACTTGGGTACTGAGCTACCATGGGCTACATCTGAGCAGGGGTAGAAATTTATTTTAAAACAATTATTTGGTATACATATGATTTTACTATCTATTAAAGGCAAAACCAAGTTTTTTGCCTAAGTACTTGATATGGTAGGACATAGGATGTCCTCAGTGCTTTTCAGAGTTAGATGACATTTTCAATTATAATTGCCATGCTGATACATATTCTAGAACAGGAAAATATATATTTAGGGTCATTTCAGAAATTGTTGAACATTCTGCCCTTATCCTAAGCCAAAATTCATTTAGTTATTTTTTTTTAATTTAATTTGGCAATCCAAACAACAGTGTTTAAAGCTAGGCATTCTAGCACACTACTTTCTAAAAATGTATTGATTTTATACTTATGCACTAAAGAATTACAGTAGGGAAGTAGTAAAAGTCTTTGATTTTCATAATTAAATCTTTCTTTTTCTATAAAAGTAGATAACCCTTTGTTTTTAAATTGTGTGTTTGTGTGTGTGTGTGTAATTGCAGTGTAGTCATACAACCTGACACAGGCAAGGACTGCCAGAAATATCTAAGACTCATTATGCATTTTATTTCAAATTAATTTTTCATCTTTGAACACGCAGAGACCTTTTACTGTTGTCACAAATTTTTCAGTCTCCACATTCAGTTATGTGACCTGTGTCACAAAGCATAATTTAAGAAGGCATCAAATTTACTTCTGGACAAGTAGATTTGATGAATGGAACAGGATGTATCAATAATAGAAGTATTTCCAATCATGGGGAGGGAGAGAAACCCACCAGCTCACATTCTTCGGTCTACCTAGTTGTCTCACATCTTAAATAACAACCATTTTAAACACTTACTGAGAACACTCACCGTGTCTTAGGCATTGAGTGCTCTGTACCTTTCAAGATAATTTATTATTCCTCAACAGTGCTGTATGAATTGTTCAGAATTCTACAACTATCTTCTACTCAAATGTGAGGAAAAAGGAGCCAGAAAACAAAAACCATAGTCCACACGGTTAATAAATGGAGAGGCTGGACAATCAGTTACTCAGGCAACATGACCCTAGAGCTTGCCTTGTATCAATCAAACAAGAGAAAATGGAAGGTTGGTTCTCACCAAATTACAAGGTCTGTCTGAGATGATCCGCCTTAGTGGGGTCGCTGGCCTGTATTTCCCTCTTTTACAACTTCCATTTGAAAGCGTGGCTTGCTGTGGTAAGCAGCCTCCTAAGATGGAACTTGAGCAATCTTCCCCAGCTCTGTGTCCACGTCTCATATAATCGCCTCCTTTAGGATGTGAGCTGGGCCTAATTAATTTACCTCTGACAACAAGAACATTGCAAAGCAGATGGGATTTCCCTTCTGAGGTTGGATTATGAAACTCTGCTCTTTCTGCCTTGCTGGGACTCTTTTCTGGCTCTCTCTCATTTGCAAATGTTGATGAAGCCAGTTGCCATATTGAGAGAGTCAACATGATGAGGCCTGAGGGATGAACACATCCAACAGAAGTTGCAGACCTCGGTCCAACATCCTGCAGGAAATTGAATCCTGCCAACAACCATATGATGCCTTTGGATTCAGCTTCTTTTGCAGGGGTCTGATTTACTCACACAACAGACACCTTGAATGATTATGTATCTGCAGTCTACTTTTTATGTAGGGTGAACTAAGCACCAAGTTTTCTTTCTTTCTTTTCTTTTTTTTTTTGAGTGAGGTTGCGGATAGTCAATTCTCATGGACCATTTGTTGACTAGTCCAGATAAAAATAATTAGACACTTTCATCATTTATTATATTTGAATATATGCAAATCTCTTTCATAATTTCTTGACATCGATCTATTTGTGTTTTCATTTCTTCAGTGTTGTCTTAGCTTTGAATATATGATAGAGTTTTTCAGTATCTGCTACTGCAAGGTCTTTGACATTACTATTTCATCAAAATCTGATATCTATTACATTTCCTGGTGTAATAGGTAATTTTAGAATCAGTTCCCAATATCCATGGAAGGTTCTGCTAGTTTTCCCGATGGAAATGCACTAAATTTGTAAACTCAAGACAACTGATGTGTTTACAGTTTAAATACTTTGTCCCAGAAACACAATGTGTTAGCTACTCCACGACCCAAGCTTTCGTTCATGTCTTATGGTTTCCTTATATACTCTTGCATGTTTTATTATTATTAGGATCATTTCCTGTCTGAACGTTTGCCACTCCTGTGGAAGAATCATTGGCTTGTTAACTCTGCACTTTATCATGGTGCTCTCTGCTATTTTTCACAGTTGCTCCTATTTCTGCTTTGTAGCCGGTGATTTCGTTGTTGCTTTAACAAGAAATAGTACTGTATCTTAGCACATTCTTTTAGAAGTTACTAAGATGCTTGTGTGTAATATGTTATTAGCAAAATAATAATTATTTGTAATGAAGACAGGAATGGCTCAGTGTTTGTGGGTGAAACACTCCTGAGTTGTGTGGTAATATTCCTTCAACACATTCCTGGTGGGGCTTAGTACTGTTTCAGTAAGATTGGATGTCATCTCATTTGGGATCTTTGTTCTAGTCGGAAAGTGAGAGTATTTTCTGTCTGTCAGCAGATTTTAAAGTCAGTGTGGGGCTCACTTTACTACCGGCTTGAGACAGTCCCTCTTGTTTTCATACTGCAGGACAAATTCTGAGACATAGAAACTGTACATTCTTTGAGCATTTAAAATAAGTGTCACCCAGAAAACCACATGGTTCTGGTAACTTTGAAAGATGAACTATTTATTATTACTATTATTTTTAAATCATTGTTACAATTAGAAATGTTGTTCAAAAGTCAGAGGAAAAGTTTATATTTAGCGCATTTACTGTATTTGTAACCTTATTTTTATATCAATCCCCTTTTAATAGCCTTATTGCTTTTCGTTTGCACTAACTTAATTGCTCAGACACTTTATATCTTATTTATTATAGACTTCTTTTCAAAAGTATTTTTTTATAACATTAACATTTCTAGGTAGAATTTAGTTACTATCAAGAACACTAGTTGGGTTTGCTTTCTTCTGCATTAGTTCTCTGTTAACATAATTATGTAACATTTGCATAAACAATTCAGTATTAGAATACCATGTGGAAGGCTAGAGAGGTGCCTAGTTAAGGTTAAGAGCACTGATTGTTCTTCCTGGGGACCCTGGTTCTAGTCCCAGCACCCACGTGGTGGTTCACAGCTGCTTGTCACTGCAGTTTCAGGAGATCCGCTGTCCTTACGGCTTCCTCAGGCTCTGCGCACATGCAGAGCCCAGCATTCATCCAGGCAAACACCCACACATAAAATAATTTTTACAATACCACATATAAGTAGAAAAGTTATTTTCTCTTTAGCTCAAACTGATATGTTCTTGATTCTATGGCTAAGCTGTCAGGGGAAAACCTCAGATCAAAATAAATGTACATTCATGTGTGCGTGCGCGCGCGCGCGCGCACACACACACACACAAATCACTAAGATTTGAATACATTGAAAACAGAAGGTATTCATTATTTTTAATTACAGAGTACAAGATAGGTTTCCAAAATAGCAGGGTTTCCCTTCCCTGGGAGGCCTGGGAAAGTAGATTTGGGCCCTACTCAATCTGTAATATGGGACACAAATTATGGCCTTCAGTGTCTAGATTCTCCCTGAGGGTGTAACCCTTGTGCCTCATATGCTGTTAGCTGCTAATGAGATCCGAGCCTCACACAGAGAAAAACAGACCAGGCCACAAACCTGTGAAAGGGAAAAGGCAATGGCGACACCGTCAGATACCAACAACACGTGAAAGTGACTTTTCTATTCAGAATGAACACTGCGTTAACCTGTAAGTAAAACCTCGTTCCTAATATTTTAGAAATAATGGTGCTTGCTGTGGCAAAACAAAAAAACAAAACAAACAAAAGCAAGCTTCTTTGGACGTATTAGAAATGGTGTGAGGTGAGTTTTTCCTGTTCTTGAGCCTTTTCCAGGGTCTGGGAGTCTCCGCTAAATCAGTTGAGCACGGTTGCGTCAGCGTTGACCTAAGCTTCCTCTAGCCTCCTGTCCCTCTAAGCTTTTCATCGGAACAGTCCTGTTCTGCTCGTGCTGGCCTGCCATCCCACGTTCTAGCTCAGCTCGAGCTTCCGCACGGATTTGCTGAGAGTGCGCCTTCACCTCCCGGCTGCAGCTTCGCTCTGTCCTTGACTAACCTTTCTGCGGTTCATCCAGCTGTGGCTCCGACCTCTGACCTGGCTCTCTTCCGAGACCTCTTCTCTACCTCACGTCCCTCCCTGTTATTAGAGGGGACATCCTCCATGGAACCAGATAAACCTGTTTGCACTGCCCCCCCCCACCTCACCTTTAAAGTGTTTTAGAAATCCTTTCTGGTTCATGGCCAGGCCCCATTAATTTCTGGGTGACATCTGTAGAGAACACTTCCAAAGGGGTTCTTAGATCTTGTGTCCCCAAAGAATTCATGTGTTAGGAAAGATACATATACTTCCAAGAAAGGAAGTAGGATGGAGCAAAGAGAAGGATTGCCAGCTTAATGGCCCCCGCTGCTCGAAGACTGAGGTTGTTAGGTCACATGACACAGGTTTGGGGCTTATTTGCATATAGGGGCTTTCCGTCTCATTTGCATACTGTGGGCTTTTCTGGCAATGCTCGGGTACACTTAGTTCTACATATAGCTTCATGTTTCACATGTCCTGTTAGTGTCTTAAATCTCCAAGCAGGGGTGTGGTTTTAGCATTCTGATGAGTCACATGTTCCTTTTGGACACTCTGGAGCGCCTCTGCGGCGCCTGCGCCACTTTCAGTTGACCTGGAGCAGGAGGACTTCAGGCTGCCTCTTGCCAACATGGTTTCTTATTGCTGATTTTGCTGACTTTGGCTTTAAAAATAGTTTTGTTAATTCTTTGAGAATTTCCTACATTGTTTTGATCATATTCACCTAGATCCATCCCCTCCCATTCTATATCCACCCAACTTTGTGTGCTCGCTGTTTTTTTCCTTAACGTTTTGACTCCAGGCTATAGTTTGATCCTTTTTACCCAGGTCTGTTCCCTCCCATTCTAAAACCACCCAACTTTGTGTGCTCTTTTCCTTCCGTTCTTTTTTAATCTGTTGAGTCCAGTCTGCAGAGATGGCTCAGTGGTAAAGAGGACTAGTTGTTTTTACAGAGGATCTGGATTTGGTTCCCAGCACCGACAGAATGGCTCATCCATCTCTAACTAGTCCCAGGTCATCTGACGCCCTCTTCCGGCCTCTGCATCCACCAGGTATGCATGTGCTCCACAGAGATACATGTAGATGAAAAACACGTGCCCACATGTTCACACACACACATACAGACATGCATGCAGGCACATGCACACACAAACACACGCACACACACAATGAAAAAGAACACCCATTGAATCCAGTTAGTGTTGCCTATATGTGCTCAGTTACGTGGCCATCCAATGGAGCACATGCAACTACCTGGGGCACAGCCTTAAGGAAAACTAACTCTCCCTCTCCTGATAGCTATCAGTTACTAATAATTCCTCAGCAAGAGCTGGGCCTTCGTGTCCACCTCCCCACTCCATGCTGGATTTTGTCTGGTTTGAGCTTGAACATGTCTTGCGCATCCTGTCATAACTACTGTGAGTTCGACTGTCCTGTTGTGCCCATAAACACTGTTTCCTCGCAGTCATCCACCATCTCTGGCTCTTACAGTATTTCTGTCCTGTCTCCCACAATGACCCCTGACCTTCAGGAGGAGAAAGTGTGAAGGTGTGAGTTAGGTGTCTCGTGTAGGGCTGGGCACTTATTCTCTGCACCTTGACCAGTTAAGAGACTCTGGGTTAGTGACCATCTAAGGCCATGGACTCTTCTTTGATGAGGGCTGAGAGGTGCGCTAAGCTGTGTGTAAGGATAACTCATCAGGTCCAGTGAAAGTGAGTTAGCACCGTCATGATTGGTTTCCCTACTGCACAGAAGCTCCTTAATTTCTTGTCATTCCACTTGCCAATTCTTATGATTGTTTTCTTTGCTTATGCCCATGTCTTGAAGTGTTTCACCTGTTTTCCTCTTGTAGTTTCAAATTCTCAGGTCTTTGATCTGTTTTAGATTAGTTTTTGTACGTGTTGGGGGTAATGGACTCTATTTCATTCATTAAATTGTGGATATCCAGTTTTTCCAGCACTGTTGGTTAAAGCAACCGTCTTTTCGCCAATGTATGTTAATGTTTTTTTTTTTTTAAATCAGGTGGCTCTAACCGTTTATTCGGTGTCTTCTGTTCTGTTCCATTAGTCTGCATGTCTATTTTATGCCAGTACATTGCTATTCCTGTTATTATAGTTCTGTCAGATAATTTGAGACTAGGTTTTGTGATTGCTCTAGGTTTGCTCTTTCTCTCAAGGATTTATTCCATTATCTTGGCCCTTTTATGTTTACATATGAATTTGGGGGTTGTTTCCAGTACTGTGAAAGAAAGAAAGAAAAAGGAAGGAAGAAAGAAAGAATGAAAGGCCATTGGAGGGGCTGGAGAGATGGCTCAGTGAGGAAGAGGTCACACTGCTCTTGCAGAAGACTAGAGTTTGGTTCCTCCTGATTCTCAACTTAACAGGATCTAGAATCAGCCTAGAAACAAGCCTCTGGCCATGTCTGTGAGGAACTATTTACACTGTGTTAACCAGGGTAGGATGAGCCTGCCTACATGTGGGAGGCGCCTTCCATAGGCTGCTGTCCCAGGCTGTATAAAACGGAGGAACTGAACTGGGCATGAGCACTCACCTGCTTTCCTGCTTTCTGACTGAAGACACAATGTGATGCAGCTTCCCCATGATCCTCAGGAGATGCAACACACATATCTCCTTACCCCAGATAGTGAGTCCGAGCAGATCAAAGTGCGGATACCACCCAAATCCAACTCCATGAACCATGAACTAATGAGTTTTATTGGTGTTACTTGCAGGAGTATGGGTGAGGAGTTACAGGAGCAGAAATGACCCAAAGACAGCTGTTACCACCCCAGACGTACCCCCACATGGTAAAGGCTCACAAAAGCTTGGATACCTGGAGCGTATTGCACAGCCTGCAGGCAGCTCAACAGGCTGGAGAGTGTCCTTTCCAAGTGACTATAATGGTTTAAACCTTTTCCCAGCAGCTTGGCTGGTTTCTCCTTCAAGGCAGCTGGTCTGGTCTCAGAGTCTTATTTGCAGCTTGGCTTGGCTGTGAGTGGCTCTCAGTATCCCTTATCGCTTACACTAGCAAAGAGGAGGACCTAGTGAATCTGGTTAGTTTCAGGGACTTCCTATCGCTATTTTGAGTTCTTTACTTCCACTACTGAAGACCTTCTCTGTTAGGATTGGGATATTTTAACCCTGGAGGAAACTGTTACACAGTATCTCCTCTTTATGAATCCTGACCACATGGACTGTTCCTCAGAATAAGTCCTTCCTTCCTTAAGTTGCGTTTGTCAAGCATTTCATTGCAGCAATGAGTAATTATTACACATCATGTCCCCCTCTGCCCATTTGTCTCATACTCCAGAGTTGTGCTTCTAACACATCCTGTTGTCTTTCTTTTCCCCGAATTTTCAAATACTCCCCTTTAGCCAGGAATAACCAAATTCCACCTATTCCTCATTGTAGATGCTAATTTTATTTTGGCTTTAACCTCCCCTCCCCCCATTGCTATGAAGCCATGGCTGACCTGGTACTCACTGTGGCCTCAAACTAATAGAAACCCTCCTGCCTCCGTCACTCAAGTGCTGTGATTATAGGTGTGAGCCTCAAAAATCTTGGCTTTTCCAACAAACTCATTTCATATTCCTCTCTTAACCAGAATTAATGTCTTATTATCATTCTTTCATTTGTTTTGTTTTTTTTTTACAATTTTTATTTAGTGTGCGGAGGGCTGTGGGGGAGAGTATGTATGCGTGTGTGTGTGTGTGTGTGTGTGCAAACACTCCCATGCAATGGTGCATGTGTAGAGATCAAAGGACAACTTTGTGCAATGGCTCCTGCCCTTTCTATGGGTTCTGAGCGTTGAGCTCCGTTGGCAGAATGAGCAGGGCTTCGTGCAAGCCTTCTTACCTGCTGAGCCATCTCTCCCACTTTATCTTCATCTCACAGTCAGCCTAAAGTAGGAGTTGCTTCTTATAGGGGTTACATCTTATGCACATTTGACTTTTATTGGTGGGAGTATGGCTCCTTGGTGGCAAACAGAAACTAATGCCGCATCAATGAGAACTTACCGATAGCTCTTTAGTTTATAGCTGGAAAAGCTAAAAAAGAAAAAGAAAAACAAAGCCAACTTTGAAATGTGAAGTAAAATTCCTTATAGAAATGCCCCAAATCTCCTGTCTCATGTTTCTGTATTCTTGGTCACGTGCCTTCATTATTTACTCATCACTTGACTTTGGTCTGAGTTTCTTGACTTTCTTTAATCAGAGTAATTACGATAAAGACTTAAATGGTTGGGTGTGCAAATAGTCTGGAGTTTTTGAGATTTTGTCATTGACATTGGAAAAAAAGACATGCCCAGGATGTACATTTGTGCAGGGGAGGATGAAGAAATCACGCAGTAGAGCTAAAGTGAACACCCAATCTAGACAAGGCAGCTGACAGCCAGTTCCCAGCAACTTAGAGGAGAGGGCTGATGGAGTGGGCCACTAAGTTGAGGAAGTTTGCAGATGTGAGTGCCAGCTCCTGTTCTCAGAAAGTCTTCCATAGGTTTCTCATGGTGAGAAAGAAGGTCACTTTCTTTTGTTCCTTGCCTTAGAATCCTTTTAAAAACTTAAAAGGCATTAAGATTAACACAAATGCACACACACAAACACACATACTTGAGATATTTTATGAGCAAGTTAGACATTTTTTTCAAGAATAATTTTGATTGATATTTTCTGTTTATTCCCTGATTTTAGAA
Organism: Pachyuromys duprasi; assembly: GCA_028658305.1. Lineage (NCBI taxonomy): Eukaryota > Metazoa > Chordata > Mammalia > Rodentia > Muridae > Pachyuromys > Pachyuromys duprasi. The sequence continues at coordinate 34,351,455 of CM053743.1, forward strand.
ACTAGTGGAACATCACCATATTGTTGTGTTCATCGGTGCTCAGATTGTAAACTTCTGGAAGGTTGGGTCTGTATCATATTTATGTCTTTGTGCATACTCACTGCCATGCTGCTGCTAAGCTCTTTAGTAGTTGTTTAATGGAATTGTTTTTGTAGCTATTAATTTCCTCGTTTGGAATTGTACTTAGAAATGCATAGTTTGGCGTTTCTATGGGGCTCATGGGACACCGATTGCTGCTGCTAAAACTTTGTTTGCTAAAGTAAATAATAGTCATTTTCCCACATGTGCATGTGTGTGTGCATGTGTACACGTATTTGTGCATTTATGGGAATATAATGGACAGTTTAAAGATTTAAACATCGTCAGGGAATCCAAGCAAGTCTCTCAGGCCTACACTTTCCTTGTCAATTAAACAGCACGATTTTCTGAATGTCAACTGGGTGTAATTCAGAAACAGGATATTTTAGAATTAAAAACAAAAAACCACAGAAACATTCTTTTCCAGATTTCATGACCAGGCTGCTCACACAGTCTTGACTGTTGCAAAATGGCTCATGCGTTGTTGCTCTTGAAGGGGGGCATCTCAAAGTTTTGGCCTTGCACTTGAGAACCTTCCCTTGGGGACATGACCAAAGTTTCCACTCTGGCTGGGGGAGGCAATGGCCCATTCTCTTTCCAGAGCTACCCACTGTGGGCCCCAGGTCAACGTGGCCAGCCTTCCCTGTTTGTGCAGCTGGATGTTGGTGATAATGATACCCGACTACCTCACCAGGGCATCGAGGAGTTCAACCATTAATCACTTCGTGGCATGTTTTTTTTTTCTCCTTCTTCATGAAATAATGACAGGAATAAAAAAAAATATATATATATATCCCTTTTGGTAGAAAAGACCCAGCCATAGACAGAAAAAACCCTCCAGTCACTCCCAATATCCCAATGGCTTAGCGTTAGTCAGAATCCACTGGTTTTGTCTCCAGCTACAGGAAACCATAACAACAATCCCAAGAGGCCCTCACTGCTGTTGACTTAGACAAGGAGAAACATGCCTATCTTATGCTTCTATTGCTGTGACAGAATGCCATGCCCAAAAGCAACTTAGGGAGAAAGGGATTTATTTCATTTTACAGCTTATAGTATATATCACTCAGAGAAGCCAGGGCAGGAACCCGGAGGCAGGAGCTGATGCAGAGGCTATCGAGATATACCACTTACTGGCTTGCTCTTTGTGGATTGTGCAGCCTGATTTCTTACACCATCCCAGGAATGGCACCACCCCCAGTAAGTTAGGACCTCCCCCCATCAGCCATTAATCACTACAAACTTGCTTACAGGTAGCGCTTAGGAAGGCATTTTCTCAGCTAGGAATTCCTCCTCCCAAAAGACTCCAGCTTGTGGTAAGTTGACATGAAACTAGCCGGCATAGTTCCCCAAGGGGAAAAAAAATGCTCACCTCCTTCCCAGGGAGAAGGGGTAGATTTGCATGCACCAATTCTTCCTTCTTAATCTTTTTCATACCTGCACTTTCCCCTCCACTGAAATGCTAGACACTGAAGGTCAGTTGAAGGAAATCTGGTGGCAAGTTGTGCCTAATGGTTTCACATCTTTCTTTGGAATGTGTACTCCCATCTTGAGACCTTAGCCCAATTAAGTTGAAGAAGGTATAACTTTAATAACAGGTTTTTTGTTGTTGTTGTTAGGTAAACTACTAGATGCTGTGTGGTTAATATATTTGGTTGACTAAGGGAATACTGTTATTTCCTCAAAGTTTATTTTCTTAGTGTGTTTTGGCCCTACAACTACATTTTAACCTTTTCTAGGGCAGAACTTACATTTGCTCAGAACTGGAACTCAGTGAGGCTCAAGATGTGTTTTGGGTTCACCAGCATGATATGAATGGTTGTTTAGTGTGGAGCCAGGATCTACACTGAATCAACAGAACTGAAGAGAAAGAAATCTTGATTGTTTAAGCCTTTCCAAGAACGTGTGTTTCTAGTAAAGCCTGTGCCTAGGCCTGAAAGCTAAAATATTCGGTGATCTGAAAAGTCTCAGCAGTGTTCTTGAGGGCCATAGACTCATCAGAAGTTGTAGTAATAATTATAGCCACAATGTATATTTTTACATTTTGTTTATGTGTAGGCGTTTGCAAGTGTGTGGGTATATGTCCCATATATACAGGCGCCACCTAAGATCAGAAGAGGGCATAGAGTCCCCAGAAATTGGAGTCACATTATGCTGGTGACCAAACTCAGGTCCTCTGGAAGAGCAGCAATCTCTTAGCCACTGAGCCATTTCTCCATCACCTTTCATAACACACTTCAATAGATGAAATTAGTTCAATACATGAAGTTAGTTGGCATACCAAAGCACAACTGTATTTTCCTTGTTTTGTTTTTCTATCTCTATGATCAATGCGTCATTTTTACATTGCTGAAGTAGCACGCGTGTGTGTTAATAAAAATTCATATTGACTCAAAGGGGGGAAAAAACCAAGTTGTAACTTGCCATAGCATATATGGAAATTTAAGTTACTTTGAATGGGTCTATCATGAATCTAAGCATTACATATTTTTCCCTTTTCTGTACTTAGAGAAAGGCAGTGTCAAAGCCATCCTTCAGTGGATAATTTCCTCAGACAGTAAATTAGGTTATTGGGCATTTGATTTCTTTGAGACGTCCTGCTGTGTGTCTCATCTGATGTCCTTCCTGCATGCAAAGGTCAAACACTCAGCAATGTTCTGGGCACCTCAGAAGACCTCAAGACATTAACAAGCAAGTCAGGGATGCCAGTACAGAAGAATAGCAAACTCCGAGCTTCAGGTTGTATGAATTATAACATGCTGTCCTAAGAAAATCCTTTGCTGAGAAAAAAAGAATTCCACTGAGAGACCAGGTCTGTGGATGAGTGAGCTTATTGAAAGCACCTGGTATGCAAGACAAACATGACTGTGTGACGTTGCTTTTTGCAATGACAATCACATTTTCAGCCATTTCCCCAACACGATATATAGGTGTGTATGTATGTATTATACAAAGCTTTGTGTAGGCTCTTATTCTCAAAATAAGCACTTTGAAATGTTAAGTAAAAATTTGGTGTCTGGTTGGGACCACCTTAAGTGTTGGAAGGAATGAGGGTTTGAATGAGGGACATTTTATGGTCGGTTGTCTGAAGTTTTGATTCTGTGTTTTGCAGTGAACTGGGATCCCCAACCGAGATGGTTTATCGTTTGTTTGTTTATTTATTTTTTGTTGTTGTTACACATTAGGAACATCCAGGATGCAGGGAGTGAGGTCAGGCCCAGAATTGGAGGACCATTTCTCTTCCTGTCTTTGTTTTGGTTTGGTTTGGTTCTCAGTTGTGAACTCTGCAGCAGATTACACCATTCTTTGGCTCCCATCTGTTACTGAAGCTGAGCTGGGAATCTCACAAAAGGTTGGTCACTGACACCACACTGCTGTTTACACAATGGGAGGTCTCGTGTCTAGATCTCTGCTGCAGAGCAGAATTGGCAGTCTCCAAGACTGTTCTAGGAGATGAAAAATTAAAGCTAAGATGAAAAAAAAACCTTATGTAAACAAACACTGTTTTGGTTTTTGTTTTTTTGTTTTGTTTTGAAAAGACAAACACAAAGTGAAGGCTGACAAGAGTGAGGGACAGCGCTGGGCACGGCGGCTCATACATGTAATCCCAGTTCTGGGAAAGCTGAAGCAGGAGGACTGTGAGTTTAAGGCAAGTCTTGGCCAAAGAGTGAGTTCAAGGTCACCCTAGGATACATAGCAAGAATTTTTCTCATTGAACCAAAACCTCAAACCAAACAAATGGGCCTTTCTTCAAACAACAATGACCACTCCTCATTAATAAAATAAAAAAGGAAAGAGAAGGCATTATTACTAGCCTTAATAAAATCAGAAAGGAAAGAGAAAGCATTAATACTAGCCTTATTAAGTAAAACAAAAATAATTGTAAGAAAATATTACAAAAAACAGCCTATCTGGATAAAATAATGAAACTTTTCACATAATAATGTTGAAAATCTACTCTGCTGGCATTACTTAAATATGTATTATATTTAATATATATATTTGAAAAATTGATTACTAACATCTACATCATATTACTTAAAGTCAGTTTCTGTTGGGCATAGTGGTACACATCACAGTACTTGGAAGGCAGAGGCAGGCAGATCTCTGTAAGTTTGAGGCTGGTTTGATCTACATAGTAAGTCCTACCAAAAGAGACCTGCCTCAAAAAGCAAGAAATAAAAAAAGAGCCAAAACCAAAAACTGTTCCTGCCTAAGACCTGAAATAAACAAGGATGTCTAGTCTACCCACCCTTGCTCAGCACAGTGCTGACAGTCCCAACTATTCTCAGGGACACTATTCATGTGTGTGTGAACCTAAGAAACCCACAAAAATCATCTTATTACCTCAGTAAGATTGCAAGCTATTGATCAGAGCACACTAAATTCTGTTTCTATTCACTAGCAATGGAAGGCTTTAAAATAAAATTAAGAAAACAATTCCACTTACAAGGACAGGAAAAGCATAAAATGATTGGGAATAAACTGAACGAATGCAGGACTTGCACATCCAAACCTAACACAGGTGAAAGCACTCCGTGTTCGAGGGTTATAATTCTTGACGCTGTTAAGATGGTGAATTATTTGTATCAGAATAATACTGACTACCTGCACACTCCAATCTTTTTGTGCAGAAATTGACAAGGCAATGCGAGAGAAGCAGAAAACTAAACATATAGATCCATGGGAAAAAAATGGATCTCCACATGACTAAGAGCACTGGCTGCCTTCACAGGTTCGGTTCCCAGCACTCACACATTAGCTCACAGCAGCCTGTGACTCCAGTTCTAAGGGACCTTCTTCTCACTCCAGGGGTACCAGGCACCCACATGGTGCACACACGTACATGCAGGCAAAACATAGAAACACATACAGTAAAGATAATAGCTGAAAAAATAATGCAAACTTTGGAAAATTTTTACCACTTGTGATCAGGTTTATTGTAGTTTGTTTGTTTGTTTGTTGACAGGATTTCACTGTGTAGCCCTTGGCTGGCCTGGATCTCGTTCTATAGATCTGGCTGACCAAAACTCACAGGGATCGAGCTGCCTCCTGAATTCCGGGTCTAAAGGTGTGTGTCACTGCATCCAGCATGATCTGTTGATTTTTAGCTAGGGTGCTAAGATGATAAAATCGAGAAAGAATACAATTTCAAACTAATGGTGCCACTATGTTTGGACCCTCTTGTGAAAAATAGTAGATTTGATTCCCACCTCACCCTATATAGAAAAGAAAACCATAAGCTCTTAGAAGAAAACATGGGATTAAACTTCTGTGACTTAGAGTTAGGCAATGGTTTCTTAGTCGCAACATCAAAAGCATTGTAACCAAATAAAAATAGGTAAATTAGATATTATCAGAACTAAAGGTTTTTGTGCTTCAAGAGGAGCATCATGAAAGTAGAAGGACAACACACAAAACGAGAGAAAATATCTCAGATCCCATGTCTAATAAAAAGACTTTTACATAGACTATATAAAGAATATGTCATTCAGTAATAACAAGACAAATGATTCAGTATGTGGGAAAGTATTTGTGCAGACATTCCTTCAAAGTACATGTAGAGATTGCCAAAACACATGGAAAGATGTTTGATTCCATTAGACATCAAGGGAGTTCAGCTATGAGATAGTATTTACTTTCACTAGAAATGCTAAAATACAAAGGCAGGCCAGAAAGTGCTCAAGAGAGTGTGGGGAAACAGTTCTGATTCACAGTCAAGATGTGAAATGGTATAGCCACTTTGGAAAATAATTTGGCCAGTTTCTAAATGGTTAAGCAAAGTTAATATGTGTCATAGAAATCTCACTCTCCAGTATATATATCCAAGAGAAAAGTATGTTCACCAAAAATATGTAAAGAAATGTTCAGAGGTGCACAATTCAACAACACTGAGCACTATGTAACTGCTCTATGGGCTGAGAGTGAGTGAACTAAAATGTACATCCATGCAATGAGATAAAAGTCCCACACAAAATGCATGAGGTACTGATGTGGGACATAATTATATACTTCTACTATACACTTTCTACTAAGAGAAAGAAGCCAGCCTGCCTATTCTTCATTTGTGCAAAATATTCAGAGTAGGCAAACCCATCGCCTACTAGGGATTGGAGGGAAAAAGAAAGAGTGGATATGGATATCTTGGTTAATTTTAATGTTACCTTCATCCTAGACTCTAGGACCTAGAGTGACCCAGGAGTTGGAAAGCTCAGTTGAAGAATGGCCTTGATCAGACTGGCTTGTGGTCAGGTGTGGGAAGAGATTATCTGGACTGATGATTGGCATGGGTGGCATCACCTTTAGACAGAGGAGTCTGGCCTGTAGAGGAGAGCTAGATGACTCTGAGCCAGTAATCAGGAATTCTGTATGACTTTTGCTTCAGGTTTCGGCACTGACTTCTCTAGATGATGCACTGTAGCCTCTAAGTGTAAGCCAAATAAACCTCCTCCCCCGCTCAGTTTTGGTCAGAGGCTTATCACAGGGACATAAAAGAAAGCACGTGACCTCTGTCCGACAAAGTGTTTCTTTCTGGGTGAGTGTTAAAAATCGGATTGTGGTGACGGTTGAGAAACCCCACGAGAATAAGAAGAACCATCGAATTGTACTCTAAAGACTGGACTTTATGGCATGTAAACTGTAACTCAACAAAGCTGTACTTAAAAATCCCTAAAACTACAAAGGAACATTGAATTCTAGCACAGTGTTGCATGAAACATTATCAGTCAAGGAGATTATTATACTATGCATTTAGTGAGTACCTGAACTTGACACCAGCTTTTTAAAAAAACCTCTGTATTAGCCTTAATGCTCTTTTTTTTTTTCCTTTCTCAAAGTATTTCTCCTGAATTCTTGATTCTTGTTTATAGCCTTTGTGGTTGGGTAAACCTCTCAAACTATACACAATCTAAATTGAAGTCTTGATTCTCTCCAACTCTGCTTCGCTCTCACCTTTCTCCATCTCAGTAGTTGGAATCTGGGTTCACACAAATGAGTGGACCAGAAACCTGGGTGCCCGTCTCAATTACAATTTTCTCTCCTACCCCCAAGAAACTTACTGAAACCACACACTACATCTTTTTCCACATCTTGAAGAATAAGTACAGTGTAGGTTTCATCTGTGTGTCTCCGGTGGAAGCAACCAGGCAAATCCTGTCACTGTCCCTACCAATGTCATGGTCACCACCACCACTGTCATCATCACTGAGAGGAAAAGTTTCGGCTCAGGACCCCTAAGAACAAGTTCTCAGCTCGAAGGAGATTTATTTGCCCCCAGAGGGATAGAGGACAGGGAATAAGAGAGAGACACAAGAGGTAAAAAGGATGAGGGAGACGGGGAAGGGAACAAGGAAGAGGGAGGAGAGAGATTTGTCCTGGAGGACTGGGGACTGGCTCTGGATAGAGGGGAGACAGAAAAATGGCAGTGAATGAAGGGAAAAAGGAAACCCCGTGTTAAGATGAGCTGTTTAATTTTAATTGAGCATGTTAATTAAGTGAGCCAAAGGGGGATTTGATTGCTGGACTTCGATACTTTGACAGCCAGACCTTGGTAATCAGCCTCAGGAAGAGGAAGTGGCCAAATAAGGGAATGGACCTTGGTGGCTAGCTTTAGGAATGTAACCTATTGCTTTTTAGCAAGGTAGAGGTAGAAGGCAAGGCCTGCCAGAGCTGTTTTCACCACACTTGAGCTAGCTAGCATCCCTTCAGTCAGGAACCCACAGGAGCTATGCCTGTGCACACATGCTGGGAACTGGGCGGAGAGGCTCACAAAGCCCCACACACCCTGGCTCAGCTCAGGCCCAGCCGGTGCCATGGAACACACACACTTTTCTTTTACTAAAAAAGTAAGCATTTGTCAACTTTTTATAATATTTTTTATTCTTTTTGTTTTGCTTTATTATTAATTTTAAACTATCATTCATTTTGTACAGTTTTATTAAATAGAAATGTATGTATGCAGATAGGAACAAGTTAACAAATATAGAAGAGATCATAATGAATAGCAATACTCTGTATGACCCTGCCAATAATTCTCAAGGATCAACTGTTCCCACAGCTGGCGTGAGTCTTTTAGAACCCAGCAAACTTGATCGATATATACAGTTTTATTTTTAAATCTATCATCTATAGATAACATTTGTTAATCTTTCAATGAAAAAGATTAGTATAATTCTATCTCTTCCTCCTTCTAAGAGTTGATGATTACATGATTAGTTTTAGTTTCTAACAGTTATTTTGGCAAGTTTTCCCTCCACTTTTGATAATGTTCTCTATTCCTCTTTTTACACACTGAACCCAATAAGGGTGGGACATGCAGGACAACATTTAACACTAAGCACCAAGGAAATAAAACTAATCTGTTGGATGCTGTGATCAAGGTTCTATGGTTAGGAACTCAACAGCCATGCAGCTAACCTCTGACTGTGATAATGAACATTTCAAATAAAATTCTTTTTGTTTCTTCTTTTGCTATGCTCTGAATGTTTATATATTATACATAATATATAAAGTTTATATATTAGAAATCGTCTTGAATTTGTATGTATTGTTATTTTTGAAGGTAATTAGGATTAGTTGAGGTTATGGGAATGTATTGTCCATGATATTGCTTTTATATGAGGATATAAAGAGATCCTGTTTCTGAGTTTGCATGATCTCATTATGGGATGCCTCAAACAAGATTCATAAAAAAAAAACAAAAAACAAAAAACAAAAAAAAGGACAGTAGCGGTGCTCTTGAGCGTACCAAGCTCCAGAGGTACAAGAACTCAATCTATTTCCTTTATACATTACCCATTCTTGGGTATTTTGTTACAGTACAAAATAAATCTTTATATACACTAAGACAGCCTTTTCAATTGTATTAATGGAAACAGACTACAATTCAAAGCCGACTTCAAGGAATGATTATTTTATTGAAGTTGTGGTCAAAGGCTGGAAGGATACTACAGTTTCGCTTTGTCTGTTCTTTCCATATTTTTTAAGTAGGATTTTCCTTTCTTCAGCCAGATTCTAGAAAGTAAGGGTTTGGGGTTTCACTGTTACTCATTTTTTCCCTCTTAATAAATTTCACAGAAAGTGGCTTGGCCAAGGAAAGCCCACCACAGGGAGTACCCACATCGAGGGGCCATATGGAGCCAAGTGGAAGCCATTAAAGAGACTCCATCCTGTTTGGGCAAGCATAATACTGACAAATTCATAGCCACATGGCACTGAGTATTCTGGCTGCGTGATTATTTCTGTAACTCCATCTGCCTGGCATCACTGGGGTCCCCAAGCGTCTGGAAGGTTGGGACAGACTGACCTTGGGGCTAGAAATCCACACTCTTTCATTATTGGGTGGATGAAAATCCTTTCCAGCTGAGCTCTCTGTTTTGCTCTCACTAGGACTGAAGTACATTACCCTCTCTGTGATGGTCCTGCTGGCTCTCTCAGCAACCCTCAAGCATCTTAACCTCACACTGAAAGCTTTTGTTGGGTCACAGAGGAAAAAGACGTAAGTAGCTACTGGCTTTGAAAACCAGACAAACTCTCATTCATCAGTTTTCTTACCAGTAAGTTTCTACTAGAGGCACTTTTACATAAGCACGGAGACATAAAAGCCAGTGGCTGTTTCCATACTTACTTCCTTCTAGGTTACCTTAATTTCCTGAATTTGTTCTTGTTTGAGATTCCTCTGTATGTTAAGTGTTCAAACTCAAGTTAACATTGCTTTCTCTTCAGAACTGCAAATAAAGTTGAAAAGGCTCAGAAGCTATATTGAAGTAATGATGAGAATATTTCCTCCCAAACACACGGATGTCTCAAGCTTGGTCTTTGTCTAAATGCTCATCCTGATAAACGAAGGCCTGCACCACAATGAAAATTGTTGGTTATCTGGGGTAGGGAGACAGTCTGGCAGACACTCACACACACACATATACACACACACAGAGTTGTGTAGTATACCAATTAAAAAGATTATTTGCATGCTGAACAGGGTAGGGGTAATTTAAAGAACATCGTGGAAGGCATGGAATCCCCTTCAGCAGCCATACAGTGGGGCTCCTGAAATAAAAACAGTAGCTTTACTATGGAGTCCACTTGGACACTGAAGCAAAGCTACTGTTCTTATTTATTACTGTCTCTGACATGAACGGATTGGCGTGCTCTTTCATCACTCCCCCTGAGGGGGGAACAGCCTTACCAGGCCACAGAGGAAGACAATGCAGCCACTCCTGATGAGAGCTGATAGACTAGGATCAGAAGGAAGGAGAGGAAGACCTTCCCCATCAGTGGACTTGGGGAGGGGCATGCGTGGAGAAGGGGGAGTGAGAGTGGGATTGGGAGGGGAGGAGGGAGGGAGCTACAGGGGGATACAATGTGAATATAGTGTAATTAATAACAATTAAAATAAAAAACAGTAGCTTTGTGTTTAAATTTGTTTGCTTTTGACAGGGTTTCACTACATAGCCCCAGATGGCCCAGGACTCACTGTACCAGCCAGGCTGGCTTCTAACTCTCAGAGATCTGCCTGCTTCTGCCTCCTGAGTGCTGGGATTAAAGTTAAAGGCATGAGCCATCATGCCTGGCAGAAAAGTGGGGGTTTATTTTATTTTATTTTTGAGATTATAATTACAGCATTTCTTCCTTTCCTTTTTCTCCCTCCAAGCCTTCCCAAATACCCCTTCTTACTCTTTCAAATTCATGGTCTCTCTTCTCATTGTTATTAGACACATATGTGTATGTGCGTAAACATATAATCTGCTCAGTCTGTATGTGTATTTTCAGGGTTGACCATTAGTATCGGACGACCAATTGCTGTGTTCTTTCCTGGGGAAGACCATTTTTCCACACTCAGCATTCCTTAGTTGTCTGCGGTTCTTTTAGTAATGTCAGAAGCTATGCCCATAAAATATTGCCAACTTGACTGCCTAAACATGAGCTGAGCAAGTACAATGCCAATAGACATGGCAAAGCAGACAGGGGGAAGGCCGCTAGACCTCAACCCCTGACAAAGAACAATATTTAACATGTGGGACTCACGCCAGCCACAAGTTTCCCAGGGAGCTCATGAGAAATACAAAAACTAGTCAGTACCCAATGCCACCAAAATAAATATGTAGGCACAGGAAGATGGCTCAGTCGGTCAAGGGCATGCCCAACAGATCTGAGGACCTAAGTTCAGACCTCTGTCATCTATGTAAGAAGCCAGGGGTGGCAGGCATGCCTGTTATTCCAGCCTTGGTGGGCCCAGACTTGCAGACAGTTAGGGCTCATTGGCCAGTCTGCCTTATAAACTTCAGGTTCTGTGAGAGACTCACCTCAGTAAATGAAGGTAGAGAGTGATCAAGGAAGACACCCACCATCCATTACACATATGTGCACACGCCCCCACAGGCATATGTGAAGACACCACACACATGCAGAATATCCCTTCCTCGATCAAGAAATACATATATAGAAATCCAAAGGCTAGGGCCCCATCCTGGACCCCCTGAATTCCTGGGGCCTGGACTTCAGTGCTGGCTGGAACCTGAGAACTGTGGACTGATCGATAGCTACAGCTCTGATTTTGCCACTCTTCACTTGGAAGATGCGTCAGCTCGGGGGTCTAGCTATCGGGGTCTCCTGGTAAGATATCTACTGTGGGAATCTGCTTGCAGGCTCCTTGGCTTCCAGGATCTTAGTTAACCTTTAGCTCCAGAAAGTAGGTGCCATTGGGACTTGGGGCTCCCATTCCAGGGCACCATGCTGAGAGCCATCTGCAGGTGCAATGTCTCCATGGGAGCACATCATATTGATGAGGGGCTGATAGCTTTTCATGCCGATGTCACTCTTCTGAATGTGGCGGTGAAGGTTAGCTCCTGCTGCTAGAAAGCTTCCCAGACATACCATCATGGAACAGGTAGGTAAAAGTGGGCCAGATGGGGTGGGGGAAAGCCAGGTGTGAGTCTTCCTTCAGTGAGAAGCCAGTGAGGAAGGAACACTGTAAATCCCTTCCGAGCACCCGGTATGCCATCTGTTCCGATGCATTCTCTGACTACGAGACCCTAGACCTCGGTGACCTCACAGGTAACACAGGTATAATTCTGCCTGTCCACTGCTCTTTTTACATCTGGTCATTCAGTAAATGTGGACAGGGACATGTTATGTGTCATGTGATGTGGAAACTCATGAATGGAAATTGAAGACACATGAAGTCAACTGGACACACATGCATGGCATCATCACTAATAGGCTGATTAAGCCTGACAGGCACACAGAGGAGGAGACAAATGGTAGAGTCACTACATCTCTCTAGCCTTGGTTCATGGGACATTTGCCCATGTGGGACCCCGACAAAGCTAGGAAGAGTCCAAGTGACATGTTCCCATGCTCATAGGTCTTAACTACTCTGAAAAAGTAAGCTTTTAACAGCAATTGCTTAAGACCACCGATTCCTTACATGCTGGCTTCCCCTTGGTCACATTTACTGTAGAGTTCCCGTTTCTCATCTCTCTGGCCAGAAATCTGACAAGAAGCAACCTATGGGAGTAAGGGTTTAATTTGCCTCATATTTTAAGAAGGGATTCAGACACTCATGGTGAGAAGACTTGGAGGCAGGGGCACGGGGCAGCTAGTCTCATCCATCCTCAGAAAGCAGCAGGGAGGAAATGGGCCCAAGCTATCAAACCTCATGGACCATCTTTACAGACTCATTTTTTTCCCTGCACAACCTCCTAAGGCTTCCACCACCTTCCAAAAGGGTACCACCAGCGGGAGGCCAAGCGGTCAAACACCCGGCACAGCATTCTGGGTGGCAAAGGGATTGCCAGGAGGATTTTAAGAATCCAGATTAGAAAAATAAAGTAGAGGATACAGTTTTGGTTTTACGGTTTTACTGTATTCCGAGATATAATAAAGTTCTTGCTAATCATTCTAATTTGGGAAGGATGAAGAGCATCTTTGTACCCACTGTGGGTTTGGGGCCTTATGGAACATTCAGGACAGGCCTAAGGCTGACGGGAGATCTCCTATAGCATCGACATTGGAAATACATGGGTAGAAGAGAAGAGTTCAGGTAGAGGGGTCATCACTTCTCGGCATTTTGGCTGAGATTGAATGCGGTTTGCGGTGTCTGGAGCTGGTCTCTGGAAATACTAATCTTCAGACATATGTGGCAGATGTCCTCTCCAGCAGTATACTCAGTGCTATGGGGCAAGCATACACTGTCTCCGTGCATTCTATGTGCGTGGGTGCGGGTGCACATGTGGGGAACATAGCACCCCTCTGCTGTCATTCCTCGGATGCTTCCAGCTTGGTTTTTTTTCTTTTGTCGCAACAGGGCCTCTCATAGGTCTGGGGACTTTTCAAGCAGGCTAGGCTGGCTGGCCAGTGAGCCCTCATGAGAAGGTTTAATGCCATTATGAAAGGGGTCTTCTTGGAGAGCTCTCTCACCCTCTTTCAACCGTGGTCTGAGTCCTGAAGGAGTGATCTCACCAGAACCTAATCACAGCCCACGCCGGCCCCAGACTTCCAGCCCTCAGACTGTGAGATTAAATAGCTCTTATATGTGAGCCATCACCCAGTCCACTGTGTGTAAGAGCCATTGAACCGCTTGCTATAACACCTGGCTCTTTGAGGGAAACAATTCCATTTGCTTCCTTGAACCCTTCTAGGTTCAAGTTGTCTTGAAGCCTCAATGGTTGGAGAACACATATGTGGGATAAATACACTACATTACAGCTCTGAACTATCTGAGGAAGAGTTAATAGGGAAGAAAGAGACGCAAAGCACAGGGTCTTTTCTGTACAATTGCCTTTCAAACACCATGCTGGGATCATAAACAATGCAAGTCTTAGTGGGAGAGGGGGCTGGTTTTCTGGAGCCCAGCACTGCAAACCATATGGAGCAGCAGAAGCCTGCCAAGGACACTTCACGCTGAAATAGCACACAGCCACTGCCTGGATTGCTGCTTCCAGTCTGTTTCTGAGCTGGAGGGGGAAAGATCCCACCAGGCATCAGCGTCAGAACCCCAAACAAAACCTTGTTAGATATGATCCAGCTTTGCTGGCTTTGGGACAGACAGATGCTGAATATCTCAATAGAAATATGGGTCCTCTGAGTTCTCAGTAGGAGCTCAACTTTTGGTGGGGCATCCTGAATGACCAAGGGTTGACTTAATAGAATGCATATAGAGAGAGAATATATACATAGAGAGAGAATGTATGTTAAGTGATGATGGTTAGAACAAAGGGACAAAGTAATAGTGTTAAACGATGAACTCCAGACATGGTCCTTGCCTGGTGCGTTGCACACTATTTCAAAGTAATCTGAGAAACTGTCCCTTAAAATAGCAAAGAAGCAAGGAGATCCCTTTGCTCTGGGGAGAGCAACAGAAAAAAGCCATTGTCAGGGCACACGAGGTGGCATAAGTTTACAATATAATTTAGTTGCCAGATTAAAAAGAAATTCCCTTCATTGATGCAGGAGGCCTTTGGGATTTTTGCATTGTTTGCATTGATGTAGCATTGTCTCGAGGGCAACAGAAGAGCTATGATCCCCTCCAAACCCTGTCACACACACCACACACACTTATTCTGTCTGGAAGCCTCCAGACAGGTATTATTCAGCTCTGTTCTGTGTCAATTCTCTCCGTTGGTTAAGGCAGGATAAAGGGAAGATGTGATAGAAAGAAAAGAAGTATTCACAGACATCATGGTCTGTCATTTGTTTGCTTGACTATTATGGTCTTGGAGGAAAACTACATCAAAGTCATGGGTAATTTCCCTATATGCTGAGAGGTGAACTGTCATGGGTGTCATGGAACAGAGTCTCGTGGACAAGACTGAGAGGCCTTTAGCCAAAGCACAGACCCAGAAGTTACAACTCTGAGACAGGACACCATACATGTAAAGTGCAGCCAGTGTGGATGGACCATATCACTGGCAGCATCCTGGATAAGGCAGCATTTTGTTTTTCTGACACATCGGACTTTCTTATAGATGGTATCATTATAAAGGCCAAGGGTGTGGTGTAACAGGCAACTCCCAAAGGCAGAAGACGGCTGGGACGAAAACACACCTTTTCTCAGTGGGTAAGATGCAGGCACCAAGACCCATTGGTCCAGCCGTAACTGGCCTAGTGATGCGACCAGAACCTTTGGATTTTGTGCTTTCTTAGTCAGAATACACATGGAAGTCAGAGTAGATATCTCCAATGGAAGGCCAAACTAGCATATATGAATGTTAAGTGACTTATTACCTATTGTTAGTACATCTCATGTCTTTCATGTCTTCCATAGTACAATTAGATGCCCATAAATAATTCTAAAAATGGACATTACAATTAGGCCAATGCGAAGCTTTCCCTCTAAAAGTTGCCTAAAGTTAGACCTTGACTGCCCTGATCATTGACCCATCTTCAGCATCTACTATGTGATGAGTGTTCTACTTTGCTGAATATGTAAACAAATAACCTTTTAAATAGAGTAATAAAGAGATTACTAATAAGCTAAAGAAAGGGATAGAATTCACAAGTCAAAAGCTTCCTCTGCTATAAGACTTGGGTCTGAAGGCCACAAATCCTCTTATTTCTCTTCTAATGTGGTTCTAAAGGAGCAGTATCTCTCAGTGTGGGATTCCCAGGCCAGCAAAGATACCTGGGGACTTGGTAGAACTGTTCAGTTTCACCTCCCCATCTACTAAACCAGAATCTCTGAGGTGGGACACACCAGCCTGTTTCTACAAGTCCTCCAGGCAATTCTCAAATATATACAAGAAATTGAAGACCACCACATAGTAACAGTTCACCATGGTAGTCTTGTTCTTTGACTAGTGTAAATTGTCATACTTAGTATTGTCAATATGACGGAATCCAGGATCGCTTGTGACACAGGCCTCTGGGTATGGTTGTGGGGAGTTATTTTGATTGTTCTAACTGAGGTAGGGAGATGTACCCATTGTGGGTGGCACATATTCTGGCTGGGGTCCTAGTCTGTGTAAAGGGAGATTGCTGAATAGCATCACGAGTTCGTCACTCTCTGTCTCTTTGTGGGTGTCATGCACTCAAATGCTTCAAGTTCCTTGGCTTCTCTGCCAAGGACTGTAGCCTTAAAACATGAACCAGAATAGACCTTTTCTCTCTTAACATAGCTTTTGTTTGAGTGTTTGGTCATGGCAACTAAGAAACTAAGACAAACATCAAGGCATTCTCTTTCTGGGACTCTGTTCTGTTCTCATCTGAAAACGTGAGTCTGATTACACTGGTTGACCAATGTAACTCTAACAAACATTTAAAGTATTGCCTAAAAGTGCTGGTTCTTAGCGGGTTCGTCAGATGCCCAAGGGGCAACTAAACCAGAGTAAACTTCATTTCTGTCTTCCTTTTGTATTTGTCACCATTCCTTTGGTTGGATTCCTTCATAGCTCTGCACAAAGGCATGTTAATTGTTCTGCACCAAAACTGGAGGTCCCCAGCCTGTCTCCTCTCCTTTTAAAGCTGATGGCACAAAGATAAGAGGAAGGTATTTTACAGCATCCTGGCTGAGACCCTGGAGAAGTCATCAGTCGATACTCTAAGCTTCCAGTCACCATGGATTCCAGGAGCAGCTGGGGATGCGGGGACACTCCACCCCCATGAAAAGATTACCCCTGAAGTGGGGGAAATTTCCCTTGACAGAAATTGAGGTTTCCTTTCCCCCAGAAGAAGGGAGAGGGTGATGGAACCACAACGTAGGAGCCAAATTGTCCCCTCCAGGGACAAGGACTTCTCTGGAGTTCTCTTGTAGAACCAAGATGGAGATACTGACCAACCAGACAACGGTCAGCTGAATTACGTGTATTTTGGCCCTTTGTCTCAATTCTTTCTCTCCTTCAACCTAAAAGTTATGCCAGTAGCTCAAAGATTGGCTGGAATGCTTGTTCATTATCTTCCCAGCTAGTCGTGTTTATTCAAACCCTTCCCTACCTTCTCCACTACTTTTGTTCGCTTTCCTTGTGTAAAGTGGCCAGACCTAGATTCAACCCTCAGGAAAGAGCTATCTAGTCCAAAGGCTACAGAATCACATGCGTCTTTGCTCCAAGATAACGATGCTCGTCACAAACACTCCATGACCAAGACCTCTTCAGCTGTACAGCCAGACACTCACGTCATGCTTAGTCTTTCTAGACAGAGAACCTACTCTACTCAGAGAAACAAGTAGAACATGTCATAACAAAACCCTCCACATGAGGGTGTTTTCATCCAGGGTTCATCCTAAGTCAGGTGTGCTCTCATTACCAGCTTCCCAGTTGTTCCTAGCAGGCCCAGAGCCTTGGGAAGGCAGCAGGGACAACTGAGGGCCCAGGCTGTGCTGGCTTTTCCACACATAGAAAGAAGGGTCTCGAAACATTTGCCTCATATCTTTCTACACCTTACAAAATATTAGTGAATTTTATTTTATGTGTGTGAGTGTTTCCTTGAATGTATAAATGTACATCATATTACATGTGTTCCTGGTGCCCATGAAGGTCAGAAGAGAGCATCAGATCCCCCAGAACTGAAGTTACAGATGCTTGTGAGCCACCATGTGGATACTCGGAACTGAACCCAGATCCTCTGCAAGAGTAGTAAGCGCTCCTCACTGCTGAGCTTTCTCTCTAGCCCCTCTTCTCATGACTCTAAGAATGTGTTCTGTCAAGTAGTATGTTCATTACAGGACTTTTGGAAAATAAATAAAGTATGAAGAAGAATATCTAACCTCCTCCCATTATTCCACTACCCAATGATGAACACTCTTATTATTTTGAGTTGCAGGATAGATAGAAAAAAAATAAGTAAGTAGATATTATGCAAAATATTGTACCATATGAAATGCTGGTTCTCTTATTTAATGCTATGTAACACTGTTTAAACAGCATCTTAATGGTTCTAAAATAGTCTAAGTTTTATTTATCTATTTAAGTACTATTGACGATTTAGATTTTAGCTGGGTGTTTTGTTTTGCTGGTATAGCAACTCGAGAGACCTAGGCACGAAGATTATAAATTCAAGACCTATCTGGGCTACAGCGTGAGTTTAGTCTGGACAATTTAGTGAGACCCTGTAGCAAAATGAAAAGTAAATGGAGTGCTTGATTGTAATTTTGTGGCAGAGTGCTTACCTAATGTTCTCAGGGCCCCTGTCCCTAAGCCAATGGGTCCTAGAGTCAGGAAGTTCAATATTACTAGTTTGTTCAGAGTGTTTTATCTGTCTGGTTCTCTTCTCATATTCATGGATGTTAAATTCCCCAAGGGAAACTGAGGGATAAGAAAGTGAGCATGCAGGACTGGAAGAGTAAGAGACAGAGAATGTCTTTCCTAACCGTGACCCCTTCTGTGTGGGGAGCATTGGCCCCAAGTCTATTTCCCCAGTGCAGGTGCAGTGTAAGTGGCTGAGGTGTCAGGAGTCTATGATCAAAAACGTGTGCATTTTGAGGTTTTAGTGCTCATTTCCTGCTGGGACTTATTGAAAAACGTCTGTGGCATTTCATACCCAACTTCTCAAGCATAAACACTGCAGAGCTGGCAAAGGCTGGGTGTCAGGAACACATTTCTTGTAAACTCCGTATGAAAGAATGGATCCCATTGGTGTCACGGCACTTACCAACCTGCTTCCAAGTCTGAACTGTTTTGTGCATTCAGCTTAGCGTGGGTTGAGGTTCCCACTGGGCTTTAGAACGTCACTGTCTTTCAATAAGTCCACCTGCAGCACACATTAAAACTAAGAGGAAACAGCTCCCATTCCATTGCTTGAAACGGTAGTGAAAACAGTAAGCCTGATTGAATACTCTCATATTCAGAGCTGGCCCTACATCCCTACTTTCTATCTTAGCAGTCTTAATAGAGGACACACTGATTTCCCCAGGGCTTCTTGTAAGTCTTTCTCATAAAAACTCCAATGGAGCTAAAAGTTAGCAATGGGTAGGGTGTTTTCGAGGATGGATGCTGGGCAGAATGAAGTAGACGGTGAGGTTGCTGTGACCTGCTGAGCGAGCTGCCCACCTCCTCACATATTCACCTATTCTTCATCTCACTGGACACTATCATTACTTCTTTCTCCTAAGAACATTTCAGGCATTCTGTCCAAAAGCTCCAACAAGGAACTAGCACTACTTAGCTTTAGGGCTACCTCAGAAACCTGGAAAAACATCTGGAAAACTTCAGTGAAGCTCTGTCGTTGCCCTCTTACTCCTGTAAAGTTGTTCATTATTTGTTTTGGTTTACCCCTTACAAAATACAGTCATGGCCAAGTAAATTATAGACAAGAGAATCTTAATTCTGAAATATTATGATGTAAAGATCTTCTGTTGAAGATGAGCAGTCTTCCCATGTGAGGGGCTCAAACTGGTTTATTCCAGAGATCCCAGGTTTCTTTTTTGGAATGTGACTCATAAATGTAAAAACCAAGTGTGGTAGAGTGCTTGCCCATCATGGATGGCCCTGTGTTTATTTCCTAGCACCATAAAAATTAAATTTCAATTCTTTCTTATAACAGTAACATATACATTTTATGGCATACCACTTACCTTTCCTGAGATAGTGCCTGGAAGTTTCTATTAGATTTTTCAAATTGAAAGAGAAACATTTTATTAAGTAAGTACTCCTTGGCTTTGAAAAAGAAACAATACAGAAATCATCATCAGGCCTGTGACAGATGATAATAAATACAACCAGACCAAGCCTGTCCTCCAATCACTATTCCCAGTAGACAGAGCCAGGGCTTTTGGGAAGAAATAGTTCAGGTCAAGGACAAAAAGTATAAAAATTGGTCGAAAATATAATGTTTTATAGGAAAGTGTCACACAGTGCCAGAGTCATGTCACAGTGACCTAAGATGATCTCATTCACTGAAGATGAGGTGGCTCACATGGCAAGAAGAAGAATAAGCATGCACATAAGTGTAACGAAGTCTGTGAGTTTCATAAGAACAAAAACATCCTAATTAAATTGTCCATTGAAGACAACTTGTAAATAAAGGAAACACTCTAGTATTTCTTTCTCTTTTTCTGTATGGGCCATTTCCCACAGCCAAGGAGAAAGTTCTCTTGAGATGGATGAGAATGTCAGAATTAGAATATATCAATTTTTTTTCTCAGTGGGTATTAAACCAAGTGAGCTGAAATAAATGACCTAGGTGTTACCCACCAACGAGGGAAGGCATCACTAGGTCAAAGGTGAATGCCTGAAGAGCGCTGATTCTACAGCAATACAATCACTGATAACTTTGACTTCAGGCAAACCAGGCACTGTTCCATGTGATAAAATTCACATCTCCAGAAAGCAGCACAGCTGACACGGGCTCGTTGTTGTCACCTTTGTTCACATATGATACTGTTATTGTTTCACTAGAGATACAGAACACAGAAAGACATCACATTGGTAAAAGCACCAATGAAGCAGGTGCAACTAGCAACAACTGTAGTCTTAGGAGATTCTATAGAACAAACAAATCTGTTGGTTTAAGACGGAAAGCTTAGTGGACACAGAACAGGACACGGTGTCTTTGCATGCTGTGGGCCCTTTTCATCCTCACTAGAGCTAACTGGGTGTTGAAGAATGACAAGAAAGAAATTTAAATACTATTTGACGGTATTAAATTATTGGTTTGGTTGAGTGCTTATTATATACATTAGATTTTGAAAATTAAGGTGCTTAAAATTTAAACACACTGAGGAATTTTATCAAAACTACAACTGATTATCGTATATTATATGTCTAGTATCCATTTATAAGTGAGTATATACCATGTGTGTCTTTCTCCTTCTGGGATACCTCACTCAGAATGATATTTTTTAGATCCCACCATTTGCCTGCAAAGTTAATGATTTCCTTGTTTTTAATTGCTGAGTAGTATTCCATTGTGTAAATGCACCACAGTTTCTGTATCTGTTCCTCTAGTGAGGAACATCTGGGTTGTTTCCAGATTCTGGATATTACAAATAAAGCTGCTATGAACATGGCTGAACAAATGTCCTTTTTGTGTATTTGAGCATCTTTTGGATGCATTCCTAGGAGAGATATAGCTGGATCTTGAGGTAGCAATATTCCTAATTTTCTGGAAAGCAGCAGATTGATTTCCAAAGTGGTTGTACAAGTTTGCATTCCCACCAGCAATGAAAGAGGGTTCCCCTTTCTCCACAGCCTCTCCAGCATGTGTTGTCACTAGAGTTTTTGATCTTGGCCATTCTGGTGGGTGTGAGGCAACTGTTTGGGAATTATCTGACATGTGCAGCAAAGAAGGGAAGGAGTGCATATAGACAAAAAAGAAACAGGACTGGCCTGAGGTCATCACCATCAAAGTGAGCAATTGCTTTATGGGTTATTACAGGCTTCTGGTAGTAATCTTTTAGTTTTCATATGTTTCAAAAATTCCACAATAGACACAAAAGCAGCTGGTACCATTTGGACAAACATTGATCAATAGCCTCGAGAGAGTTTGGGGGGTGGGTCCATGCTAGAAAAAAATGCTCTCTAGGAATTTGCTGTGTGGAGTAAGCCGGGGACAGCTCAGATAAAGGGCAAAGGCCAGGCTGTTGTGAGAGTCAAAAATGGCACTACTTTTGAACAATTCTGGGCCACCGAGGAGAGAGAGAGAGTACTCTCTTTAACATAGATCCTGACCTGGTAGGTACAGAGTGACAGAAAGGAGAGGTGATGATCGGCAGCTAAGAAAAGCTGAGGGGAACTGTAAGCAGTCAGGTGAAGGGTTCCAGCGGGGAAACCCCAAAGAGAAGATCTAAGACCACTATGCTGCAGGAAACACAGCTTAAACCCCTGCCAGAGCAAGAGTCGTTGTCAGATTACAGAGATTCCAAATACACTCACCTCTCTTGTCCCTGACATTCCACCGTCCTTTGCTTCAATCTTAAAGACCCCACAACATCCTATTGGGGAGTAAGGGGGCAATAGGGTGTGGGTCATCAGTCTGGCCTCAGCAGATGAGAGAGAAGATTCTTCACATTAAAGGAAACGTAATGTTCCCGTTGAATATCTTCAGACAGTTTAACTATGGTAGTTTAGAACTCCTCCTCCTCCTCATGCCTCTTCCCCATACTCCTCTTTTTATTTCTTTGCAAGCTTCTTGGTAGAAGCTTCAGACCCAGAGCAGGGACAGGATCTGACTACAGACCTGGGCTGTTCTCAACGTTACTTGGAGAAGCTTCTTTTTGCCTTGGGCAGCACATAGTCTATGAAGCAAAGCATAAGTCACCAAAGTGCTGAGAACAAGAGACCAAGTTCTCACTCCTAAATGAGACGCCTATATCAATCCTCATCACCCCTCTGCATCAGAGAACACCAAAGAAGAAAAGCCAGGAAGGATGCAAGAGGGAAAGGATGGGAGGGGTGACAGGAAGGCCTGCCTTCGGGAAGTGATGCTGTTGAACGCACTCATGAACTCACAGCAGCTGTCATTATCTGCAGAAGATCAAGCCGCCAAAGTTCCAGCATCAGTGGGGGAGATGATCTCCAGGACCCACCACTAGCTGAGAAAGTAGTGGCCGTTGTTAGTTACTAAAGGAAGGAGAATCATTCTTTGAAGGTGTGGCCACTGGTAAGCTTTTCATGCTCCCTTGAATGGCCCCCACACCATGCATATATGAACCACACCTTGAATACGACTTTGAATACATATATATTATGTATATATATTCTAAGTAATATATATGGATACGACTTTGGGGGTTATTAAAAAAAGACAAAATTGGGAGGGAGTCATAGAGGGGGATATAGAGGAATTAGAGGAGGGAAATTGGGGGAAGTAGATATGATCAAATTTCATTGTATGCATGTATGAGATTCTCAAGATAAAGAATATTTTCAGAAAGTGCATCATGTGACCCAAGAGAAGCAAAACTGCACAGAACCAATTTGACTAATGGGTGAGGAAAAGGGAAAGAGAACAGCTGAGCTGTTTCCTGCTTCTAAATTCATTTATTTCTATATTATACATATTCATTTCTCTATTATATCTACTTCTATATCCAATAATGATCAGCAATGTGGTACATTCAAAGACACAACGTTTAACAAAGACACAAGGTTTTCTCTTAGTCACTGGCAACACATCAAGGGAGAGAAACATCTCCCAGTCTGACTGGACAGAGAACTTTGCATGACTTGGGTGAAGTGCTGAATAACTCAAGGTGGGGGGCTGTTAAGACAGCAAAGTTAATGTTCAGCTCCTGGACAATGAAAGGATCCAGGGGGTATGGGGTAGATGGAGGGACACAAGGCAGGGGCAGAGGAAAGGGAGAAAGTGTATTGTGTTAAATGGCCTCCTACTGCACTCCCGTAGCTTAAAAACCGTTTTGCTAAAAACCCATTTTAGTTTGCTAAAAACCCATTTTGTCTGGTGTAAGGGCTCACAGCGAAGGGCTGAGAGTTGACTTTCTGCTAGCCCATGTGACACTTTTTTTTACAAGTTAGAAAAGACAACCACCCTCAGGTGAAACAAATTACAAGTTGGGTGCACCCTCTCTGTTGAGGAATGAATGCATTTTCCTTTTTCTAAGGTTCTTTCTGAGGAGATGAGCCAGGGTGGATTTAGTTTCGGTCCTTAGCCTAGGATCAAGGTAGGAATGAAACTAAAGGGCAAAGAGCTAGCTAAAAGACATAGAAGGTTAATTATTCAAGTGTAAGACACCAGGAATTTGTAGGAAAAATGAAGGCTGCTGGATGATAGGCTGTGACCTAGGATTTGAGTCACTTTCATACTAATCTTCCAAGCCAGTCTGGGTAAATGAGTGTCAGCCTTGGCCTATTCTCTCTAGGGTTTCCCCAGTCCTGTCAGAGTGTAAGTAACTCAGAGGATTCAAATCCAGGCCTGTTCTCTGTCGCTGCTCACCACTCTCAGTAAATGCAGAAAAGGAATCCATCAAAGTGCAGTAAATGGGGTGTCGGGACAGCCCCCAGACCTCTCCTGGCATCCCACACTCTCTGTAGATGGATCCAGGCTCCCTCTGTCAAGCAACATATAGACTCCAAGGGCCCCTGTAGAGAGAGGTGCATTCAGGATCCCTCCAGCCGCCTATGTGTACCCCATGCTTGGTTTAAAGGAGAGCCAGATGGTAGGTCTGCCTGAGCGTTCCCTGAAAGAAAATCAAGTTCTTCGGGCAAAGAAAATAAACATGCTGGAGAAAGAGGGCAGAGGAGAGTATAAGACAGGGCCTGGGGTTGACAATACTGAGAAATGAAGTTGGCAGCCATTGAAGAGCCACCTGAGTTGCAAATGGGAGCCCGAGAACTAGAGAGATGGCTAAGAGGTTAAGAGCATTGACTATTCTTCCACAGGTCCTGAGTTCAATTCCCAGCAGTCACATGATGGCTCACAACCATCTCTAGTGAGATCTGGTTCCCTCTTCTGGTGTGTGAATGCACACAAGCAGGCAGAAGACTATAATAAATAAATAAACAAACAAACAAATAAATCTTAAAAACACACAAACAAATGGAAACCCATCTCCCAGCTGACTCTGTGTCCAAGGTCAAGTCAAGGGTGTTTGCCTGGGCTGTGCTATTGTGTCACTTTGATTGTTTGTTTGTGGTCAGAGGCTGTGTAACAAAAGCTTGAAGCTCTGTGTGAGGCAGGGAGTTACAGAGGATGGCCCCTGGTAGCCGGACAGGAGAGAGTGACCAGAACCACGGAGACAAATTTTAACTTTTTAAGTAGAGATGTGTATTAATAATGAGAATGGGGTTACTGATTACAGCCCCAAGTTTCAAGAGGAAATGTTCAGCACTCTGCTTTGGTGGGTAAGCCAAGGGTTGGCCCATGGTCACTCTGAGCCTCGCTGAGCTGCTCCTTTATAAGCACAGTTGGAGAAGTCTCTGCTGATTTTGTCAGTTAGTAGCAGAAGCTAGCACACACCAGGAAATGGGACAAATAAAATGTGTCTAGACTCCCCTTTGAATATTCTCCACTTCTACTCTCTTCAGGAATGAGATGCTGTGGAAAGTCTCAAACATGTTATCCTGTAGCATTCACAATCAAGGAATGTTACAGTGTGGTACCTTAGCAAGAAACTGCAACTCAAGGGCTATATAAACAGATGCTTAGAAACACATTGTATGTCTGGCTGCAGGCTGTCCATACTGACTCAGACTTCTTTAAAGACTGAATTTCTTTGGCTCTTTCTCTTCTCAGCATCAGTGTGGACTTTTGTTTTCTGCCCAAACTGCAAGGTAGCTTTGGTGTCCCTGGTATCTATATCCAGACTCCACACCACCCAGAAGGAGAAACATGGTTCTCTATTCCATC
The DNA here is from genome assembly GCA_028658305.1 of Pachyuromys duprasi. Taxonomy (NCBI): domain Eukaryota; kingdom Metazoa; phylum Chordata; class Mammalia; order Rodentia; family Muridae; genus Pachyuromys; species Pachyuromys duprasi. The sequence continues at coordinate 34,376,772 of CM053743.1, forward strand.
TTCTTTGTTAGCATGAGCAAATCTTTGCCCCCCCCAAACATCCCAGCAGACTTCATCTCCCATGATTGTTGATGCTAATTGTATGGCAGGTTCTGTTTTACACTAGATATCAGCAAAGGAACTGTGAGTTTAGACTATATGATGGGTCAGAGTGGCCTTTATATTTTAAAATATAAAATATAATAAAATATTAAATGGTTAAATCATTAATGGTTAAAATATTAAATGGATATTTCATGACATTGAAAACTGCCTGGGGTTTAAATATCAGAGTGCACAGGAAACATTTTACTGGCATGCAGGTGCACTCTCATCTGTGAGCTGCTTTTCCACAAGCTCTCACAGAGGCAGAGCTGAGAAGCTGCAGTAGCAATGAGGTCTGAAGTTCATAATTCCTTTGTAGGAAAAACTCACCAATCCCTGGCTTTAGATTATTCAAGAGCCATCTTCGAGCTAGACCTGTGGCTAGTCTTCACGTACATGTAGCCACATAGGGCAGGATAAGAAAAACAGAAAAGCATCTTTCAAAAGGAGGAACTGGCTAGGTTCTCCTCCCCACAAACCACCACTCATTCATTGAGCCAAGGAAAAATATCCTGGAGCTAGGCCAATACTACCTTTGAAACTCATGAGTGGGGAGAGCCCTCCTCTTTCTCACGCCTTGACTGTCACTTGTGAACCTGAGAACTTCCAACAGTCAAAATTCAGGAGTGAGAGACAGAGAGGGAGGCAGTGTTTCCCACACACTATTTACGTCCCTTATTTTAGTCAGGCCCCTGTGTTGATTTTCTTGTTGCTGCAACAACAACAACAACAAAAGACATTGACAAAAGCAGTGTAAAGAAGGGTGCATTACGGTGGGAAGCGAAGGGAAGGGGAGTGGGAGGCAGTTTGACTCGCTGCATCTACATCCAGGAAGCAGAGAGCAAGGAATGGCCTCCTCAGCTCACTTCCTCCTTTTCATCCAGTCTGGGACTCCAGCCCATGGGACGGTGCCACCCACATTTAGGGTGAGTCTCTCCAACACAACTGACCCAGTCTATAAACTCCATCACAGAGACGAGCAGAGATTCAGCCTCAAGTTGACAATCAATATAGGACAGTGGTTCTCAACCTGTAGGTAGTGACCTTTCTGGGGTTGAATGACCCCTTCACAGGGGTCACCTAAGACCACTGGAAAACACAGATATTTACACTACAGTTCATGACAGTAGCAAAACTACAGTTAAGAGATAGCAACAAAAATAATTTTGTGGTTGGGGATCACTACAACATGAGGAACTTGCTGTATTAAAAGGTTTCACCTTTTAGGAACCATCAGTAAGGTTGAGAACCACCAATACAGACCATCACAGCCTCAGCACACACCTATTCAAAACTGAGCCAACACATCTCCATGTCATTTACAAAAGTTTGATGTGTGTTGGGTGGCTAAGCCTTGGTTGCTCCAGGGTTACTATCTATGTGGGGAAAGATGTTTACGCCTTGGAAGAGAAGTAACACAAGATGCTAAGAACAGAAAGCTAAGCTTATTGGGTAGGCAGCATGAGACTTCCAAGTGCAGACTAATGGTGGTAAGTTGGTGTCTTCAAAGGTAATTTGGAAGTCACCTTAAGGATGGGCATCAGGTTGCTACCTGACAGCTGGAGAACTATCCAGACCGAGAACCAAATGTAGAAATCTATAAAGCACATTCAGATCTGCTAAATCATCCTGATGATTCAGTGGCCTGTTAGTCAAAGGCCAGTGGAAGTCAAATGAATCCATGGGTCCTCCAGAAGCTCCCCTAATGTGTCAGGAAAATTCGGGGAAAATTGGGGCCGCCCTTCTGCGTGCTAGTGAGCATAAGCCCATCCTCCTCGGAAAAATGCTATAGAAGAGAATAGCTGTTTTGAATACTCACCCCTCCCCCTCCAAAGCTGCCCTACAGATACCTAAGTCACAATGGTCAGGCTCACTCAGGATGCCCACGATAACCCCAACTCTCTAGACTGCCTGTTGGGACACTATTTAAGACGCGGTGGGTCTCTGGTAATCATCAACACCTGTTCTTCAGGCATCATCTTCCCGCCCCCCTACCCCCCCCCCCCGAGCAGCACACTCTCCCATAGCGAAGAAGTAGAGAGGCGGGCAGAGCTGTTTAGGATGGTGGCCTGGTGAATGTCACTTCCAGAGACCCCTCTGAGAGGTCACAGCTCTTGTTGTGGGAACAGACTGGCGGGGAAGGCTGGGAAATGGCCGACCTTTGTCTGAGGCCATCCGAGATCCTTTTGTGCTTCGCTCTAAATTTTCGAGTCTAAACCACCACTCTCAGTGCTCTCACACAGACTGCGGGGGGGGGGGGGGCGGGGAGAGGAGGCAGGGGCTCACAGTGCAGTTCTGCCACCGGGACTCCATCCTGGAATTTTAAATGAAACACCTCGTGGTGCAAATTGTCCGCGCTGTGCCAGCAGCCTTGCAGCAATCCCAGGAGTCAATCCTCAACCGCCGTTCACTCTGAGCTCTCAAAAGCGCCAGTCGGCTTCCATGACCCACTCTTACCCAAATCCACACCCTTCCAGGATCCTGCATTCTTCGATGAAGAGTTCCATAGAACGATGCAGTTGGGTGGTCCTCGGTGCGTCTCACTTGGAAGGATGGTATAAATGTAGAAGCTAGATACTGGCCCAGGCCTATTGACTCAGGCACGCTCAGGACAGAGCCTGGGGGGAGGGGGCTCTGATATTGGCAATCCCGGTCCACTGGCCGGACTCAGGTGTTTGCCCCTGCCCACCGTGCATCCTAAGTTTTACCCCAAATATGGCAGAGATTTTACCAAACCCTGCCCACTCTTCCCAGGATCCTACGGTTCTTTTTACAAAAGGATTAATGAAGCCCAGGTCTTAGATGTGAAGACCCTATTTGGTGACTGACTGTTGGTTTCTAAGCGGGTGGCGTCATGTTGTAGGTACTTCTCATCCTATTTTCAGCCATCCTGTCAATCCCCGGCTTTGTATTAAATAGACTTACTGCATAAATAGACTTACTGCAGATCCCAGCCAGCCCAGCAAGAGGACTCATCTCCAAAGCCCACAGCCTGAAGGGAGTTCCTTTATCTCTAAGCCACCAGTCGTTAAGAAGAAAACAGGGAGATGGGGATGTCCGAGGAGGAGTTTAAGGGGGGCAGTTGTATTCAGTGCACTGTGCCTGACTTTGTGTGCACAGCTTTAATCGGTTAGCACGGGCCAAGAGGGAAGAGCTCAGCGTTAGGGCAGAAAGGAGACATCTACTGAGGCAAGGCAGTCCTGGAGAGACACTGTTCAGGCCCCCAAGACCCAAGAGGGGATTTAAGTGCGGTGTATATATTTTCCACACAGGGAGGCAGAGGGCAGGGAAGCCAGACGGGGCGGGGCCAAGGGACCCTCAGGAGCCAGCGCAGCTGGGAGCGATTAGGTGCTGCCTTCCAGGCGGCTGACAGGTAATAGAGCTTGGTAGAGTTTACCATTGGTAGGGCCTCAGAGACCTTTGCCCTGAAGGTGTCTGGCAAGGCCCCTCTGCTGTGCTTTTGACTCCACGTCCGAGGAGGCTGTGGAGGTTTCCACAGTGAACGCAAAATGCTCACAGTTCATCATCACACCTCTGGAGGAGGGGACTGTTTCTATGGGCTTCATGTTGCAAGGGGCAAGCTGTTCCCCCAGAGCTTCCTGAGGACAAAGGGCTATACCGGGACGCTTGTATTCTCAGGGAAGATTGCCAGCAAAACAGTGTGTGTGTGTGTGTCCTCTTAGTGTTCATTAGTGTTGCAGAGGCCTTTCTTAGGAACTCTCCTCCATGTAGTGTTCCCTCCAGCCAAGCGTGCTTTTCAGAAACAATCTGCATGTCGTTACCCCTAATTTTCCAAGTCCTTGCTATGTGACATTAGACCAGCCACCCTTGCTGTTAAATGTCAGTTAAAACCTAATGAATTTAACAGCTCTGACAAGTTTAAATTAGCTCCCACAGAGACTATAATTTGCTTCGAGTTCTTACCTGCTTTGGATCACTAATTCCCAAACCAGAGTACTGCTGGCATGTTTTTCAAAAACAAATTTTTATTGACTTAAAAAAAAATGTAACCAATCAGTACGCGTTTGTTACAAAGAATCAGAAAATAAAGGAAATCAAAAGAAGGAAAATACAGCGGAGCTTGTCAACCATATCTGCCCAGCTACCCTTCTGTTATAAAACTGTCCAAGAGAAACTCAGAATGTGTGTGGCTGTGTGTGGTGCCTATTAGCATATCCAAGTGTGCTCTGGCCTCCAGGCTCACTCAGTGCCTGTGGCTTCTCAGCTCTTCTCACCCTGCCCCCTACCCCAGACTTCATGGACTCCCCTTCCCAAAGCTTCTCATTCCTATATTACCTTGCCATTTTGTCCATGTGGTCCCTACCCCTTTCTCTCTCTCTCTCTCTTCTTCCTCTCCCTCTCCTTCTCTCTCTCACATCTTTTTCTCCTGAGCCTTCTCTCTCACTCCCCCATCCCCCACCTCTCATGGCCCAGGCCAATCTGGTGGCCATGCTCAGTCTACTACTATCTCTCCTGCTCTGGACTCTTCCAGGGGCCTCTGGCTGTTCTCTCCTTCACATCCATAATAGAAACCTCTCCTCAGCCATACCTTGAAGCAATCATGGCCTCACTTTATACAGAGATGACTGGAGAAATGATTCTGATTGCCAATCAGCAATCTCTTCCACAGCTTGTGACATTTTAAAGAGTTGTTGAAGGCAGGAACAGGCTTGCTCTCGGACACCATGAAGAAGGGATGATGTGACTTTCACAGCAAAACCAAAAATTAGAAAGCTCTTTTAATTTCAATGTGTTTGAACAGTTGATTCGCCAGCTGGTGGAAAGTTGCAGACCCGTTAGGAGATGGGGCTTCACTAGAAGAAGTAGATCCTTGGTACTTGGTCTTGAGGCTCCTAACCTAGCTCACTTCCTGTGTGCGACTAGCTGCCTCTGACTCCTGTAGCCATGCCCTCCCTGCAATAATGGACTCTATCCCATCTTAAACCACGAGCCACATAAATCCTTCCTCCCTCTCTTCTCATGTGATATTTGACCACAGCAGTGAGAAATGGAACGAACATAACAACAATCTAACAGAGTGACCCAATGTAACAGGACCCTTTGTGGTCCTGGCCGCTGGCATTTCTCTAATAGTTTGAAGATTCTTAGTCATTCAGCTTTCTGCTGCTGTTACAAAACACCCAAGGCAACCAACCAGAGGCGATGTTTGCATTGGATCTTTTTTTTTTTTCAGATGTTTCAGAACACCATTATTTGACTTGGTTGTTTTGGACCAGTGGCGGCACAGTGCACCATGGCGGGAACACGTGACAGAGGAGCACTGTCCATCTGTGGCGACTGGGGCACATTGAGAGAAGAGGCGCAGGTCTCAACACCCCCTTCAAGAGCACTCGCAATGACCCTAACTTCTTCCTACCGGGCCCCACCTCTCAAAGGTTCCGCCATCTTTACCTTAGTGACTACCAATCCAAACAGCAGGGATGCTTACAGAGTTAATTGTTAATAGTTTTATATGTTTTTTTTTTTTAGTGTTGACTTTATGGGTAAAAAAAAAAAAATCTAACCACCTGTTCCACCTTCAGTTTACAAGGAAGAAAATATGCTCCGTGTTGGCTTGCTTTCCTTTTATGTGTTGTTAAGACTGTATGAGTAGGGGTGAAACAGGACTGGCTACTTTCAATACTGAATGCGTGTTGGATATGCCCACTCAAGCTAGAGATTGTAGGCTGAAGGAGTTTAAGACTGCCCTGCCTGACACACTGTAATCCTCATTATATTTGTTTTCTAACCCATTTATCATCATTCTCATGAAAGAGCAAAAGATAATTTTACCACTGCCATTTTTATTTACTCCTGATGGAGAACTCCTAGTGGATTCTTGTTTGCCTAGCTGAGTGAACTGAGATGTTTACTTAGAGAGCTGAAGTGATTTGCCCAAGTGACAGCGGCAGCAAGCAGCTGAGCAAGCTTTCTGGCTCAGCCTTTGCCAGCAGTGCCTCCTACCCGGTCCTACCCACCAGGATCACCTGCCTCCAGCCTTTGTCTTCCCAACAGTCCTCCAAAGCATCTTCCTAACACTCAGCTTTGCTGATGAAGCTTTTCCTTCACAGACTTTCCAAGGTTCCGCACTGCTTCCAGGCTACACCCAACCTTCCCAGCTTGGTGTACAATACATGAACAACCGGCCTTTTCCTATCTTCCTGCTGCCTTCTCCAAGCCACAAAGCGATACTTAAAATTACCATTTGTTTGGACAGTCTCCTTGCTTGTCCTGTCTTCCTCAAAGCCTTCCCTCTGCCACTTTCATTAGACGAGAAATCAGAATACATTTTATACATATGTGAAATCATTAAATGACAAATTCAATAAAGGTTATAAAATATTTAGAGCTAAGTTTGTGAGCTTAAAATTAAGCTATATCAAAAACAATTACAAATATCTAAAACATGTCATCTTTAACAAAAACGGACAGCCTTTTCTTTATGATCTGAAAATACAGCGTATTCATTTATTACAGTTTCGAAAACTGTAAAATAAAAAAGAAAAGAAAAAAAACAGTGAAGAAAGTTAATGGTATCAGCAGTGAAGTAATGGCCATCTTAACATTCCTTTAACATTCCATCCATCTGCCATAACATACTGGACGCCTTCATCTGTCTCACTGAGTCTTTGTCCTCTCATTAGAAGCTCAGGGTATGGATTGTTTATAGTGTCAAGTTTCCTTCCAAAAGTTCATCAGTATTGTTTGTAACCCACATTATAAAGTTCAGCTCCGTTTAGAAAACATTACAGTTTGATTAAAACCTGCTTCTATTAGAATAACTTAATAATTGCACTGGACTCCTTTAAAAAATGGCAAACCCTCCCCCAAATGCACATCCTTTACACCCTACCCGCTGTTTGGAGGAGAAGGAATGGCCCATAGCCCTCTCTGTTCCTCCAACTCAGACCCAGTAGAAGAGGATGTGGTACCAGCTCTCCCTTCCAGTTTGTCCAGTCACTTTGTTCACCCCGGCACTCAGAGCCCCACAAACCTGTGGGCACTGACCCACACTTCGGAGCCTCCTTTCATTCCGCATGTTCCAGGAAAAGTTGTCTCTGAAAGAAAAACATAGGATGGACCCCTCTTAGTCTATGCAAGTGTTGTGGGGAATACTGACTTTAAAAAGCCATCTAAAGAATTCCTGTAAATATCTGGTTCCTTTCGTATATTAGGCAGTAGAAAAAGTATCTAACTGAACATGTTTAAAACCAATATTTTATTGCTATGTTTTAAAATTTTGTTTCTACTTTTAATTTAAATTATATCGCTGTGTTATAGGTTAAATTTTAACAGCCATAAACTCATGGTGCTCGGAACACCACTTTCATTAGACGAGTAATCAGAATACATTTTATACATATGTGAAATCATTAAATGACAAATTCAATAAAGGTTATAAAATATTTAGAGCTAAGTTTGCGAGCTTAAAATTAAGCTATATCAAAAACAATTATAAATATCTAAAACGTGTCATCTTTAACAAAAACTGACAGCCTTTTCTTTATGATCTGAAAATACAGCGTATTCATTTATTACAGTTTTGAAAACTGTAAAATAAAAAAGAAAGAAAAGAAAAATAAAACAGTGAAGAAAGTGTAATGGTATCAGTGTAATGGTATAGCTAGGCTATTTAGAAGCCTAGCTGTTCTGCCAATATTTCATCATATTTGCCCTCAGCCTGACCTTCATGATCCTCCTCTGTGGTTCTTACCTCTTCTCTTTCATTTTCTTCTTCAAATTATTTGGCTCATTTGAAAGACATGGGAAACCGGGTTAGAGGGCAGAGAATGAACAAGGAGAAACTCAAAGCTCACATCATGCGAACCTGCCTCGAACGGTCCCTTAAGCCCTAGAGGCTGTCCTGGGGTCACCGTCACCCCATGCTTTGCTGCAGTGCCTTGCTCTGTGTGGGAGGCAACTACTGTGTAGTGTGAAGCCTTGAAGAAAGCTGTGGACCACCTGGCCTGGAGGCGTGGAGGCCAGCCTTTGAGAAGGGTGAGGTCCCTCTTGGAAAACAAGCTCCCCCCAGCACCTTAAACTGGCCAGCCCAGTGCACAGCTTGGCAGCACATTTTCTCCCCAGGAGGGGAGGGAGGGAGCCCTCTCTTGATACTGTACAGCTGTGTAGACCATAAAGCCATCACATGACTTCATCCCTGGCCTGAGAACAAAATATGACACAGAGCAGGACACTCCAAGCAGCCAGGGCTAAGTCAGGCAGGGAGTGATGGGAAGCCTGGGGCAGCCAGGGCTATCATCAGAACTCCACCCTACCGAGAGTGAAATCAGTTCCCACCAGTTAACGGTGTCCCAAGTGCTCACTGGAGAAACTGGTAAACAGGAAAAGCACCCCATGCTTGTTTTTCAGCTGTCAGGAAACCTCCATCGGGATCCTAAAAAATTGCTGGGCCTCCAATGGGCAAGGGTTTCTTCTCATGTTTAAGGCGGTTTTCAGTCTTCCCTAATTTTGAAGGTGTGTGTGTGTGTGTGTGTGTGTGTGTGTGTATGCACACACGCATGCACTCTTGCGCATGTGTATGTGTGTAATAACACCTGTTTGAGGAGAAAGCTAGAGAGGTGTTGCTCTTGAGAACAGTAAAAATCCCCTGGCTTTTGCAAGACTCATTTGTTGTCTACACAGGGCATGCTGTCTGTCCTAGGATGAGGGTTGGTCCTGCAGCTGCTGTGAGTAGACGGGTCTCGGCACTGAACAGCTTTGTAAGGTCAAGGTTTTCCGTATGGTTCCACAGGTTGTCAGAGAACATGTAGTTTTCCTACTTATGCTACTTAGGGATAGTCTGCTCAGTCAGCCGTTCACTCTTGAACATCACAATAGGCAGACAAATATTTGAATTTTAATGTCTTCATATAAAGTTGTCTTTTCTAAACAATAGGACAATCTGTTGCTTAAAGACAGTTTGTGAACCCTTCTGCTGGGTGAACTCCTCAGAATAAACATTTGCTTTTCTTGGTTAAAAGAAATATTCTACTGTAATAACACAAAATTACTCATAAAATGCAGAACTCAGCAACATCCTTAATAAATTCCTTTAATTGTTTTCCATATAAAAATGGTTTTTATTACAGTTTACATTTACTATTTTTCAAAGGACAAAGATGTTTTTTAAGATTTTTTTTTTCTTTTAAAGAACAAAGATTTCACAGAACAGCTCTTAAAGAACGGGCACAGTAATAGCACGTATTTTTCATTGTTCCCAAAGCCCGAGAGGCAGCATGCCCACCCGGAGCTCTGCTCTAACCACGACAGCTTTTTTTTCTGCATTTCTCCAGCTATTTATGTAATGGTGAGAATGTAGCTTCCAGCACAAGCCAGCTCTTCCTTACTCGTATGTGGTTAACGTGCTATCATGGGTGACCCTCAACAGACAATCACAAGGCTCGGCTCCTTCCCCGATGGAGGAGTCAGTGACATTCGGAGACTCCCTCTGAGTTCATGTCAGAATCCCTGAAGCATCACGCAGCAAACACCTGGGAGCACAGTGAGGAAGAGGATCGTGAATCTCAGAAGTAACTCCCAGAGAAGGTCTTTGCTCATAACTGAATATTTCTGTCACATACATCGTATTTCCAAAGACAAATTGAGACCCAGAGAAGTGACATAATTGATAGCAATATCCAAGACTATGTAAGCACTTTGCATCCTGCCTTGCAGCACACATCTGTTCCACAGATACTTGCTGTGGATCATCCACGAATCTGCCACTTCTCTGTTACCACTGGGAAGGGAGGCCTGCCTTATATTGGGCATGGCAGGCTGTCTGGACCCACAAGGCAGGGTTGCTGAGTTTTGTAACTACTGCTTTACCCAGCATGGCCTGCTCTCCTTCTCTGATGTAATTGAAATTGATATCTCTGTCTAAATGAACCCCATTTCCCATCTTGTTCTGGTTCCAGGGGACCACCCGGTGACACACCACCCTTTATTTTCACAGCAGCGGCAGCTTCTGCCGACTCACATGAGCCTCATCTTTTCACGAGCTCAGATAAGCTTGCAGAAGGACACAGATGCTGATAAGGAGGCATTTCAAACAGCAGAAACTTCTGAGTGGCGACAGAATGAGCTGGCACGATTGTGGTATTGATCACGAAAAGGAAAGGACTCAAAGTGGCAATGCTGACCAAGAAGAAATGGGAGAAGGGGGTTGGGTAGTTGTTTGTTCTGGTTGCCTAATCTGGGTGAAGCCAAAGCCGTATGCATTTTTAGCTGCATTTCCGACTCCGTCTTCTCTTGTCCTTTTGTTACTTTATGGCTTCCTCCTATATATTTGGGTCCCTTTAAGACTTTTTAACTCCCTCTTGGAACAAGAAAAAAAAAGTGGATTAGTCTACTAATGAGCCAACAGCCGTGGTCACTTCACCATCTTCTTTCTCAGCTGGCTGCCTTTGCCTTGTCCTCGTGTTGTGGCTGTGTCATAGGCTACCAGATTTCTTCTAGTGCCTGAGGTTTGTTGGCATTGGGCCTCTTTGCTGTAATGGTGCCTCTCTGGCCCAAGCTGCTAATTACAGCATGACTCTGAGCTTCCCTCTTGACATTCTCAGGGTTTTTTGTTTTTTTTTTTTTCTGTCTCAGAGGTCTCACTTACTGTCAGACGTGACTCACCTCTGCAGGATAAGCGTGATATATGGTTTTGTGTCAAACAGGGCTTTACACATAATGGAAGCTCATTGACATTGGCTTGGCATGAGAACAGAAGGTATCTGATAGTGATGATTTATGTTGTTCTTTTAAAAGGTTTTGGAGAGAACATTTTAAAAAATCAACTGCTTTTTTTTTTTCATGTATATGGGTGATTTGCCTTTGTATGTCTGTGCACCATGAGCATGTCTGGTCTCAGAGGAGGCCAGAAGAGGGGATCAAATACTCTGGAACTGTAGCTACAGATGACTGCAAGCTGCCATTCGGTGCTGGGAATCAAACTTCAGTCTCCTGGAAAATCAACCAGTGCTCTTAAGTGAGAAGCCATCTCTCGAGCCACCAAAACTAACTAGTTCCAGGAAATGTGTAATTATCCTGAGTAATGAAGTCTATATAGGCCTGTGAAATGATCATGAATAAGACTCTAATTGAGCCTTCTCACCAAGATGGCGCTGTAGGCGAAGAAGGAAGCTCCTGCCCCTCCCAAAGCCGAGGCCAAAGCGAAGGCCTTGAAAGCTAAAAAGGCAGTGTTGAAAGGCATCCACAGCCACAAAAAGAAGATCCGCATGTCACCCACCTTCCGGGAGCCCAAGACCCTTGAAAGAGTGCACTTCATGGCCACTGAATCAGCCATGAAGAAAATAGAGGACAACAACACACTTGTGTTCATTGTGGATGTCAAGACCAACAAGCACCAGATCAAACAGGCCGTGAAGAAACTCTATGACATTGATGTGGCCAAAGTTAATACCCTGATAAGCCTGATGGAGAGAAGAAGGCGAACGTTTGGTTGGCTCCTGATTATGATGCTCTGGATGTTGCCAACAAGATTGGGATCATCTAAACTGAGTCCAGCTGGTTAACTCTAAATATATACTTTTCCACCATAAAAAAAAATCTACTTG